>CM053588.1:92321088-92390666 GCA_028646515.1 Pseudochirops corinnae | reverse complement strand
ACTTCTGTAAAGGGACAGAGATAGAATAGAGAATAGAACAAGGGGGGGGGGGGCGGGATAGGAAGAAAGGACATAAAATCAGTTTCTCACATTATGCCCATTGTGGAGATGTTCTGCATAATTATACATGTACAGCCTGTATTTAATTTCTTGTCCTTCCAGTGGGGGGTGGGTGATGAGGGAGGAAGGGAAAGAATCTAGAATTTAAAGTTCTATAATCAGAAGTTTAAAATATATACATATGTATATATATGTGTATATACGTATATATGTATATACATAATTATTATTATTATTAACTACATCCAACTGAAAATTAAGATACACAGCACTGTGGAAGGGAGATCCATCCTGCCCTACCAGAAATTCAGAGGGGCGAGGGGGAGAACATAGGAGAGAACAGATTGGGGAAGGGATTATACAGTGGGATGGCTATTTTGAGGTGTTGGGTAGGGGAAAGATGGGGAGAAAATTTGTAACTCAAAATCTCGTGGAAATGAATGATATAATTATATAAATATAAATTTATTTATTTTTAAAAAAAGAAAAAAATGAAAATTGCCTCTTCATGTCTTTTGACCATTCATCAATTAGGGAATGACTTGTATTCCTATAGATTTGACAAAGTCATTATGTATTTCTTTATGCATTTCTTCATATGTTCTTTGTCTGAGAAATTGTGTATAATTTTCCCCAATTTTTTGCTTTCCTTCTGATATTGGTGTAAAACCATGCAAGAGTAGCTTTCCAGAGGAATGCTGCTATAAACAGCTTTCAAGGTTCTGATTATATAGTATAACAAACTCTCTATTTATTCAATAACAAATAAGAGCAAAATATTCACAGAAAATAAAGGTACAGCATTCAGAATGTTACAACTTATCACAGAAAATCAAAATACAGCATTCACCATGTCACAACTCAACAACTAATCCATAAAATGGCCACATAGTTTTCACCAAGGTGTTCACATAGTTTTCAAGAAAGTACAATCATTTAGTAACTCCATCATTTAGTAATTCAATTATTCAATCATCCTTAATTCAATCAGTCTTAAGGAGGAAAGCCTCCTTAATCCTTAACTCATTCATCCTTAAGGAAGCAAGGCCTCCTTAAGGGACACAAAGTACAATATTCAAAGTTCTCAACCCATGGGGTGCAATTAAGTTATAATATCTGTCACTACTCAGTACTCTCTTAAGGATTAGTAGAAAGTACACAGGCCATCCACCCCTCAGTCACAAGTTACAATTTTATCAGTCACTACTCAGTATCCACAGAGAGGTTTACATCTTGACTCAGGGCAAGCTTTCAGCTTCCGTGACTCCTCTTTCATGGTCCCAACTCCCACCAAAATCTAATTTGAGTTCAAAGACAGACAGCTCCCAGTTCCTTGTCCAGCTCTCCATGCAGTTCTTGCTATGTATTGAAGCTCACAGTATCCAGTCCACCTCAAGTCCCCAAGAACAGTTTCTGTTCCTGGGAAGGGAAAAAGTAAGAGAACCACAGACAGACAAAGTACCAACATGGCAGTCATGCTTCCTCTGGCAGCTCCAGCTGGCCCTCAGAAGTCTTCAGTAGCTCCATTCTCAAAATCAAAATCACTTTCTCCCATTCTCAAAATCAAAAAAACACTTTCTCCACAGAAGTTCCAGTCCAGCAGCAGCAGCCCAGCCTTCAGATGCTCATCACAAGAAGTTCTGACTCTTCCAGCTGGAATTTTTCCTTATATACAGTATTGCTCCTCCTTGTTCAGCCCCTTCCTGTTATGTCAGCAACAGGGGATCATACCTTCTGTTTCTTTAACAGAGGCTTAATTTGAAACTTGGTGCTATGTACCTGTCAGCTTAGCAATACAAAGGGATCTTCAAATTTTATTACCTTTACAATTGGCTACCTTTGTTTTATTTGTATACAACCCTTTTAATTTGATGTAATTGAAATTATCCATTTTACACTCAATTTTGCTCTCAATCTCTTGTTTATTCATAAATTGACTAAAATTACTGGAGTGGAAAGTGATAAATGTTGGAAAGGATGTGGAAAAGTTGCAACATTAATTCATTATTGGTGGGCTTGTGAACTAATCCAGCTTTTTTGAAGAACAATTTGGAATTTTATGCAAAGAGATATTAAGCTGCCCATACCCTTTGACCCAGAAATAACACTTCTAGATCTACTTCCAAAAAATGATTGGGGAAAAGGAAAAGAACCTATGTGTTCTAAAATGTCTATAGCAACTTTCTTTGTGGTGGCAAAGAAATGAAATATGTGGGAATGCCTATCAATTGGGTAATGGCTGAACAAGTTGTGGTATATGATTGTGATGGACTGCTTCTTCGCTATAAGAAATGATGAGCTCAACGATCTGAGAAAAAACATAGTAAGATTTGAATGAAATAACAAAGTGTGAAATGAGCAGAACCAAAAGAACATTGTATACAGTAATAGCAATATTGATTTAAGAATGACTTTGAGCAAATAAGTCATTTTTACTGTAAATACTCAAAATAACTATAAAGGGCATATTAAGAAAGAAGCTATCCACATCCAGAGAAAGAACTGATAAACAGAAGTATGTATAGAATAATTTGTGTCTTATGGTAGCTTATCACCCCACCCACACACCAATACAGGGGGGAGGGAAGAAAAAAAGAGGGAAGGAAGTTACACAACAACTTTATTGTGTATTTTAAAGGAATAGCAAGTTGTACATAGTGAATTTGTGGTTTCATGTGCAGTCATCTTTTTCATTGTACTATATTATGAAAATACTTGTTTTACTCCATAAATTTAAAAAAAATTAAATTTAAAAAAAGAAGTGAGAGATTTTTGTTTGTTTTTACAGGGGGGGAGGTCAAGGCAATTGGGGTTAAGTGACTTGCCCAAGGTCACATGGCTAGTAAGTGTTAAGTGTCTGAGGCTGGATTTGAAGTCAGGTTTTCCTGACTACAGGGCCAGTGCTCTATTCAATGTGCCACCTAGCTGCCCCCAATGAGAGATTTTTAAAAAGTAAATTTGAGTTTTCTGACTTAAAAAAAAAACTAAAAGTGCTTTCATTTTCATCTTATTCACAGGTTTTGCCAATCCACTTACTGGCATAGCAGATGCATCTCAGAGCACTATGCATAATGCTTTACACGTCTACATGAATGGCACAATGTCCGAGGTGCAAGGATCTGCTAATGATCCCATCTTTATTCTCCACCATGCCTTTGTGGACAGGTCAGTTGACGATTTCTCATAAGGTGATACTTCAATTTTTTTTCAATATACTTGACTGTGGTAACATGGTATGGTGAATAAAATGCTGGACCTGGAGTTAGGAAGAGGGACAAGGACAGAATCTATGGTTTCATTATATAGGGAATTTCCATGTGAAAAAACTCCTCCAACCAATGGAATTTGAAACTTTCTCTTCCATTTTTATTCTTAGAGAGTGGACTAGAGATTAAGAAAGATTAAGCAATTTGGTCAGGGTCACAGAGACTGTATGTGTTAGATGTTAGACTTGTACCCAGGTCTTAACTTTAAGGTCTGCTCTAGTCATTGGCATTCTGCCTTTCTTAATCAGGAATATCTGTTATAAGTCATACCTGGGACATATACTAATTGTATATTACAAAATTACAAAATACTAATTGTATATCACAAAAAAGTCACTTAACCTTTTTGAGCCTCAGGTAATTCTGTAAGACTAGATGTTATTGATGGGTTGCAGTCTTGGCTCATAGAGAACCCCATCCCCATGCCCCCAAGGAACTCACAGGTCTTCAATGCATGAATCTATATATTGAAGATTTTTGAGTAATAAAGAGGAAAGGGATTAAGATACTACAGAGCTATTACTGCTATTATCCTGGACACATCATTTAACTTCCCTATGCCTCAGTTTCATCATGTCTAACAAGATAAATGGGTTGTACCCAATGATCTCTTAAGTACTTTCCAGTTCCAAATTTTTTATCCTATGCTCTTATGACCAGTCTTTGTGATATTTCTAAAAGCTACAATCCATAATTTTAAAAAATAGGCAAAAACAAAAGCCTCTCTTCTTTCCAAAGCCCAGTTTCATACATGGAATCCAGCACATTCTTTCATCTACTCTGTCATCCAAATATCACTTTGCTTTTTAACCAGATCTTTTTTTTTATCCCTTGAGGCTTTCATCCACTATGGTTTTGTCATTTTCTTCTGGGTTCCTCTTGTTTTGATATCGTTTTCCTTAGACTTTCATTCCACCATCCAGGTTATTTACCTAACTGAAATGTACACTAGTTATGAGTAAACTCTCACCAATGTTGAAAGCTGTATTATTGGAAAGTGTCTTGAGAAATGACATAACAGAGCCATTTCCTGAAATGTAGCAATAATATCAAAGTGGGGTTTATTGGCTGGAATTGTAATAAGGCTCATCAAGATACTTCCTTACTTGCTACTAGTTCACCCAATTGTGATGTTTCTCAGGTAAATTACACAAAGGTAAGAAATATAGGCTTGATCTTCCTTGTAATTTCCCTTTCATCTGGGAATTTCCAAACTCTAAGGTACAGAGTCACACATGACACTATAATTATCACCATTTCACAATTGGACCAAATAATTTTTTTAGAACAACCCTGGCAGAGATGACCCAAGGGTTGAATGCAGGTAATGTATGAAGCCTTCCAGACTTTTCAATTACTAATTCTTTCCCTCTCAGTCTACCTGGTATTTAAGTATTTTGTATGTGTTTGTATTTCTTCTATATTTACTTTTATATGTCCTTGTTAGAATTCCTCCATTGGAATGTCAGCTTCTTATGAAAAAGGAATGTTTTATTGATTGCATTTGTATCCCTAGCACCTGACTTAGTTTTCGGCAAGTAGTAATCATTTGATAAATGCCTGTTCATTGCTTGATTCATATAGTTAATATTCTGAATAAATGCAAATACTATACTAAGCATTGCATTTCTCCAAGGAATAGAACAATAAGTATTAAGCATTGCAACATTACCAATTCCAGCATGGTTAAGCACAATGGGTAAACTGGGCACTACACGTGGGTTACATAAACATAGGAATATACAAAATGAAATAGCAGCAGAGATAATTCTGTGAAAAACAAATCACAGTTTTCATTCCCAACCTAGGTAGGTCCCCTTGGATCAGTACCACTGATCAGAATGTTAATATGATATATCTTGATGAGATAAATTGACAGAAAGTTAGAGTTAACACATGCATTCCTTCTGGGAGTGGCATAAATAGCAAATTATAACTTCAGAAAGACATCATAAAACATGAGGTTCCTGATCATGATTAAGCATAAATACTGAAGTAGGATCATATTGACTGCAAGCTAACTTCTGAGCATTTTTAGCAAGGGGGGATAGGATGGAAGGTCTACAAAATAATAGCTTTCACTTGTCTTAAGGGAAACTCCTCTTACTCCTAGTCATTTAAGAATTATGATTCAACTAAATTTAACAAATTTATATTAGTACTTTCCATGGGAAGATGACAGCACTAGACCCTAAAGGAAGATCTAAAGTATTGTAATTGCTTGTCCTTGGACAATTTATTTAGCTGGTCTGTCTCAGATTCATGTGTAAAATGGGATAATGTACCTCCCATAAAAAGAGTGGGTAAAATAAGGTAATATTTGTAAATGGCTTTACAAACCTTAAAATGCTACATAGACCCTAGCTATTGTTGTTATTATTATATAATCCCAGAGTCAGAATGAGCGCCAGAAGTCATGTATCCAATTATTTCTGAGCAAGATTCCCTTTTACTACATCCACAAGAGGTCATCTTTCAATCTGTATGAAAACCTTCAGGAATGAGGAACCCACTCTTTTGGAAGGAGAATATTTTACTTGTTGATTGTTCCAATAAAAACATTCCTTATTTTAAGAAAGAGGAGCAGGAACTTGTTTGAGCCCCCACTCCAATCAACTCCAATACCTATTAAAAAAAATGATAGTAAACAAATTTTAGAAATACAGAACCCACAAAATGACACAGAGAAACAAATCTCCCACTAAAGGCAGCCTGGCAGGCCAACAGGAAGGGTCTATCACACCAAACTGAGAGCTGAGCACCGTCCCAAGTGAGCCACATTGGCCCAGACTCACCCATCAGACAGGCTGGAGCAGACTTCAGGAGAGTGAATCACAGGCAGCTGTGATGGTTTCCAGACATCTTAACCCATAAACACCAAAGAGAAAGTAAAAGGTCAATAGGGAATTCTGTGGGAAATGGTTGAGAGAAGAACAAGGTCCTGCCCCTGTCTCTGGGGCAACAGAGGTGTCAGAGGCACAGCAGCTGCAATTGCTGCTGCATCACTGCCTCCAGAGCTCCTGGCCTACAGATCTTAGAAGGACCAAGTGAGCATTCAGTGGGTAATCACTCTTGCTTTAACCTGCTTGGATCTGGGTCACAGTCTTAGGTGGTGGTCCTGGGATGAGGAACACTAGTGTGCCAGAGCTTGTGGTGGACATAGAGAGGGTACCCTCCTCATAGCTCTGACAATAGCTCTGACAACAATTGCAAAAACCCCAGCAATTTGGGACACAGCTCTGAAGCAGAATTCTACTGTGCCAAAGAGCTCAAAAGTCAAGTAATTGGGTGGCAAGATGAACCAAGAGAGGAAGCACAATCAGACCATATAGTCTTTTTTAAGGGACAAAAAGGATTGAACATGGAACCAGAAGAAGACAACAAAGTTAAAACTCCTGCATCAAAAGCTTCCATGAAAAATATGTATTGGTTGCATGTCATGGAGGAGCTCAAGAAAATCCACTGACCTGGAAAATTGATCCAGGAGAGAGAATTTAAAAATTATTGCACTACCTGAAAGCCATGATCAAAAAAAGAGCCTAGAAATCATCCTTCAAGAAATTCTCAAGGTAAATTGCCCTGATATTCTAGAACCAGATAGCAAAAGAGGAATTGAAAGAATTCACTTATTGCTTCTTGAAAAAGATTGCAAAAAGAAAACTCCTAGGAATGTCATAGACAGATTCCAGAGCTCCCAGGTTAAAGAGAAAATATTACAAGGTGTCAAGAAGAAACAATTTGAGTATTGCAGAAACACAATCAGGATAACATAAACTCTAGCAGCTTCTACATTAAGGGATTGAAGGAATTAGAATATGGTATTCTGGAAGTCAAAGGATTAGGACTAAAACCAAGAATCACCTACCCAGCAAAACTGAGTATAATGCTTCAGGGGAAAATATGGTTATTCAATGAAATAGAGGACTTTCAAGTATTCCTGATGAAAAAACCAGAGCTGAACAGAAAATTTGGCTTTCAAATACAAGAAGCAAAGAAGCATGAAAAGTTAAACAGGAAAAAGAAATCATAAGGAATTTATTAAAGCTGAACTATTTACATTCCTACATGAAAAAATGATCATTGTAACTCATGAAGCTTTTTCTCAGTATGAGGATAGTTGAAGGGAATATATATGAATATGTACACATACATATATGTATGTTTAGGAGGGTGTATGTGTATACAAGTATATATGTGAATGTGTATATGTGTGTACATGTATTCAGAGAGGGCACAGGATGAGTTGAATATAAAGGGATGATATCTAAAAAATAAAATTAAAATGTGAGAGAGGAATTTATTGGGAGAAGAAGGAGAAAGGGACAGACAGGATAAATTTTCTCACGTAAAAGAGGCAAGAGAAAACTGTTACAGTGGAGGGGAAGAGCAGGAAAGTGAAGGGGAATGAGTCAAACTTACTTTCATTGAATTTGCCTTAAGTAGAAAATAACATACACACTCAATTTGGCATCTTAGCCTACAGGAAAGTAGGGGGAAAGAGGATAGGAGGGGGGATGATAGAAAGGAGGGCAGATTAGGGGAGAGAGTAGCTAGAAGCAAACACTTTTGAAAAGAGATAGGGTCAAAATAGAAAATAGAATAAGCAGAGGGCAGAATAGGATGGAGGGAAATATAATTGGTCTTTCACAATGTAACTACTAGGGAATCATCTTGCATAACTACACTTGCATAACCTATACTGAATTTCTTGTCTTCCCAGTGGGGGTAGGTGAAGAGTGAAGAAGGGAAAGAATCTGGAAATCAAAGTTTTAAAAACAAATATTTAAAAAAATGTTTTTTACATGCAACTGGGAAATGAGATATATGGCCACTGGGGTACAGAAATCCATCTTAGCCTACTAGAAAGTTAGCAGGGAATAATGGAGGATATAACAGAGAATAGGTTGGGTGAAGGGGTATTCAGTAGGCTTGCTATCTTGGGGTGGGGGTAGGGGAAAGACAGGGAGAAAATTTGCAACTCAAAATCTTGTAGAAATGAATGTTGAAAACTAAAAATAAATAAATTGGGAACAAAATTCCTAATTTTGATCCCAAATTTACCTCTATGTCACAATCATCCATCATATCCAGTTCCCTTCTTTGAAACTAAGAACACATATAATCTGTCATCCATATGACATTAATGAAAAATCAAAGATAGCTATCATGTATTCTTTTGGGTTTTCTCTTGTCTAAGGTAAACATAGCCATTTCCTCCAACACATTTGGATATGACCTTCAACATCTAGTCACCTTTTTTTTCTATACTCTTCACCTGATCACTATAACACCCAGAACTTAATGTAGTCTGCAGACATGTTCTCACCAGGGTGGGGTACAGCTGGACTATGACCTCCCTACTTCTGAACACAGTGCTTGTCTCATTGTAGCATAATATAGTGTTAGGGTGTTTTTTAAACTATGATGGAAGTCTAGAAGCAACAGTGTCACATCTGATAACTCCTCATGGCCTGACCAGCAACCTCACTCAAACTTGAGTTTCCTACATTTCCAAGATGGGAACTGTCAGGTGACAGCTTATTGTGACTATCCTAAAGGAAATCCAGATTTTTCAAAATGTCACTGTTGTTGTGTTAGTAAAGTTGGTATACATGTGCCATTAGGATTCTAATGAAGTATATTTCTGATGAGCTTGCCCTTTCTGATGTCATAGTAGACAAACTAAAGGGAAAAATGACAGATCTCCAACATGGTAGCCTTTTCCTCAGAACAACAAAGATTGTTTTTTTTTTTTCAAAACTGAGAGTATGACTGCACACTTAAAAATGATTTTTGTCATAACTCAGGCATGTCAGCAGTGGGGAGAAAATCATCCTAATTTGGTCCAGCATAATATGAAACTCTTTACATTTATCATTCCTAATATTCTCAAATATAGCCCTGATTGCAAACTGCTTATTTTTTCCAAACTAGTGGGTATTTTGACATATATAAATAAGCTGGAAGCTAAGTGGCTTTCCTCAAAACTGTGTTATGGGGAGTGGTTATGATCTGGATTCTGCCTGTTTCCATTACCTGATAGGGGATAGACTTAATGTCTGCTTTTGAAGTTGTCCTAGATGGTCCTTGGAGACTCTAGCTTTCCTGGGTAGAATAGTGTGAATGTCACTGCTGTCTCCCTGAAGACTTCATCCATCCTTAGGAATTTATGCTGATTCAAAATATTGGAGAAATAGTCAAAGAAGGGTGTTTGAAAGTGCTTATGGGGTGATCAAGCTGAAGGGCTACACTTTCTGGGCCAGTGGCTCATCTGTGGCAAATCTGGGAGAAAGCATAATGAAGGATCTTAGAAGTGCATCCAATTTCCACCATGATTAGGAGTTCTGTGGCATTAAGGATGATGTCTTCCTTAGTGTCCCATGTGTCTTGGGAGAGAATGGCATTTCAGATGTTGCAATGGTAAATCGAATTATGGAGGAAGAAGCCCATTTAAACAAGAGTACAGATGCACGTTGGGGAATCCAGAGGGAGCTGCAATTTTAAAATCTTACAATGTGCTGCCATTTAACTCTCCAGAGAGCGAGACAAATGGTTAAGGGATTATATATAATGTGCTTTTCAAGTAGACCGCATCCTTAATCTGATTAATGATTTAACACCAATATAAAGCAGAAATGTAAAACCCCGGAACACACTGTACTATCCTCTTAAAGTTGGAAATAGGGAATATTTGTCAAACCTTGCTATTTGCATAACAATGCTGGATATGTCTTATCTTGTACAGCCACTAAGCAGTTGAGGTCAAACAGAGATAGCACTACACATTTATATCACTGCCTGCCTTATAGGTGCTGCAAGTAAACTTAGGTCCAAAAGACAAGTCTGGCTCCTTGACAAAACACTTTGCTGATGGATGATTACCTTTATGCCCCATTCTACTAAGGTTCCATAGTATGACCCCATAAATAACTTTCCCAGAGGATCCAATTTTGATTTATTTATGCACATATACATATATATACATATTTATATTCACATGTATACATGCATACATACACACATATACATATATAACAGATATTACATATAATAACATAAAATGTCTAATCTGAACATACATCAATAGTTTGAAATTTCCATAATATATAAAAAGATCTACATATACAATAATGCTATCAATTCTTCAAGTATCATACTAGCTCAAATGCTGAATACTATAAGCAACTTACAAAATAAATTTTAAAAATATTTTTTTTTGACTGCTGTGGCACACCATTTATCTCTATTGAGATTGCAGTTCAATAAATTTCAAAAGTCCTTTTTTTCTTCACTCGAATAGTTACATAGCTATATCTCTCCAGTCCTGTACTTGTATGGCTGATTTGCTTTAACTTAAGTGTAGGACATTACATTTATTTCTATTACTTTTCATTTTCTTAAATTTAGTTCACTGACCAAAACCGCAAGGGCTTTTTCCCCTTATCTCTATTTTGCTATTCAGCCTCTTAGCTATCCTTAACTTTGCACTGTCTACAGGGGTAGAATCACACCATCTTAATCTTCATATAAGTCAATAATAACAAGGTTACACCACAGGGCCACTAATAGGGCCCTGACACCATCCCAACAACAAGAAGTCATCAAAGAAAAATTCAAAATAAGAAGCAAGGTCTTACACAAACCCTTATAATTTGACAAAGTGGAACCGAGCTAATTACCATGTAGTATATATGGATTTTAAGTATTTTTCCTGTGTCCCTTTTCGAATTTGGCTATTCTTTTTTGTTGCTTTGTTTGTTTTGCTTTATTCTTGCTCTTTTGTGTGTTCACTTCTGTAATGGTAATGAAACGTGAAGATCCCTTTGTATTGGAAAGCTGACAGGTACTTAGCACCTAGTTTCAAAGTAAGCCTCTGTTAAAGAAAAGGAAGGTATGATCCCCTGTTGCTGACTTAACAGGAAGGGGCTGAACAGGGAGGAGCAATACTGTATATAAGGAACAATCCCAGATGGGAAAGTCAGAACTTCTTGCGATGATCATCTGAAGGCTGGGCTGCTACTGCTGGACTGGAACTTCTTTGGAAAAGTGTTTTTTGATTTTGAGAATGGAGCTACTGAAGACTTCTGAGGGCCAGCTGGAGCTACCAGAGGGAGCATGACTGCCATTTTGGTACTTTGTCTGTCTGTGGCTCTCTTAAGTTTTCTCTTCCCAGGAACAGAAACTGTTCTTGGGGACTTGAGGTGGACTGGATACTGTGAGCTTCAATACAGAGCAAGAACTGCATGGAGAGCTGGACAAGGAACTGGGAGCTGTCTGCCTCTGAGCTCAAATTATATTTGAGTGGGAGCTGGGACCATGGAAGAGGAGCCATGGAAGCTGAAAGTTTGCCCTGAGTCAAGATGAAAAAACCTCTCTGTGGATACTGAAGTAGTGAAGATACTGAGTAGTGACTGATAAAATTGTAACTTACTTGTGAATGAGGGGTGGATGGCCTGTGTATTTTCCACTAACCCTTAAGAGAGTACTGAGTAGTGACTGATATCGTAACTTAATTGTACCCCATGGGTGGAGAACTTGGGTTATTGTACTTTGTGAGGCTTTGCCTCCTTAAGGATGAGTGAGTTAAGGATTAAGTAGGCTCTCCTCCTTAAAACTTATTGAATTAAGGATGACTGAATGATTGAATGACTACATGATTGTACTTTGTTGAAAACTATGTGACCACTTTGGTGAAAACTATGTGGCCATTTTAGCGATAAGTTGTCGAGTTGTGACGTGGTGAATGCTATATTTTGATATTCTGCGATAAGTTGTAACATTCTGAATGCTGTCCCTTGATTTTCTGTGAATGTTTTGCTCTGATTTGTTATTGAACAAATAGAGAGTTTTCTATACTATGTAATTTTTTATGCTATGTAATCAGAACCTTGAAAGCTATTCACAGCAGCAGTACTCTGGAAAGCTGCTGTGCATTGCTTTACAACTTATTAGCCTATTCTGGCTAGGATCCAGTACAATTGTAGTCAATATACCTAAAATTCTTATTTTTATGAATCTTTCTTTAACATCACTGCATATAGGTCTTTCTATAGTTATTTAAGTTCTCATATTTTTATGACACCATAATGTTCCATTATATACTACAGCATATCACAATTAAAATTAGCTTTTCTCTGGCATAATTCTCTGGCATAATTCTATATGTCCCCTGCCACATACCTTTGTACAAGCTACCACTTTTGGCTGACATGTATTATTTTCTCATATCTGCCTTTTATAGCCCCTGGCTTCCTTCAAGGCTCAGATAAACTGACACCTGTAAAAGGTCTTCTTGTTTTCCTCAGCTTCTAGGACTTTCTTGTCCAAGCTTACCTTGTGTCTTTCTTCTTTGAATGAATATTGTCTATTATTACATATTGACATACTGATACCACCTACAGAATGAAAACATAAATACTGAGGCTGCTTCATTATCTATCTTGTAGTTCCAATGCCTTAGTATGTCTTTAGTATGCATAGTAGGTCCTTAATAAATACATATTGGGGGGCAGCTATGTGGTGCAGTGAATAGAGTACTGGCCCTGGAGTTGGGAAGACCTAAGCTCAAATCCAGCCTCAGACACTTAACACTTACTAGCTATGCGACCTTAGGCAAGTCACTTAACCAAAACTGCCCTGCCTTCCCATATCCCCCTCCCCCAAAAAAAAAGGCAAAAAAGAATACATGTTGACTGATAAATAACCAAAATAGGTGGCTAATAGTTAAGATAATGTATGGACTAGACTTGTGATTTCATACATATATGGACCCCTTGGATAACGACACTCTTTCTACTGCAGGTCAGCACTTTATTTGCACCTGATAATCTTACACAGTTATGAGAGCACTGAGAGGGGCATGACTTACCTAGAATAACAACGCAATGTGTGTCAAATATGACGCTTGAAACCATACTTTTCTGGCCGCAAGGCCATCTCTGTTTTCACCATGCCAGCCATGCTGTCTCTGTAACAGCAAGAAAGAGATAACACTCAAAATAGCTCACAAATACCAAATAATTAATATTATAGATTAAAGACAATATAGTTAGCAGATAGATGAAAATACGCATGTATATCAACACACATATTACATAAATACACACATACATAAAGTTGAATTCTGGCCCCTGCTATGCTATTGACTAGCTGTGTATGTACTGTGAGCAACACATATTATTTTACTGGTTTTAATTTATCTTCTCTACAAAATAATTTCCTACTACTTGGCACAGTGCATAGTATGCCGGGCCTAGAGTCAAGAAGACTCATCTTCCTGAGTTCAAATCTGGCCTGAAACACTTGCTAGCTGTGTGACTCTGGGCAAGTCATTTAACCCTGTTTGCCTCACTTTCTTCATCTGTAAAATGAGATGGAGAAAGAAATGTCAAATCACTCCATTATCTTTGCCAAGAAAACCTACAAATAGAGTCACAAAGAGTTGGAAATGCCTGAAAAGAAATGAACAACAAATAAGAATAATACATATTTATACACATCTTTATGGTTTTATAGAACTCTTTTATAGAATTTTGGACTTTACAGGACCTCGGAGGTCACCTAGTATGAAATTCACATTTTACAGATTATAAAGTCAGTCAGGAGCAGCTCTCCAGAGGACTGCTGCTGTGAATAACTTTAAGGATCTAATTGCATAGTATAGGGAGCTCTCTATTTATTCGGCAATAAACTAAAGCATAATATTCAAGAAACTAAAGCACAACATTCACAACAATGTAACATAACAACTTATTACTAAGGTGGCCACATATCATTTAGTAAGTCACAATCTCATCAGTCAATATACTTTATATTGGGTATTTTTTATATATTTACATTTATGTAATATAATTTAATGCAATGTAAGTATATAATATAAACATATGTAATATAATTTAATATAATATAAATATAAAATAATAATAATAATTTATATAATATAAATTTATATATTTAATATATTTATATTGGGTACTTTACCCAAGCAAATCTTTCATCTTGACTTGAGGCTGACTTCCAATTGTTATTAAGTCAATCATCTTTAATGGGTAATCATCCTTACAGATTAACTTCCAATCTTCCTTAAGCCAATCATCCTTAAGGGGTAGCAGAAAGTACAAACATCACCCACCCCTAGGTCAAAGTAAGTCACAATCTCAGCAGTCAATACAGATTATCCAAGTAAAGTCTTCTTTGTTCTTACCTTGAGGCTGACTTCCAAAACCCATGTCTCCTGTTCCATGGGCTGACCACTCTCAGCTCTTGCCTGGACTCACAGGACTCTTGTCCAGACTCACATGTAGGCAGCTCTCAGCTTACTGCTGTTACATACCTGTTACATACCTCAGCTTACTGCTCCACTCCAAGTTCTTCAAAGTTTCTGTTTCTAGGAAGACAAAGCTTATAGAGCTACCACAATATTTACACACATTAAAACTAACAGAGCAACAAGAATATTTACACTCATTGGTGGCACTATCATCTCAATTAACTTTCTGTCTGACAAAGTAACACAAATCAAAAGACGGCTTCTGTCTGAGAAATCAAACACAAATCAACAGTAAAGTTCCAGGACTTCTGTAACAGTAATAAAGTTCTCTTTCAGAACTTTTGTCTAAAAACAACATTCAGGGTGCTTTTGTCTGACAGACCAACAGACAGATTGCTACAGAATGCTGAAATCACAAGGATTCTCCCTCTCAGTTATGCTTGGTCCCAGTTCTGCTTGAGCTTTTCTCTGTTCTGCTCCTTCCTGTTCCACCCTTGCTGTTCCACTCTTTTGGCAAACTCTTCCCACCATGGGCTCCATGTGATCATATCAGGGAAGGTCTCCAAACTCCCTGAGACCAATTAAGGGTAACACAATGTATAGTGTTTCCAATAAACACTTGATACAATCAAAGGTGAGGCTCAAAGGCACTTGAGTAGCTGAAACAAGCAGCAAAGTACTACTTTGCTTCCCATTACACAGATGAAGATGAGGGCTAGGGAAATGAATTGTCTAAACTCAGCTCCCAGAAATAGTAAATCATAGGACTATGATTTTTATCTGCTGCTCTTAATCACTTTCTCTATAATAATCCCATGTGGAAGGAAATTCAAGTATTATCCAGATTTTACAGATGAGGAAATTAATGAACAGAGAAATCAAATGCCTTTCCTAGGGCATGCAGAGAGTTAAGTATTCAGACTAGAAGATAAACCCAAATCCAATATCCATTAAATTCAGTGTTCTTTCCATTTATACTGTCTTGTCTCCAAATGAGTGGACTGTAGCAGGCAATGTCTGATATTGTTTCTAAATCTTAAATTCTCTACTTCTAAAAGAAATAATATCTCTCTTGGTAGAAATGACAGTGAAATACATTGACACAATTATGGTTATTTAGAAGACTTCCCTGTGACAGATTAATCGTGCTTTTCATTGTGATTAAGAAATAATAGATAGGTAAGTACAGAACGTAAGCTAAGTTGTTTCTCTCCTCTAATAGGCCTAACTCTTGGCATGGAGAATTAGGTGGATGAGTTTGTTCCTTTACCAATGATCCAGCATCTAAATTTGTTTTGCTCTAGATTATTCATAGTGACCTGACTAGGCTAGGTGGCAAGGAATACTTTTTAAATGGGCATACCAAGCCTATGTGTTAAAAAATTATTTAATAAATTCATCCTTAATTCTCAACTAACACCCTTAGCATTCACAAGTTATGCAAGTATGATTGATTTTTGGTTTGTTTGTTTGTTTTCTTCATAGCTTGATCTAGATAAATGCTAGAGCTGGGTTTGGAGTCAGGAATATTTGAATTCAAATCCTGACTGAGACGTTTACTAGCTGTGTGACCCTAAACAAGTCGTTTAGCCTCTGTTTGCCTCAATTTCCTCAAATGTAAAACAGAGATAATAATATCATCTCTCTCCTAGGATTATTGTGAGGATTCAATTAGATAATATTTGTAAATTGCTTAGCATAGTGTTTGGCATAGAACAGGTGGTTAATAAATGCTATTGTTGTTTTTGTTATTGTTATGATTAGATATCTATGTTTGAACCCTAAGCATTTTAAAGGAAAATAAGTCTACTACATAATTCAATCTTTTTTTTTTCTTTTTATTATTTTTGGAAGGCAATCAGAGTCAAGTGACTTGACCAGGATCACACAACTAGTTAGTGTCTCAGGCAGGATTTGAACTCAAGTTCTCCAGACTCCAGAGCTAGTGCTCTAAACACTGTACCACCTAGCTGCCTCACATTTCAATCTTAAGTGATTCTCAAAATCATGCTCTTCTTAAGGTACTCATTTAACATCTGTATTTATTCTGTTTTTCTAAATAACTTAAATCTTTCTTTGTCAAAGGGGATTGTGCTATGGCTTTTTTACTCACCTTGGTTCTATAGATTACCAAGTTCCATTCTGAGGGGATTCTCTTGAGGCAGCATAGAATAGTGGAGAGAGTGCTGGACTTGGAGCCAGAACAATCTGAGTCCAAATCTTAACTCAGTCATTTACAAGCTTTGTGAACCCAAGCAAGTGGCATGACCTCTCTGTGCCTCTGTTTCCTAAAGTGTAATTTGAAATTTGATTCAATGTTAGCAATTGTCCCTTTTAGTTCTAAATGTATAATCTTATGATCTCTTATTCAGCTATGATTTCCCTATCAAACACTAGAGTTGAGGGGAACCATAAGTACAGTTAACCAGCAAGTCAGCAAACATTTATGAAGTACTTACTTTATACCAGGCATGGTGCTAGGTTCTAAAGATTAAAAGAAAGCTCAAAACAGAACCTGTCCTTACAAAGCCCACAGTCTTTAATGGGAGAAAACATGCAAACAGCCATGTGTGAACAAAATAAATGCAGAATTAATGGAAAATTGTTGTGTTTGTTCTTCATTTTTGAAGAGGATCATGACATCAGGGAGATAATGACATGACTTGTACTTGACTTTGATTTGAGTGAGGGAGAGCTGTGCAAGGCCACCAAACTCACTTTCTCCTCCAGAGCCAGCTGGGTCCAGTGGTTAGATATTCATCAGGATGATTGGAGATCTCCCAGGGTGCAATGGAAGACCCTGGTCCTTTTAGGTTAAGGCCTTTTTAGGTACTCACTTAGAGTGAAGTAATGCCTATTCAGTGAATAAGACTCTTTAAGAACTGAGTCAGGGTGGCTAGGTGGCACAGTGAATAGAGCCCCGGCTCTGGAGTCAGAAAGACCTGAGTTCAAATTCAGCCTCGGACACTTGACATACCTACTAGATGTGTGATCTTGGGCAAGTCACTTGACACTTGACATACCTACTAGATGTGTGATCTTGGGCAAGTCACTTAACCCCAATTGCCCTTCTTTCTCCCTTCCACAAAGCCAAAAAAAAAAAGTGAGTCAAGGAATAACCCCTTTAATTAGAAAAAATATTTAAAAATTCTTTCTTTTTCTTTCTTTCTTTCTTTTACAAAACCTTAAACCAGAGTTTACTCTGAAGCTCATAGATTGAACCACAATAGGTCTCTGCCTAAGCTCCACTTAATGGAAAGTAACTGCCGAGAGAAGGTACTAGCATTAATATGGATAAGAAGATACTTTTTGCAGAAACTAAGTTTTTTTTGTCAAGGCTTAAAGGAAATTCAGGAAAGCCGAGAGCAGAGGTAAGGAAGAACATTCTAGGCATAGGGGACAGTCAGTGAAAAAGCATGAAATCATGAGATGTTCACAGAACAACAAGGATGTCAGTGGTATCACTGGATAGCAGAATATTTGGAGGGGAGTAAAGTGTAAGAAAGCTGGAAAGCTAAGAGGTCAGTAGACTGTGAAGGGCTTTAAAAGTCAAAAAAGAGAATTTAATCACTGATCCTGGAGGTGATGGGTGAGAAGGTGGATGACTTTGAGTCAATCAATCACATAATCTCAACCCCCATTTAAAGTAACAGAAAATATTCTATACTCTGATATATTTTTCAGGTGAGAACATATCACCATTCAATTAATCAACTATAGACTTTAGACCATGAGAAAAAGTTGTTGACCAGTTTAGATGCTCTTGAAAGCCATTGGGTGAACTGGAGTGATTTTGTGCAGGAAATATGTTCAAAATGGTTAAAAATCTTGGTCAAGGTCTATAGAATTTGTACTATACCACGAAGCTAATTTGGAATAGAGGATTTGATCATCTGCCAGAATAGAGGAAATTTTGAACTAAGTCATTATTAAGAAGTATTTTTCTGGGAAGAAAAGAACCCTTATTCTCTCTCCCTTTTGCAGGAAAAAGACCTTATGAACTTAAGAGGACCATAATTTGGACTCTACATTGATATATTAGCAATGTCCCCCAATTGGTAGTGTCTACTTCAGGAGGCAAAGGCAGACTGAACATGATGAGAAAAGGTGTAGCTGTAGATGTAGATAACTCTCCAATGAGTCTAACCCAAAAGCTACACCACACCACTGGGCCAAATCTCGAGGGACAAAAAAAAAAGATTAAAAAGGACTTTCAGGAGGTAGGGATTGCCCGCTTTGACTCATTTACTATCTAAGCTTGAGCCCACTTTTCCCCAGAGTTGATAGGAAATGGTAGAACAGTGTGCCACAAAGCATTAGAGAGAAAGATATTATTATCAACTACATTCAAATAATAAATAACTCTTTCCAAAGGTTAATTGTCTGCTTGGTTATTTTATATAAATTGATAATCATGGATGGAACTCACTAGGTGGAGGTCATGAGATTTAGCTTCAGAAAAAAAAAATCACTTTTCCTCAGTTAGCCACAAAAATGAGAGAGAAAATTTGAGTGACTGCCCTCATTAGACCTGAGTAGCCTGTGGAGATGGGAGAACAGTTCCAGAGCAGGCACCATATTAGTAAACAAAATGGCAACTAGAGTAGTTGATATTTGAATAACATTTTAAAGTTTCTGTATGATTTTATGTGCATTATATCATTGAAAGTAATGGTATATAATGTATATACAACAGCCCTTTGTCCCTTTGTTCTGACAAAAGTTTCTCAATAGAAAGGTAGATGTAGGTAGTGTAGGTAGACAAATAGTTGCTCATTATAAACTTAAAACAAGCTTGTCCTTTGGATTTGAAGCAATGTTTTAGTTTGGCACCATAATTTTTCTCTTTTTTTTGAAAATCAAACCATTTATCTAACTTCAGTCTTCTCTCTCCTTCCCATTCTTCAGAATCTTGCAGAGTTTGTTTACACTGGCTCAGCAATCACAGTAGCCTTTATTCTTATTTTTTTTAATTTATATAATTACTTTTAATTTACAACATTCATTTGCTCAATCCCTTGAGTTTCAAATTTTCTCCGACTCCATCTCCTCCTCCCTTCCCCCATGGTGGCCTGTAATCAAATATGGGATTTACAAATACCTTCACATTAAACATTAGTCAAGTTGAAAAGAGGGAGTATAACCAATGGAGTGAATAATGAGAAAGAAGAAATAAAACAAAAAAAGAGAGAGAGGGAGCAAGTGGTTTGCTTCAATCTGCATTCAGACTCTGTAATTCTTTTCTCTGGATGTGGATATCCCTTTCCATCATGAATTTTTTGGAGTTGTTTTATAACCTTGCATTGCTTGGAGGAACCCATTCTATCAAAGTTAGTTGTCACACATACGATAGGACTGTCATTGTGTACAAAGTTCTCCTGGTTCTGCTCTCCTCACTCAGGATCAGTTTATATAAGTCTCTCCAGGTTATTATGAAGTCTGTCTGCTCCTCATTTCTTATAGCACAATAGTATTCCTTTACATTCATATACCACAACTTGTTTAGCCATTCCCCAACTGATGGGCATCCCCTTGATTTCATATTCTTTGCCACCACAAAAAGAGCTGCTATAAACATTTTTTGTACCTACAGGTCTTTTTCCCACTTCTATGATCTCTTTGGGAGAAAGTCCTAGAAGTGGTATTGCTGAGTCAAAGGGTATGTACTTGTTTATAACCCTTTGGGTATAGTTCCAGATTGTTCTCCAGAATTGGTTAAATCAGTTCACAATCCCACCAACAATGCATGAGTGTTCCAATTTTTCCACATCCTCTCTGGCATTTATCATTTTCCTGTTTTGTCATCTTAGCCAATCTGACTGGTGAGATGTGATACCTAAGAGTTGTTTTGATTTGCATTTCTCTAATCATTATTGATTTGGAGCATTTTTCATCTGCTTACAGATATCTTTAATTTCTTCCTCTGAAAATTGCCTGTTCATATCCTTTGACCATTTATCAATTGGGGGATGACTTGTATTCTTATATATTTGACTCAATTCTCTGCATATTTTAGAAATGAAGCCTTTATCAGAGATACTCATTGTAAAAATTCTTTCCCAATTTTCCACTTTCCTCTTAATCTTGGTTATATTGTCTTTATTTGTACAGAAAGTTTTCAATTGAATGTAATCAAAATTATGTATTTTGCATTTCATAATGATCTCTAATTCTTTTTTGGTCATAAAATCTTCCCTTCTTCCTAAATCTGACTGGTAAACTATTTCTTGCTCTCCCAGATTGCTTACAGTACCAGACTTTATACCTAGATCATGCACACATTTAAACTTTATTTTGGTATATGGTGCAAGATATTGGTCTATGTCCAATTTCTGCCATGCTATTTTCCAGTTTTCCCAGCAGTTTTTTTCAAATAGTCACTTCTTATCCCAAAAGCTGGGGTCTTTGTGTTTATCAAACAGTAGATTACTATAGTCATTGACTACTGTGTCTCATGTACCTAATCTATTCCACTGATACATTACTCTATTCCTCAGTCAGTACTGAGCAGTTTTGATGACTGCTGCTTTATAATATAGATTAAAATCTGGTATGGCTAGGCCATCTTCCCTAGCATTTCTTTTCATTAATTCCCTTAATATTCTGGACCTTTTATTCTTCTAAGTGAATTTTGTTACTATGTTTCTAGCTCTATAAAATAATTTTTTGGCAGATTCATTGATACGGCATGAAATATGTAAATTAGTTTAGGTAAAATTGTCATTTTTATTTTATTAGCTCAACCTACCTGTGAGCAACTGATGTTTTTTCCAATTATTTAGACCTGACATTATTTGTGTGAAAAGCATTTCATAATTGTGTTCATATATGTTCTCAATTTGTTTTGGCAGGTAGATTCTCAAATATTTTATAATGTCTACATTAACTTTATATAGAATTTCTCTTTCTATCTCTTGCTGTTGGATTTCATTAGAAATATATAGAAATGTCAAGGATTTATGTAGGTTTATTTTATGTCCTTCAATTTTGCTAAATTTATTTATTATCTTAAGTAGTTTTTTACTTGATTCTCTAGGATTCTCTAAGTATGTCATCATATCATCTAAAAAGAGTGATAGCTCAGTCTCTTCTTTGCCTAATTTGATTTCTTCAATTTCTTTTTCTTCTCCTGTTGCTATTGCTAACATTTCTAGTACCAAAAGGAATAAGAGGGGTGATAGTGGACATCCTTGTTTCACCTCTGATCTTATTGGAAATGCTTCTAGCTTATCCCCATTATATATATATTACTTGCTGAAATTTTAGATAGATGCTATTTATTATTTTGCAGAAAATTCCATTTATTCTTATACTTTCTAGTGTTTTTAATAGGAATGGGTGTTGTATTTTGTCAAGAGCCTTTTCTGAATCTATTGAGAGAATCATATGGTTTCTACTAGTTTTGTTGTTGATGTGATCAATTATACTGATGGTTTTCCTAATGTTGAACCATCTTTGCATTCCTGGAATAAATCCTACCTGATCAAAGTGTATTATTTTTGTAATAAGTTGCTGCTGTAGTCTTTTTGCTAATATTTTATTTAAAATTTTTTCATCTATATTCATGAGGGAAATTGGTTTATAATTATCTTTCTCCATTTTGTCTCTTCCCGATTTAGGTATTAGTACCATATTTGTGTCATAAAAAGAATTTGGTTGGACTCCTTCTCCAGTTTCCTAAATAGTTTGTAGAATATTGGAATCAATTGTTCTTTAAATGTTAAATAGAATTCACTAGTAAATCCATCTGGCCCTGGAGGTTTTTTCTTAGGGAGTTCATCGATGGCTTTATCTGAGATGAGATTATTTAAGTAATTTGCTTCCTCTTTAGTTAATCTGGGCAATTTATATTTTTGTAAATATTCATCTATTTCACTAAGGTTGTCAAATTTATGGGCATACAATTGGGCAAAATAATTCCAAATTATTGTTTTAATTTCCTCCTCATTGGAGGTAGATTAACTGGTTTCATTTTTGATACTTGTAATTTGGTTTTCTTCTTTTTTTTATCATACTGATTAAAGGTCTATCAATTTTGGTGGTTTCTTCAAAAACCAGTTCTTAGTTTTGCTTATTAATGCAATAGTTTTCTTAATTTCAATTTTATTATTCTCTTCTTTGGTTTGCAGTGTTTCACATTTGATATTTAAATGGGGATTTTCAATTACTTCTTTTTCTAGCTTTTTCAGTTGCATGCCCAATTTATTAACTTCCATTTTCTCTATTTTACTCGTGTGCATTCAAAGATATAAAACTTCTGCTAAGAACTGCTTTTGCTGTATCCCACAAGTTTTGATATGTTATCTCTTTATTGTTATTCTCTTGAATGAAGTTACTGATTGATTCTATAGTTTCTTGTTTGACCCACTCATTCTTTAGGGTCAAATTATTTAGTTTCCAATTAGTTTTTAGTCTATCCATCCATAGCCCTTTATTACATATAATCTTTATTGCATCATGATCTGAGAAGGATGTATTTAATTTTTTGCCTTTCTTCACTGAATTATGAGGTTTTTAGGGCCTAGCACATGGTCAATTTTTGTGTATATGCCATGTGCCACTGAGAAGAAAGTATATTCCTTTTGATCCCCATTCAATTTTCTCCAGAGGTCTATCTCTAAAATTCTGTTCACCTCCTTAACTTCTTTCTTGTTTATTTTGAGGTGAGATTTGTCAAGTTCAGAGAGGGGGAGATTGAGGTTCCCCCACTAGTATAGTTTTGCTATCTATGTCTTCCTCTAACTCCCTTAACTTCTCCTCTAGGAATTTGGAGGCTATTCCACTTGGTGCATATATCTTTAGTTTTGCTTCATTTTCAATGGTGACTTTTTAGCAGGATATGGTTTCCTGCCTTATCTCTTTTAATTAGATCTGGTTTTGCTTTTGCTTTATCTGAGATAAGTTTTGCTACACCTGTTTTTTTTTTTTACTTTAGCTGAAACATAATATATTCTACTCCAGCCTTTTACCTTTACCCTGTGAGCATCCCCTTGTTTTAAATGTGTTTCTTGTAGACAACATATTGTAGGATTATGGTTTTCAATCCATTGTGTGATTTGCTTCTGTTTTATAGAGTTCATCCCATTCACATTCAGAGTGATGATTACTATCCGTGTCTTTCCCTTCTTCCTATTCCTTCCCCTCTTTATGCTTTTATTTCTCCCTTCTCCCTTCCTCTTCTTAAGAATTTTCCTTTTGACCACTGCCTCCCTCACTCCCTTCACTTTACCTACCCCTCCCCCTTACTACTTCTACTGTCCCTTCTAACCACCACCACCCTTTACCTCCTTTCCCCTCCTACTGCCTGTAGGGCATGATTTTTATATTTAACAAAGTATGTTATTCCTTCCTAGAAACCAATCCAATGAGTGTAAATCTCATACAATGCTCCTCTCCCTCCCTCCTTTCCTGCTATTATAATGAGTTTTTATCTCTCTTCATGTTAGAATCCTATATTTAATTGATTCCTTCTTTGAACCAAAAACAATGAGATTAAAGTTCATATAATGTTCCTCTTTCTCCCTTCTTTTCCTCTACTATAGTGCATTTTTATGCCCCTTTTTGTGGCATAATTTACCCTTTTCTTCCTCCTTCTTTCTTTTTCTCCCATTACAATACCTTTGCACCCTTTAATAAGGTTTCTTTTTATCATCAGATTAGTTAATTTGTATCCACACCCTTTATCTATCTATCTATCTATCTATCTATCTATCTATCTATCTATATCCCTTTTAAATGTCATGATAATTACACAATCACAGCCCCCATAGGGAGGCAAACAGTTTGCTGTTATTGAATCACAAGTTATGTGAATATGTGTATGTGTCTTCCTTGTTTACCTTTTTATATCTCTCTTGAATCTTGTATTTGAAGATCAAATTTTCCATTGAGCTCTGTTTATTTTTTTTAATCAGGAAGGTCTGGAAGTCTCTTATTTCATTGAATGACCATCTCCTTGCCTGAAATATTATGCTCAGTTTTGCTGGATAGTTGATCCTTGGTTGCAGTCCAAGTTCTTTATCTTATGAAATATCATATTCCAATTCCTCTGATCTTTTAATGTAGAAGCTGCCAGGTCCTGTGTGATCCTGACTGTGGTTCTGTGATATTTGAATTGTTTCTTTCTGGCTACTTGCAGTATTTTCTCCTTGACCTGATAATTCTGGAATTTGGCTACAATATTTCTTCAGTTTTCAATTGAGGATCTCTTTTGAGTTTTCAATTTGGGATATCTTTCAGGAGGTGTTTGGTGTATTCTTCCAATAATTATTTTACCCTCTGGTTCTAAGACCTCAGTGCAATTTTCTTTGATAATTTCTTGGAGGATGTTGTCCAGGTATTTTTTTTCAACATGACTTTCCAGATTTTATCTTTCCTGGATCTGTTCTCCAGATCAGTTGTTTTTCCCACTCAGATATTTTACATTTTCTTCTAATTTTTCAATCTTTATGTTTTGTTTCATTGATTCTTGATGCCTCATAGAGTCATTAGCTGATTTGACTGATTCTAATTTTTAGTGAATTATTTTCCTTGGTTAATTTTTGAAGATCCTTTTCCATATGTTCAGATTTCATTTTTAGGGATTTTTTTTCCAGTTAAATTTTGAACCTCCCTTCTCAATTTATAAATTTTACTTTTTAAGCATTTTTTTTCTTCAGTGAGATTTTTTTTTCCATTTTGACAACTGTAATTTCAAAAGAAGTGGTCAATTTATCTTCTACCTCTCTAATTTGGCTTTTAAAATCCTTCTTGTGCTCTTCCAAGAATGGTTTTTGGGCTTAAGACCAATTCATATTCCCTTCTGTGGTGTCAGGTAGAAGTATAGAGTCAATGTTGTCCTCTGAATTTGGTTGTTCTTGCTCACCAGCTCTGCCAGATTCTCTGTCCTACTGTAAGGGGTCTGCAAATCATCTTTGGGGTGGGTGAATCCATCTCGTCTCTGGTCTGTGTTGGTGCAGCCCCTGCATACTGCCCACTCTTTGTTCTCCCTGCCCAGTCCTACGTGCACACTTTCCTGCACTGGGAATCTGCCACACTCCATCACCCAATGGACTCTATTACTCTAAAATCTGTTCAGATTCACTTTTTAGAGATTACTGAAAGAATTCTTGGAGGAGTTCAGGTAAGTTCCTGCTTTCATTCCACCATCTTGGATCCACCTCCCAAAGTGGGACACAGTAGCCATTTCTTTAGATAACCTGGGACAATTCTTTTGATAGTAGTGACTTCACTTCCTTGAAGGCAGCCCTTTGCTCCTTTTATAGTATTTCCTCTCTTACCATAGATTTCAATTCCTCCTTAAAGCATTTTTGTTGTGTTCTTCTGAACACAAAGTTTATTCTACCTGGGGGAGAGAGAAAAATGGAAGCAAATAAGAGTTTGAAATTTCTACCCATCCCCTTCTCTCTCTCTTCACTCTACAAATGTGTAACCTGCATCTATTAAGTCATTCTCCCTGAAGATATTTTTACCTACCCCCTTCTCTCTCTCTCTGAACTCTACAAATGTGTAACCTGCATCCATTGAGTCATTCACCCTGAAGAGTAGTTCCATATTCTCTTTGATGTTCCCATTCCCTGCATGGTTGTAAGCTTTTTTACACATTTGTTTTTTGTTTCCTAAGCATTCCCTGCAAGAATGGCCATTCAGAACTTTTGTATTCCTGACATATCATTTGAGATCCTTTGTATTCATATTCTCTTATCCCTCCTTGCTTTTGTTTTCTGGGTATGTATTTTTAAATCAGCATTGGTCAGCAAGCTTTTGGGGCATCTATAGACTCGGCTTATATGTGGACATTAGGACTATTTAACAGTTCCGGCTTGTTCCCCTCTTTGTAATCATTTGAGATGTCAACATTGTCAATATTTGAATTGTTCAGAAGGAGATAAAAAAAATAAAATTGTATTTTATCAGTACTGTAAACAAGTGAAAAATATATTTCTTGTCCTGGAGAATATAATCTATTTAAAACTGGTTTAAAAAAATCATTCTTCTCTGTCCCCCTTAGGTTGACTTTGTATAGCATTCAGGGTTATAGACTCCTACTAAGTCTTCCTCTTAATTATTTTAAATTTTGAATTTTAATTTAATTCAATTTAGTTTTTAATTTTCTCATCCCATATCTAGGGTATCATGAGCCACAGCTCATGCTCTGCCTGCTTTCCTCTTCTGCCCATCCCATCATCCTCCTTATCTAGCTACTGCCAACCATGATAGAGTGATCAATTCCTGTAAAATTCCCCATTATTTCTATGTCATCAACTCATTAGTCTTTATTGGTCAGAATCTCAAGTTCCTTTTGCTTACTTTCTCCACTTTTTGAGGACTGAATCAAAGGGCCTCTGTACCAAGTGCTGTGAATGAACATCATGAAGCAATGGCTTGCTTATGTCTGATTCTACACACCAAGAAGTAAGCCTAGTTTGATGCAACAGAACCACCAGGCAAGAGAACTGATCACAAGAGAACAAGAATGTCAGCTTTTTGAAGGGAGAACTTCATAAATGTTTATTTAATTGAGGATTTTTAAAAAAAGGTCTGATTGGGGCAGCTATGCTTTTAACTGTGCTGTGTTATAAACTTAATATTCATCAAAAACCAATTAAATAAACCTATTAAATGAAGATTAATATCACATGCAAAATTACAAGCATGATACATCATCCATTTTAACAAAACATCATTTAAAAAATTAACAAAGTTCACCAAATGTACTTTATTCTATGTCCCTTTAAAAATTTATCTGAATCTCCTCCATGTCTAACTTTATTTTGGTCTAATTTTCTTTCACATACTTTGGTCTCACCGTTTAACACTCTTCTGATTCTGCTTACTTTCCTTTGAATCACCTCATGTGGATGTTTCTATATTTGTTTTTAATGTGCTTTGCCCCTTTCTCCAATTTCAGTCATTGATATCATCAGTATAGGTAATTCTTGATCCAGAAATGAATTCCACTTATGCCAAGTCAGGAAACTCTTCCATAATTTCAATAACTCTGCACATGGTTAATTAGCTAGTATGTCAAGAAGTATTTATTAAGTGTCCACTATGTGCCAGTTTTTTCTCAGCACTTGTGTGTCGAAGGCATAACTTAAACCTATGGTCTTACTCTAAAGCTGGCCATCAATATAGTCCATGTTAATTTTCTTTAAATTTGGCATTTTGTAGCATTTTAATATCCTATTGCAAATTAATACATTAAAATGCATTCGAATGTTCTTTATTAGAAGATATAGGTTTTTCTAGGGGTGCTTTCCCCTACCCAGAAGGAAACAGCTATTATTGATATGGCTAGCTAGGTATCATGTAGGAAATTTTGGAGTCCCATTAATGACGCAAACTAATTCCTGAAATGAAAGTTCAACATAATGATAATAACATTAATTTGACAACAATACAACATTCTACTTGTGTTGTTGACTTGACTCAAGGAAAACTCAAGTGTCTGAAGCATGAAAATTGAGTATTACTTAGGGAGTAATGGATAGGCAGTCCATAAATATGGAATTATTAGGGAGAAATGGAATAAAAGGTATCATCAGAGAAATATGTGATTAAAAAGAAGATGGTGCTCATCTGGTGAGAGTGTGGGATAACCATTGTATTGCCTATATACTCCATTAGCAATTTCAAAATGTAGCAAAAAGGTAAGGAAAGCACTTAGTGTGGTTCTCATCTTTTTATGTATGGAATAACATAGTTAATGGCAGGCATGGATGGGTTTCAGTGTTCATGGGTAGTGGTAAGATTTACATCAATGAGATCAAAGATCCATTTGAGAATTTTGAATAATGATATAGCTATGAATATTTTTGTACAGTTAAGTCCTTTCCTTCTTTTCATAAAATCTGTAAGCAAAACACTAGCAATATAATTGCTCAAATTGGTCAAAAAGGAGTAGTGCTGTGCTTTAACTCTCTCTATTAGAGCTAGTACTGCTCCATCATTCTTCAGAATTCTTGAAGATGACATCAAGAGATTGGAGTATCTCTTTGCTAAACCATCAGCTTGATAGTCCCCAAGCTTAATTCCCTCTACTTTTAGGGACCAAGAACTAGTGTATCAGTTTCATTTAATTATTCAACACTAATTCACTTTTATAAAGAATTTTTTTCTTTCAAGATCTAGCATGAATACATATTCATGAATTTTCACAAGTATTTCCAGGGCATATTATCCCCTTTGCCACCTTTCTTTCTAGATAGGTAAGCTTACATCATTGGTCAAATCCTACACAGTAATGATTCCACCAAGTCCATGTTAAGAAGATGAATCCTTTTCTTGGATATTGACTTAAAGGTCAATCCCAAAAATCACTCCTTATTTTCAAGACATTGATATTTCACTACTCTGGATTCCCACCCTGGATTTCTGTGACCCACTCTCCTGATCTTTGATACTTCCAAGGATGGCTACTATACTCCTTTCTCCTGGAGTGAAAAAGGTCAAATAAAAAGGTCAAGGACTGATACGTGTTCCACAGGGCCCATATGGCCTCAGCAGGGAAGAAAACTCTAAGTCATTTCTCTTAAAAGATACCATCTCACCAGATACTGTGAGTCATGAAATTTAGCAAATAACACAAGCAGAGGCAAAGATGATAGGCCTGTCTGAATGCCTTCACAGCCAATCAAAAAGGCATAATCCACAATCTTTCTCCAACCTTTTCTTTACAAATCATCCTAAATTTCTCTAGGGTGCTCCCCATCGAGAAATTGCATCAACCAAGGAAGCTGATGGCATCTGTGTATGCTCATTGAGATATCAAGTGACTTACCCATTTTCACACAACTTCTTGTGTCAAAGGTGGTATTTTAACCCAGGTTTTCCTGACTCCAGGTTTGGCTCCCCACAACTATGTCTTGCTCATTGTCATATTGTTATATTGTACTCCATATAGTCTAGAATTATACACAATTCCACCAAAGTATAATGTGTGTGTGTGTGTGTGTGTGCATGCACTTGGGGCGTCTTCAGGTTGTATATCAAGTGGAGGAGGAGAAGGAAAACTAGGATAGGGTAGAAGACAAAAAAGATCATATTTGGACAAGTGGCAGATAGAATAGGTATGACAAAGCTTGGTAACATGTGCAATCACATTCCGGACAAAGATGTCTGTATTATCATCATTTCTTATTTCAGTCATTGGGGAATGTGGAAAAGGCTATTGTGTTGTAAAAGGAAGAAAGAAGGGAAAGAGACTGGAGATAATTATTGCCTCTAGACTGGTATGACCTTTTTCTCAAGTCATATAATACAAGCATGTCTTCTAGCTACACCCTAGGTATTGAATAGTTGACTCTCTCAATAGGTGATAATTTCATATTGGAACTTAAAGTCCATCACAATTTGGCACCACCCCATCTTTCCTCACTGATCTTATATTAAGCTCTCTAATGCACTGTACATTCCAGCAAAACTGTACTACATGCTGTTCTATACACATCATTCTGTCTTCTGATTTGGTGTATTACTTGAAATAGGTCCTGATGCCCTCCTTGCTCAGTGTCTTCTCTTGAAGCTATTTTCTGCCTTCTAGGATCAACTCAAGTGTTATCACCTACAAGAAGCTATTCCTGATACTGCCTACTTATTAGTTCCCACCCTTAAATTCTATTGACTAACGTCTTTTTTTTTTTATATTTACTACCTGTATACATGTTTTCTTCCAAGGGAAAGTGAATTATTTTAGGGCAAGGAGGGGCTATTTAATTTTTTTGTCTTTCTTCTCTGCCTAGCATATAGAAGTCATAATAAATTCAAATTTTAATTGTGAAACTAAAGTTATTTATAATGTCTTCCCAACAGTGATGGTCATATCATTAGCGCACTACCATGCCCTCTCACAGTGTACTTGCTGGAGCCTCTATCAGAGGAACATCTGATTTAGTAAGTCAGAGGTCACTAAATTGTAGAACAGAGTCTACTAGGGGCAGCTATGTGGTATAGTAGATAGAGAGCTGACCCTTAAGTCAGAATGACCTGAAGTCAAATCCTGCCTCAGACACTAGCTGTGTGACTCTGGACAAGTAATTTTACTTCTATTTGTCTCAGTTTCCTCATTTGCAAATGGAGATGAAAATAGCACCTACCTCTCAGGGTTTTTGTGACAATCAAATAGACAATAATAGTAAAAAAGCTTAGCACGGTGCCTGGCACATAGTCAATGGTATATACAAGTCAGCTATTAGTAGCGATTGATCTTGAAGCATTACCTTATAGCCATGGGTGTGCTGGCAAATGTTAAATAATCAGCTCATTGGGAATGTATTCCGGACAATTTTTTGTTTGTTTGTTTAATTTCCATTCTCACCATTATCACCATCACCCTGATGAGTCTGGATACTCAACCAAACAATAAATCAAGCATGGGCTTGTAGCATTTGCTGATTTCTGAGTTGTAACAGATCATCTAAATATTCAACAATCAACTTTGCTTCTGATTAACCCCCTGCTCATAGCTCTCCATGCTCATTACTGCGATTTTCATGCCTAACTCTCTTTAATTTGCTGAGATTGCTGTGGGGAACGGACACAGCTAGTAGCAGATTCTTGCTCTACGTCTTTATTATCATCAATTGTCTCCCTAGTAAGTTCTTTCTCACAGAAGTACCCTGCGTGTAAGGGAATCCTTAGAATCCCATTTTATTAATGCTCTTCTTTACTGACAAGCATCGCATCTGTTCTCCCTAGTCTGTCCTTTCTGTGACTGCATGTGAATCCCGACCAGGCACATACCTAAAACAAAATATTCTAAGGACAGCTCCCTCTCTTCAACTACAAATTAATTACATCTTCCAATATGACTCTGCTGCTGCACTAGCTTGTCAGGCTTCTCCCCCTCCTGCCCCTTCTCCCCTGATCTATATTGTGATACCCATGCTGGGAAGCATCCCTGACCTGCATACCATGTTCTCATCCAGCAGTCAGCTCAGAAGCACAAAAAATATGTCAAGCAGTGGGGTGGCAGCAAAGCAGGTCCCCAGGGGTGCTGGGAGGATTTGCAGATTGCTCAAGTCACAAAGGCGGAAAGCCCAATGAGATGGAACAAGGAAGGATCCCTTGTTTTGGAAGCAAAGTAATGGCATGAGATCTGCTTGAAATAAGAAAATAAGAGATGGAGGCTCTATTTCTAGGTATCTGAAAGAAAATTTCACCATGAACAGATTGTTTGTTTGTTTATTTTCCCTCAAAAGTTAGTACATTAATACAATGCCTGGCATACAGTAGATGCTGAAAAAAACATTTATTGATTAACTGAAAGTGTTTATTTACTAAACAGAGGGATGTGGGCCCCAGCACTGGAAGTCAAAAGAGCCTCACCTTATATGAGGTACAATTCTAAATCACCTGTCAAAGAGATTCAAGAGATATATGTCTGTTTTGCTGAATAATGATTTAAATTCTATTCAGCAAATATATTTTAAGTATCTACTATATGTAAGGCACTGTGGATTCCAAGAAAGAAAAAAAAAAAAACATCCTGCCATCAAGGAGTAAATATTCTATTGGGAAGAGAAGGAAAATATTTAAAAATGCAGAGAAAAGGAAATTTAAAGTATGTGATACATGATAAATACAATTTTAAAAGGAAGAACTAGTAACTGGGGATCAGGCTAAATCTCCTGTGAGAGGCAGCACCTGAATTGTGCATTGCAAAAAATCTAAGAAGTCTGTGTCAGAGATGAAAAGGGAATGCTTTTCAGACATGGAGGACAACTATGCAAAGACAAGAAGGTGAGAAATTGAATGTCATTTGTGGGGAAGAGGTGGCATATCAGCTTGATATCCAGACATTGCTTTTAATTATATTAGTACAGTGAATATGCCCATGTAGCCTAAATAAATTCATAAACAATGCTTCCTGTAACAACTGTGGAAGCTCTGTCCCTATTAAAATGCTATTAAAAATAATTAAATCCTGCCAGGTAAGTACATGGATGATTTAAAATATTTATGATTCTATCACTGTTCTGGTTTCTTAGTCTACCATTGGTGACTGAGTCTTAACAAGTGATGGAGAACGAGTTGGTGAGTTAATATAAATTCACATACAGGTAGCTACTATTGCAGCAGCCAGAATATTGTGTTTAGGAACAGGAAGACTTGAATTCAAATCTTGCCTCAGACACTTACTAATGGTGTGTCCATGGGCAAGTCATGGAATGCTAAATATCAGTTTCCATTTCTTTAAAATGGGCTAACGATAGCACCTACCTCATATCAAGTGCTGTGAGGATCAAAATATTATTACCATGTATATTTTACTCTGCTGTGGGGAGCCAAGGAGGCCTGATCCAGGACTCAAATAAAAATCTTGACAGCGTGCCCTAATTAGGACCCTTCCCAATTCTACTTGGTGGCTTTATAAGGCTAGCTCCTTTGGCCCCCTGGGACTACACTTAAAAGGACCTTTTATTTGTGATCTTGAGATCAAAGCCTTTACCTGCAAACTTCAGGCACCTAAAGAACATATACCTTATCAAATTATCCATTCTGTGTTAGTTCCAGGATATAACAGGTTAAAGACAGTGATAGTAAAACTTGAGTCCCCTTATCTTTTTGTGTTATTCGCTCTATAAAAACCATGTTCAAAAAATCATTAAATGGATGTGCTGGTTCTTCCTTGAACTACTCACATGGTCTGGTCATTTCTTATTCACATCTCTGATCATGCTTAAGTGCTGGCCACTGAGCAGCCCATGATACTTTGCAAATTTCACCTGTTGCTCTAGAAACAAGATTCCATTGTTTTTTTTTTCAAATGAAGTGTCAGTCAACTCTCCTTTGTCATTTTCCATAATTCCCTCATTTCCCCAGACCAAAAACATTCTTCATTAGTCACCACTCCCTTATATATGTTTCCTTATCCAGTAGAATATATGCTTCTCATCAGAGTTCCTTCAAAGTTTTGTCTTAAAATATTGATGTTATTGCATAAATTGTTATCTTGTCTCATGACTTCACTTGGCATCTGTTAACACAGATGTCTCCAGGCTTGCCTATAACCAACCCTTTTGTCATTTCTTCCAACGCAATAAGATTCTATTATATTTGTATACCATATATAGCCAAAGAAGGAATTTTTTTTGCTTCACGATGCATATTTGTTAGGGTTTTCTTTTTTCTCTTATCTGTTAGAGCTTAGAAAATAAATGATTATTAATTGAAAAAGAAGAAAAGAATGTAAGGCCCTTGAGGACAGAAACTGTTTTACTTCTCCATTTTTATCTCCTGTGTGCATAATGGTTACCACATTGTAATCAGTTATTTAATGCTTTCATTCCATACTATCATTCAACACAAATTGCAGTGTTCTCCTCCATGTTTGAGTATGCCACCTCAAGATATAACCTAGCCAATAAAAAATAATCATCAGAAGGGAGTAAGCCCTTAGATGATAAGATTCTCCAAATTTAGCTAGGCTGATGAATTGATGGCACACACACACACATATACATACATATATACATACATACATATATACACATGTGTGTATACATATATATGGAGAGAGAGAGAGAGAAACAGATGCACAGACACAGACCCAGAGACAAAGACAGAGAGAGAGTATTTGGTCAAGGCTGTACTTGAAGCATTTGCAGTTTGGCAATACCTGCCTGACCATGACCTCCTCTGCCTTAGGCTTCCAAATACAGTGACTCCTACTTTCCATAAGGAGCTATATAAGGGAAACTTTAGTGGTTGTCATAAAGTGTTCAAATAGAAGGGAAAATAGCCCCAAAGTTGCAATGGAAAATGGTAGACAGGCCAAAACCGGATCATTACCCTTATTCTCATCCTCATCCTAGCAAAGCATACCTAGAAAAATGCTTAATGAGTTAAGAAACGGGCACCATGCAGAAACAGAGATGGCAGGTAGCAATCTTCCATATAGGATTCAATAGCCTTAGACAAGAGCACAGACCCATTAACTCAGAGATAATGGGAAGTGGGGCACAGTAGCACCCATGGGGAAAAATCATGTATTTGGAAAGAAAATTAATTGGGACCATATGTGTGATTTAATGAAATTAATGGGAATTTCTTGAATGGGAAGCTCCCTTTATCAATTCAGGCCAGCAGCTCTTCATATAGTATGAGAGTTGTTGACAGCACTGAAGACTTAAGTGACTGGTCTAGATCCAAAAACCAAAAATGGAGAAAGAGGCATCACTTGAATCCAAGTTTTTATAATATTGAAGGCAGCTCTCTCTTTACTATTTTGCATCTGTAATCAAATTAATATAAATGTAAATTTAAAAGAGGCAAATTTTGGATTAATGTAAGGAAGATTTATCAAAAGAGAATGGGTTGCCATATGAGTTAGTGAGTTCCCTATCACTGATGCTATTGAAGTGAAAGTAATGACAGATTATTGGGAGCATTGTAGAGGAGATTCATGAATCCGGCAAACTCATAGTCTAGATGACTTTCTAAAATCTCTTCTAGTTCTAAGATTCTGTTACATTTATTCATTCAACATTCATTAATGTTTAATAAACAAATGAATGAATTCTATATCATATTTTCCATGTCCTATCTAACCTTTTGTTTCTCCATGAGAATCTGGGAAAACATTCATGTCCTTCAGTTAAGGAGGCAGAATCATCCTTACATTAGAAGGCAGGAGTCCAAATCTCTCATTATGGAAATACTAATGCTGAGCAGCAGAAAAGTTAAGTGAATTAATTCCCCCAAATCATACAGGCCAAAAGTAGCAAATTCAGGTTTGAATTCAAGGATTCAGATTCCAAAGCCTTTGTTTTTTTTCTACATCTTCAAATCTGCCCAATATTATCTTACCTCTATCTGAAAATCTATGGAGATGGGAAACCCATAATCTCATGAAGCAGTCTAACTTACTTTTGATCAACTCTAATGGTTAGGAAGGTTTGTTTTATTTCCATCCTCTCTATCTGTCTTCTGTCAAAGAGCCAAAGAGAGACTTTCTGCAACTTTCACCCTTTGGTTCAAATTTTATGCTCTGTTGTCAAATAAAAACAGTGTAATTCCAGCCCCTCACCCATAATACTGCTGTTTAATTACTTGGAGATAGCTAGCATATCTCCCTTCAGTCTTTACTTTTGAGCACATATGCCTGCTTCCTGCAAATAATACCTATTTGTCATGATCTCCTATTCCCATATATTTTACTCAGCTTCTTTGGATATACTGTCATCTGTCAATGTCCTTTCTTTGAATGTGCTACTATGTGCCACTCACTGTGCTAAGCAATTACAAACTTTATCTCATTTGATCCTCACAAGAATCTAAGTGCTGTTATTACTCCTGTTTTACATTTGAACAAACTAAGGAATATAGATATTAAATGACTTGTCAGGGTCTAGCAGCTAGTAAGATTTTGAGGTTGTATTTGGACTCAGGTCTTCTTGATTCTAAACTCAGCACTTCAGCCACTGCATCATTGTAAGGGTGAAGAACCTGTGGCCTAGAGGTCACATGTGACCACCTAGGTCCTTGAGTATAGTCTTTTGACTGAATTCAAATTTTACAGAACAAATCCTTTTATGAAGGGACCACACTTGTGAACCTTAGAGGGCCACATGTGGTCTCAAAGTCACAGGTTCCCCACATCTGAGTCTTAACTACTTTAGTGATAAAACTCTAGATTTCTTATCAACAATAATAAAAGTAAATAAATGAATGAATAAATAAATAAGCAGAAAAATAAATAGTTGAATGAATGGGTAGAGAAACAAACATAAATAAACTTGCAACTGGTATGCATCCAAAAAAACTAATATCGAGTTTGCAGTTCATAAAACCTCCTAGATACATGGATTTTCTTTTTCCAAGTGAAGGGTTGGCTATCTCCCTAATTCTGTACTTGGACAGTTTATTTTTTTTTTTCAAACAAATGCAAGATTTTATATCAATTAAAATTAAATTTCATATTAGTGATTTCAGTAAGTTAAGATCAATCAATAAACAAGCATTTGTTTATGTACCTCTTATTTATTAGAGTCTAGTAACTAGATATTATGCTAAGTACTGGAGTTACAAATACAAAGAATGAAACAATCCCTCCTCTCAAGGAGTTTACTCATTTCAGCTATTTCTCCCAATTCTGTAAAACCTTTTAAGTCAATACTATTTAAGTCAATGATTAAAAAAAAAAAAGTCCACCATCAATTCAAGGAAAAGCTTTGTGGCACCCCAAAGAATGCTTATGTGGACTCATTCATTGCTCTGCCTGGGAGTCAATACTCCATAAGACAGAAGTACAGATTTAGTTCTAGAAGGGATCTTAAAAATAACTTAGTTCAACTTCTCTATTTTTTTCAGATAGGGTTAAAAGCACGAAAAAGTTAAAATATTTGCTCCAAATCACATATCTGGTAAGAAGTAGACATACAATTACAAAGCCCAACCTCCCCCATTTCCCCTTACACACACACACACACACACACACACACACACGTATATATGTATGTATATGCACATTTATAGTATATGTATGTGTGTATATATGTATACATATGTATACACACGCCTCAATTTTTCAACCTTGTCCATAAGAATAGCATGACTTATTGTCAAATGCCCTGGTGAAACCTGGGCACACTGTATAAATGGTCTAGTAATCTAGTAACGCAGTCTAAAAAGGAAATTGAGTTAGACTCATGTGACTTCTAAAAGAATAATCATAGCTCAATTTTATATAACCTATTACCTTATTACATTGACCATACCCTTACCTAACAACAGCCCTGTTAGAGAGGTAGTACAGATATCATTCTCTTCATTTTACAGATAAGGAAACAGAGGCTCAGAGAGCTGGAAATTCAAGAGTGACCAAATTAATTTTCTTGAAGCACATTTTCTATATATTTCAAGCATGAACATTTTCATGGGGTTTTATCTTTAAAATTGCAAGTTGTGCATTTTTCTAAGGTTTAAATTGAAAGACATCAAATATCTATGTGTAGACATCATTATGAAATTCCATATGTTATGAAGATGTATATTTGTTCATTACAGTAATAGAATTTCTCTCTGGGACCCAGGAGTGGGTTTTTCAGAATCCCTTAAAAATTTCACAAACGAATTCATTCTTCCCTTTCACCAGACTTAGCAACAAATATCCAAACACAGATATTTTAGTTTTCCACTAGTCTCCCCTAGAGGTGTTCTGTTCCTTTTCTTCAAGTATGCTAATAAAGAGTGAATTTGGCAAAAGTAAAGGCAGAAAAAGATGAAAGAGAACATGAAAGATTAAGATATTTCATGAATGATCAAGAGTTGTCTTTCCTAAGAAAAATAAATTCCTCTCCATCTCTCTGATCACCTTGATCCACACTATAATAAAGTATTCATGTGGTACTTGAGGAAACAAGCCATTCTGAACAGTTAAAGGTTAACCAAATAAGGGATGTTCTTTGGTGTGATTTTTTTTTTTACTGGCAATATTCCTGAAATGTATTATTTTATACTTCTCAGCTTTATAACACAAATTAGGGTGAAAATAATTCACCCTTTATTCATGGCTTCAGGTCATCATGGTAAACAATACTAGTTTGTCACCTGCTAAAGATGTACTTAAAGATGGAGATGGCTTGAGAGGTTGAATAAGTAATTATCACAGCTATTACCCTGACTCTTATTTTTGAAAGAAGTCCTAAATTCCTGTCCATTTGCTACTTAGATGATTGTATTTTTTCATGAAGATAGAATGCAATAAGATCTTCAAAGCAATTTAATGTCTTATTTTTTTTTTTTTTTTGCTTTTTTTGGAAGAGGAAAGGCAAGGCAATTGAGGTTAAGGGACTTGCCAAGGTCACATGGCTAGTAAGTGTTAAGTGTCTGAGGCCGGATTTGAACACAGGTCCTCCTGAACCCAGGGCTAATACGCTATTCACTGCACCACCTAGCCTCCCTCCTTTCTTTTCAAGATTTTATTTTAGACTCAAATGCCAGAACACAAATACAGAATAAAGAAAAAAAACACATCATAAACTTAAATAATGGAACAAATACAAAATTAGGGAACAAATATGTTGTGTGTGTTGCAGAACATGAGAGGATTCAAAATATATACCAATGGATTTTCGTTTCAAGAAAGTCTATATGACAAATAACACTTGTTGTGTTGAGAATTGTCCATCTTTTGTTTGCTTCCTTGTGAGTTTTTTTTGTTCTCTGCTGTGTACTTTTTTACTTTGTCCTTTTTTTCCCCTCCTCCCAACCTCTCCCAGAAGGCTACAATAAAGTTTAGATATGTTTCTCTATAGCTATAGCTATATACATACATACGTATGTAGACATATACTTTCCAAAACCTATTCTACTCCTGACCTTTGTTTTTTTATGTATGATTATATCTCTTGTTTCCTATCCCTTCTGCCTCCCCTCCTTTGCTTTTTCTCACTACCTTGCCATCCTGTGACTTGCCTATCCCCTCCAAGGATCCCTGCCCTCTCCTCCCATTCCCATAAATCTAAACACCCTTCTATACCCCTATTCATTTATTCTCTCAACCTTCCCTCTAAGGATTCTTCCCTTGTCTTCTCTCCCCTCCCTATGCCCTTACCATTTTATTTCTTCTGAATTTAAAGGACTTTTGTACTCTTCTAAATATATATGTATATTTATACACACACATACACATATATATATACTCATTCCCAATGAAAGTAGGTTACCAGAACTACCAGTCCTCCTCCCGCATCTAATTCCTCTGTATCAATGCTCCCTTTTGCACCTCAAGTAATTACTCTTTCAAGTTATTCCTAAATAGTTTTACATTTTAAATTCATATAATTCTCAGATTTGCCCCATCTTTTTTATAAACTACCCAATTATTGATAAAAATCTTAGACATTCATTTTATGTTTATAAAAAGTAAACAGTCTCAGCTTATGTGTCCCTTTTATTCAGTCTTTGTTAAATGCCTTATGTTTCTCTTGATTCTATATGTTGACTCTTCTATTAAGTTCAGAATTTTTTTTAACAAAGTCTTGGAAATCTGATAGTTTATCAAATGTCCATTTTTTTTTCATTCAGAATAATATATAACTTTGCAGGGTATTTTCTTTTTGGCCAGAGTCACAGTTCTTTTGCTCTTCAATATATTGTGTTCCAAGACCTACTGTCCTTTAATGTCTCTGCTGCTAGGTCTTATGTAATTCTAATTGTGGCACTGTCATATTTAAATTACTTTAGCTGCTTTTAACATTTTTTTCCCTTGAGCTGGGGGTTTTGGACTTTAACTATGATATTCCTGTTAGTTCTCCTGATAGGATTTCTCTTAAGTGGTGATCAATGGATTTTTTTTTTATTTCCACTCCCCCCCCCTTTGTTCTAATGCTTCAGAACAATTTTCTTTGATTATTTCTTGTATTATTCTATCAAGATGCTTTTTCTGATTATAATTTTAAATTAGTGCAATTATTTTTAAATTTTCTCTTCTTGATCTATTCTCCAAATCTTTTGTTTTTCTGATGAGATGTTTCACTTTCTCTTCTATTTTTTCCTTATTCATATTTTGCTTAATCATTTATTGATCTCTTATAATTTCACTGTCTTCACTTTGCCCAGTTCTAATTTTCAAGGTATCATTTTCTTCCTTAAGATCCTGAATCTCCTTTTCTAACTGGTTAACTTTTCTTTCACACCCTTCTAGTATGTCTTTCTTTAGGGGGGAAACAAAATTAGCAAACCAAAGACTGAGGGTAGCCTTGTCCCAAGTTATTTTCCCACCTTCCAGAAAACAGTCTTCATTGTTTCTATGAGAGTCCTTTAATTCATTCAAATAATTGTTTTATGATCTCTGCATCACTAATACTGAGCTACAAATCCATCTTTATAAGACAACCCAGGCCTCATCTGGATTATGCATGTTCAAGAAGTGAGGAGTAACCTTCATTTAAAAAAAAAGAATTTATAATTGAATATTGACTGGAACATTTATTTCTTTATCAAAAGAAATCAACACCTACATAAAAAGAAAACTATTCTGCCCAAGTTTACTAACTGCTTCATAACTGCTAAATTTATTTGTTTTCAGTCCTCATCTATCTTAGCCTCTCTAAAGTTTTTGATGCTTTTGCCATCTCTTTGTCAAATAAGATCCCTCCTCTACCTATTACAATGTAAATTCCATGATAGCATGAACTCTGTGTTTTTTGCCTATTTTTGGATCCCCAGGATGTATCATGCAGTAATCCCTCAATATATATTTAATGTATTGATTGATTGGTAATCTCCTTCCTCAGCTTCCATGACATTACTTTTTCCTGGTACCCTTCTTACTTTTTTGAATGCTTCTTTCTCAGTAGTCTTTATGATCACAGATTGACAGCTGTAATAGACTTCAAAAATCATATAATCTGCCTCCTCATTCTATAAACAAGGAACCATGCACTCATAGAGAATAAGTGACATCCCAAAGATCACATATGAAGTAAGTAATGGAGCTGTTACTCAAATCCAGTTCTTCTGAGTCCAAATCCTGCACTCATTCTGCTACTGCATATTGGTCCTTGCTTTTTCATCATACATCTTCTACCCCTCCCCAAAATGTTGGTGACCCCCAATGCTCTTCTTTTTTCACTCTCCACCTTCTTTTCTAATTATTTCTAGTGGAGTTTAGTTATAACATCTGTACAAATGACTCCATGAATATAATCCAATCCCAATATTTATCCCAAGCCCTGTGCCGAAACTCAAGTCTGTTTTGCCAACTGCCTACTGCTCACCTCTACCTGGGAATTCCATAAGTAATTTTAACAAAAATGTAGCAAGCAAAATTTGTTATCTTCTACCCACCCCCCAAACCCAAATCTTTCCCAAACTTTTCTATTTCTACTGAAGACACATCCAATCTTTCAATCACCCAAGTTGTAAACCTTAGTGTTGTATCAAACTCTCCTTTCCTTCAGAACCCTCATATTCAATTAGGTGACAAGTTTTGGCAAATTTCCATCCAGAGCATCTCTCACATTGGTTACCTTATCATCATTCATACAGTGACCTTCTTAGTTCAAGTTCTTGTCACCTCTCACCCACACTATTGCATAAGTCTTCTACTGGGTGTTTCTTCATCTCTACACTATTCTTCACAGTGCTTTGCCAATGTAATCTTCCTGATTCTAGTGTTTCTCTAGTCTATTGCATCTAGGATAAAATATGAATGTCTCCATGTGACATTAAAAATCCTTCTCAATCTGTCTCCAGTCCAACTTTACAGACATTTTATGCTATTCATTCTCATCTACTTTGCATTTCAGTGTAGCACAAGACACTGGAAACATAGACATGTAATAAGCGATCATCAAATTGAATGTGTTTAATCATTCCAGGTTATAATTTACTACACATTCTCACAAATATGAACTACATTCAAAATTGCATTTTCAATGTTACAATGAAATGGAAAGTTCCATTTGATGTTTTTACCTAAGTAATCAAATTTCTTATGAAATGTATTTCATGAAAACATTTCATATTCCAAGTAGCATTCTGGTCCATAGAATAAATTCTTCAACAGGCATAGGAACATAGAATTTGGAGCTAGAAAGAACTTTACAAATATCTAGCCCAATCCCTCCCATATCCTTTGCTAAGGAAGATCCCAATACTCTGAGATATTGACTTTGTCAAGATCACTCTGGTAAAAAATAGAAGGTAGCATTTGAACTCAAATTCATCTAATTTTAAATCAAATTCTCTTTCTACTGTATTATAAGTAAAATAATAAAATGCAGCAATTTTGACTCCCTGATGAAAGAGCTTTGGCAAATGCTATAGTCATGTAACAACAGAATGGCTATCTCATGATTAATGTCTTTATATACAGAATAGTACAGCCACTAGAGGCTAAAGATGTCTGATTCTGTCTTCTCCAGAGTAAAGTTCTTCTCTCTTGTCATCAAATGTGTCTCTTCATTTTCAGTGATTTTCTCCAATCTCTTCTCTCTTCTATTTTCTCTCCTCTAATGTTCCTTCATAGTGATTTTTTCATCCATTTCAGGCTTCTCATATTGGAACATAATAGCATGACACTTTTATGGATACCAGCCAATTAAATTTTTTTTTCTTCAAGGGAGCAAATTGAACAATTAGAGACTAACAGGTAGCTTTCACCTGAAAAATTAAGCAGAGATATCATGGTTTCAAAAATATATTGGCCTTTTAACAATAGCAACAACAAACTCACATTTGCACAATAATTTAAAGTTTGAAAACTGCTTTGCACATGTTATCTCATTTGATTCTCAGAACAAACCTATGAAATTGGTACTATTATCTTACCTATTTTATAGAAAAAGAAACTTAGCCCAAGAAACTCACCCAAAATTGAAAATCTATTAAATATCTAAGGCAGGATCTGAACTAGGTCTTCCTGACTCTGAGTTGAGCACATTATCCACCATGCTCCCAAGCTTAGTTCTTCTAAATGCTAGTACATATTTCTTGACGTCAAGTCTAAATTTGTTACTCTGCAAGTTTGACTCCTTAATCCTGGCTCTGTCCTCTTGAGGCCAAAAATAGTGCCTCATTCCTATCCATATAACATCCCTTCAAATATTTAAAGATAGCAATCATGCATGCCCTAAGTCAAGCAGTCCATCAATCAACTATCATTTACTAAATGTTTTGTTGTGTGCCAGGTGCTTCTTTTCTCTAGGCTAAACATGTCCAGTTCCTTCAACTGATCCTCATATATCATGTACCCATTACCCTCATCTTTCTGTTTACCCTTTTCCTGAATGCTCACTTCAGGGTAGAAGGAACTCAAGATGTAAATGCTTTTATAGATAGGATATGATAACTATCTTCATTTATTTGAAAATGTTTTCTGGAAAAGAGGGGTTAGATTTGTTCTACTTGGTCTGAGAGTGCAGAACTAGGGACAATGGATACAAGCAACGAAGAGGAAAATTAGCCCTGATTGACCCTCTCTTGTATCTTCCAGTTGAGAGTTTCTCCAATTCTATACTTAGAGAGGATTCTGTAGTAATTGCCTCTTAATGATGTGAAGATGAACCTGGATTCCCAAATACAAATACATAAACAAAAATAAAGGAAAGAAAAATCTGAAATTGTCAAAGTTCTTAAAAGGAAGAAAATTAAGCTAAGAACTCAAAACAGAAGTAACTAAACCAAAAATAAAAAATATACATATTTACAATTGAAGAGAAGATGGTCACAAAGTTATCTAAACAATTGCAAACAATTCTAAATATTGCTAGACAAAGGAAACTGAACCAACACTCATTTAGGACCCTTTGTATTCTCATGAGAACATGGGAAATATAGCAGGATGTTCCAATGTGATGCAAGAAAAAAATATGAATCTTGAGAGAATTTGAAAGGAAATAAATGGCTTGAACAAAAGTAATCAGAAGAATTTGAAACTCTCTGGCAGATGGGATAGAGTTCTTGAACAAACAAATGAAAAAGATGTTCATGGGAGGGAAAATGGACAATTTTGATTACATAAAATTTAAATTTTTTTCAAAGGTAAAACCTATTAAGCTAAAATAAGAAGAGAAACAGGAAATAGGAGTGGAATCTTTGCAATTCTTTGATTAAGGATCTAATTTCTAAGATGTATAGGGAACTTAATCAAATTTATAAGAATTAGGACCATTGCCCAAATGATAAATGTTTCAAAGATATTCACATAGCTAAGCACTGGTCCAACCATTCTGGGAAACAATTTGGATCTATGCCCAAAGTCCTTTTAAACTGTGCACACCCTTTTACTCAATGATACGGCTACTCAGTATATATCCAAAGAGATCAAAGAAAGAGAAAAAGTACCCATTTATAGCAAAGAATTAAAAAGCAGGTGCCCATTAATTGGGGAATGTCTGAACAAGTTATAGTCAATTAAAGTAATAGAATACTATTGTTCTGTAAGAATTGATGTGAGTTGTTGTTAGAGAAACCTAAGAAGACTCATATGAACTGATCAAAGTGAGCAAAACCAGAACAACTTATACAATAACAATATTGTGAACAAAATCAACTGTGACAGATTTAGGAACTCTAATCAACATAATAATCAACCACGGTTCCAGAAGACTCGTGATGAAACATATTATCCACCTCCAGTGGAGTCAAAAGTGAAATTTTATGTATTTGTGTGTGTGTGTGTGTGTGTGTATGTATGTCTTTTGGGGGCATGGCCAATCAATAATTTATTCTGTTTGGTCTTACATGTCTGATTCACGTTTTTTTCTTTGTTTTTTCTTGAAAAGGATAGCTGTAGAAAGAGATGAAAGGGAGAGAATTTGTACCTGAAAATAAAATAAAGTTGAAGTTTTAAAATAAAAATTAATGATTTTTTAAAATATTATATGATAAAATTACATTATCTGATACCTTAGCCTTGTGAGAACATGCCTTAATTAATTAGTGTAATGGCAATTGTAATTTGAAGATATTCCCTGCTGCTTGATATACATAAATGAATATTCTGCCCCCTTAATAGGCTGAATGTGGTCACATGGAGCCTGTGGTGGGAGGCTTGTTTTTCAGGATTACCCACACCTTGTTACTTTGTGATTGGGCAATGAGAGTTGTGATGTTCTCTGAACCTGGAGAAGGCTAAATATACCCTGATGTGAGGTTTTGCTTTGGGTCTCACCCCTGGGAAGAGTTGTCATATGATTTTGCCAGATACGAAACTGGGTAGCCCTGGAGCTCCCAAACTTGGGAAACCCAGATTTTGGTGCTTCTCTCTCTGGTAACTAACTAGGTATGGATGTAATAATCAGACAGGTGGAAGCCCTGTTTGTTGGTCTGTTTCTCTGTATTTTTTGTCTGCTTGTAACTTCTGTTTGTATTCTATGAAGTTGAGGGTACTGACTTTTCCCCCTAACTAGGTAAATGATATATGTTTGATTAAACTAAGATTGCTAGCCATTTTTGCGTTACTTTCCTTTAGAAAAGCAGATCAAAGAACCTATGCTAGCCGCCATCCTGGGTATGCTAGAGTGATTGCTTCTACAATCAGTCATAGGCTTTATGATGAATATGAAAAAAAATTCTTGGTTAGCTAGCTTAATGTTGCATAGAAAGAGTCCTTGCACTTCAGAACACCCTGTGGACCAGGTATAGAACCAGAAAATTCTTTCAGAACCCAAGAGACTAGAGAATAAAAAAGCAATGACCTTTACACCTAAACTCCTTGATAGGAAAGATTGTCTTGATTTTTTTGGTGACTAAGAATTGGAAATTGAGGATATGATCATAAATTGGGGAATGGCAGAACAAGTTGGGGTATATTAAAGTAATGGCATATTATTGTTCTATAAGAAATGATGAACAGGCAAACTTCAGAAAAACATGGAAAGACTGGCATTTACTGATGCTGAGTGAAATGAGCAGAACCAGAAGAATGTACACGGTAACAGCAACATTGTAGAATGACCAACATTGATAGAATTAACTGTCTTAGCAGCACAAGAATCTAAGACAATGCTAAAAGACTCAAGATGAAAATAATATACACATCCAAAGAAAGAACTATGGACTCTGAATGCAAATCAAGGCAAACTATTTTCTCCCTCTCTCTTTTCTTTTAGTTTCTACTTTCTCATGTTTTAATCCCATTTGGTTCTAATTCTTCTTTACAACATGACTAACATGGAAATATGTTTGCTATGACAGTGGATGTACAGCCTTGTTCATATTGCATGCCATCTTGGGTAGAAAAGAGTCAAAGGAGGGGGAGAAAATTTAGAACTCAAAATCTTATAGAAATGAATGTTGAAAACTAAAAGCAAATATTGTTTTTTTAAAAGATTTCTTCAAAAAAATTAAAAATTAAAATTTTTTTTCAAAAAGATTACTTCATTTTTTGTTTATCCTCAGTACTTTGCACATAGTAAGATCTTAATACATGTTTTATCATTCCCTTTCATTAATTCAGAGTAAAGTAAGCAGAGCCAAGGAAACAATATATACTCTCACAATGTAAATGGAAAGAACAAAAATAATGAAACAGAACATTATGTAATAATAATGATTAAGTTTGGCCTTGAAAAAGAGTTGAGAGAAAGTACTTTTCTCCTTTGCCTGTAAGAGATGTGGGACTACAATAATGGAATATTACATGTACTGTCAAACATAGGAGATGAGTGGGTTAGGTGTTTTGTTTTTTTTTTTTTGCTTATTTGTTTTATGAACCATTTTTTTCTCTCTTTTTAAATTTATGCTACAAGAAATGACTCAATGGTGTAGTTTGGGTAGGAGAAAATATATTCAGAAGTGATGCATTATAAAAAGAAAAAGCATCCATTAAAAATAGGTAAGCCCTAGTCTTATAAGTACATGTCTTAATTGATCTAGCAGTCATCAGTGATTTTTTTAAGTAAAGTTGATAGAGTTGTGTTTCTTTAATAATTAGTAAATATACAATCATAATTTTTAGTATTGTTTTGCTTAGTTTTAGTTCTTGTTTCTCTGATTTGCTTTATTTTTATCTTTTGTTACTTATCAGCTATTTGACAGTTCTTTTCGGTTGTTAGAAATTAAAACTATTTTTAAAAATAAGAAAAGCTAAACATATATTGTGTCAACAGGTCCACCATGGCTACAGTAGATACAGAGTCACTCTTGATGACTATTTATATGATAGCTACCCTGAAAATAATTATGACATTTACCAACATGTGTTGTAGAGGATGAGTAGGTAGAAAAATTTTACAAAGAGTCTGACAAACCCATCTAAAGCTAAATAAATACATACAATATTACTTGTTGACTTCTCAGGCTTACAATGCCTTCATACCCATACATATTATCACCAAGGTAAAGTTGTAAGCACATCTTCTCATCCTTTCTGTGTCTCTTCTTTCTTAGGCTTCCTGTTTCCCTATGTGATTTATTTTTCCTTTCAATTCTGACCTTGATGTTTATTATAACCTAACTTCAGCCCTGTAGAATCATCTACTCCAAAGAATTCAAAAAATTTATTTCAAATTAATTCTCTTATTTTCTTTGTAATGATTCCTTTAGTTTGAGCTACAAAAGAGCAAAATTCTCACTTCTTCCTCCTCCCCAAATGGCTACAAATTCAATTCAATTCAATAGCATTTATTAAGCTTCTACTGTATGCCAGGCAATGTGCTAAGTGCTGGAGATAAAGATAAGAAAGAAAGATAGTTTCTGTGCATGAGTGGGGAAGATGATAACAACAACAAACAATAAAAAAGAAACTGTATTGGGAACAGGAATGGCACCAACAGGTTCAAGTTTCCTTGGAGTTGAAACCAAGCACAGCTGCTGTTGGAAAATGAACTTACTTTGTCAGTTCTGATCTGAGCCCTTTAAAAAGGAAGACTTTGGAAAGAGTTTATTTCTCCTCCCTGAGGCCCACCAATCAGAGGGGACAGATAACTGAGGGAGCTGAGGTTTTGAGTGTCAAAAACAGAGTCAATCAGCATGATGATGAAATTTCAGGTGATCAGTTTATCCTAGGGTGGGGGCTGGGGAATGATCTTCCCAGAAGTCCAAACAGAGTTGCTGATGGAAAATGGATGTTACCTAGAAAGGTAATTTACATACCCAATTTGAAGTTTAGTCAGGTGTGAAGGGAAAATAAGAAAATCTGGACTATAATCTTCAGTCTCAGAGTGCTTGGTTTTTTTCATTGAATAGCTACACTTTAATTTGTTCTTGATTTTTGGCTTTGTTTGAGAAGACTTTGTTCTGAACTTACGGCATTGCTTTAAGTATGAAATATGATTTTTATCACTAAAAGTCATAAATATATGGCTTGCATCTTCTGATTATACTAAGTAATACATTACCAATGACTTTGATGGATTTATGTTGTCCTCGATCAATCAATTATTCCCAAAGCAATTATTAGGTGCAGAAGTTCTGCCAGGTACTGATGATTCAAAGATAAGATTGACGCAGTCCCTTCTCTTAAGGAGCTTGTGATTTAACCAGGGAAGAGAAAATAAACACATGTAGAAATATATATAGGTATACATGTATGGATTATAAAATAGATAAAGGGAAAGGCACTAGAAGCTGTGTTTGGGGAGAGCATCAGTAAAGGCTTCATGGAGCTTTTGTTCTTGAGCTGAGCTTTGAGGAAACCTCGGACTTCTGAGAGATGTAAGTGAAGGGGAGGACGAAGAAAAAGAGCAAAGGGAGACAGAGAGAGAGAGAGAGAGAGAGAGAGAGAGAGAGAGAGAGAGAGAGAGAGAGAAAGAGAGAGAGAGAGAGAGAGAGATGGAGAGGGAGAGAGAGGGAGAGGGAGAGAGACAGAGAGGGAAAGAGAGGGAGAGATAGAGACAGAGACAGAGACAGAGAGAGAGAGAGACTTATTAGAGGCAGCTAAATGGCACAGTGCATACGCTGAGTGTAGAGTCAACAAAACATACCTTCAGATGCTTATTAGCTGTGTGATCTTGGGCAAGGCCTTTCACTTTTGTCTACTTCATTTTCCTCATCTGTAAAATGGGAAAAAATAATAGCATCTACCTTACAGGGTTATTTTGAGGGTTAAATGAGCTCATATTTGTAAATCTTAAAACTCTATGTAAATGCTAACAATTCATTTTCCAACTATTCCTAAGAAAAAGTACATTCCAGAACTAGAGGGAAAGCCAATGCCAAGGCAAAGAGATGGGGAGATATGGTACATATGAGGAACTGTATAACTAGTTTTGCTTGAATTTTTTGTGAATCAAAGGAAATGATGTGTAAATAAGTCTGAAAAGTTAGGTTCAGGTCAGGTTGTAAAAAGCTTTAAATGTCTAACAGAAGGGTTTAGATTTGATGCAGGCATTCCCTCCTCCCCCTATTCCCATAAAGTAGATTATAGCCCTTCCCTGACTTATTGTCCTGAGTTATTCTTGTTCATTTCTAGCCATGAATTCTTCCTAGGGTTACTCATTCTAAGTCCTACAGAGACTCTTGAGCCTCTTTTAATGTCTCAGATTCTCCATGAGCTATCCCCCAACTCTCTACCACTGACTAGATCACTTCCTTTGGCAGTCATTCATGCCTATGATGATGCCATCTATGCATCTTAATAATGAGTGACTAAAAACTAATACTCTCAACTTCAGATAGAAGAAAAAAATATTTCCAATAGAAAACTTGGCAAGTACTTCATGTAAAAAGTGATTATGTCCTTCATTATTCTTTTTTTCCTTTTAAATTGAGCATTGTGATACTGCAGAGGAATTGTATTTTTTTTCTCCTGTCTGACAATCTCCTCTACATTCCAGACACCCACTAGTTACTGATGACAGATGCTATGACATATTTTCACTATGGATGGGAAATGAAGACAAATTAAAACTTTGCCAAACTTTCGTCTTCCTTTTTGGCTTTATGTTAAACATTTCTTGGCAAAAGAGGTGTTTCCCCCTTTCAATTTTCTAATCATCATGGTCATTTATCTTCTAAAAATACTTGTTTCCTGTTCAGGTCCTGCCTTCTGGGGAATTAGTTTCCCTGGATCTATCTTATCTGTGTACCAGGAATTATATGACACCTCATTAAAAAAACAAAACAAACAAACAAACAAACAAAACTCTATACTTTTTCATGCCTACAGAATGGGCTACAACCACTGATATCCTAATTTTCACATCCTCTCTTTGGTCAGCCTTGATGCATGAGCTGTTTGAATAGTATCCTTTCTCTTGTTCCTTAAAGAAAAACTATTTTGTATCCATCAGTCCTCTAACAAAGAAATCAATTGTTTTCATTTTCCTTTGATTGATTTGATATACACAGCTAGTAGGAGAGTGGGCTTTTTCCTCTCCATTTCCTTAAAGATAGCAAATATCATAGTTTCTCAAAATCTAACTTCCTTTAGAAAAAAGAAATAGTCTTTGCTCATTTATCTATTTGAGCAGATCCTGTTTTGGTAAAGGAAATGACCAGGGGGCAATCATTCTCTCTCTCCTAGACTGAATAAAACTGAGATTCAAAGAGACTGTTTGAGCAATCTCTTGGGAAGCCCAGGTCCTTAGAACCCCAAGTATGTGATCTTAAATCAGTGACTCAGCTCCAGGGCTTTCTGATCCCCTTTTAGATTTATGAATAACCCAGATCTAAAGCTTTGATGAAGAATTCCACCTTAAGGATGTTTAAGCCTCTAGGAAACCATGTTTTCAGTGGATGCTCTATACTTAAGGCAAAAGGCACTGAATTCATAAATTTAAAATAGTTTTCTTTTATCATGACATAATACTGTAGCAGTTCTAAACTTTTTGGTCTCAGCTCTCTACTACACTTTTAAAAATTATTGATTACCCCACAATGGCTTTGGTTTATGTGGGCTATATCTATCTATATTTACCATATTATACATTAAAACAATCAAGTGTAAAATATTCATTAATTCATTTAGAACAACAATGATAAACTCATTACATCTTTAAGATATGATTTACACGTTTTTGCAAATCTCTTTAATGTCTGGCTTAAAGAAGACAATTGGATTCTCATATTTGGATCTGTATTCATTATGTTGTGAAATGTTGCATTGGTCAAAATGGATGCAGATAATCTTGTCTTAATTATGTGATTGGAAAGGGAGGAGAATTTTAAGATGCAAATAATGTCTTAGTATAATAATGAAAGTAGTTTTGAACTTGAAGACCTCCTAAAAATGTCTTAGGGATCTACAAAAGCCTGCTGCCATACTTTCAGAACTTGGTGTTGTATATAGAATACTAACCTTACTACTTATTACTGCATGACCCATCAACCTAATATTCTCATCTACAAAATGTGCTTTGAAGTTCTATCATTTTACAATATGAAAATGGCACTAATAATATCTATCCTCCCTTACTCACCAAATAACTGAGAGGACCAAATGAAAAGATTTATAACATCTTAACATTTGCAAAGTACATTATACCTTCATCTCTCTCTTGACCCTCCCAACAATCTCTTGAGGATTTCTTTGTTTCTCCAATGTATAGTGAAATGCCTAGCACATGATAAGCACTAAATAAAATTTTATTTACTTACTCATTGACTTGGGGTAATTATTTCAGGCATTATCATCACCATTTTATAGATGAGGAAGGAAAGACCTAGTGAGGTTAAGTAACTTGGTTAAGGTCATATAATTAGAAGCTGTATTTGAAACTAAAATTTCCAGCTACAAATCTAGAACTTTATTTTTTACTGTACTGGGATGGATTAACAATTCACATTTATTTAGGATTGTAATAATAGTTCACATTTGTTGAAGACGGGAAGAATAATTCATATTTATAATACTACTGAGAGTAGAATGATATAGTTGATAGAAGGTCTGACCTTAAACCCTAGAAAACCTGGATTCAAGTTCCACCACTGACATATCTGACTGTGTGATCCTGAGATAATCACTTACCCTCTCAGTGCTTTAGAACAGTTCTCTAAGATTGTAAAATGAAGGCCAGGTGCCAAACTCCATTAAAAAAGAAAACTTCATCACCCAAGCTATATCTGTACAATTAAATCATATTTAAAAATACTGAATATCTCATTCGTTCCTCATAATAGTTATGTGCTGTAGATACTGCATTATGTCCTAAGAAATAAGAAAAATGTGTCTGAGAGTGATTACATCATGGAGTCACAGTTCCTACCCAAACCTTCTGATTTGTGGCTCTCTAACAGGATTGACTTCTCTCCAACAGGAACCTTGTCAGAGTGTTCAATGAAGTAGAATCAGAACATAGAGAATACTCTGACATGTACCCAAACTTCGGGAGACTAAGCTTTAAAGATTACTAAAATAAGATAGATAGAATCCAAGGCACAAGACGATAAAAGAAAAATCAGCTCAAGAAGGGGGAAAATCTCTGGAGAAGAAATTTCTTGTGAATTCTGAATTAATTATTTGAAGGGAAAAGAGAAAAGGGATAAAAGAAACCAATGCAACTGAACAATAAGCACATCAATCATGTCATGCTTTAAAGGGAGAAGTATCCAAAATAGAGTTGAAAATCAAGAAGGAAAGACAACTTCCTGAGAATGATAAGGTCCTGTAAAAATACTGTAAAGAAGACTAGAGTTTACTGTAAACTGAGACTTATGGCAAATGTTGAAGGCCGGGGTGGGGGTGGTGGAGAGAAAGAGACAGAGACAGAAGACACAGAGAAATTAGGGGAATATAGAACAATACCAATGGATGAGTCCAAGAGACTGTTTAAAACAACTGGTTTCTGAGTACTTGGAAAAGGGAATGATAATCACTAAATCCTGGTATGAACTTACTAGGGAAAAGATCTCCAGACAAATTCATTTCATGTTTTGAATGGGTAGAAATTACATGATTCTTATATATTTGAATTCTCAATGTACTTCAATTAGATAATTATGCTATTCTCTTAATAATCCCAAATTGTTTCCCTCCCCAAAATTATACTAAATTTTTTAAATACCAGTATTCTTGTGACATTGTCATATGGTTATAAAGATTTAAAAGTAAAACACAATTTCTGATCATTCAAAATTCTACATGCCCATGGAACAATGGGGGGAAATATAGATATAAGTAAACTTCAGTATATTACCAAGAATGACTTGTTTGAAGAAGTTCGTAGAAGGTATTACATATAGTACCCGCATGATTAGAAAAGGAAGTACGCTCCAGAGAGAGAACTGACGAACTCTGAGTGCAGATTGATGCATATTTTTTTATCTTCTGTATGTTTCTTGTGTTTGTTTTCTATTGCAACATGACTAATATAGAAACATTTTTCATGATTTCACATATATAATCAATGTAATATTGCTTGCCTTCTCAAGTTGTGGGGGAAAGTTAAGAGGGAGGGGGACAATTTAAAACGCAAAATTAATTTTTTTTTAAATTTTGACATAATTGGGAAATAAATTTTAAAAATACATACCTATATGCTATGAACTAGTAGTGCTGCCAGAGAATTGTCATTGCATTTATGACAGAAGAATATTGGATTTTTTTTTCCTTTTTGTAATAGAAAAAATATAGCTTATAAAATCTCACAATCTTTATAGGTATACACCTAATGCTATTTAAAGTGATTTGGTATGTTTGCCTTAAAAAAGGAAGAGGAAAAGGAAAAAGAAAAGAAAAGGAAACAGAGAGAGTGCAAGGAATAATAGATTGTTAATTCCAGTGCTACAATGATACTCACAAAATGTTAAAAGATGTAGAGTATCACTTTACTTGAAATGCCATGAATAAGATTAGCACAGAATGAGAAGGTATGAAGGGATTGCAAATATTAGAGCTGAAGGAACTACCCAGATCAATGAAATAATGCATATATTGAAGTAACTACATGATTGAAACAGATGAAAAGACTTCTATGGACATTGCATGTCTGGATTTGAGCAAGACCAGTAGTATTTCTAATATCACTGAGGAAAAGGTAAAGAAATGTGGATTGGATGGATGACAGTAGAGTTAGGGGGATTTCAAAGTAGTTGTCCTATTCAACCCAAAGGACAGGGCTTATTGGAAAACTGTCAAATTGAAGATAACTGGTAGACCAACACAAAGCTCTTTATTAGCTCCTGTTCTTTTCAATATTGTTATAAGGGACTTTGATGAAGAAATAGATTGCATTTTATCAAGTTTGTAGTTGACACACAGTTGAGAATAATAATTAAGACATTGAATGATGAAATTTAGGTTGAAGTTTTGACAGGCTAGAAGCTTGTTGATTGAAGCTAACAAAATGAAATTCAACAAGGATATATATAAAACCCTACATCTGATTTTTAAAATCTACTTCACAAATAGAAGATAAGAATGATATCATTAGAAAACAGATTGTGTGAAATAGACTCACAGATGCCAGTGAACTTCAAATTCGATATGAGTGAGGAGCTCAGTCCAATGGGAGCCATTCTAATGAGACCCAAATAGAGAATGGCAACAGTTTTCTTCTGTACTATTATGGTCAGACCAACATCTAGAGTGTTGTGTTTACTTTCTTGCCCCCATTACAGAAGGTGCATATCACATACCACACCATAGAGTGAATCCACAGGAGGGTGACCACGATGAGAGAACTTGAAAGTATACTATAGAAAGACTGGGCAAAGGAAATGGGGATATTGAGTTTGGATAAAAGAAAATTAAAAATAAAACTAGCTATCTTCAACTATCCAGCAGCTTGTCATAAAGAATAGTGTTTATGTTTGTCCTGCTTGAATGTAGAGGGAAGCAACAATGAAGGAAACTTATATGCAAACATATTCATGCCCAACATAAGAGAAATATTTCTACCAATTCAAGCTCTTGAAAATTGAATTGCCTAGTTCATGGGTTAGTGAATTCAGTATAACATATTTTTCAAGTGGAGTATACATGAGCACTTGCTGGGATTGTGGAAAAGATAGTGGTTGAACTAGATAGCCTCATATTACTTTTCCAATTCTAAGATTACTTTGATACGCTAGAACTTATGCTATACATATACAATAGGACTCCTTGGGAAGAGCTCCTGTTCATCATCGAAAGTTGCCAACTAAAATCTCTAATAGGAAGAAACTCATTTGTACCATGACAAATCAGTTTCTAAATTACCACTGATTTTTTCAAGGTAGCCTAGGAGTAGGTGAGAACTTATTGAAAGTTGTGGGGTGATGGCATGGAAAAAGATAGAATCTGGCAAATAGTTACAAAAATGTTGGTGGTAGTACATGTAGAAGAGCCAGATCTCATGAGATTTTAGTGAATCTCATCTGTTCCAATTGCAGTAGAGACACATAGACCATCAGTTGGAATCTAGTAGACATCCTAGCTGAACTGACATTCAAACACACATGACAATATAAGTTAAGCATGGAAAATTCCTGTATCTTCATGGATGTTCCTTCCTTAACAAAAATCTCTTTATCTCTATCTCTTTCCTGTGTGAGCAAGGACTAGGATCATGAGACTTCATAAATTTTCAGTGGTCTGGATTATGAGGATGAGGAAGATGTGAGGGAAAAAGTTGAATGTAAAAGGAGCTAGGTTACTTTCTGCTGAGAAGAAGAAGCAATTCTTTGGGCAATACAACCATTGAAGTAGAGTCATCCATTTGCTTTGCATATAGTAGGTGCATACTGAATGCTAAGTGAATTTAATTGAATTAGTATTTCTGTATACATTTATAATAAAGAAATAGTCTATAATCTTACCTAAGGATATCTCAATACTGCTTTGAAGAGTGTGTTAACAGAGGAGTAAAGGTGCTGTATATAGTTGTTAGGGAGCCCTATGTTACAATGTGGCATCATGGTTTTCTTCAATACCTTTAGAGTCTGTATATTTATGTTCCACAGTTGAAAAGTACAGACTGATTCTGGAATTGTTTTGCATGGGGTAGTTTGTTTTTTGTTTTTTCAAAATAATGATGTCTATTGATAGCAAGGAACTGATTGTCACTCGCCTTTCGCTAATATCAACACAAGAGAAGGGCTGACTGCTATTCTTTCTAAACAAAATTCATTCTCCTTTTCTCTTTTACCCATTGTAGAGCCCCAAGCAATAGTTTTTTTCTTCCTCTGACCTACCCCCCTTGTGGTCTATTATAATTATTATCATCTCCCCCTCAAGTAGAATCTTTTCTTTTAGTACATGTTTACTCTCTTCAGGCTTTATTGAGTCTTAAATCAGCATTGAGTCCAGGCCTGTCTGGGTAACCAGGCATCAGGGACCAACTAAATGTTTTCTTGGATGATTACTTTCAGTAATCATTTTTTTCAATAGTTATGGTGCCTAAAATGATAAAGGCACTAAACAGAAACAAAGAATTAAACCCTCCCTATGATAGTCTGGGTGTCCCCTGGAAGAGAGATTAGAATGTGCTTGGCACCAAAGGAGGTAACTAAAGCCAATGGGTGGAAATTGCAAGGTGTCAGATTTCATCTCAATAAAAAAAAGAACTTTTTAGCAAGTAGAGTTATGTGAAAATAGACTGTGTGGCTCTTGAGGTCTTGGAGATTTTCAAGTGGAGTCTAAACAGCCACTTTTGAGTAAGGCTTAAGTTTAAAAAAAAATTCTGAAGGGGGGAGGCAAGACAATTGGGGTTAAGTGACTTGCCTAAGGACACTCAGCTAGTTAAATGTCAAGTGTCTGAGGTCAAATTTGAACTCAGGTCCTCCTGACTTTAGGGCCTGTGCTCTATTCACTGTGCCATCTAGCTGACCCCTCAAGTAATGTTTAAAAAAGGGATTCTTTCTTCAGGCAGCCAGTAGATGATCTCTGGAAGATGGTTGCAGCTCCCAAATGCTCTCAATGGACTCAATTAGGTAATCAATATCAAGGGACAAAGAAAAATTGAATAAACCTTGAGGAAAATAAAGAAATAAGGATTTATGTTTTGGCTACTTCTAAAATTTAAAGGTCGTTTAGAATAGGGATCACATAAGAAGTCATTCTAAAGAAGGGTTGTGCAAAGAAGATGACTAGGCAGCTAGAAAGAGGGGGAATTTTTCAAAGTACATGATTCTAAATGGAAGAAGAAAAAGAAATCTGAATATGGAGGAAAGACATGATGATAGTATTTTATTTGCCTAAGAAAGGAAAATGAACAGTTAATTATAATTTTTCAGAAGATATCACAGGGAAAGTCTTCATTAATCCCTTGATTCCATTTCTCATGCTCTCTTCTGAGCAGGCATAATCACTAGTTGTGATTAAATTGTAAGCCTGTCCATTAGATTGAATTGGTTTTCTGAAAAATATTTTACAATATCCTTTTTATTCATCAGGCTGGATTTTAGTGTATCATTTTTTTCTAATTTAAATTTCTAATGATATTATTATTGTTACTGCATAAATTATTTGTGTATTTTTTGTTCCATATGCTTCTATAATTGCACATCATAAATATTCTTAGGCATGGTTGGGATATTTACTACTTCCTGAAAAGAAACATCGGGATTCCAGAAAGTTTTCATTCTTTTCAGACAGCATCCCTGGTGTTACAGCATTTGCGTCTTCTTTCTTTCATTATTTCCTTCTTCCTTTTCACTCTCTCTGTCTCTCTCAGTCTCTCTGTCTCTCTGTCTCTCTCTGTCTCTTTCTCTCTGTCTCTCTCTGTCTCTCTCTGTCTCTCTCTCTGTCTCTCTGTCTCTCTCTGTCTCTCTCTGTCTCTCTGTCTCTCCATCTCTCTATCTCTCTGTCTCTCTCTCTCTGTCTCTCTCTCTTCTCTCTCTCTCTCTCTCTCTCTCTCTCTCTCTCTCTCTCTCTCTTTCTCTCTCTCTCTCTCTTTCTCTCTTGCTTCAGCCACATACATTACCACTAACCAGTTTTTTTCATTCAGATTGAAATCTAGTTATAATACAGGGTACAGATACAGATGTCTTCTCTCTCAGGGGAAAACTATAAGAATCCCCTAGGAATACAAAAATCTACAAGTATTTGATCCAAACATAAATATACTTGGATACCTGTCTTTGACTTTAAAATCTCTCTCCCTCTCTCTGTCACTTTCCCCTCTTGTTTTTTATCTCCCCTCCCCCGCCCATCTCGTCTCTCCTCTCTCCTGTCCTCTCCTCTTGTTGTTACACTGAGAAAATAAAATCCATTTAGATGCTAATGCCTTCCGCTAATGATCCTGTTAAAAAGAAGGGTATTGAAGGGTGGCTAGGTGGTACAATGAATAGAGCACCAGCCCTGGAGTCAATAGGACCTGAGTTCAAATCCAGCCTCAGATGCTTGAAACACTTACTAACCATGTGACTTTGGGCAAGTCACTTAAACCCAATTGCTCTCCAAAAAGCAAAAAAACAAAAACAAGGTATTGAAATAGGGCTTGTACTGTCAGGCATCACTATTCACTACTTAATCCTATATTGTTTAGCATTTTTATCAATGACTTCAGATTTTCAGATGACACAAAGCTAAGAGAGATAGCCAGCACTGGATAATGATCTATAATCTAAAGATGCCTCAACAGACTGGAAAGTTGGACTCCAGGTTATTTGACTAGGGAGAAATGGAGAGTTTTATGCCTGTGCTCAAAAAATTAAAAATTAAAAAAATAACTTCCTTTTAAAATTGAATATGGGGAAAGCTTAGTTACAAACACCTAGTTCTTAGCACAGGTTCTGAGACATGGTTGATGTGAAATAAATGTTATTGACTGAATGACATATAAGTTTGTCTGAAAAAGCCTTAGTGCTTCTAAATGTCCCCAAATGAGTCATTGGTGTGATATGTCTGCCAAGGAACCTAGTCTGGTCTTGGTTTTCAGTAAGAGAGCCATGGTATACAGGCCTAGGGCAATAATGTTCCCTTTAGTATTGGCTCCAGTCATAACACAACTGAAGTACTAGACTTACTTCCAGATATTACATTTTAACAATGCCTTAAATATGCTAAAAAAAAAAAAAAAAAAAAAACCTAAAAAAAAAAAAAAAACAAGCCTGGAGTAGAGCAACCATATTATAAAAGGACTTTGCAGTCATGCTCTATGAAGAAATGTTGAAGGAAATGGGGACATTTGGCCTAGAGAAGAAAAGACTTAGATTCTGTGTGTGTGTGTGTGTGTGTGTGTGTGTGTGTGTGTGTGTGTGTGTGTGTGAGAGAGAGAGAGAGAGAGAGAGAGAGGAAGAGAGAGTATGCGTGTGTCTGTGTGTCTGTGTGTGTTTGAGAGAGAGAGAATGTGTGTGTTTGTGTGTGTGTGTGTGTGCCAAGTGTATATGGGTATGAAAGCCTCTTCAAATATTCCAGAAGCTGTCATATGGAGGGAGGATTAGACTTTTTCTACTTGGGCCCAGAGGACAGAGGAGCAATGGGTAAAAGTTTCAGATAACAAAATGGAAGAGAACTAACTAAAATTAAAGCTATCTAAAAATAAATAGGCTACCTCTGGAGGCACTGGAATATCTCTCATGATAGATCTTTGGGTAAGAGCTGTCATCATATCACTTGTTGGATATGCTGTAGAAATTAGACTTTTTCGGTTAAGCTATATGACCCCCCCAAATTACCTCCAAAATAAATATAATGATTCTGTGAGCCTTCTCAAGATTTAAATGGATCTTTGATCTTTTACAAGTAGATTAGCCCCTTAAAAAATGCAAAACAAAACTCATTCACATCTGCCCAGTCTATATAACCCTCATCCTTCCCCTCTACTAAATTTATCACAGGGGATTTGCCCATGATGGGTGCCTTCCTCAAATAATCTTGACATTTTGTGCTTTCCTCTTTCCTATTTGATATTTTTATGAATTACGTGAATGAAAGCAGAGATGACATATTTATCCAATCTCCAGATGACATAAAACCATAAAGGAATATTAACAGGTTTATGACAGATTATTGTTGTTCAGTTATTTCAGTCATGTCTGACTCTTCATGACACCATTTGGGGTTTTTTTGGGCGAAGATACTGAAATTGTTTGCCATTTGCTTTTCCAGATTATTTTACAGATGAGGAAACTAAGGCAAACAGTGTTAAGTGATTTGCCCAGGATCTCAGAGTTAGTGTCTGAGACCAGATTTGAACTCAGATCTTCCTGACTCCAGATGCAACACTCTCTCCACTGAACCACTGAACTACTCTTTTTTATGATAGAAATTTCATCCAAAAAAAAGGACTATGGTATGATGGGAAAAGTACTGTATTTGGAGTCAGATGATGTAAGTTTAAATCCCAGTTCTGCTATTTTTTAATTAAATGTTTTTTCAGTCATCAAAAATTTGTCTTTCCTTCCACCTACTCAAATCTTCCCCTCAAAATGAAAATGAAGATGTAAAATAAAACACTTGTTTCCAACATATATAGTCAAACAAACAAATTTTCCCACGACCAAGTCCAAAAATATTTATATGTCGGATTCTATTCTCTGAGTCCTTTATTTCTCTATCAAGAGGTAAGTATCATCATTCGTTCTTTGGAGGTGTAGTTGGTGAATATGTTGATCAGAGTTTCTAAATCTTTCAAAGTTGTTTGTTGTTTCACCTAATTTACAAAGTTGTTTTGCATAATTATTTTCATTTTTAAAAATTGTTCTCTGAGTTCTGTTCACTCTGAACCAATGTTGATGTTAAGACTTCCAAGTATCCTCTGAAACCATCTCCTTCACATTTCTTAAAGCACAATTGTTTGGCCATTGCTCAATTTATGGGCAACCCCTCATATTTCCATTCTTTGCTATCTCCTATGTCTGCTATTAAGTTCATGTAAGACCATTGACAAGTTACCTATTCTTTTTGAGTCTCAGTTTCTTCTCTGGTAAAATGAGAATTTCAATGAAACTCATATAATGAACATAAAGACTTTTGTAAGCTATAAAGCCCTATTTAAATGTGAGATATGATTATGGGTCGAATTAAACAATATTAAACTTAAAAGAAATAAGTAGTGCAAAGCCCTGAATGTGAGTTCCCAAGATCCACTATTCAAATATAGCATGGCATGTAACTTGATAATAGTTCATCTAAAAAAATAAATAAATAAAGACAATTTATCTGACCAGAAGTTTAATAGAAAAAAATCATATTATGTAACTTCTCCAATAAAATGAAGTTCCTGTGAATGGCTAAAGGAATTGTGATTCATGTACTTAATTGAATATCACTGTGTTGTAAGAGATGAGCAATATGGAACGTGGAAAGATCTACATGAATCTCTGCATAGTGAAGTCAGGCGAGCTAAGAAAAAAAAAACAATCTACAAAATGACTACAACAATAACCAACAAAAAATGACTTGCAAAATTATTTTTAAAAAATTATCATGGTTCAAAAGAAGAGATGTGAGATGATATGCCTACTCCACCCCTTTCCAGAAATGAGAGGTACACAATATTGTACAAGACACATATTTCTGGTTTCTTGGATGCAATGACTTTTTTTTATATATGGTGATTTATTTTTCTTGTCTTTAAAAATGCTTTGTGGGCTAGCTTTCTAGAAGATGAAAGGATACTGGGGAAAAAAAATTATGGTGCTGTGAAAGTAACAAAAGTATAAATAAAAGCCTATTAAAATAAATGAAAGCTCCTTGAGGGCAGAAATTTGCTTTGCTTTTGTATGCTAAATGCTGACTACAGTACTTAGAACATCTGAAATTATTGCTGAACATTTGTTAATTGACTGCTTAATAGACATATTATATACAATTCAGGGGCAATAATATGCCCGATGTTCTCTATGCTGGTCAGATCACATGTGAAGTATTATGTTACTTTGGGGGGTCACATTTTGAGAGAGACATTGACAATAGAGAATAAACCCACTGTAGGATAACCAGCATAGTGAATATTCTGGAAATGGTGCTTAAAGAAGAATAATTAAAGCCACTGGAGACTTTCAGTATTTGAAGGGGTGTCACATGGTCAAAAATTCGCCCTCCCCCTGGACAAACCTAAGAAAAATATGTTTTCTTCCTTTATGCCTTTATTTTCGTTTAATGGTCTCATTTACTCGGACATTTGACTACTCTTTTTAGGCAATTGACTCCTAAAATATAAATCGTCAGCTGGGATCTGCTCCTTCATTTCAGCCATCTTTACCTCGCAGTTCCTCTTGGACCTTGAACACAACATGCCCTAGAATTAACTCATTACCTTCCCTCCAAAATTGTTTCACAGACTCATGCCCCTATTTATGTCAGGGATTCCATCATTCTCTTATAATTTATTGATTTTCCTGGACTTTTTCTTTTTTCCCCTTGACCTTTCCCTCCCCTTTACCCTTGAAAACTAATGAGTCATCGATCCCTGATAGTTTTTAAAGCCCCACAAAATGACTCTCATAGCACTAGTGCTATAATTAGATTGACATGATAAATTAATATAATTTATTGATACAATTGGAGAGCAGATTTTGGGTCAATATAAGGAAGAACTTCCTAATAATCTAAGCTATCCAAAAATGGAATAGAGTACCAAATTAGAGAGCAAATTTCTTTCCTCCAACATCTTCAAAATGAGGATGTGACAACCTGGTGAGGCTTTTGTAGAGGGGAATATTGTTTCAGGCAGGCATTCACTGAGACAAGCTTTCTAATGTGATTCTAATTCACATTCTAAAATTTAATTATTCCTTAGTTGACACTTCTTCAGAGATTACCTTCCAAAATAAGAGTTAATAAGATCTACTTACTATGTGCAAGGAACTGTGCTTTGCACTTTAGAATTATGATCTCATTTGATCTCAACAACAATCACAACACTAGGAAATAAGTGCTTTTATTATCCCTATTTTATGCTGTTGCTGAGTCATTTCAGTCTTGCCCAACTCTTTACAACCTCATTTTTAGGTTTTATTAGCAAAGATATTAGAGTTGTTTGTTGCTTTTCTCTCCAGCTCATCTTCCACACAAGGAACTGAAGCAAACAGAATTAAATGACTTGCCCAGGGTCACACAGCTAGAAGTATCTGAGACTGGATTTGAACTCATGAAGATGAGTCTTCTGATTCCAAACCCAGTACTTTATCTACTGCACCACCTAACTGCCCTATCCCCATTTCATAGATGAACAAAATGAAGTAAACAGGTTAAGTAACTTACCCAGTATCACACTAGTCAGTGCCTAAGGGTGGAATTAGAATTCAGTTCTTCCTGATCCTAGGCTCTCTGCTCTGTCTACTGTGCCACCTTAGCTTCCTAGAACTGAATACACACCAGAGATAAGACTAAGATTGAGGGTAAAAGGAAGTTAAAAAAAGAACTATTAACATCATCAACTGTACCTATATTTGTCTTTAATATGTTTTATTACATTAAATGATTCAATTACATTTTTAAAATTTTTAACATTCTTTTTTAAGCTTTTGAACTTTAAATTATCTCCTTCCTTTTGTTCCTCGCATACCCCTTGAGAAGGCTTGCAATATGATATTGATTATGCATATGAAGTTATGCAAAACATATTCTTAAAATAACTATGTAAAAGAAAACACATATATATCCAAGAAAAATTAAGATAGTGAAAAAAGTATGCTTCACTCTATACCCAGAGTTCATTAGCTCTCTCATTGGAAGTTCTCTCATGCAGAGGTTCATTAGTCCTTTCATAAAGACCTTTGGAATTATCTTGGATCTTTGTCTTGACCAGAGTAATTAGGTCTTCAATAGCTTATCAGCATTACAGTATTTTTGTTACTGTGTACGACATTCTCCTGGTTCTGTTTACTTCACTTTGTATTGGTTCATATAAGACTTTCCATTTTTTCCTGAAATAATACTGCTCATCATTTCTTATAGCACAGTAGTATTCCATCACAATCTTGTACCACAATCCATTTGGAAATTTGTCAAATGATAAGCATCCCCTCCATTTCCTATTCTTTCCCTTCACAAAAAGAGCTTTCATGTAATCAAAATTATTTATTTTACTTCCCATGATCTGCTCTTTTTTGTCATCAACTCTCCCCTTATCTATAGATATGAATAAAATTTTTCATACCCCTCTACTTCTGACATCATCCATTATGTTTAATTAATTTATCCATTTTGACCTTTTTGTATATGATGTGAGATGTTTGTCTGTGCCTATTTTCTTTCAAACTGCTTTCCGGTTTTCCCAGGAATTTTTGTCAAATGGTGAGTATTTACCCCAAAAGCTTGGATTTGGGGGTTTATCAGACATGCAGTTGCTAGGGTTGCTCACTCTAGTGTATTTTGTATACAATCTGCTCTATTTCTTAGCCAATCCCAAACTGTTTTCATGATTACCAATTTGTAATAGAGTTCGAAATATGGTGCCATGAGACCACCTTCTTTTACATTTTTAAAATTGATTCTTTTCATGTTTTTAACCCTTTGTTCTTCCAAATGAATTTTGTTACTATTTTTTTCTAGATCTATAAAATAATTCTCTAGGAGTTTGATTGGTATGGCATTGAACAAGCAAATTAACTTTGATAGAATTGTTATTTTTACTAAATTGTTGCTATCTATCAATGAGCAATTAATATTTTCCACTTCTTTAAATCAATACTTGTGTGAAAAGTCCTTTATAATTTTGTTCATGTAGTCCCTGAATTTGTAGACAGGTAGACACCTGGGTAGACACCTGTTAGGTCATCTACATTTATTTTAAATGGAATTTCTCTTTCTATCTTTTCATTGGATGGTAATTCTGATTATTTATATGGATATTTGGCCTGTAATGTGCTGTAACTTTGCTAAAGTTGTTAATTATTTCAACTATTTTTTAGTTGATTCCCTAAGATATTCTAAATATACCATCATATCATACCATCTGCAAAGAATGATAATTTTGTTTCCTCATTGCCTATTTTGATTTCTTCAATTTCTTTTTTCTTGGCCTAATACTATAACTAGCCTTTCTCATATAATACTGAATAATAGTCATGATAACGGACATTCAGCTTCAACCCTGATCTTATTAGAAAGGTTTACCATTATCCATTACAGATAATGTTTGCTGATGATTTTAGTTAGATACTACTTATCATGTTAAGGAAAGCTGCATTTACTTCTATGTTTTCTGCTGTTTTTAATAGGAATGGGTTTGTATTTAGTCCAAAGCTTTTCCTGCATCTACTGATATAATCATATGATTTTTGATATCAATATAGGAAATTTTAGTTATAGTTTCCCTGATATTGAACCAGCTTCACATTCTTTGTATAAACCCTTCCTGGTCATAGTATAAGATATTGGTGATATAGTGTTATAATCTTCTTGTTGGTATTTTATCTATTTTTTTGTAATGAAATTAATTATGGAAATTTGACTCTGTGTGTGTGTGTGTGTGTGTGTGTGTGTGTGTGTATCCTTTTTCTGTTTTTGCCCTCACTGATTTAGGTATCTAAACCATATATGTGTCATAAGAGGAATTTGGTAGGACCTTATATTTAAATATTTTTTTCCAAATAGTTTATATAGTATTTGGAATAATTGCTCATTAAATGTTTAGTAGCATTCACTTATAAATCCATCTGATACTTGTGACATTTTTGTAGAGAGCTCATTTGTGATTCATTCAATTTATTTTTCTAAGACAGGGCTATTTAAATATTCTACATCCTCTTCTGTTAATGTGAATAATCATGTATTTTTTAAAAATATGTTAATCCATTTCACTTAGATTGTCAGTTTCACTGACATGGAATTGGGCATAGCTCCTGACATTCACTTTGATTTCATCTTCAAGATTGGCACATTTAGAGGCAGCTAGTTGGTGCAATGAATAGAGCACCAGCCCCAGAGTCAGGAAGACCTGAGTTTGAATCTGAACTCGGACATTTGACACATTTACTAGCTATGTGAACTTGGGCAAATCATTTAATTACCTTGCCTTCCCTCCTCCACAAAAAAAAAAAAAGGAGTAGCAAATTTACCTTATTTTTATTTCTGATAGTCTTAATTTGGTTTTCTTTCATGATAAAAAAAAAAAACCAATGCTTTATTTATTTAATTATTTTTGTTTTTAAAAAAAACAGCTTCTAGCTTTATTTATTATTATTATTATTATTATTATTATTATTATTATTTAGTTTATCATTTATTTATTTATTTATTTTACTTTCCATTTTATTGATTTCTCCTTTAAGTTTGAGAATTTCCATTTTGGTGTTTAACTGAGGATTTATTATTTTCTAGGGTTTTTTTTTTTTGGTGGGTGTTGTATGCTTAATACATTGAGCTGCTCTTTCTCTCTTTTATTGATGGATGCTTCTAAAGATATAAATTTTCCCCCAAGTATTGTTTTGGATGCATCCCAAAAATTTGGGTATGTTGTTTCTTTGCTGTCATTCTCTTTAATGGATGTTTTTCATCATTTTCATTTGTGCTTTGACTCACTCATTGTTTAGGATTATATTATTTAGTTTCCAATTCAATTTTAATTGATGGTTACATGCCCCTTTATTGAATTAATTCTCATTGCATTATGATCTGAAAAGGGTGTATTTAGTCTTTATGGTTTTTTTTTCTGAATTTGGTTGTGAGGTTTTTATGCCTCAATACATGGCCAGTTTTTATGAAGGAGCCATGTGCAGTTCAGAGACAAAGGTATACTCCCTTCTATTCTCATTCTTTTTTCTCCAGAGGTCTATCATATCTAACTTTTCTAAAATTCTCTTCACCTCCTTAATATCTTATTTATTTTGTGGTTAGGTTGATCTAGTTCTGAGAGGAGGAGGTTGAGATCCCCCATTAGTATAGTTTTAATGTCTAGTTCTTCCTGTAATTTACTTTTCTCCTCTAAGAATTTGGAGACTACCCTACTTGGTACATATATGTTTAGTATTGATATTACTTCATAGTCTGTGGTACCTTTTAGTAAGATGTAGTTCCCTTCCTCATCTCTTTTAATTAGTTTTATTTTTGCTTTTGCTTTTTCTGAGGTCACGATTGATGCTACTGCTTTTTTTTTTTTTTGCTTCACCTGAAGCATCATATATTCTTCTCCTGCCCTTTACCTTTACTCTGTGTGTTCTCTCTGCTTCAAATGTGTTTCTTGTAAACAATATGTTGTAGGATTGTGGTTTTGAGTCCACTGTTCTATCCACTTTTTTTTCTGGGAAAGTCCATCCCATTCACATACACCGCTATAATAACTACCTGTGTTTTTCCATTCATCCCATTCCCCCCATTTATATTTTTCTCTCTCATTTCACCCTGTTTCTCATCACCAGTGTTTTGTTTCTGACCACTGCCCCTTTCAATATGTCCTCCCTTCTGTCAGCCCCCTCCCTTTTCTTTTTTCTTTCCCTTCCTATTTCTCTATAGGCTAAGATAAATTTCTATACCCAACTGAGTGTGTATCTTATTCCCTTTTTGATCCAAATCCATGAGAGTAAAGTTCAAACAATGCTCACCTACCTCCCTTCTTTCTCTCTAAGGGGAATAGATCTTTTGGGCCTTTCATGTGATATAATTTACCCTATTTTGCCTCTCCCTTTCCTCTTCTCCCAATACAATCTATTTTCACCCCTTATTTTTTTATATGATCACATCAAAGTCAACTTTTATTCACATATCCTGTCTATACCCATTCTAAGTAACCTAATAATGATGCATTTCTCAAGAGTTATAATTATCACACTCCTATGTAAGGGTATAAACAGTTTAACCTTATTGAATAACATGTTTTTTGGTTTCTATTTGCATTTTTGTGAGTCTCTTGAGTCTTGTCTTTGAAGATTGATTGTTCTGTTCAGCTCTGATCTTTTCATCAGGAAAGTTTGAAAATCCCTTATTTCACTGAACGTCCATCTGTTATCCTGAAAGATTGTACTTTGTTTTGCTTGGTACTTGATTGTTGTAATCAAGCTCCTTTGCCTTTTGGAATATCATATCCCAAGCCCACTGAACTTTTAATGTAGAAGCTGCTAAATCCTGTATAATCTTGACTATGGCTCCCTGATGTTTGGGTTGTTTCTTTCTGACTTCCTGCAGTATATTCTTCTTGACCTGATGATCCTGGAGTTTGGCTACAATATTCTGTGTAGTTTTAATTTTGGGGATCTCTTTCAGGAGGTAATGGGTGAATGCTTTCAATGACTATTTTTGCTTCTAGTTCTAGGCTACCAGGGCAGTTTTCCTTATTAAATTTTTGAAAGATACTGTCTCGGCTCTTTTGATGATCATGGCTTTCAGGTAGTCCAATAATTCTTAAATTTTCTCTCTGGATCTATCTTCCAGGTCAGTTGTTTTTTCAATGAGGTATTTCATATTTTCTTCTATTTTTCCACTTTTAATTTTGTTTGACTGATTCTTGATTTTTCATAGAGTCATTAGCTTCTACTTGCCCTATTCTATTTTTTAAGAATTATTTACTTCAGTTAGCTTGTGTACCTCCCTTTCCATTTGAGCATTTCTACTTTTTAAGAAGTTATTTTCTTCAGTAGATTTGATTTTTCCAATTTGGCCAATTTTATTTTTCAAGGAGCTCTCTTTTCTTCAGTCAATATTTGTCCTCCCTTTTCCAAGGTGTTGATGCTCTCTTGCATATCTCTCATTACTTTTCCCAATATTTCTTCTACCTTTCTTATTTGACTCTTAAAATCCATTTTGGGCTCTTCCAAGAAGATTTTCTGGACTTGAGACCAATTCATATTTCCCTTTGAGTTTTCACATGTAGGCATTTTGATAATGTTATCATCTTCTGAGTTTGTGTTTTGATCTTCTCTGTCACCATAAGTAGTTTTCTATGGTAAAGGAACTTTTTTGTTTCTCACTCACTTTTTTGCCTATTTCATGATTTCTAAAGTTGATCTTTGCTCCAGGAGCACAGGGGGCTCTATCCCAAGCTTCTTGTTCTGGGGACCAGGTCACTGGCTTTATGCACTGGGGCCTCACTTACAGGTGTCTTGCTAATTGTGCTGGAGTGGTCCAACCTAGTCATGTCTGTTGTTGTCTGGATTCTGGAGCTGGCAATTTGCTTCTTGCCCTGGGGCTGGAGGTCTCACAGCTGCCCTGCTGTGCCACAGGTCTGCTAAGCTAAGACTAAGAAATCTAAGTCACTGATCAGTACTGTGGTTAAAAGCTTTCTACTGCTTCCCCAGGCACCATCTGCACTGGACTGCTTTCCTTTCTACTTAAGTGAAACAGACCTTTCCTGAAGTTCCTCAATTATCTCAAGCAGGAAAATTGTTTCACTCTAACTTCTTGTAGGTTCTATTGCTTCAGAATCCATTTAGAGGTTTGATTGAATGTTGTTTCTAAGGGAAGCTGGGGAGACTTCAGGCAATTTCCTGGCTTTTCTGTGCCATCTTGGCTCTATGACAAAACTTTTAATAAATTGAGGATGTTTAGTCTCAATAAGAGTAAAAACTTATTAGTACATAATATTTCTCTTCATGTATTTTAAGGGCTATCATATGGAAAGGAAATTAAATTTATTTTGCTTGGCTCCAGAGGGAAGAAATAGGAGGAAAGGATGGAAATTGTATGGAGAGGAGCTTTTTTTTTCTGTTTTAATATTGATGTGGAGCTGACTTTTTATTCTCTCAGAAATAGAAAAATATAGCAGAAAGATAAAAAGAAGGGAAAACATAAAAATGAAAACATTTCAGAGAATTTACAGCTAAATGTATTAATGCATTTTCTT
>CM053588.1:92303477-92320588 GCA_028646515.1 Pseudochirops corinnae | reverse complement strand
TTTTTTTTTTTCTTTTCCCAGTGATCACTCATTGGTTACAGCCCTTCTATATGACCAAACTCTTGTACAATGTGAAAGTATTTGCAGATCCTATACATGATTGCACGCCACCATGGGGAGGAGGGAAGGGAGGGGAGAAAATCTGAAACTCAGGTGAATGTGGAAGCGAATCTTATAAATTAAAAGTAAATAAACAAGTCATTTAAAGAAAAACAAAACAAGTATTTACAGGGGTGGGGAACCTGTACCTCCAGGTCATGTGAGGCCTTCTAGGTCCTTGGGTACAATAAAAAGATTTGTTATGTAAAACTTGGACTCAGTCAAAAGGCTATACCCAAGGACTTAGAAGGCCAAATGTGGCCTTGAGGCCTCAGTTTACCCACCCCTGATTTATTCTGTGCTCACTACTAAGTACTGGTGATACTGAGAAAAGCGAAAACACAGAAATGGCCATTTGAAAACCAGTCTCTTTAGGAACTTGACAGTCAAAGAAAAATGACTGGTTAATGGTTGTTCAAATAAAAAGGGAAAGTAATGGGATTTGAACTTGGTCCTTCTGACTCTACATCCAACACTTTTTTTTCACTGTCATCTTGATGTTTCAACCTCAGTAGATATTCACGAAATGTTTCAAATGGATGAATGGGGCCTCTTCAAAACCTATTTATTTTGCTAAACATTATAATTACAGTGACCATTGTCCCACTCCAACCCCTCTCTGGCTCTTTCAATTAATAGCTTCCTTGGCAAGCAGGAAACTGAATTAAACTGACAACTCTTCATGAGAAATGTCACCCATGGAAACAGGGTTAAGTTTCTCACAAGAGGTATTTTTTGATTTCCAGAACCCTCTTAACAAAATTAAGTTGGTCATGTAGAGGTCAAAAATCACTGACAATTTCCCATTTTTAAAAGCTTCACCAGATTAGAAAACATTTGCCAAAATGCCAGATGTTGAGTTTCTTTTTTAGAAAACATTTGAGTGATTAACTATAAAAGCTAGTGCTTAGTCGATGAATAATGAACTCCTCAAACTAGATTTTGCTAGGAAAGTACTGGAAGAATGTTTTTTAGAGTCAGATCAAAGATCAGATGTAAATAAAGTCACTTTTAGAATTTTAGTGGGATTATTGCTGAAGTAGACATTCAAGGAAACATTAAAATTTCCCTGGACTTGTACATATCCCTCTGGTCCTGGGAATATGACTGGTTCTTAATTGTAGAGCAGAGAGACAACTGTGAGGATGAAACATACTCTGGGCATGGCAGAGTTTGAGCTAAATCTCCTTGGTAAATGATACTTTGCCTGTCAAGTCTATTTAAACATCTCTCTGCACCTCCATCTCCCCCTCCCCCTCCCCCCCCCCCCCCCACACACAAGAAGGCAGGTCAGCTGCTTCTAACAGGAGTTCTGATCTGTGTAAGACAGACTCCTGGCACTAATTCTCTCCTTCCTGGGTTTTCATACTGACCAAGGTATAGAGATTATATAAAATTAACTATGACAATAGGGTCTTCTAAAGAATATTATCTTCTCCTTTGGGTAATGTATCTTTATATAAAACCTAGGTTAATAAATCAATTATCAGTACATTCCCTTGTAACAGACCATGGAAATCCTTTTAACCCAGGTATATGAGAGATATGATCACTTTATGCATGGGTTAACTCATAAGCATCTCTTCAAATATTTACACATTATGCATATGGATATATGCATATGCATATGGATAGTCATTGAATGACTGAATGGATATAAAGGAATGAATATGAAGGAGGATTATGTTGTTCTGTTAGATTCTGGAGTAGAAGTAAGATAATGAGTGGAAGAAGAGGCCATGAATTCACCTTCACATGAGGTAAAAGTTTAAGCAGTGCCACTTGGTGAGCAACCAAATGGGTTGCCTTGTTAATAAGTAGTGATTTCCTGTGAATAGAGATTATCAAGTGGATTGGATGGCCACTTTGAACCCAAGAAGGTTGGGGTAAATGGTTTTCTTATCTTCTTCCTTGTCTTCCTATTGTAAGAGTCTATCATGTTTTCTACTACTCCATGAATTGGTGCATAGAACCCTATTACATTGAGGCAGAAAACCTTCTAATTTGCTACCTAATCCCTTCCCCCTCCCCCATTAATTGACTCCCCCTTCAATCAAGGGCTTGCCCTTCAAAACGAATCAGGCACACTTTTGATTGGTAAATTTGTTACTATTATATTTAGTTGCATGATCAGAGAGGGCTGTCATAATTGTATTGTGTCCTTCCTATGTTGCCATAGAACTGGTGCAAGGACTCAGTCTTTACAGGACAAATTTCCCACCTGGACAATTCCCTCCTTGATTTTAAATCCTTCCCAAACGGGATATAAGCAGTTCTGGTAGAGATCTGTATTTATTAAATACTTAGGTATAAAATACTTTTGTACCAGTAAGGTAAGTCTTCTGATTGAACTTCAGCCCTCTGGGAAGAACAGATTAGCACTGTTTAATCATTGATTGCATTTCCTGAGAAGAGCCTACATAAGTCACAGCTAGAAAACTAATTAGCTCCAATGCACATCATTTCTCTCAGGCTGAAAGAGAGTTATTCTATGAGTTACTCAACTAGATGAAAGTAGTCACATTTTTAAGATTCATTTGTGCTCTTGTACATTTTGGTACAGGTGGAGCCATAGCATATGTAATGGGGATGGTGGTGGAGCAATGCCCACAAGGAAGAAACTGGAGAGCCTACTTCTGGAAACACAATGACGTGTAATGGAAGTGCCCATTGATCATTGCTGTCCCATTGTAGCATGCACAGACATTTTGTGAGGTCCTTCACTACAAGGGCTCTTTCTGTATCCCTAGCACTTAGCACATAGTAGGCAGCTAACAAATGTTTATTGACTCACTTCCTCACTGATTCTTCTCTGTTTGCTAACCATATACCAAAGAGATGAATTGTGGACTGGCTGTGTAGCTACAACTGAAGCACAAAGCTCAACAAAACTCAGTCCTTCATTTTAATCTGTTGTTCTAGCTCAGCTGGTGTTTGAATAAGAGAAATAGTGATGTAAGAGGGGAAGACCTCAGACCCTCTGTATATGAAGCCAACATGTGGCCCATGAATTCATAAGTCTTTGTTTTTTGTACCTTTCCATCTGCTTTTTTGTTGTTGTTGTTTCTTTTAGGTAAAGGAGATTGCTTTGCCTCATTTATGTATACGTAGTATGTACAGAGTTGCTTATATCTTATCTTTCCAATATACGATGAGCTCCTTGAGGACAGGGATTATGAGTTGTTTTTTTCTTTTCTTTCTTTGTATCTCCCAGCACACAGTAAACACTTAATAAGTACTTGTTGACTAATTTTTTTTTTTTTGGTGACCATGTAGGCTTCAAATAGTCAAGAGACCAAGCTACCAAGTTTTGGGAATTAGGGTCCAAGGCAGGATTTCCTATGTCAGTGAGGAACAAAATCCCAACAGATTTTCTTAACCTAAACCAGCAATGGTTGAGATGTGGACTAATCCATGGCCATTCTACATAAGAAAATAAATTTGTTGGCACAAACATTATGTGAATACTGAATTGTTTGAGCTCACTCTCCTCAGGGATTGAAGTAGTGTAAGGGAAAGTGTTCCCCAAGTATTGGGAGGAGTTGTTTTTTGTACTTCTTTTTTGGCTATATCTCTGTAAATACTATCCCTTTATGGAAGCTAGTTGCTCTTTGTTGGTTGAATGGAAATGTAGTGCTAGTTACTAGAAGTTGGTTGTGAGTGAAGATGCCAGGAATTAAACCTAAGGCATTGGAAAAAAAAATAAACCCAATCTCTCAGGGTTACCCTGATATCCATGAGAACAATTAGACAGCCTTGCTCTGGAGGGAAATCAGAGTTCAGCTACTATGGGTGAAAAATAGGAACCACAATCATTTCACCGCATCTTAATGGACTAACAATCACCCAACCACTTGGTGGACTAGTGTTAGAAAATCCCCAAACCCTATGCAAGGGCATGATAAAGCAGATGGTCTTATTTACTGTTGCAACATTTACTTCTTGCTCTTGGATAAGAGACCCTACCTTTTAGTCTAAAAGGGATGCTTCTATAATTATTTAAGTGTCTGGTATCTTCCTCTTGTCTCCTGCCTTTGAACTGGGAATGTTATTTATTCTGACAATAGACCCTATCAGTTGCATTCTAATAACTCTCCTTTTTTTCCTGGTCTGATCCTCCTCTATGGCTCCTGTGGAAGGTGTTGCTTATCTGCGGTAAGTTATTGCTTAATGCTGCTGATCAGATATGTACGCTAAGTGGGTCTGAAAGATTAAAAAAAACAAATATTTACCCTAGGTATCTGAATTTGTTAATAGCAAGAGAAGGTTCCTGAGCAAGCTAACGGACTTTTTAAAAAATTTCAATATGGCCTCCTACTTCTGACTCGGAGTACTTGGATCCCCTTATATACACATGCCTCACCCAAGGGGTTGAGAAAGTGTCCCAGCATTCCCAAAAATGTTTTTGCCATGTTGATTACATTGAACGGTTAATTCAGGAACTGTGTACATATATAAATTTAACTTCTATGTAACATGATTCAGTTCTTCCTTTTTATCTTTCTCCCTTTGTATTTTTCAGACACTAGGGTACATGGGTAATAAATATTAGAGGTATAATTTGAATGTGTCTGGAATCAAGGATATCATCCTCCCAGCCTGGTGACCTAGGTGTCATCTTCCACTCGTCATTAACCTCTCCATGCGATCTGTTGTCAAGGCCTGGCAATTTCACTTTTGTGCCATCTATTGGCATCCCCCCCCACCCCCCACCTTCCCTCCTCTGACACTGCTACCACCCAGGTGAAGGCCTTCACCTTCTTATGCATGTACTATTGCAATAACCTGCCAGGGGGTCTGCCTACCTCAAGTCTCTTCCCACTACTCCTCCATTCAGTCACTGAAGTGATTTTCCTATAGCACAAGTCAGACCATGTCACCTACCTATTCAGTAAACACTTGTGGTTTCCTATCACCTTGAGAATCTAATAAAAAATCCTCTGTTTGCCATTCAAAATCTTTCCTACCTTTCCAGTCTTCTTATACATACTCTTCAATACATACCTTTTGGTTCAGTAACACTAGCCTCCAGGTCATTCTACAAATGAGACGTTCCATTACTTGTCTTTGGGCAATTTCTCTGACTGTCCCCCATTCCTAGTATGGTCTCCTTCCTCATCTCTGCCTCCTGACTTCCCTGGCTTGCCTGGCTTTACTCTTAACTAAAACTCCATCTTCAGCAGGAATCTTTTCCCACTCCCTGCTAATTTTGGTGTCTACCCTCTGTTATTCCCCGCCCCCCTCCCCCCCATATAGCCTATTTGTACTTGCGTGTTTGCCTGGTCTCGCCCCCATTAGATAATGGATTATGAGCTCCTTGAGGGTAGGGACTGTATTTTTCATTTCTTTGTTTCCCCAGCTCTTAGCAAAGCGTCTGCAATATAGTAAGCCCTTTTGTTGCAGTTCTGTCATTTCAGTTGTGTCTGTCTCTTTGTGACCCCATTTGGGGTTTTCTTGGCAAAGATGTTGGAGTGGTTTGCCATTTCCTTCTCCAGCTCATATTATAGATTAGGAAACAAAGCAAACAGGATTAAATGAGTTCCCCCGGGTCACACAGTTAGTACATGTCTGAGACTAGATTTGAACTCAGGAAGATGAGTCTTCCTGACTCCAGGCTGGGCACTTTACCAATTATTGTACCACCTAGCTGCCCAGTAAACCCTTAATAAATGTTTATGGCCTGACTGACCTTTGAGGCAACAGTGGGCTGATGGGTGAGAGGTGAGGTAAGATTCCACGCTGATCTTTAAGATCAAGAATGTTGCAAAACCCTTGTCTATAAATGACCTTTCAGGCATCTGTTCCTACTGTGAAAGTGAAGGAAAGACAGAAGTGAGGGGCAAGACAGGATGAAGTTGGGTATTTAAGCTTAAGGTTTTTAACCTAATGCTATCATATTTTGTTTTTGTTTACATGGAAGATTCTGCATTTAGTCTGTATGTGAGTGAGTGAAGTTTTTGGGTATATTTTGGGTATATTCGCCTGAGGAAGGAAGAAAGTTTAGGATTCCGAGTGGATGGAATTAGTTGAAGGAATTATTCTATCATCTCAATTTAATTTGCAGGATCTGGATTTCTAGAGAACAGTCTAGTAGTTCATGGCTAAGGCTATAGGAAGGAAAGGAAAGAAGGAAGAAAGGAAGGAGGGAAGGAATGAAAGAAGGAATGAAGGAAGAAAATAAACATTTATTAACTACTTACTATCTACCAGGCATTCTGCTAAGTGCTTTGCAGTTGAAGTTGGTATTTCTGAAGTACAGATATGACCACATTATTTCCTGCCCAGAAAGTTTCAGTGGCTGCCTATTGTCTCTAGGATAAAATACAAACTCCTCTATTTGGCATTAAAATTTCTGGACAATCTGAATCCAATCTGTTTTTCCAGACTTACTTCTCATAACTCCTACCCATGTGTTCTTAAAATTTATTTTGTTCTGAACTTAAGAAATAAAACAAGCATTCCATAACAGTAAAATAGGAGAGGGGGGGGGAAGAAAAAATTGTATGTGAAACTGCAAATCTAATGTGTACAACTTGCTATTCCTTTTAAATACATAATAAAGTTGCCATGTAAATTTCTTTTTTTTCTCTTTTTCTTCCCTCTCTCAGCTGCCCTAGCATTGGCTACCATTAGACACAAATATGTACATATACAAATATTCATTCTTTGTATACTTCTATTTATCAGTTCTTTCTCTAGATTCAGAACGCAACTTCCTTCATATGTACTTTTTAGCCCATGTGTTTTACACTTCAGTTATAAACCAGTCTACTTGCTGTTCCTTGCATATGGCATCCTCCACCCTACTTCTGTGTCTTAGTTATAAGCTGTCTCCTTTTCCTAGAATGTTCTTCCTCTTCACTTCTGCCATTTAGAATTACTGGGCAGTGGTTCTCAACCTTCCTAATGCCAGGACCCTTTAATACTTGTGTATGGGAGTATCTGCATGTGGGTGGACCCTCCTGGAGATGGATAGAGGAGCGGTGTCTCAGTTCCTAAGACCATCGGAAATATGTGTTTTCCAATGGTCTTAGGCGACCCTTGTGACCCCTGTGAAAGGGTCGTTCAACCCCCAAAGGTGTCACAACCCACAGGTTGGGAACTACTGCATTAAAGGCTTAGTTAAAGTATGAGCCTCCCATGAAAGTCCTTTCCTGATATTCCCAAATGTTGGAATTCTCCCCCAAATAATGTGTTTCCTTTGCATATATTTACATAATTTAATGATTTGTTTATGTGGAAACATGTTATTTTCCACTATACTCTTCTCTGGCAATCTACTCCCTCCTACCAGGTCTTCCAGGTTCAGTCCTTAGCAGTTCTCATCTGTTTGATTAAAGTTCATTACATCTTACTGGGCCAGACTCACCTTGACTACAATTTTAATACCTAGCCCTCTCTCCACCCCCACCAAGTCTTGTTCTGGTTATTAATAATGAAAACAAAACAACCACTGCAAGTAAGGCTGGTTAGTCACCTCCATACAACAAGATACCTTTCCTAAGATAATCTCATCACCACGCTAACTCAAATCTTAACTGATATCACCTCCATCAGTCTTCTCCCTTTTGATTGGAGGATTGGAGGGTAGAGTATCAAACTCCTCCCAATCCCTTCCTTTATGGAGAGCAGAAACTAGACTGGGTTCACTCTATATTTGCTGCTCTGCATAGTTTCAGCTCTACCAAAATAAGATTGCCCCTGGCTCCCCTCCCCCATTTCCTGCCTCCTTTTGTGTGTTGTCTCCCATCATTGGATTTCAAGCTCCTTGAGGACAGGGACTGTCTTTCTTGTTACTAATTTTATCCCGAACACTTAGTACATTGCCTGGCACATAGAATATGCTTAATAAATGTTTATTGGATGCATTGGATTGGCCTTGTTACACCCTGGACTAAAATGTCTCTCCCTGATCATCATTCCTCTATGTATGTTGTTTTCTCCTAATATAATATAATCTCTTTGGAGGCAAGGACTGGCATAGTTTTTATATTGTACCAAAGTGCCTGGACTGTAGTAAATACTTAAATGGATTATTCCTTCATTCATTCACTTATTCAAGCATATTAGAGTGGGGACATGAATCTTCCCTGTCGCCAAGGCCAGTTCTCCATGTACTATACAATGCGGCTTCCTGATATGCTGTAATTAATATTACTTCTTATTTGACAGATGGTGAAATTGAGGTTCCCAGGAGTTTAATGACTTATTTTTAGTCACTCAATGAGTAATTCTCAATGCTTTAATTAGAATTGCAACCTGATAGTGTCCCAGCTGTACCACTCTGCTTCTCATCATTAGGATGGCTATTGTTTTTATAAAAAAAAAAAGTTCTTTCCTATAAGATAAAATTTCTTTGATGTTTTCTTATTGACTAGTCAAAGTCCTAAACTTCCTTTATTCTGTGCAGTCATTACTTTTTATAACTTGAGGTAGAGTATTATTTACACTTTTCCAAAACTTCTTCTTGTTGTTGTTCATCCTTTGTCTTCAAAGAGGACCAATAACATCACAAGGTGATGTCTTGACTCATGAGTGAATTGAATTGAAATGAGGCAGAGTTGCACAGTCTTCAGCCTCACTCTCTCTTTCAGAGTTAATGAAACCCAGTGGCAAGACAGAAGTCAAGAAGACTGGCTATGGCGTGGTATGCAATGGATGACTTTAGTGTCTTTGAGGTTTGGATGTTTGACCAAGTTCTAAGCTCCCTCCAGTGCTTGCTTCAGCTGCTTCAGAGACCAACCACTTTTCAAGACAGCCCATTTACTTTTGGATAGCTTTTAGGCTGCTGTTAGCCAGTTGTTTTATAGATATTTATATAAACATTTATATATATAAAATTGTGGTTTTTTTCTTTTCTTGACATCAAGCCTAATTTATCTTTAAACCTTCCATCCATTGCTTCTGGTTCTGGACCAAAGGAAGAAATCTAGTCCTTCTTCCCCATGACAACCTTACAAATACTTGAAGAGAATCTTCTATTCTCATATGACAAAGGATCAAGGCCTTTCATCATGCTATTTGTTTCCTACTGACACTCTCCAGTTCATCAGTGTTCTCTGTAAACCAAAACAGCTGTAACTGCATGAAATACTCCAGAAGTGGTCTGAGGAGGGCATAGTTCAGTGGATCTATCACATTCAAATGCCTAGAAACTATGCATCTCTTAATGCACACCACAATCACATTACTTGGTTTTGTTTTTTGCTTTAAAAAAAATTTGTTCTTGTGGCTGACTATATTTCTGATTTGTGGACCTTGCAGGCCCATAAAACTTCCAGATTCTCTTCTAAAACAATTGTTGTTTATCTTTTCCATTCCCATCTTATACTTATTAAGTTGGTTTTTTTGTTTGTTTTGTTTTTGTACTCAAGTAAAATATAGATATAAAAATTTATGAATGACTGCCAATAAAATGTTATGTCCATAACTGACCTCAGTACTCCAGAAGTTGCCTGAGTAGTTACAGCCACCTTATTACCTCCTATGTTCTAGACACTCTACCTTTCAATGAAATCTAAGATTGTTTTCATTTTCATAGCTATGCCAGATTGTTGACTCCCACTGAGTTTAAGTGCACTAAAAGTCTCAAGTTTCTTTGGACAATTTGCTATCTAGCCATGTCTTTCCTAAACTACACTTACAAATCTGATCGCTTGAACCTTCCCCATAGTGTAAATGACAATAAACTGGGAATCATGAGGGCAAGAATCCTAGTTCTGGATCTATATTGATCTCTGTGCTGCTACTGCCTATAGGCAGCCTTTCTTGATTGCCTATTTACTACTACTCATTTACTTTTCAAATTATTATGTTTAACTAGAGTTAACATTTATATATAACTTACTATATAATTGCTTTACAATTATCTTCTCTTATGATGCTCACAACAACCCTGGAAAGTAGGTGTTATTATTATCTTCATTTTACATATGAGGAAACTGAGGCAAATAAAGGTTAAGTGACTTGCCCAGGGTCATGTAGCTAGTAAGTGTCTGAGGCTAGATTTGAACTCAGGTTCTCCAGATTCCAAGGATTCCATTCAGTGTTGTTATAAAATATAACCTTTTTGAAGGCAAGGAGGATTTTTTTATTTTGTCTTGTCACTCACATACAGTAAATACTAATAAATCCTTGTTGGGCTGGACTGGATTGAATTTCTATGAGTCTCAGTTTGAACCTCAGTTTCTTCTTTCATAAAATTTTTAGATTATACTAGTTTCTTTCTGACATTCTTTTCAGCTCTAACATTCTGTGAAAATCATTCACATTTCCATAGCTCTTTTTGGTTTACAAAATATTCTTCATAATAATCTTGTGATGTAGTTAGCATGAATTTTATATTATCCCTGCTTCTCAGATAAGAAAAAAACCACAAGATTTAGAAAGGTGAAATTATTTGTCCCTAGTTATAAAACTGGATGCAAACCCAGGGTACTTGACTTCATGACCAATTGAGGGAAATAAGTTGATATGCTGGGGAATGAAATTCAAAAGGGCACTATCATCTTAGGAAGTCCATGTTGCTTTAAGACAGATATCATTATATCTATATATCTATATATCTATATCTATAGATCAGTATGTAATGTAATATAACAGTATGATGAACTCATTAATTCTTCCATTCATGAAATAAATATTTAATACTTTCCACCAACAGGGCATGGAGATAGGACAGATTTGCCCCTCTTGTTATCTAGAGGAAATACTCTTTTTTTGATATAATTATGAGACAGTCCTATGCAAAGTAGAGAGAAAGGACAATTTGATTTCTGATTTGCTTCCAATCCTATGATTTTTTGACACTGTCCATAATAGTAATCATAATGGCAGTGATGTATCTGTAGGGTCTCTCATGTTGCTATCCATGGTTTTCAAAGATGGAAGCAAGGTAGTATGACCTGAGAGGCAGCTTAGTACATTCTGAAAGAACACTGGATTTGGAGTCAAAAATTTGAATTTTATCCTCAACCTTTCTTTTTCCTTATCTATGTGACTCTGAGCAAGTTTCTTCACCTTTGTGTAAGTCAAAGTTGACTCATTGGAAAAACAAAGGTTAAAGATCTAGAGATAGAAAGGACCTCAGTAGTCACCCTCTTCAATTTTTTAATTGAGGAAATTGTGGGGTAAGAACTTGCCCAAGGTCAAATTATTTGACCAGGAGGACTTAAATAACTTGCCTAAGATCAAACAGGTAATGAATGTCAGAGGTGGGATTTAAATCCAGGGCCAGTACTCCTTTCACTTTACCAAGTGACCTTAAAGGTTCCTTCTAGTTCTAAATCGTGTGATTCCATGCTAACTCTAACCTGCATGCCCAAGAAAGAGGGTTTAGATAAAAACATAAACTATACTAAAGTGGGAACTACTTTAGTATAATTTGGCATATAACATTGTTGATTTCGTTGCAATTATTTAGTTTATTGCACTAGAGCAATGGCTGTAACTTGAAGAATCTTGAAATTTGTTTGAACATATCATTAATCATCTGTCATTTGAGGATTATGTAGTCTCAAAAGGTCATAGCAAAAATATTTTGAAGATGATGATTTTGGAATTTTCCCCCTAAATTAAAATGACCTTACTACAGTCAATATATGAGGAGAATGAAACATTACCTGGCTCAGCTAGGTAAGCATAATCATATCCCAGGTCTCTGGATGGAATAAAAAACTCTCCATTTGTGTAGACAGGGATGAAAGGGACCATGTAAGATTCACGGTTGTGTCCAATGGGTGCATTTGCTGCTGGGTAAACTTCTTGTAGTGGATTATGTCTTCGGAGCCACTGTTCAAAAATACTGCAGAGAAAACAGTGAATCAATCATACAAATATGTTCAATATATTATTTAGCTTTTTTTTTTTTTTTTTTACCAAAGGTGTATTTGTAGATTTTAAAGAAAAAGATCATAATACAAAATTTAAACTTCATATTTTTTTTTGAATTGGGCAAAAGACTTTTTAGTCAGGAAAATAACATGCACATTGACCACACCTTGGAAAAATTGGCAGGCAGCTGAGCACAATATCCAGACACAAAAATGTTCATGCATTTGAAATAAACACGAAGAGAACTTTGATGAAAAGGGATTCACAAAGGATGAACAAAAATCCTACCAAAAAGGTCAGATTTGGATGATGTAAAGCACTAATTATGATCATTGGTTGAGGCATAAAATAAAAGTTAACTGTTGGTTTCTTTAAAATGTATTTTTATTGAAATCTTTTATGTTTACATAGTCTAAATTTTCCTTATATCTTTCTCCAGACCATGGAGTGATCACTATATCAAATTTTTAAAGGAAGAGGGAGAAGTAGGAAAAATATCAGTAAGCTAATCAAGAAATCCCCGCCCCCCCAATCTGATATTTTATGCAAGTAACCACATCCATGGATTCCAACCACTGCAAAGGAACAAGGAAAGATATCTTCTCCTATCTGCTCTTTGGAGCCAAGTTTGTTATTCATAATTCTGCAGCATCCAGGTTCCATTGTTTTGTGGTTGTTGATCCTTCTATTTCTGTTATATACACTGTTGGGTTTTTTTTTTTTTTGGCACTGCTTAATTCACTTTGCATCAATTCACAAAAGTCTTTTCATAATTCTCTACATTAATAATAATCATAATTTTTTATAGCTTAGTAATATCCCATTATATTCGTGTGGGAGGAGTGATTAGAAAAATTACTGAGAAGGGCAATCATAAGACGAGTCTCAGGAAGAAAAATAGCCAACCAAACTCAGAGGTAAAATTAAAAAAAATGCATTTTCAGAACCTTTAAGAAGGGAGTCAGGGAAGTGATTTTGAGCTATTACTGTCATTGGCTTAATCAACAATCCTTTTGCCCTACCCTTATTGGCGCTATCTCTTTTTCAGTGTAACTACACTGTTCTAATACTTTTCTTCTCAACCTCCAAAAAAGAAAGGAAAGAAGAAAGAAAGGAAGGAATGAAGGAAGAAAGGAAGGAAGGGAGGAAGGAAGGGAGGAAGAGAAAGAAAGAAGAAAAAAGAAGGAAAGAAAGAAGGAAGGAAAGAAAGATGTCTTTAGTTCAGCAACATGGTGGGGAGGGAGGGCAGATAGATATAATTTAAGGGATATATTCTCTTTCAGAGGAGAACAGAAGTATCAGGCACATGTTCTCTTCTCTGCCTTCTCTAGGCAGGAATCAAAGTCTCCCTTGGGGAGTGGTGGCCAAAATTCTAGAGATATCTATCAGTGCTTCTAACCTTCATTTAGGCAACATGGACAAACATAACTTACATGAGCAGCATGGCATACCTCACATTCCTATGTAGGATAATCTTCATTCCTCTCATTAGCCTGATCACATTAATCTCAATACATTCTAGTTTCTTTAAAATCTGGATACATTCTAGGACTTTTCTGCCTCACAGTATCTAATGTGCACTCTTACCTTCTCTCTTGAGTCATTATCTTGTATCTTTATTCAATTTTCCATGTATATTTGGTTGTCTCCTTAATTACATGGTTAACTAGATGGCAAATCAATTAACCTCTCAAAGCTTTAAGGAACTCATTAAGACAACAAGTTGTAGAGAAGGTACTGACCTGCATTTTTATAAGGAGTTTCCTCAGTCAGGATTTCCCAAAGTCCAAGGACATCCTACATCCAGTTTTACTTTTCCTATTACTATTCAGTAGGAGAATGAGATAACCCCAGAAGGAGTTCTCTCTCATTAAAAGTCTTCAAGCAAGAGCTAGACCATTTGCTGGAAGATCACCCAGCCCTATGGGCAGGGACCATATTTTATACTTTTCTGTATTGCTTAAGCACTGCCTTGTACGAAAAAGTAATTCAGTTATTTAAATGAAAGAAAGAATGAATGAACTGTGAGAAACAAAAGGAAGGGATTATGTTTTCACAGGATTAACAGATTCCAGTCTTGAGTGTTAAAAGAATGTTAAGTCAGAGGTGACTGGTTCTAATCAGAGAACAGAACCAGGCTTCTGATCGCACATAAGTTCAGAAGCTTATAAGCATGCATAACAAATTGTTTGATGGGGAAGCTATCAGGGAGGAGAACATGAAGTGGGAGGATTATGAGGCTACATCTAGTGAATGAAGAGCAAGGTGGGAAATTCAAATTGGAAACAGCATAAAAAGCACTGCATTTGTCTCTCCATTCTGGAGGTACTCATTCACTAGGAATGTACAACAATTGGTTGAAATAAAATGAGAACTTCCCTGGCTTCACAAAGTGAGAAACACTGATAGTTTGGTTTCCATAGATTCTATAGGAACAATGGGTACTTTGAAAACAGATCCTGTGTGGGAGGATCTAGGTCAGGGTGAGGGAGAAAGAGTAGGACATTCTATCTAATCATATAGCTGGAAGAAATCCGTAAGAGGGGCCCAGGCCAAGCTGGCTCAGACCAGTTGGGGTTCAAACTGACACACTCAGTACAGAAGTAGAGCCTCATTGTCTGGGTCATACTGGTGGGAAAAAAGAACCATTCAGGTGAGGGGCAGTCCAGGAAAGGGGATGTCCTGCCCGGTTGGGGCCAATGATCATAATGGGGGTGAGGGGGCGGGAGCATATAATGTTTGTTCTGCTTCTGTGTGTGTGTGTGTGTGTGTGTGTTTGTGTGTGTGTGTGTTTGTGTGTGTGTGTATGTGTGTGTTTGTCCGATAAGGGAACATGCACACCTGCTTCTCCGGAGAATTGCCAATAAAGTATCACTTCTTTCATGCCACAAACTGCAATTTCATTTGTTACCCAATTAACTCTGACTCAGATGTTAGCAGAAGAAGGAGGGAGCAAGCCTTTTTGAATCAAGCTCTGAACTGAGTTGAATCTGGTACTATAATTGTGTTTATAACAATGAGTATTGTTCTTTGTTTAGACTGAGCATGTTTCTCACAGAATGAAAGAATGAATTTCTTCCATCTTAGATTCATAAAGGGAATCCAGCAGGAAAGACTATTTCTCCAAGGAATTATTTGTAAATCCCTCAGTCCTTGGTTACCTATAAGTCTTCATGGAGTGAAATGGTCACTGGATTTCAAATCAAAAGAGCTGGAAGTTCAAATTCTAGCTCTGCTACTTAATATTTCTTGGAGCAATTAATTTACCCCTCAGAATTAAAGCACTCGCACAAAACTGGGGTGCAGTGAAGTGTGGGTTGGACTAGATTTCCAAGGTCCTTACAAGCATACCCATGAAGATGAAAACCTGTCCATTTCCATGATCTTTATACAAAACTCATTTTTCCTTAGCTTTCCTTTCCATGTCCCATTACTAAATCTTGAGGGAAATTAGCCTAACTAATCAACAGTTATTTTCTCCCTCTTCCTCTGCCATTCATCAACTTCATCATGCCTGTGTATATACCTTTCTCCCCAATGAAAATTGATTTTGTTGTCATTCACTCACACACCTTTGCCAGTTGTGCTTCCCAGTCATTCCACAAGGCTGACAGTCCACTTGGGAGACCTCTTTTGAACTTCCCACTCTTTCAATATTGGTTTAGATTTTAGAAATCCTGAGTTCTAGTTGCCATCTGTTTCCAGCTCCCTGTATAAATCACTTGACCTTTCTTCATCTCAATCTCTCCATCTCTAAACAAGATTGCACTGCCTACCTCCTTTACATGATGGTTAAGAGGATAAAATAGAATGAAATGCCAATGAGTTTTGAAAAGTTAACAAGCATAGCATAAATATAAAGCTTTATTATTACACACTCTGAAACCTAATTCTTTAGGAAACTTTATTGGACTTATTTAGGTTTTATCTCTCAATTATTATTATCAGTTTTGGATGCCACATTTTAGGAAATATATTAAGAAGCTGGATACTACCCAGAAGAGAACAATAATAGTATGAAAGGCCTAGCTCATGCCATATAATAATCAGTTATTGGAACTGGGGATGTTTTCTCTGGAGGAGGGAAGTATTTGAGAGGCTGTTACCTGGAAGAAGCATTACAATTGTCCTGCTTAGTCTCAAATTGAAGAACTATGAGCAATAGATAGGCGTCACAAAGAGGCAGGTTTAGGGTATGTGTGGGTGTGTGTGTGTGTATGTGTGAGGAAATGCTTCACTTCTTGCTAGTTATGTAAATTTAAGCAAGTCACTTAAACTCTTAATGCTTTAAGCAACTCTTTAAGCAACTTTCAGCTATAAAGGACAGAGAGGGTGCCAATCTGCATTGTTACAGGGGGTTTCTTCACTCAGGAATTCCCATCACCAAGTTCACCTATTTTAATTTTCTCTATTCCAATGCAGAAGTGAAATGAGATACAGTGGGAAGAAATGCATTGTCCACATTGAAGATCTTCAAGGAAAGGCTAGAATATCACTTGCTGAGAATGTTGCAGAGAAAGGTCTCATTGGACTAGACAAATTCTGAGGTCTGTTCCACCTTTGAGATTCTATTTAGACGATCCTTTACTCCTGTTCTCTATCTCTACACCTCAAGTTGAATCACATCAAATCAAGTCCACATGGAATTTATTTAAAGCTTAATAAATGCTGGGCATTGTGCTAATCTCTGGGATACCAATAAAGGCAAAAATAATGAGCCCTGCTCAAAAGAAACTCATATTCCAATGGGAGAGACAAGAAGGAAAGAAAGAAACAATGATTTATTTATTTATTTATTTAGTTTTTTCAGAACTTGGTATAGAATTTATTTTAAGAACTTAGAAGCAAAGATCACGTGTCAGATATTAACACCAGTTAATATATGCTCAGGAAATACAAAAATCTCAGCATTAGAATAAGTGAAACAGAACAACTCAAGTAAATATTTTAGGAAAAAAATCTTTTCAAACCTAAATACCATTAGCTATAATGTAATCTAAAATTAGTGATTATGCACTTTTTATTGACTGTGTCTGTGATGAAATTGGATACAGAATCTCCTTTTATCTCTGATTTGTAATTTAGTATAGTAGCAGTGAGGAACGAAGTTCTGGGATTTTTTTTCCCTTTCAGTTACTGTGGTTATAGGTCCCTGCCTTTCTCTCTCCTTTTCTGGCTTC
>CM053588.1:92287202-92302977 GCA_028646515.1 Pseudochirops corinnae | reverse complement strand
GGCTTTGTTTGTACAGAAACTTTTCAATTTAATGTACTCAAGGTTATCCATTTTGCATTTTATAATGCTCTCCAACTCTTCTTTGGTCATAAAGTCCTTCCTCTTCCATAAATCTGACAAGTAAACTATTCCTTGCTTCCCCAGATTATCCCTGTAAATACTTGTTGACTGATAAACTGAGTACATGACCTCAAAGATCCCTGCCAACACAAAATCTATGATCCCATGCCAGGAAGGATAAAGATGAGTGACATAGAATCCATGTCCTTCAAGTGTCTACAACATGATAGTGGAGAGAAGATAATTCACAAATAATTTTAAAACAATACACTAGGTGCTTTGCATAGGAAACATATTCAATACAGAGAACATTTATGAAGTCCTTTTCTCTGTCCTGAGTACTTTGCTAGACAAACTTTGCTTTTTAAAAGACAAATTGCTTGCTTGGAATGAAGAATACCTGACTTTAAATCCAGCCTCAGGCACTTACTAGCTACATGACCATGGGTAAGTCACTTTACTTCTGTTTCCTTCAGTTACCTCATCTGTAAAATGGGAATAATAATGGCACTTACCTTTTTTTAATTTTTTTTTCCCCCCTCAGGATCAAATGAGATAATATGTATAAAGTACTTAGCCAAGGGCCCAGCACGTGGTAAATGCTATATAAATGTTATCCCTTATTATTGTTAATAACAATAATAGAGAAGATATAAAATGCTATGGAAGTACAGAGGAAGGAGAAATCACTTCCAGATGAGGAAATATATGCTAAGATGAAAATTTATTCATTTGACATCAGGGAGAAATTATATTCATTTTTGTATCGATCTTACTGCCTAAGACGTTGTGTTTTTTTACTGGTAAAAGATTTTTTTTTTAAATAAATGAATGGATGAATAAGTTTCTAGTTAAAATCCCCCTCCCTTTTTTTATAGTATTTCCTGCTCATCCTTATTGCTAATGCCTTAGGTTATCTCCAAACTGGTCCTGTACAGATCTTGTTTGTACATAATTATTTGAGTGTTTTCTCTCCCGTTAGACTGTGAGGTTATCGCTTTTGCCTTTCTTTGTATCCTGAACACATTTCACAGTGACTGGCATAAAGTAGGAGCTTAATAAGTGATTATTAGTCAACAAGATGGATGATGGGTGGATGATATACATCAATAGGAGATGTACTCTCTATAAAGCCACTTTCAACTGTAATTATTGGCCTGGTCCTATAGAAGAGAGCGTGCTTTACTTGGAAGCGGGAATTGTCATTGTGTTCTTCAGTCACATTCAACTCTTCATAGCACATCTGAACCACAGAACATCAGTACTGTTCATAGGGTTTTCTTGGCAAAGATACTACAGTGGCTTGCCATTTCCTTCTCTAGTGGGTTAAGGCCAACAGAGATTAAGTGACTTGCCAGTGTCACCTGGCTAGTAAGTGTCTGAAGCTGGGTTTGAACTCAGGTCTTCCTGACTCCAGGCCCAGCTGTCTCTTAATTCCTAGAATCACAAATACATGGGTTTGAATCCTTCCTTTCAAAATTGTATAACTTTGGCCAAAGGTTCAGCTTACTGAATCTTTCTTTTTTCATCTGTAAAATGAGGGAAATAATATTACTTATCTGACATGGTTACTGTGAGGATAAAGTGGGATCATGGATGCAATGCATGCTATATTTTAAAATGCTATGTACTGTGAGCTATTGTTCACAGAATCACAGACCTGAGAGTTGGAAGGAACCTCAGAAGCCATACAAACCAACCCATATACCAAAGAAATCCCCACTAAAACATATCCAACAAGTAGTTGCTCAGCCTTTTTTGAAAATCTTCGGGAGAGAAGTCTCCAAAGAGACTGTGCAGCCAGAAGTATCAGGCATCTCAAACTGAGGTAAAGATGATAGAAGGGCTTAGGGCCATTGTTTATGTAGGAGTAAGAAAGAAATGTTGAGTATAAAGTAATTTTAGTTGGAATTAAATAAAAATGCATGGAGGGAGTCAAAGAGGATAGTAGCTAAATGTGAATAATAAGTCTGGGATCTTCACTGCTTTGTGCAGTATAAACTGAAAGCCAGATGGAGTTAGAACATAAGGGTATATATAATATTCTCCTTATTCCAAAGTCAGACACTGTGAAGAATGAAAGAAGAAAAGCTATTCATGTGTAACCTAAAGGAGCTCAGCATCCTATGGGTGAGACAGGCCACACATCTGCAGAAAATACCTGAGTGCCCATACAGTGACCTAGGCAAATCAAAAGCAAATGACAGCTAGAGCCACAGTAAGGTCTATAATTCAGTGGTGGGGTGGGGTGGGGTGGGATAATGCCATGCACAAGCAAATTCCCAAAAGAATGCTACTGTAAACAGCTTTTAAGGTTCTGATTACACAGTATATTAAACACTCTATTTATTCAAGGACAAATCAAAGGAAAACATTCACAACAAATCAAGATACAGTATTCACAACATTACATCTCATCACAGAAAAATCACAATATAGTGTTCACAACAGCTTATCATTAAAATGGCCACATAGTTTTCACCAAAGTGATCACAGTATTTAGAACAAAGAACAAAAGAACAATCATCTGATAGCCCTAAGGAGGTTTGCCTCCTTACTTAATCATTCAGTCATCTCAGGATACAAATCATTCTTCCATTCATGGGGCAACTAGGTTAACTTAATCAGTCACTTATTTAGCAATCAGTTACTAAGTATCGCTAATCACTAAATACAATCATTAGAAAATATACAAACCCTTGGGGGCAGCTAGGTGGTACTGTGAATAGAGCACTGGCACTGGAGTCAGCAGGACCTGAGTTCAAATCTGGCCTCAGACACTTGACACACTTACTAGATGTGTGACTTTGGGCAAGTCACTTAACCCCAGTTGACCTCCAAAAAGCAAAAAAATATATGTATACAAACCCTCCACCAGTTAATTCAATCAGTCATTTATTCAGAATCACAATTAGTAAGTATCATTAATCACTGACTACAATCTTTAGAAAATACACAAATCCTGCACCCCTAGGTCACTAGTAAACCGCATTATCATCCCAGCATTCAATATCCAAGGAGAGATCTGTTCTTCATCTTGACTCAGGGTGGTTTCTCAGATTCCCTGGATCCTCTTCCATGATCCCAGCTACAACCTGAATCTACCAAACACTCACCTGGATTCAGAGGTAGACAGCTCCTAGGTCCTTGTCCAGTCCTCTGGGCAGCTCCTGCTACACACTGAAGTTCACAGGGTCCGGTACATCTCAAAACCTTCACAATTTCTGTTCCCTGGGAATTCAAGGATCAACTGTTGTACCTAACTTGACCCTGCCCCCACCATTTTGTGCTCCCTTCTTCAAGGAACCTCTTTCCTGCCACAGGGAAGCGTTTTCACACCAAAAGTAACTGCCCAAGGCATATTCCTGGGAAATTGACCAAGGCATAGTCACCCATCCTGTTCTGGGAAATCAAAACTTAACTATTCCATATAACTCTAACCATATTCCACATAAGGTCCAAAACTAAGTATTAACCAATCACTTCTCGCTTCTGTAAGTCCCTGCTTACACATAAATTAGACCATAACTTTGTGGTTTTTGTCTTTAAATACTCTGGCTCTACCCCTGTGCGGGACTGTTCAATTTGAGTCTATACTCTGAGAAGTCTCACACTTCAATAAATCCAAAAGTAACATGGGTCTCACTTGCTCGTTTTTCTGCACAACATTCCTGGAGGCCACAGTGAGATCAGGGAGTGTCCTTTGGCACTCCCGGAGACCCGGACCAGGAAAGGCCTCGTCCTCAGGGGGGTGGACGTCTGCTAGCCCTGACTTCCAGGAGAGCCTGCCCCTGAGAGGTCTCAAAGACAGAGGAGAACTAACCCGCCCCCCTGACGCCGACCTGCCCTTATTTGGACACCTGTGGATCCAGACCTCCAGAGGTAAGTCAGGTTTCTTGTTCTTTTTCTGGTGGAAATTCCCTTCTGGTGCTGTTGGGGAATGGGGCTGAATGTGGCTGAGTGTTTAACACACTGACCCCCAGGTGACCCCGAGATATTGGGTCACCACACGTTTCTGGTTTCACTTCCAAGTTCTGGTTATATGTCCCCTTGTCAAGGTGCCTTGAGCACTCTGTATATGATTGATTTATGCCTACCTCTCTGTTTGTATCTGTCTGCTCTGTGTCTATGTAAAAATCCTTGAGTATGCCACTTTGTAAGTTTCAAAATGCAGCCAGTTAGAAAAGAAACACTGTACCTGGGCTAGAAAGATTGATAGTTTCTTAAAGAAAGGTTGTTGTCAAAAAACAGAAATCTCTTTCCACCTCCTTGGATTCTGGCCAAGTTTTTGGAGACAGAAAGAAGAGGTCACTTCACTGATCAAAGAAAAGCAGATTTAAAAGCCGGAATAGGACCAGCACTTAACCCTTTCCTGGGTCAAAGAAAGAAAACTATGTAATATCATTGGGAATATAGATCCAGGTAATTGAATTTATTCTAGTTACTACTTAGCACTAAGATAAATTGGGAAATTGCATAGATCTGAAAAAGAGATGCCTCAGAGATGAAACTTTGAGCTCTCCATTGCAGGGAAGAGGGGGCTAGGTGCCACTGGATCTTTTCCAGAGTCCCACTCACCTTTACTGGAAGGTTCAAAGCTCTTATTTTCAAAATAATTTTTAAAGGAGTGAACCCCTGAGCAAAGTTTATTTGAAAAAAAAAAAAGGAAAAAAAAGGGTCAAAAACATCCACTAGGATTCTCTTTCCCTATAATCCTACCTCTGATGAGGCTAGGGCTATAGTGCCTTCACACTCTTTTTCATTCCCTTAGACTCCCTTCAAATTTTTGACTAGATTGACAACTCCCATCCCCCAGTCCATCTCTCCGCTCTGTGTTTGGGTGTATATATGTCTTGCATCCATCATGGTCTTGCCTGGTTCTGTTTTGAAGTCCTAAAACTGAAACCTCCTTGGTTCCACACTGCCGAGCAAGTCTGGGAGTGAATTTCTTACAAACATCTGCAAGGGGGTTTTCTCTGCTTCTGTTCGGAGGATATTTTTGTATATAAGCCTGTACTATACATTTATCTTGTGGTTTTAGGTTTGCCAAGAGATGGATGGGAGGTTCAGCCAGCATGTCCAAGTCCCCTGTAGGTTGTATTTTAGAACATTTCAGAGAGACATATCAGGAAGGGTCAGACTACGGAATTCCCCTAAAGAAAAGTAAACTCATCATATTCTGTATGAATGAATGGCCTACCTTTGGGGTAGGGTGGCCACTGGAAGGGAGCTTTGAGAGGCAGGTTATTAGGTCAGTCTGGAAGTCTGGTCGCTGAAAATTCTGGTCATCCAGATCAGTTCCCTTATATTGATATCTGGCTGGATTTTGTGTCTCACCCTCCTCCTTGGCTCAAAAACTGTAGTTTTGAAAGGGGAATCTGGATTCTTGTTGCTTAATCCCCACCTGTCCCCACCCAGAAGGATAAGGAGGATTGGAAAGTCTTGCAAGATCATACCGAGGACTCTGACTTGCCTCCTCCTTGTATCTCTGGACCTTCTCAGCCTCCTGCCCCAGTCTCTCCCTGTCCTCCCATATACCCACCTGTTCTAAGTGCTCCATCCCCTGACTCCTTGGTGAGCCAGGAAGGACTTCTTTCCCCTCCTCACACTCGGGCAGCATAGAGCTATCAGCCCCCGGAGGTCTCTTCCCTCCCTTCTCCCCACTGGCCCTCTTCTTTTTCATCTTCTTCCCCCTCTGCCATTCTTCCCTTGAGAAAACACCAAATCCTGAGGGGCCCCCATTCCTTGTGCATGTTCCCTTTTCTTCTTCAGACATTTATAATTGTAAAACTCAGAACCCATCATTCTCTGAAAAACCTCAGGCCCTCATTAGTCTTCTTGAATCTGTTCTCCACACTCATCGTTCGACCTGGGATGACTGCCAACAGCTCCTGACAGCCTTATTCACTACTGAGGAAAGAGAAAGAATCCTCCAGGAGGCTAGAAAAGCAATCTTGGGGCATGGGGGAGGGTTAGTAAAAAGAGAAAAGCAGAGATTGACAGATTTTTTCCTCTCTCTCACCCTGCGTGGGAACCCAACGCTTCTGGGGGTAGGTAGGCCCTAGAGGCATGCCATAGATACGTACTACAAGGCATGAAGGCTGTGGCACACAAGCCCACTAATTTCACTAAGTTTCTGAAGTTGTTCAAGGGCCCCAGGAGTCTCCAGGTGCGTTTCTGGAACACCTCTGTGAAGTTTACCAGACCTGCACCCCCACAGATCCAGAAGCCCGTGAAAATGCCAGGGCCATGAATGTGGCTTTTGTTTCCCAGTCTGCCCCAGATATCAAGAAGAAGTTGTGAAAGCAAGAAAGGTCTGAGGGCATGAATATGTCTCAGTTGGGAGAAATCGCTTTGAAAGTCTATAACTCCAGGGACAGGCCCTTGGAGAAGGCTGAAAAGCACCTCACCAAGGTCCTGGGGGCTGCGTTACAAACCAGGGATTCTCCTAAATCCTCTGTTAGGAGGAACCCACTCCCCCGTGGGCCTCCCCATGGGCCTCAGGTGTCCTTGGAAAAAGACCAGTGAGCATACTATAAAGGGATAGGGCACTGGAAAAACGAGTGTCCCATTAAGAAGTCCCAAAAGTCTCCCTGAAGAGCCCCTGAGGTACTGGCTCTAGGTGATTAAAGGGGCCTGGGGCCCTTTCTTCTTGACCCCCATGAACCCCGGGTCAGGTTAAAAGTTAAAGGGGCACCCCATTGACTTCCTGGTTGACACAGGGGCAGCACATTCTATTCTCACTAGGCTCCTTGGGCCACTTTCTTCAAAGTCCACGCCCGTGCAAGGGGCCATGGGAGCTGTTCTTTCTGTCCCTGGACCTCCGAGTATATGGTGGACTTGGGACATGGTACTTTTACTCACTTCTTTCTCATACACTACAAAAGCTCTAGGCCACAATTTCCTTCTGTGGTGAGACAGCTTCCCTGAACCTGGCCTTGACTTCCCTTCCTGTTGCTCCCCCTTCCCCACCTGTCCTCCTCTTGACTCTCCCATTGGCCTCTGAGTTCCTTCTTCATGAGTCACTTGGCTTGGCTTCTACCAACCCCTACCTAGACTGCCTTCTTTCTCTAGTCCCCAGGGTCTAGGCCAATCTAACCCTCTGGCTTAGTGGCTCATCATCTGCCTATTGTGGCCCAACTTTTGGCTATAGCCTCTCTGGTTTCTGTTTGACAGTATCCCATGTCTCCTGAGGCCCACAAAGGCATAGCTCTCCATATTTCCGGACTGAGGGTTGCAGGCATCCTTGTTCCATGCCAGTCCCCACATAACACCCCTCTTCTCCCCATCAGAAAGCCTGGCACTTCTGATTTTCAACTGGTACAAGATCTTTGGGAAGTGAATAAGTGGATTGAGACTATTCATCCTGCTGTACCTAACCCTTATATCCTCCTCAGCCTCTTGTCACACACCCACACTCTATATACTATTCTGGTTCTTCCCCTCATCAGAGAGGAGGCTCAGGCTGATTTTACTAATGCTTCCCTTATTAAGTTTCTACAGGGCCTACAGAACACCCAGTCACGGCTTCATAAATCTGTCCAGGAGGTCTGCCTGTTCTAACATCCAAGCCACTTCCAACCTGGGGATTCTGTTCTGATTGGGAAACATACAGCTTCTGGCCTTGAGCCTAAGTGGAAGGGCCCTCATACCATCATCTTGACCACCCCATCTGCAGTCAAGGTTGACTCCATTCCTGTCTGGCTCCACTACAGCAGAGTGAAAGCAGCTGCACCCAAAAAATGGAAGGTAGAACCCCATGAGGCACCCCTGAAGCTAAGACTTAGCAGACCCTCTTCTCAATTCTCCTTTTACCCCCTTGCACAGATCCTTGCGCTCCCCATGCCCCTAGACCAAGCTATACCTGAGTGGTCACTATAGGAACTGGACAGATTTGGACTTTCCAGGACTCTAAGTACATATACCTCCCTCTCAACTCCCTTTTTCCTGGGACGGGCCTATATGGAGGCCCACCAATGCAGGCTATTTACTCTGTTCAAATACAGGGTGCTCAACTCCATGTGCATGCGCTTGTGTCACAGCTTACCACTTCCCTTCTTCTGACCCCAGTTCCTCCCAGTGTTACAGGGCTGGTAGTAGTGGGGGGTCAACCCGTTATTTCATATCAGTACAATCGAGTCTGACCCCTTGCTGCCCATACTCAATCTCACCATCCTAAATCCCTCCGACCATGCCTGGGGAGTCCTGGTCTCTTGGGTCCTGGGTCTCATTGTCCTGGCCTGGGGAATCACTCTGGATGAGGAAGAAGAAAAGGTGCAAATGGGAAGAAATGATAGTCCTACCTGTAATCAAGAAGCATCCCATCCCCTTGTCAGATCCTTGCCCCACTGGCCCCATAAGGAACTTAGCCGTCCCTGCCCCAATACAAACTGTCACCCTCAGGCCTCGGTCAAACCATTCACTGACTCAGGAATCCCGGGTCTCCTTTCTCACCCTCTTGTCAGCTGTTCATAATACACTTAACAGTTCTAACCACATGTTGGGCAGAAATTGTTGGATCTGTATTGAATCCCAGCCTCCTTACTATATAGGGGTGGCGATGAATGTCTCTGTCACCCCAACTTCTAACGTGGGGAAGTGCGAGTAGGACCAACCAAAGCTTACACTTGGGGATGTACAGGGAACAGGCCTCTGTTTCACATCATCCGGCACCATTTTATCTAGCTTTTAGTATGACTCCATTTGTAGACAAACCCATGAAATTCAGGCCTCCAACTCAGACTACTTCCCTGCCCCTCCAGGAGCCTGGTGGGTGTGTCGTGATGGTCTTACCCAGTCTGTCTCTGCTACAGTGTTCGTCAGGCAGCAACAGCACCCGGAGGGCCCCATGTACATCCTGGTGGCAATAATTCCCTGGGTGTCCCTCCTTCCAGGAATGGAGGGCTGGTGCTACTTCTCACCGAAGGCGAGCAGCACCATTCCTCATTCCCATCTTAGTGGGCCTGGGGCTTGTGGGCTCCACAGCCACTGGGATGGCAGCATTGCTCAAAGGGGAATCCAACTATAAGGCCTTGAGTGCACAGGTAAATATCAACCTCTCCTACATTGAAGAGTCCATCTTGGTCCTAGATGAACAACTGGACTCTTTGGCAGAGGTCATCCTCCAGAACTGCAGGGGTCTTGACATTCTTTTTCTTAAGCAGAGTGGCCTTGTGTGAAGTGTGCAGCCCTTGGTGAGGCCTGTTGCTTCTATGTCAATGCTCTGGAGTGGTATGGGAAAGGCTGAAGTTAGTGCATCAGAATATTGCAAATAGACAGAAGAAGCTGAAAGAGTCTGAGAACTGGTATCAATCCCTGTTCTGAACGTCCCTGTGGCTTACTACCCTGGTGTCAGCCTTAGCCGGTCCCCTTCTCCTCCTGATTATAGCCCTGATTATAGGACCCTGTCTTGTTAACAACTTCCTATAGTTTGTCAGGTCCCATATTAATTCTGTCAAGTTGATGATTGTTGGAGAGCCCCGTTACCAGACCATGGAATCATATCCCCCTGAGTTTAGGGAGTTATGTCAAGGGTTTGACACACTTTGCAAAAGAAGTGGGGAATGTTGTACCTAACTTGTCCCTGCCCCCACCATTTTGTTCTCTCTTCTTCTTGGAAGCTCTTTCCTGCCACAGGGAAGCATTTTTGTTCCAAAAGTAACCACCCAAAGCATATTCCTGGGAAATTACCCAAGGCACAGTCACCCATACTGTTCTGGGAAATCAAAAACTATAGTTCATATTCCATATAAGGTCCGAAACTAAGTATTACTTACTAACCAATCACTTCTCTTTGCTTCTGTAAGTCCCTGCTTATGCATAGATTAGACCATTATTTTGTGGATTTTGTATTTAAATACTCTAGCTCTACTCCTGCTTGAGGCTGTTCAATTTGAGTCTATACTCTGAGTAGTCTCACACTTCAATAAATCCACAACTAAAAATTAACCTGGGTCTTGCTCGCTCGTTTTTCTGCACAACAAACCAAGCCACAAACAAACAAAATCTTAGCATCCTGGTCATGCTTCCTCAGTCCTCCGGCAGTTCAGCATGCCCTAGGACCCAGAAGAAATCTCAGCCTTCCAGGCAGCGGCAGCCCCTTCAGCCTTCTAGGCAGCCCTCCTGGCAGCAACTTCAGTCTTCACCAGATCTCTCAGCAGAAAATACTGAACGTCCTCTCTAGGGCTTTTATTATATACACACACAGCATTGGCTTCCTGTTTCAGCAAACCCCTTCCTGTTATGTCGGCAACAGGAGACAGAGTTCATGCCTTCTGTTTCTTTCACTGAGGTTTGATTAGTTAGTTACTCAGGGCTAAGTACCTGCTTACTTGACATAACAAAAAGGGGTCTTCAAATTTAAATTAAATACCATTACACGTGGGAAAGGAAGAGATGAGTGATTATACAGTAAATAGAGACTAGTAGGGGTATTTGCAAGCTTCTGAGAGGAGATTTTGCATATTTCAGAAGGGCAGCATGAGAGACAGACACAGAGAAAGATGGAAGGAGAGATAAATGGATAGGAGAGGAGCAAAAAAGACAGAGACAGAGAGAAACAAAGACAGAAAGACAGAGGGAGAGACAGAGAATTTAAGTAATTATTATGTGCCAGGCAAAGAAGAGAGAGAAAAAGAACTATACTTGGACCTGGAAAAAAACAATATTTATGCCTGGCTATACTATTTTCTAACTATGTAGCTTCAGAAAAAAAATCACTTATTCTTCCTGGGTCATAATTTCTTTATTTATAAAAAGGGAGGAGAGGAAGGTTGTGATATTTGATTCACTCACTTGACAAGATTGTTGCAAGGATCAAATTAGATAATGAAAGTGAAGTATTTCATAAACATAAAACATTGCAAATGTGAATTGTTGTGATGATGATGGTGGTAGTGGTGGTGTTATTGTACTCTGGAAGTAAGATGATGGAGAAGTTAGAAGGCAGAAGCCTGGAGATAGAGATTAGAAAATGCACCCACCTTGATAGAGCAAAAAAGATTTTCATTTTGTTTTTTCCCCATCTCCCTAAACCCCTCCCCAAGATAGCAAGCAATCTGATACAGGAAATTTTTTTGTTTAGCTTTTGAGAATGTCTGAATGTCCTATATTCCTTCTAATCTGAGTTCATCAGTCGTTTAAAAAGAAAAAAAATAATTCAAATAATTCAGTACTTGGTAAATGCATCATTCTGTTGGTGTGGGTAGTCTTTCCACCAATCTCAGGTCATTCAATTTCTCCCTTAATATCTAATCCTTGAGAGTTGCTCTCTTTCTGAGAATTCACCACCCTATGAGCAACCTAGTAATGAGCCTCTCCAACCTTAGTCAAGCTGATGCTCAAACAGAGACACACTGTGTCATTGGCCTTGTACTGAAAGCCTTTACGGTTTGCCAGGAGAAGCCCATGTTTACCATGTTGATTTTTTTGGGTGTCATTGACCTGTTTGGCAGATTCGTAAAGTCTATGAACCCCTTCTCAAAAGAAAGTATTGAAATGTAGAAAATACATAGGATGTCAAAAGGAAACCAATTATATAGAAAAAGAGTTATCAAAATTTTAAAATAAAATAAAATAAACCCCAGATTAAGAATCCTTAGCATATTGGTATAGCTTTTGAGGCCAACAGTGAGATATCAAGTGGGAATATTAGAAAAGAAAAGGGTATTTTTTCTACTACTACTAGTACTACCACCACCACTATTTTTTTTTTGGAAGGGCAAAGGCAGGGCAATTGGGGTTAAATGATTTGCCCAAGGTCACATGGCTAGTAAATGTTAAGTGTCTGAGGCCAATTTGAACTCAGGTCCTCCTGACTCCAGGACTGGTACTCTATTTACTATGCCACCTATCACCACTACTATTACTACTACTACTACTGCTACTACTACTGCTGCTGCTGTAATTGCTGCTACCACAGTTGCTGCTGTTACTACTTCTACTAGTGCTACTACTGAACAATAAAAATAACAATAATATTAATAAACTTTTAGCTCTGCAATGACTATAAATTAATATGTATATTCAATATTTTAATGTGCTTCCACCTCATTTGAAGTTCACAGTTCAGTTCAAGTCCCTTTTTAGTACATGAGTGCTTGGGCAATCGTGATTAACTGGAGTATCCCTCTAATACTCAAGAAAAAAAATGAAATAACTGGCAACGGTTGCTGTAACATCCACAGTATAGATAAGGGAGAATTTCCCTCATTTAATTTTGTTTCATTGCAAATTATAGTGGTAGAAATGATACTATGAAAAGGGTCCTGGAATTAGAGTCAGTATACAGAGGTTGCTGTTGTTCAGTAGTTTCAGTCATCATTGACTCTCTGTGACCTCATTTAGATACTAGAGTGGTTTTCCATTTCCTTCTCCAGATCATTTTCCAGATGAAGAAACTGAGGGGAACAGAGTTAAGTGACTTGCCCAACATCATGCTGCTAGTAAGAGTCTGAGGCCAGATTCTTCCTGACTCCAGGCCTGGTGCTCTATCCACTGAACCACCTAGCAGCCCCCAAGGGCAGACGACCTAGGCTCAAATCTTAACTTTGCTATTTATTACCTATGTGACCTTGGTATAAGTTGCCTATGTCACTCTTTGGGCCTCAGTTTCATCATCTTTAGAATGAAACAATTAGACTAGATGACCTCTGAGGTCACTTGTAGCTCTAGATATATCAATCAACAGGCATTCATTAAGTGTGCACTTTGTGCCAGGCACTGCGCTATATACTAGGGAAGCAACAATTATGATCTTGGGAAAGCATTGTAATACTGAAGAAAGGGCACTGGCTCTGGAATAAAATAGTCCTAGAGTCAAAACGTGTCTTCCATGTTTACCTGTATAACCCTGGACAAGTCTTTGGACTCGGCTGGGCCTCAGCTTTGTCACTGGTCATATGAGGTGTTAGGACTAACTGACCTTGGGTGAGCTTGCCAGCTCTAGATCCATGCTCCTATGATCATATTCTTTTAGTATTTTAGACTCAATCTGTGACCTCATCAGGATAGGAATCTCATAAGGAACTCCCTGAATCAGGGCAGATCAACATGAAAAGATCCAATGACTCAGCTGTGTCTGAGGTCATATTTGAACTCAGATCTTCCTGATCACAGGCCCAGAACTCTATCCATTGCCTCATCAGTTGCCTCTAAAAAAAAAAAGTGTGTCTTTACCCCCATAAGACTCCACTCATTGTCCCTGTATGCCAAATCAAAATATTCTTTTTTGACTCCTACTTCTCCGATATATGTTAGAAAATAAGTTCCTGGGAGTCAAGATGGAAGCATGGAAGCAGGAGAACTCCTTGAGCTTCTCCCATAACCACCACAAATACCTATAAAATATGATTCTAAACAAATTTTTGAGCTCCAGAACCCACAATGTGACAGAGAAACAAATGTCCCACTAAAGGCAGCCTGACAGGTGGATAGGAAGGGTTCATTGCAGCACACTGGCAGCCAAGAACAGCCCTGCTTGAACCTGTGGTTGTAGCCCCAGGGCATCCAGGACAAGCTGTGGCTGGAGCATTCAGGAGAGTGAATCAGCAGCAGCTATGGCAGTTTCCAGAATTATCAACCCATAAATGCCAAAGACAAAGTGAAAGGTTAGTGGAATTCAGCTAAATTTGGGGGAGACAAAGGAGGGAGAGCAGGTCTGGCTGTCTGCCCCTAAACTCAGAAGTGGCAGAAGTAGTGGCCCTGCAGCTGCCTCCACATGGGTGCTTTAGAGCTTGTGGCCTGCAGATTGCAGGGGGGCCAAGCAATCATTCAGAGACTAAGTGCTCTTGCCTTAACCTGCCTGGATATGGATTATGGTCTTGGGTATTTGTCCTGAGGTGTGTGACCAGTGAGCCAAAGCTGGTGGGGGCTGCAGAGACAGCAGCCTCCTAATAGCTCTGGCAGCTGCAAAAACCCCAGTGATTTTGGTCAAAGCTCTCCCCTCTGAAAGCAGAGTTCTACTGAGCCCAAAAGTCAAGTAACTGACTGGCAACATGAGCAGGCAAAGGATGCAAAGCAAGCTCAACAATCCAACTTTAGATTCCTTTTTTGGGGACAAAAAGGATCAAAGCGTGGAACGGGAAGAGCACAACACAGTCAGAACTCTAGCATCAAAAGTTTCCAAGAAAAATGTAAACTGGATACAGGCCATAGTGGAGCTTAAGGAGGATTTTGAAAACCAAATCAGAGAAGTGGAGAAAAATTGGGAAGAGAAATGAGAATGATACAAGGAAATCATGAAAAGAGACTCAACAACCTGACTGAAGAAAATAACACCTTAAAAAATAGATTAACGCAAATGGCAAAGGAGGCCCCCAAAGCCAATGAGGACAAGAATACCTTAAAAAGTCAAATTTGCCAGATGGAAAAAGAATCTCAAAAGCTTTCTGAAGAGAATCATTCCTTCAGAATTAGAGTGGAGCAAATGGAAGCAAATGACTTTATGAGAAATCAAGATATTATTAAAGAGATCCAAACAAATGAAAAAATAGAAGGCAATGTGAAATATCTCATTAAAAAAACTCTGACCTGGAAAATAGATCCAGGAGAGACAATTTAAACATTGTTAGACTATCTGAAAGCCATGATCAGAAAAAGAACCTTGAATTCAGATCCAGGAGAGAAAATTTAAACATTGTTAGACTATCTGAAAGCCATGATCAGAAAAAGAACCTTGAACTCATCCTTCAAGAAATTCTCAAGGATAATTGCCCTGATATTTTAGAACAGCGGTTCTCAACCTGTGGGTCGCAACCCCTTTGGGGGTCAAAGAACCCTTTCACAGGGGTCGCCTAAGACCATCAGAAAACACATATTTCCAATGGTGTTAGGAACCAAGACACCACTCTTCTATTCGTCTCCAGGTGGGTCTGTCCACATGCAGATACGCCCAGATATGCCCACATACAAGAATTAAAGGGTCACGGCATTAGGAAGGTTGACAACCACTGTTTTAGAACCAGAGGGCAAAATAGAAATTGAAAGCATTCACTGATCACCTCTTGAAAAAGATCCCAAAAAGAAAACTAGGAATGTTATAGCCAGTTTCCAGAGATCGCAGATCAAGGAGAAAATATTACAAGCTGCCAAGAAGAAACAATTTGAATACTATGGAAACACAACCAGAATAACCCAGGATCTAGCAGCTTCTACATTAAGGGATCGAAGGGCCTGGAATATGATATTCCGGAGATCCAGGGAGCCATGATTAAAACCAAGAATCACCTACCCGGCAAAATTAAGTGTAATGTTTCAAGGGAAAATATGGTCATTCAGTGAGGTGGGGAGGACTTTCAAGTATTCTTGATGAAAAAACAAGAACTGAAAAGGAAATTTGACATTCAAATATATGAAGCATGAGAAAGTAAATGTGTTAAAGAAACCATAAGGTACTTATCAAAGTTGAACTATTTATATGCCTACATGGAAAAACGATAATTGTAACTTATGAAATTTTTCTCAGTATGAGGATAGTTGAAGGGAATATAAATGTGTATATATACATACACACACATATATGTATGTATATATATGCATGTATATATGTATGTATACATACACATATGTCTATATAGGAGGGTATATATGCATATGAATACATATGTGAGTATGTATATATGTGTACAAAGATAGAGGGCACAGGATCAGTTGAATAGGAAGGGATGATATTTAAAAGGTGAAATTGAGAGGTGGGATAGCAATAGAATGAGAGGAG
>CM053588.1:92270338-92287102 GCA_028646515.1 Pseudochirops corinnae | reverse complement strand
ATAACTGTTGCAATGGAGAGGAAGAAGAGGAAGGCAAAAGGGAATGGGTCAACCTTACTCTCATTGAATTTGGCTTAGGGAAGAAATGACATACACTCCAAATTGGGTATCTTGCCCTACAGGAGAGTAGAGTAGAAGGAGATGAGAGGGGTAATGATGGAGGGGAGGCAGGTTGGGGGGAAGGTTGTTAGAAGCAAACACTTTTATAAAGGGACAGGGACAAAGTAGAGAATAGAACAAGTAGGGGACAGGATAGGATGGAGGGAAATATTGTCAGTCTTTCACAATATGTCCATTGCAGAGATATTCTGTGTAACTACACATATACAGCCTGTATTGAATTGCTTGTCTTTCCAGTGGGGGTGGGTGACAAGAGAGGAAGGGAAAGTATCTAGAATTTAAAGTTCTAAAATCAAATGTTAATATGTATATATATATATATGTGTGTATATGTATATATTTATTTATTATTATTATCATTATTATTTATTATTATTTACAACTGGGAAATAAGATATACAGGCACTGGGGTAGGGAGATCCATCTTGCCCTACTGGAAAGTCAGAGGGGTGATATAGGAGAGACTAGATTGGGTGAGGGAATATACAGTGGGATCACTGTTTTGGGGTGGTGGGTAGAGGAAAGACAGAGAGAAAATTTGTAACTCAAAATCTCGTGGAAGTGAATGATGTAAACTAAAAATAAACAAAAGTTATTTTTAAAAAAGAATATAAGTTCCTTGAAAAAAAGGAACTGTCTTGCTTCTTGCATATTTCTATCTCTGGTGCTTAGAAGATTGTTTTCTTTCTAGTAAGTGATTAAGCAAACATTTTCATTTCTTTATTCATCCAATAGCTCTTTAAAGTTTGAAAAATATATAATTTCATTTGACTCTCTTACAACAGCTCTATAAGATAGCTACACTAACTATTATTATCCCCATTTTACACAAGACTACCGTGAGGCTCAGGTATGGTAAATGAAACACGTATTATCATATGGTGTCTGAGGGAGAATTCAAACCTGGGTCTCTGGGTCTCTCTCTTGAATCCAAGGTAGGAAGAAAAAAACAGTCCTCCTGAATCCTTGTTTTTAAGTCATTTTCAGAACTTTCCTTTCAAGAAGGAAGAGGTTACAGTTCCTAGTTTAAATGATCACTTGACACTGATCATTGATAATGAAGAAATGGTGCTCACCTGGGGAGACTGGGTGCCCTTACTTGTGTTAAATAACATTAATTTTCTCCCAAAGCTAATCAGAAAATAGAATTTAGCCTAGAACCACCAGCTTTATCTTATTTCAAGACATGTGTTATGCCTTGGGCCACAAGGTAAAGGTTTTAGGGATGAGAGAAGACCTCAGTTTTTCTTAGTTTACCTTTAGGCTTAATTGTGTTTTAAAACCTAAAAAAAGAAAATGAGAACATGTTACATACAGTGATGGTTTTCTTCATTCTTTAGAATTCTTTGAAGTTTAGAAAACGTGGATTGAAAATATGTTGAATAGTCAATGTTCTTTGTTTTAATCATATATAGACGTGGAAGTACAAATCACTGCTTGCTTAGAAGCATTTTTGACCTACAGGAAAAGCAGCTTGATAAAAAACTGATAAATGGAAGTATATATGGAATGATATATTGATATATCATATTGATATATGAATGATAATTAATGATATATGAATGATATATGATATATAATGAAGTATATATGGAATGTCTATCCATCCATATATATATGTATATATATGTATATATTTGTGCGTGATGGTAGCCATCTCTGGGTGGGAGTAGAGGGTGTGGGGAAGGGAAGAAGGAAAAGGAAAAAAAATTACATGATAACTTTAATACCTATTTAAAAGGAATAGCAAGTTATATATAATAGATTTGTAGTTTCATGTGCAATTATCTTTTTTTCCCCTATTCTACTTTGTTATGGAAATGCGTGTTTTATTTCTCAAGTTTAGAATAAAATTTTAAAAAAACAGATTGATTTTATGAGAGTATTTTCCCCCACACATGTGTTTCTTTTCAGGAGACAAGAACTTCATATAATCCACTTACAATCCTTAAGATCTGTTTAACTTTATAGTAAAAGAGAGCAGATTTCTTCTAGCAATTGTATTTTATGAGAACATTGTCAATGTGGTGTCAGGAATAGAGTCAGGCTCAGAAGCAGGAAAGCTTGGACTGAGGTATGACTCAGACACCGGTGAATTCTCTAAAACTGGGGTGGGGGGGATGTCACTTGATCTCTTAGTGCTGATCTGCACTAGTTCAGGAGGTTACTTATCATAAGCTTCCTATCATAAATTGAGTCTAAAATTTTTTTTAAAAAATGATCATAGCAGCATAGGAGCTAAATCTAGTGCCGAGACCAGCTGGGCAAATCACTTAACCTATTTCCCTTTGTTTCCTAAATTGTAAAGCAGGGTAATAACTTTGCCTACCTCACAGGGTTGTTGTAAGGCTCAAATGAGACAGTATTTGTAAAAAGCACTTAGCACAGGAGCTGGCACATAGTAGGTGGTATATAACTGGTTATTCCCTTCTCCTCTTTCCTATAACAGTGGAAGTATTAATTTGATTATGATTCCAAAACTAGAGAACAGAGGAGTGGGAGGAGAGAGAGGGCATGCGTGGTGCAGCAAGATAGCTGCTAAGACGACCAGGTTGTAAAAACAAAAGTGGCTGTGTCAGCCAATATACCGACATAGAAGCATCTATTCTTAGGGTTGATGTGAGTTGTTATGATGCTGATGATGTTCAGTCCATGTCTACCTTCTCTTTTGTTTGCTCCTCCCACATGGCATCTTGATACTCTATCCATCATGAAAATATAAGATAATATCTGTAAAGAACTTAGCATAGTAGCTGGCACATGGTATATACTATATAAAAGCTTATTCCATTCTTCTTTCTCCTCTCCTACCCTTCCATACCCTCCCTTCTCTTTCCCTTCCCTCCCATCCTGCTTGACCTGAATATTCTTCCCTTTCAGGAGACTATATTTTTCGAGTGTGGGTGATATGTAAAAAGTGGAAACTGCAAAGGAAAATGGGCAGCTCTTCCCAGGGCAAGGTGCAACTCTGGGCCAGCTGCTTTCCTGGAAATGTAGGGGGAAGCCTGGTGAAGAGACATTGATCCTCCAGACCAGTGAAACCTTGGGGAAAGGACTACTTTCTTTCAATTACCTACAACGATCAGACTTCTCTGTGCTACATAGTGTAAGGGTCACAAATAGGTGCCAGATTGCAAGTGGTAATGTTGAGGCACAGGGATGTGTTTGAGGCCCAGGAATTGGCTGGGTCGCATGGAAGCCGTCCCTGGCCAGGGGATATTGCATTGCTCAGGACTTTCTTATGTGGGATACCTGAGGTTCCTGACTGATGTCTCCACACCCTGGGGGTCTTCATACCCTTGTGATTGCAATTCCCCTTTCACAATTTACCTCCCCTTTCTCCATCCGGCTCAGCTGGGCTGTGTCCCGTGTGGTGTGTGGATCTGGAGTAGATAAAAGGATCCAAGTCTTGGAGGGGCGAGCTGCCTTAGAGTCCTGCTGTAAGGCTTCCCTGGTGTAACATCAATAAACCCTCTTAACATATACCCTCCAGCATTACTTTCTTTAAAGAGAAAACGCCAGCGTCTTCTCCTTTGTAAAGGTAAGTACCTGCTTCCCCTTAGAGCAGGGCTGCAAACCCTGACAACGTAGCATCTCTGATAGAGAATCAGATTTGAAGTCAGGAAGACCTAGGTTCAAATCTCCCATCTGACACTGACACTTAAGTCAACTTGCTTAAACCTTCTGAGCCTCAGATTACTTATCTGTAAAATGGAGACAACAATGCTTGTACTACATACCTCACAGGGATACTGTAAGCATCAAATGAGATATTATAAAGTGCTTTGCAAACTTTAAAGCACAATATAAATGTCCATGTTCCATATAATTATCACTGTGCAAGGTACAGTCAGGATTGGGGTAGAGAGACACAAAAATAGTAGTAAACGTGTGCCTGTCCTCCAGGAGGTTACACTCTAGTTAGAGGGACACAATGGAAACACATGACTCTACTTTCTATGTGCAGCTCTGCTTGATCTGAACTCCATGGAACAAGATGTCTCTGTGCTGGGCACCCCTGGTTTCTCCCTCTTTCCCTGTTTTCCAACTTCCCATCTGTGTTGACTTCACCCATTGGATTGTGAGCTCCTTGAGGGCAGGAACTGTCTTTTTCTTATTTGTATATCCAGTATTTTTCATGGTACCTGGCATACTGAATAAACATTTACTTAATTGAATTGACATAGAACTAGAGAACCACTCAAGATGGCTCATAGCAAGCTCTTAAGGATTAATAGTATAAATTTCCAAAGCTACAGCAGCTCAGACAAAGGAAGAATCAGTATGGACTCCAGGAGTCAGTAGAGTGATATCATCAATGACTTCCTGATTGAACTTCATGAATTGTGAATTCTTGGGAGGTCAAACATCACCTTGTTTACATAGAAAGATTTCCACAATCTGATCCCAACCTACCTTTATGGTCTTATTTCCTACAATACTATTCCCCTTCATGAAGACTGTGCTCCATTCAAACTGGACTTATTGCTGTTTGGACAATTTCATTGGTGTTGAGTCATTTCAGTCATGTTGGACTCTCTGTGACTCCATCTGAGGTTTTCTTGGCAAAGAAACTGTAGTGGTTTACCATCACTTTCTCTAGCTCATTTTACAGATGAGGAAATGAGGCAAATAGGGGTAAGTGACTTGGCCTGGGTCACACAGCTAGTAAGTGGCTGAGGCCACATTTGAACTCAGGTTCTCCTGACTTCAGGGCCAGTACTCTATCCATTTTGCCACCTAGCTGCCCTGTTGGAATAATAAGCATTCGTTTTTTGGAGAATCTTGACAGTCACAACAGTTCTGAGGCTGATTTGCTCAGCTGTTAATTGAAAGGGTTAAACCAAATAATCTGTAAGGACCCTTCTATTTTTCAACTGTATGAAGTCCTCTGATATGCAGAACCCTCACTTTTCCCTATAACTTTGATACTACCATTTTCTGTGCCTAGGACATTCTTCTCTCCATCATTTAAGGTTCACTTAAATAATGCTCTCAGGCAGCTACACACTGCAGGGCTAAGAGTCAGAAAGATTTGTCTGAATCCTGCTTCTTAGTTGTGTAATCTAGGGCAAATTGCTTAACCTCTGTCAGCATCTTTTTTTTTTCAAATTTAAAATGTGGAAAATAATAATTTTGTCCTAACAAGGGAGTTGTATCAAGTAAGATAATAAATGTAAAACACTGTACAAATCTTAACATGCTCTATACATCAATCAGCAAATATTGATTAAGCACCTACTATGCGCCAGGTCTCTGCGAGGCCCTCGGGCAAAAAGAGGACAAAGAATGAAATGATACCTATATACGAGGGCCTTGGACATTAATTATCATTGTTATTGTTATCAAGAATAACTATACAACAGCAAAAATAATATAATCCTGTCTGATCTACCAAATCAAAAGTGATTTTCCCTTCCTTTGCCATTTCTTAGCACTTTATACTCACACAGAGCCCCTTTACAATTCGATTTTTGTATTGTGTTCATCTGTGTAAATATTTTATCTCTCTTGCTAGACCATAAGTTCATTGACTTATTTACTTTCAAAGCCCCATAGTGCTCACCACAATATTATGTATGAAGTCATAAATCAATATTTTTTAAATGAATGAATGAATGAATGCATAGCACTTGGGGATAATCTGCCATTTGATGATAAAACCTCACATTTCCAGGTTTACAAAATACTTTCATCATGATAGCTGGGGAGGAGATTTATTTTTTTTTAAATACTTTATTATGATTTATTATTTTATAAATTTTCCCAAAATGTTTTCACCACAATAAACCTGTGAAGGTGCTATTACAAATTTTAAATGTGTGAATACATGTGTTTATATATATACATATTTATTTAAATTTATACATGTATATTTCTATGTAAAATTTTACAGATGAGAAAACAGAGAAGCAAAGGCCCAATGCAATTTATTCAGTATCACACCTGGGATTTGACCTCAGGTCTCCTGATTCCATTTCAAATGCCTTTCCTCTATTATATCTTGCTTTCACCCTCTTCCATCAATAAATGTGAGATATTTTAAAATGCTCAGCTTCTACAACATACAGTACAGCAACTCATTCTAAGGACAACCTGTCTTGATCTCCAGGCTACTATTACCAGCCCTCTCCACTAGATTATCGTATTTATTTTGCATATGTGTTTATTTTCCCAAATAGATTTTAAGCTGCATTCCTTTTGTTGGAGTCTGAGAGCCTAGCACAGTGATTGGTAAAAGGTAGGCTCTCGATACATTTTTATTGATAAATTTATTGATTATAGATGTCTTCTCTTTTCAGCACCTGATTTCTTTCAAGAATTTGTTAGGCCTTACTTGGAGCAAGCAAGTAAGATTTGGCAATGGCTTGTTGCAGCTGCAGCCATTGGTGGAGTGATTACTGCAATCATTTTCGGGCTTGCCAGCCTGTTGTGCCAAAAGAAGAGAAAGAGGTTCTCAGAAGAAGAACAACCCCTGCTTACGGAGAAAGAGGACTACCTTAGAGAGACTTATCAGACTAACTTCTAGGGTTATAACTGATAGCCTTTGGGGAGGAAATAGTGAGTGGCATAAAGGCCTCTCACTAAGTCACTAAGAACAAAATGTTACATGGTTATAGAATGTTGTGATCCTGACAAATCATCTTGATTGTCTAGGGACGTGCTCAGCATGAGGATGTAGGATGCAACGTGGTACCACATCTGTTTGAAAACATTAAAGCCTGCAAATATATTTTCATGATTCCCCTTGAAAGATTGCTGGGAGCCAAATATTCTTAAGGAAATCTTGATAGTATGAACTGTATAACTGGTATAGCCATATTAAAGACTCGCGTGAAGCCACTGTGATTTTGTTTTCATTTTTTTCCCCAATCTGCTACTTTAATGTCAGATTTGGTTTCCAATAACAGCTCTCACCTGCACAGTGCTGTGTGACAAAACACCTTTCTCACTACCCTTGTGAGATAAGTCCAGTGACAAGGATACTAAAGCTAGAAGCCTTATATATGGGAAATGAAAATACTTAAATTCATTGATTATAGACATTACTTTTGGTATCATAGGCTCTGAGTTTAAATCTCATCTCTGTCATTAGCCATGTGACCTTGTACAACTCATTGAATCTCTGAGCCCCCGTATCCTCATATATAATATGAAGCTATTGTCATAAATGACATTTAAGTTTTCTTCCAGCTCTCTGTATATGTAATTCTGAGATCTAATTTATATACCAAAGGTCATGTGACTTATAAGGACAGGAGCTAGGACTTAAATCTCAATCTTCTGATTCAAAGACCAGTATCTCTTTCCATTATACTACTGGGACCATTGCTAGCTTCTTTTTACCCTTAAGATTTCTAATTTTAATACAATAGTAACAAATCAGGTATCATTGAAATTCTTAAAGGGAATTTTTTTTTTTAAATAGAAGATATCATATAGATGAATCTCTGGATTTTACAGTTAGAAGAGACTTCACTGGCCATCTGGTGCAACCCATACCTGAAGAAGAATCCAGACTACAACATAAAAAATAGTCTCCCAGTCTTTGCTTGAAGACCACCCTCTCCCTCCCAGGACAGGAAACCCACTACCTATTATACTTTGGGATCACTCTAAATATTATGAAAATCTTCCTCACAACAAGCTTAAATTTCTTTCCATGATTCTTAGTTCTACACTCCAGGACTCAACTCTAGTTACTCTTCCAAGTGATGGCCCCTCTAAAGAAGGTAACATCTTCCCTGTGTCTTTTCTGCCCTGTGCTAAGCATCCACTGTTTCTTCAAATAATTATCAGATATTTCATAGAATTAGTGGATTGCCTTAATTGATTTACTCAATCAACCATACTCTTACACCTAGAATCCTGTAGCTAGAAGCATTCCTCACAATCACCTAGTTTACCTGAGCACAAATCCCTTCTCTCTTATCCTTTAGAGTATTATGACACTTGATAAACATTTTAGATTATTATTCTGAAGGGTCAATAAAAGCTACTTAGCCTAACCCATTTTTTTTCATAGATAAGGAACTGGTGGCCCAGAAATGTTAAACAACTTAAGGTTATACGGCAGTTGAGAGAATTGGGATATGAACATGAGGTTATCACTAAAGAATGAACAATTATTAGCATTTCAAGAGTGCAACATCCCTGTTATAAGCGCATATTAATGAGCAAATTCCTCTGTTCTTCCTCAAAATAGCTTATTAGCTGGAGTTTGGGCTTCTGAATGCATCATTTGCATTTGCAGCTTAAATCACTGTTAGTGTGTGAGATATAAAATCAGTGTTCCTGACTCAGGGATTATGATTTACCAAGGCAATTTTCAATCTGAAAAACTCACAACATATTAATATTTATGTTTTTCTAGGGCTAGAGACTACCTCCTTGTGGAATAGAAACATCTACAGTGAAATTGCCCCCATACTCCTTTCCTGACTCCTACAGGGAAATAGAGAAATCAGGAGGTTGCCAGCATAAGATACCTGGCATTCTCGTGAAACTCCAATCAACACTGCATTCTGTGACTTTCCCATGTGAGGGGTTTTTGTGAATGGCTTCATTTTTGTTCTTACTATTTCCATCCTTACCAAGCAAAGTTCATCATACAGGGGAAATGAACAGCTGTCACTCTTTTTTTTCCTCTTTCCGGCCTTTGTCTAAAGAGTATTTTTAGTGCCCACCCTCTTCAACCAGTTAAATATATAATTCACCATCTGTGAGAACAAATGAGTGACGAGTATGAGACATTTGAGCCAATGCCTTCAGACTGACAACTGGCATTGATGGGGACAGAAGCATATTTTTTGTCATTGCCTTTTTGTTTTGTTTTGCTTTGTTTTCCTTGATGTCGATTGGTAGAAATGGCTTCCTTTGTAATCACACAAAGAGGCCTCATTTTGACCACCCATTGTGAGTTTTCTGGGCTAATTTCTGGGTCTTTCAGTAGAACCAAGTTCCACTTTTCCTTTGATTGGTCTGCATCTGAAGTTGGCTTTAAAACAAACAAAGGAGGCAGATAGAGACCATGGAAAGATCACTTGACATGGAATCAATGGGCTCTTTTATTGGCTTTTGCAAAGAAGATAGATGATGAGAGTTCATATGTACCCATTGTCAAAGTAAGTTTCAAGATAGAACCCACTCCTGAGATGTGAATCATGTTTATCAGCTCCTGACTTTAGCTTCTAACCTCTAATAGAGCACTGACCCCCTCATTTTGTTTCCTAAATGACATTCATGTGTTGTTTATGTTTCCTCATCTTTCTGAATCATTTCTACTTTCTCCCCAACAGTCACTCCTCAGATCCTCACAAACTGACTTCAATTTTATCTTTGCAGTCTTACTTGCTCCTCTCAAATATTACTTTTATATACATGACTCCCCAATCTATACTTATAGACATGTCCACTCTTCCAAGCACTACAAAAAAAAATCCATAATTTTTAAATGCCTGTTTATCTACACAGTTAGTACAGTGCATGGAACAGAATAAGTGCTTAATAAATGTTTATTTATTAATTGAGTTATAAATGTATTTCAGAATTCCTAACATCTAATTGAAAATCTGACTCCCAGAAATACCACTGCACTTGACTCTGCCATCTGGAACCTAGTAAAACAAGACTAATCTCTCTCTCCCATGAAAGCTCTTCAAATATTTGAAGATAAACATTATTATGCCCCACTATATCTTCTATTCTTGACATCCTCTCCAGTGTCTCCAAAGTTATTGGAAAATAGTGGCAAATTAGGACACGCTTTATTAAAACAACTTAATAAGGACATAAAATTGGACGAAAATGAACACTTAGAAAGAAAAAACAAAGAGAATTAATTATAAAGTTCTCCTGGGCGTGGGCTTGACTTTCTGGGTTACAAAATCATATATTTTCTACTGCTGATGTTTTAAAACTTCTCTAAGTGCTTGGGACAACAGAGTGAAAATAAATCATGTTCATGAATATTGGGCAATGTCCACTTTCACTATTTTCTGCTTTGTTGTAAACAAGAGGTGAGGCAAAGAGGAAAAACTGAGAACAAATTAGGGGAAAATTTTATTGTTCTATTGTTTCAGTCATGTCAAAATCTTCATGATAGAATTCGGGATTTTTTTGGCAAAGATACTGGAGGCATTATGCATTTCCTTCTCAAACTCATTTTATGAGGAAACTGAGGAAAAAAGTTAAATGACTTGCCAAAGGTCATACAGCTGTAAGTATCTAAGGCCAAATTAAGACTTATGAAGAAGGATCTTCTAGATTCTAGGGCTGGCACTTTATTCACTGTACCACCTAGGTTCCCTAAGAGGAAAATACGTAATTAATAATCATAACCATGAAAATGAATGGAACAAACTCAGCCTTATAAAGTTAGAGAACAGCAGAATGCATTGGAAGGCAGAATCCAGTAATATGATTTTTACATTAAAAAATTGAAACATAAGGATTCACAAAGATGATCATAACTGTGAATGTAAATGGAATGAACTTAATCATAAAGTAGAAGCAAATAGCATAGTGGATTGAAAATGAGAATTCTATAATAGGTTTTTACAAGAAACACACTAGAAACAGAGAGACACACAAAAAGAGTAAAGGCAAAGGACTAGAGGAAAATCTATTATGTTTCAGCTGAAATTTAAAAAAAAAAAAAAGCAAAGATAGGAATCAGGATCTCAGAGAAAGCAAAAGCAAAAATAGATCTAATTAAAAGAGATAAGCTAGGAAACTACATTTTTTTAAAAGGTAAGTAAGAAGTAATAGAAATACTAAACATATATGCATCAAATGTCATAGCATCAAAAGTCATGAAGGAAAAGTTAAATGAGCTATAGGAGGAAATAGTAAAACCATCTTAGTGTAGGATTTCAACTTACCCATTTCAGAATTAGATAAATCTAACCACAAGATAAGCAATAACGAAGTTAAGGAAATACATAAAATTTTAGAAAAGTTAGATATGATAGATCTCTGCAGAAAATTGAATGGAAATACAAAGATGTATATCTTTTTCTCAGTAGTATGTGGCACCTACACAAAAACTTACCATGTATTAGAAATAAACCAAATGCAAAAGAGCAGAAATTTAAAATGCATCCCTTTCATATCATTGTGAAATAAAAATTATATTTAACAAAGGGCCATGGAAAGATAGATTAAAATTAATTTAAAACTAAATAATCTAATTCTAAAAAATGAGTGGATCAAAAAACAAATCATAGAAACAATAATTTCACTAAAGAGAATACATCAATGAGACAACATACCCGAATTTATAAAACAGTACTTGAGAGGGAGGGGGGAATTAGATCTCTAAATGCTCACATCAATAAAATTGAAAAAGAACAGATCAATGAATTGGCAATATAGCTAAAAAAAAAAAAAAGAAAAAGAATAAATTAAAAATCTTCAGTTAAACATCAAATTGGAAATCCTAAAAATCAAAGGAGAGATTAATAAAATTGAAAACAAGAAAACCATTACACTAATAAATAAAACTAGGAGTTTGTTCTATATTTTTAAATAAAATATGTAAACCATTGGTCAATTTGATTTTAAAAAAGAAAGAAGAAAATCAAATTACCAGTATCAAAAATTAAAAGGGCAAATTCACCACCAAAGATGAAATTAAAGTATTAGGAGTTATTTTCACCAATTATGTGCCATTAAATCTAAAATCTAAATGAAATTGATGAATATTTATACAAATGTGAATTTTCCAGATTAAGGGAAGAAATAGAATATTTAAATAACTGTATCTTAGAAAATGAAATTTAATTGACCATAAATGAGCTCCCTAAGAAAAAGTCCCCAGTACCAAATGGATACACAAATGAATTCTACCAAGTATTTAAATAACAATTAATCCCTACACTACATAAACTATTTGAAAAATAGTCAAAGAAAGAGTCCTTTAAAATTCCTTTTATAACACAAATATGGTACTGTTACGTAAACCAAGGAGAGCAAAAGCAGAGAAAGAAAACTGTAGACCAATTTCCTTATTGAATATTCATGAAAAACAAATTAAATAAAATACCAGTAAGAAGATTACAGCCATCTATCACACACACACACACACACAAACACACACACACACACAAAGGCATATAACCAGGTGGGATTTATTCCAAGAATGCAAGGCTAGTTTAATATTAGGAAAACTATCTGCATAATTGATCATATCAATAATAAAATCCACCAAAATCATATGATTATCTCTACAGTAGCAGAAAAAGGTTTTGACAAAATACAATTCCTATTCCAATTAAAAACACTGCCAAGCATAGGAACAAGTGGACCTTTCTTTAAAATAACAAGTAGTATCTATCTAAAATATTCAGCAAGCATTATTTGTAGTGGGCATAAGCTGAAAACCTTCTCAATAAGATCAAGGGTAAAGTAAGGATGCCTGTTATCACTGCTATTATTCAATATTATATTAGAAATGCCAGCTATTGCAATGAGAACAAAAAAGAAATTGAAAGAATTAGAATAGTCAGTAAGGAAACAAAACTACCACTCTTTGCAGATGATATTCTGGTATGCTTAGAGAATCTTAAAGAATCAACTAAGAAACTATTTGAAATAATTGTATTTTAAAACAGTAATCAAAACAAACTGGCACCAAGAATTAGAGTGGCAAAAATAGTTCAGTTTTGTTGGATGAAAAAAAAATTGAAACAGTGTGAAGGGATTCATCTTCTCATCCTCTGATAGGTTGATCACACACCCTGTTGGGCCATTTCATGAAATGGTGTCAAAACAAAGAGAATTGAGGCCATTCTTTGATACATAAGGATCCTCTCAGGCCACATATTGACAGTTTTCAAATGTAACATTATCTATATTTTATTGTAGCCATTTTTTCCTCAAAGATTTTCCAATTATACTCATACTCACACTTGGAGTGCTGCAGCAAGTTGGGTATTTGACAACTCTGGTATCAAAGACCTCAAGTTGGAGACTACTGCTTTAAAAGCCATTTTTCCTCTTATCACCACTGCCTCTATCCCTCCATTTACCACACTGTTTCAAGAGAGAATCATGGCTGTTTGTCTTTATTTCTTCTTCTACCTCCTCCTCCACCTTCTCTCCCTCTGCCACATCCACTAGATTTTAATCTCCTTGATAGGACAGCCATTGGTATATGTCTTATCCCTCTCTCCTCCCCAGTCTAGCACATAATTGGAGTTTAATAAATGTTTGACAGTGCTAGAACAGCACACACAACAATGAATGGGGGAAAGGGGTAGAATCCTGACGATAGCACTTTCTAGCTGTGTGATAATAAACTCCTTTAACTCTTATTTCCTCCATCCACAAAATGAGTCCCAATGATTCCTAATACCCTTTTCCTTCACTTAATCCTGTGACTTATGATCCTATTAATTGAATTCTGTCCATATGCTGCCCTTTGGCATGGAATTCATCATAACTCTAGTTTGAGTACAAAATCCAAAAATGCTACAACAGGAGAACATTCTTCCCTCTTGGATTTAAGAGGGCATACTGTTATTATTCCCAAGTTGATGTGGAAAATGGAGCATATAGTGATTCAGTACTCAAAAGGGGTGTAAATTACACAATTTCAGAATTTAAGGATGTTTCAATCACCAGTCTGTACATTTTCTCCAATTATTTGTAGAGAATATCCTGCCACACTCTGACATGACTTATGAAAGACCAACTGAAAAATAGGGTTTCCCTCTTCGCATGACAGAAGTGGGCTTAATCTCTCCTGTCCTTATACCCCAAATAGAAGTTATTTGAAAGTAGGGAATTTTTTTTTTTTGGCTTTGTCTTTGCATTTCTCTCCCACTCCCACCTCCAAACACAGGGTTAAATAAATACTTGCTGCAATGTATTTTATTGGATTCAGGACATCTGTCAGTCAGTCAGTCAGTCAGTCAATAAACATGAAATTGACCATTATGTGTGGAGGCATTTTTCCCCATTTGTCTACTATTTAAACCTAATTATTTATATAACTTAACATGTAACTTAAGGTATTGTGAAGTGAGAGATGTGAGCTCTAGTTCTTACCATCTCTCTGTGAATTCCATGATCCAGTAACTGTTCTTCTTGCTGTTACTAGCACAAGACACTCCATCCTCAGACTCCAGACATCTTCACTGATTTTTCCTCATGCCCAGAATGCTCTCCCTTCTCATCTTTGCCTCCTAGTTGTCCTGGCTTCCTTCAAGACCTAGCTAAAATGCTATCTTTTACATAAAGCCTTTTCCAAATCCCTTTCATTCTAGTGTCTTCCCTCCATTGATTACCTCTGGTTTTTTTTTTCCTGTATATGTATTTGTACCTAGTTATCTGCACCTTGTGTCTCCCATTAGAAAACAGATACTGTGTTTAATCTCTTTTTGTATCCCCAATATTTTCCTATTTACTACCTATATTACCTTCAGTTTACTTATGTGTAAAAAGGAAATGTACTGGAAAGAAAGAAAAAAAAAAGGAAGATTAGCACCTCTGGTGTGAGGGCTTCTCAAGACCATTTCAAGGCTGTTCATCCATCTTTAGTGTCCACCTTTCACCCAACTCTTACCTGAGCCTCTAAGTAGCTGTAGCATGCCCAGCAACCACTCTGTGGTAAAATATCTTGGCAAATGGGATAAACCAGGTTGAGGGTAACAAGCAGACCTGAAAGCTGTCAGTGAGTTAGGGGTATGTCTACCCCAAGCATATGAAAACTTCCCCTGGCAGAATGGGAAGACTAGAACAATTTCTTCCAAAAATCATGAAGATGACTTAAGCAGGCAGGGTGGAGAACTTAGCACTTAGTCAGACATCAAAGAAACCAAGCTCATCCACTGAATTCCAAAGCTATTGTCAGTCATCCTGACTTTTGTTCTGACACTGGACTTCGATGACTCTGGAAGAGAGAGTGAGATTGATGACTGTGCACCTTGTTTCAATACAATTCATCCACAAGTCAACATCATTCCATGACGTCATTGGTCTTCTTTGAAAATGAAGAACAAATAACAACAATATCTCCAATGCTTAACAAAAGGTGTGAAACATAATAGGCATTTAATACTGACTGACTGACTGCTCTACTACCAACTAACATAGCAAACTTGGTCAAATTACTTAACTATAATGAGTTACATCGATAAAAAGAAGGCATAAGTTTTAAGCTATGTGGACACTCCAGAGCAGAAAAAACCTACAAAGTGATCTAGTCTTCTTGTGTCAAATTCAAACAGAAATGGGGACCAATTAATTGCACACAAGGATCCCTTCCAGCAATATATTGACTTAGAAAACTACATATTGACATTATCTATGTTCTATTGCATTTAAAAATTTATTTGGCATTTGTCAATTATATTTTAATCTAGTTAATAAGCACTTGAAATTGACCTGCAGGGTACCATTTAGTGGAACCCTCTTATCTTACAAATGAGGAAATTGATAGTAGTTAAGACTTACACAGCATTAAAAAGTTTGTGAAATGTTTTATATCCATTATTTTACTTGATCCTTATAATAGATTTTTGAGGAATGTAGTCTAAATTATACATCTGCTCTTTTTTATAGAGGAGGAAATTGAGTCTCAAAGGGCTTTAGTGACTTGCCCCCTGGTTATTAAGTGTCAGAGACAGAATCAGGACGTAGGTTTTTCTCTCTCCATAAACAGGCTTTTATGAGAGGTTTTTCCCTTCCTCCACTACTGTGCCTCTTTCTATAATCTCTAAGGTCCCTTTTGACTGTTTTGAAAATATATGGTAGCTTTCAGGGGGGCGGAGCCAAGATGGCGGCGTAGCAGCAGCAACATACTGCAGCTCTCACATAGCCACCCCAAAATACCCATAAAATAGGACTCTAAACCAATCCTAGAACTCCAAAACGCACACAAAGATAATTCCCACTAAAGTCAGCTCAGCCATGAGGAACCACATCAGCACTGTGAACCAAAACCGGCCTGGCCTGAAGCCCTGGCTGAGCCCCGGGGGTGGCTGGACGAGAGGAGCCAAGGAGCCTTTGGTGAGCGGGTTAGCGGCACCAGCTGCAGCAGCGTTCAGAACTAGGTCAGTGGCCTTGAGAAATCAGGGGAGAAAAGCGGCCCAGCTGAAAGGCTTGCAGGGCTGGAAAGCAAAAGGCAGAGGTTTTGCACCTGCCTCCGCATTGCAGCTTCCACGCCCTCGGCCTGCAGATTGCAGGAGGACCAGGAGATCATTCAAAGGCTGAGTGCTCTCGCGTTGAGCGGCCTGGATCCGGATTGTGGTCTTGGGCTTTGGTCTTCTGGGGCTTCTTTATCCAGCAAGCCGGAAGTAAGTAGGAAAGGGACCCAGCACCTTCCTGAGGGCTACGGCAGCTGGGAGGACCCCAGCAAATTGGGACAGAGCTTTCCCTTCTGGAAGCAGAGCCCCACAGAGATTTAAAAAAAAAAATCACAGACTGACCAACCATGAGCAAGAATAAGCATAAGAAGCAGGGTAAAAACAGCAATCAAACCCTAGATTCCTTCTTTGAAGAAAAGAAGTACCAAGGCAGAGAGCTGCAAGACAGCACAGCCAGAGGTTCCCCACCAAGGGCTTCCAATAAACATGAAGATTGCCTTAAAGCTAGAGATGAGCTGAAGAAGGATTTGAAAACCAAATCAGAGAAGTGGAA
>CM053588.1:92254441-92269838 GCA_028646515.1 Pseudochirops corinnae | reverse complement strand
TGATATTCTGAGCTAGGATTAAAACTAAGAATCACCTATCCAGCAAAATTGAGTATAATGTTTCAGGGGAAAATATGGTCATTCAATGAGGTGGAGGACTTTCAAGCATTCTTGCTGAAAAAATCAGAACTGAAAAGAAAATTTGACATTCAAATACAAGAAGCATGAGAAGGTAAACATGGAAAAGAAATCATAAGGAACTTATTAAAGCTGAACTATTTACATGCCAACATGGAAAAATGATAATTGTAACTTATGAAACTTTTCTCAGTATGAGGATAGGTGATGGGAATATAAATGTATATATATGTATACATACACATATGTCTATATAGGAGGGTATATAATGTGTATGAATGCATATATGAGTGTGTGTATATATGTGTACATAGACAGAGGGCACAAGTTCAATTGCATAGGAAGGGATAATATTTTAAAAGGTGAAATTGAGAGGTGGTAGAAGAAGAGGAGAGGAGACAAAGAGAGACAGAATGGGGTTAATCATCTCATATAGAAGAGGCAAAGGACAACTGTTACAATGGAGGGGAAGAACAGAGAGGCAAAAGAGAATGGGTCAACCTTACTATCATTGAATTTGGCTTAGGGAAGGAGTGACATACACTCTAAATTGGGTATCTTGCCCTACAGGAGAGTAGGGGGAATGGGGATGAGAGGAAGGATGATGGAGGGAAGGGCAGGTTGGGGGGGAGGGTTGTTAGAAGCACACACTTCTGTAAAGGGACAGGGACAAAGTAGAGAATAGAACAAATGGAGGGTGGGATAGGAAGGAGGAAAATATAGTCAGTCTTTCACAATATGTCCATTGTGGAGATGTTCTGCATAACTACACATGTACAGACTGTATTGAATTGCTTATCTTTCCAGCGGGGGTGGGTGATGAGGAAGGTAGGAGAAGAATCTAGAATTTAAAGTTCTAAAATCAAATATTAAAAATATGTAGATACATATATATGTATCTATCTATATGTATATATTATTATTATTATTATTTACATGTAACTGGGAATTAAGATACACAGGCACTGGAGTAAGGAAATCCATCTTGCCCTACCAGCAAGTCAGAGGGGTGATGGGGGAGGATATAGGAGAGAACAGATTGGGGAAGGGGGTAAACATGGGATCACTGTTTTGGGGTGGTGAGTAAGGAAAAGATGGGGAGAAAATTTGTAATTCAAAATCTCATGGAAATGAATGATATAAACCAAAAATAAACAAAAGTTAATTAAAAAGAAAAAAACAAATAAGATAATGTAGGCCTATAAAAATAAAAGCTATTGTTATTAACCTAAAAAAATACTTTATATAGTGGGGGTGGGGGGAAATCTTACATAAATGAGATGGGTCGCCAAATACCAATTACACGTGGGTAAATGCACATATACATCTAACAAACAACATCAATTTGTTTACATGCCAAAAAAGAAAGATGATATTTGTAGTTATTAATATCTTAAATAGGAAATATCCACATGAAAAAATGTTCCATTACAGACAAATCAGATATGATGGTATCATAAAACTGTTATTAGAGTTGGGTTCAGATCTAGGTTCAGATCCTGCCACAGATGCTTACTAACTATAGAATGCTGGGCAAGTCACTTACCCTTTTTACCTTAGTTTCAGAATCTATAAAAATGAACTCCATGGCTTCTAAAATTTCTTTCACCTTGAAAGCTATGATTCTCTGATCCTTTGAAATGAGTTGTAGTAGTTAGAGTTTAAACGTCTACCACACATAGTCAGATAACATCTGGAGTATTCTGTCTAGTTCTGGGTACCTCAATTCAGGCAGGACGTTGACAAGTTGGAGGGCATGCAGAGGTGAACTATTAGAATAATGAAGGATAGAGAAACCAGGTCATATGAGAAATAGTTGAAAGAAACCATTTTATGAAAAGAAGATAAAATGCACAGAATTGTAATTTAAATATGACAGAATCATAGACTCATAGGATAGAGTACATTTGTTTTAGGCCCTTTCCTCCCCCCTCCTCAGACGTCCTTGTGTGGGCAAATAAATGCCTGTGTGTGCTGCTCCCCCAGTAAAGCAGGAGTCTTCATATGTAGATCACTCAAACTTAGAACACTCATTATCACCCATTCTTATGTTTTTCACTTCACACAAATGGAAGAATCATTCTAAGATGTCCCTTATTTTGCACAAGATACATATGTTTGTTTTTTTTAAAGAAGCCTTTAAAAAAAAGTGAAATAGGATTAGTTACAATATTTAATAAGTTCAAAATATTAGAAAAATAACGCCCCATTACCAAAGTACTTTGTCAAATAGCATGAGTTTGGAATTCTATTTAGCAAACCTTTGCCTTTCCCTGAGATACACACATGCCTACGTAAAAAGAATTGTCATGATTTTTGATTCATTAATATCCAAAGTAAAAACAAAGACCTCGCATGCTATCAATCAGCCCAACTTGAACTGAAATAGAAAAATACTTCTGCAGTGTACACATCCATTCATAACTTCATCTTACATTCACCGTTGAGCTGGAAGGAGACTCTATGCAACAAGATAAAACACTCTAAAATTCTTGTAAATTCCATTTCCTTATAAAAGGTGTGATGAAAAACTTTTACTGTCATCTATTTTCATATCTTTGTAGTTCTGGCAAGAACCTTCCTGAAGACAGGCTCATTCATATGAATTAGGGAAGATTTTTTTTTTTTCCTGCCCAGTTCATCCAGGGACTGAGATACTCAGAAAATTCTTCTGTACTTGCATGTCAATACAATCTTTACTTACTCATCTTTTTTTTCCTCTATCCAGGGGCTACATATGGTGAGTACTTTTCACCACAGTATGCTAGTGGCCCTCACTCCTAACCCCATTAATAGTAGAAAACAATAATGCCCTAGGCAGAATTTAACAGAAGAACCCTGATAATCTTCCCTTTTAAAGGCATTTGAATCTAATCTAGCCAAATCTCCATTTACACAATGAATTTCCATAAAGTATAACTGGTGAAATCTTAAGGCACCATGCTGTCAACAAGGAAAACTGCTTCTTTAGGGAAAAACTCAGTACCCAGGGACAGAGCACAGGAGTTAAATCTAAAGCTTTTAGTTTTGCCCTGCAGTTGACTAACCACCAAATAAGTAAAGGACTGCATAAATGTATGCTACTTTAATTTTTATTACATATTTGTAATTTAGCCTTGAGAATCGTCTGGGAAAACTTTCTCATAGTCACAACACAAGTAGTATTTGTCAGCCTCCCTGAACCCAAATGCCTTCTATCCACTAATGCAAGTTGCTAAGCTCTATCAGTGAAAGGCATTTCCAGACCAGTGATTATACAAATTGCAACACAGGTTTGGGACAGAAACATAGAAATACACATATGTATGTATATGGAAGAATTTACATGTTTATATGCATGTATTTATGAGTGTGTGCTCATATATATTTATTATTATAAACACAAACATGTTTGTACTAACATATGTGTAAATACACTCACAAGTATGTGTATATATGTGTACATACATATGTGAATAATATTGATTTTGAACCTTATTGGTCGTGCAATGTGGTAGAAAGAGTGCTGTTTTTGGAGTCAGAGAACCAAGGTTTTAATTCTTCCACTGCTACCTACTGTTGCCTCTGTGACTTCAGGGAAATGCTTTTAATGCTATAGCCTCAGTTTCCTGCTCTTTAAAATGGGAGGTTAAAGCAGGTTATTTTTATTTCTAAAACTGTGATCCCCAAAATATCTTTAAGGCTCAGTTTCTTTATTTATCATGTAGAAATAAACCAAACGGGGCAGCTAGGTGGTTCAGAAAATAGAGCACCAGCCCTGGACTCAGGAGGACCTGAGTTCAAATTCTACCTCAGACACTTGACACACTTACTAGCTGTGTGATCTTGGGCAAGTCACTTAACCCCAATTGCCCTGCCATCCCCCCTCCCAAAAAAAATAAAAAATAAAAAGAAAGAAATCAAATGAAATAATGTACATAAAGTGCTTTGTAAACCATATGAAACTACACTAATGTAAGCACCTACTCTATTACTTTTAGTGTGATTTGAGTTTCTTAAGAAACAACAAACTTCAGCACCATAAGTCAACAAAAAGCTTTTTCACAACTCTTACACATAGACAATTCAGCACCCTCTCTCTCTGTCTCTCTGTCTCTCTCTGTCTCTCTCTGTCTCTCTCTCTCTCTCTGTTTCTCTCACTCTGTCTCTCTCTCTGTGTCTCTCTGTCTCTCTCTCTCTCCCTCTCTCATAGAAAAACTCAAGTTCAGAGAGATTTTCTCAAGTTCAAGGTCTCGACAAAGTTTGCATGGATAATCTGAATTAGACCTGGGTCTCAAAACTGGTATTCAGATTCTGAATCTTTTCTTCTTCTGTCTTTCTTTTCCATCAAGCTGTCCTTCACCCCTCCATTAGAGAGATAAAATAATTTATATATCATTGTATCATCTAAGCTTCACATGTTATCACATCTTCTCAACCTTGGATATTGAGTCTTGGACAGTCAGCAGGACTTATCTGGGCTAAAAGCAACATCTAGCGTCTAGGTTCATGCAGTCAGGGAAGTCAGCTCAGCAGACTGAAAGTGAGACACTGGAGGATGTGAGACCACTGACTTCCTTGGAGTCTTAGATACAAAAATCATGAGCAAGCCCTTCCTCTCCTTCAGGGGCCCCGCCAAAAGAAATTCTCCAAACATAGAGGGGAGGACTTCAGGCTTTGCTTCCTCTCACCTTAGGTTACTAAGCTCTAAAAATCCCCCAAATTGTGTCTAGTTAGTGAAATAAGTAACTAGGAACTGGCTGGAATAGATGAGGAGGCAGTCACGGATTTACTGGGAAGACACTAAAAATAATATTTGCCTTCTATCTCTCTTTTGCAACAGGTTAGCCCTATTCATGAAACTTTATTTTAAAAAAATCAAATTCTCTACCTATTTTAGAAATTGCATTTCCTTGACTGTAGCCAGGAACTCACAAGGTCAAATGTTTTGTTTTGCTTTTTAAATATTTGATATCTTTCTCTTTTTGCATCACCTTCCTTTCTAAATATATTCCTTCCCACTCTCCTACCCAGTGAACCATCTCTTTTAACAAAAGTAATAAAAGAAAGAAAAAAAAACAGTCCAGCAAAAGTTGTTCTCTCATAATCAAGTAAGACTAAACTTTTATGGACTATTTTTCATATTCCCTTTTGTAGCTATAAAAAACAATATATTCCGGCCATTGACATCAGCAAAGGAGCTGATCAGTCTCCTTAAGTAGGGAGACCATCAAACCCAAGATTACTTTTTCCTTTATGGATCTTCCATAGGGATTTGTGTTGAACCTCTCTTATGTACTTAGCATGTATGATTATGTATTCATTTATCTGCATTTATTAAACTCCAAACTCCATGAGGGTGGAGACCACATCTGATCTAAACTTTGTATATCCCGTAGCACTTAACAAAACTATCTATATACAGTAGGCAGTGAATGTGTGCTGAAATGAAATGAATGAGTATTCAATGAATAAAAAACATCTGGATGAAACTACAATTTATTTTGTAGGATGTGAAGGTTTAATGGACAGAAACTATGCTCTAGGCTGGACTACAGGTAAGTTTCTACTATCAGGCCAGTATAGGTTTAAAATTTGAAAAGAAGGACAGAAAGAGTAAATATGAATCTGGAAAGGGGATAGAAATATGAAATTCAAAAAGTGAAAATCAAAAAGAAATGGAGTTGAGAGAGAGAGAGAGAGAGAGAGAGAGAGAGAGAGAGAGAGAGAGAGAATGAATAAAGCCAAGGTATATGAGAATAACGAAGAAAGCTGGAATTTGGAAGACAAGCAAAAATGGTCATGGTAGATAGAAATATCTGAAGCTAGGTTCTCACTGGAGACATCTGATGAATTGTGCTTGTTAGTTGCTTCCTTTGGACAGGTAGTTCAGGCCTGGCAGGGATGTTAAAAGGAGTGTTTTCAAAGAACCAATATGTTGGGAAAGTAAGGTCCTGACACAGAATTTAGCAAACAAGCACATTTACTCTGTATTTCAAGCTTTGGATTAAAACATCAATAATTCTCTTTATTCTGGTGAAACTCACATTTTCTCAAGATAAGAACAGTGCTCTACAATATTTGTGTTACAATCACTATTTGAGGTGGTGCCACAGAAAGATTCTTTTCCCATTTTATAGATGATAAACTTTAATTTGAGATAAGCTACTTGTTCATTGTCACATGGAAATTAAGTATCAGAGGTAGGACTTGAACCAAGTAATCTTCTGTCTTCCAATCTGGTAACCTTTCCAATATCTTTCCCTGTCTCTTAAACAAATGTTGATGTAGTGAGTGTGGTAAAAAAAAAAAAAAAAAGTACCAAAATGGACTGAACCCACAATGTGAGGTCTATAACTCAACATACGTATATCTTCTAAAGTGAGAATAACAGTAGATTCTGACGGCAAAATTAAAAGTATGAAAATTCTTTTAAAAACTTTCACATACTTAATTTCACCTTTTACACTTCTCACTTAAAAGATATGCATATTGAGACATAGATCTCAAATTGTGAGTCCATACATCCTGCAAACTAGTAGCTGAACTAAGACTCGAATTCTTTCCTGTTTACTGTTCCTTCTATTACATGACACTACCTGCCTTTCCCATGTACACACCTATGTGTATATATACATATATGTGTATGTATCTCCCTGGGCCTTCGAGAAACACATATGTAGTTCTACACAGGCATATGCCATTAATTTATTCCATAAAGCCAATCTAATAGCGAGCACTACGATAATGTTACAAATGCCATTATTGGGTGAAGAATGCCAATAGAGCTTCACAAAAATACTTTGGGTTATATACCTATTAGACTAAGTTCCATAGGATAGGAACCATGGTTTACTTTTTTTTTTGCATGTGTGCTTCCTAGCATAAGACTCTACATTAATTCAATGACAATTTATTGAATGCATACTATATTCAAAAGTACTTTGCACATAGTAAGGAAGTGCTTTATGGTGCTTTCTTCCTTGATCTATTGTACTGAGTAGTTTATGCTATTTTACCAGTTAGCAGCTGTAATGCAGCCACTTCCATGAGATGCTAGGTTTTGGCGACTGCTATCTGATGTCTAATTTCACTGTAGCTTCTATCTCTTAGTTGCGGAAACCTTCTAGTTCTCTTACTTTTTTTTTTAATGCACACCTCAGTCAACTATACCCAATGAGCTAGAAAATTTATTTTCTCTTTCTTTAGAGCTCCTTCTCTACTGTTGCCACTCAGAGCCTCTCAGTTTAAGCTAGAGTGTTTAATATGGGGTCTGTGAACTAGTATGTATGTGTGTATATTATATATATATATATATATATATATATATATGTATATATACACATATATATACACACACATACACACACATATAAACAGACATTATATCTACATTATATAATACATAGACATATGTGTATATACACGTGTGTCTATATTCATGCTCACCAAAACAAAATATATACATACATGCAATATATGTATATATTATGTGTATATATACACAAACCCATGCAAATATATACATAGCATGTCCCAAAAGTGCAACTTTAACCTGCTTTATTAGTCCCTCTCCCTCTCCGTCTTCTTCTCCCTATTCCCTCCTTTCCCTGTACATATATATGTATAAATATATATATATACACATATATATATAAAACACTATTTCAGCATAATTTGCTTCCTTTGTAATCATATATTTTATTTTATGTATTGAAAAACATTTTGAGATGTGGTCCAAAGGCTACATCACAGATTTTCAGCCCTTAGCATAGTGTCTGGCCCATGGTAAACAGTAAATACTTGTTCATTTTAAAGGGATCATGCAAAAAATTTAAGAAGTCTTGATCTAAACTCTTACCTATTATGATGTGGAATTCATTTGAACTACTCTCATATCCCTGCGTTATTAGCCTTTGTGTGTCATCCTCAAAGCATCCTGAGGACTATACTTGGCAAAACTGAAAAAGAATTTGGATGAGGTTAATCATTTTAATCCTCATAATCCCTCTGGTAACATGCAAATCAACTGAAAAGAACCAGGTAAGGTGAGTATCATTTGGTCTACTTCCCACCAGCAATCAAATACTATTGTGTGTGTGTGTGTGTGTGTGTGTGTGTGTGTGTGTGTGTGTGTGAGGATGGAGATAGAAGGGGACTTGGAGATATATAGTTTAAAACCCTAATTTTACAGATGAGTTCCCAAAAGGTCACATTATTTGGCTTAGGTATCATGGGTAGGAAATAGTAGAGCTGAGAATTAAATATGGGCTAATTTCAGATTCAGCACTCTTTCCATTATATTTAGTACATTATATGAGCTATGTCCCTGAAATTCCTTGTAATACTTAGACATTCAAACAGGATAAAATGGGATACCCACAAATGCTTAGTAAACATCACAGTGCTACATAAAACCATGAGATATTTCCATCATAAGCTTCAGACAATTAATGTTTCAGAAATTAGTGTTTTATTAGCTTTTATTTCATAAAAATGCACTTTTTTTACAATTTTCAAAAATTATATAAATACTTGAACATTTTTAATTTTATGGCAACAAACCATTACATTTGAGAATTTTACAAAGACCGGCATTTTAAAAAGTCTGTAGATCAGAATTCTATGGTTTCTAATTACTGATTTGCAAAAATGCCAATTACAAAAGTGCTTAAGAAGCTCAGCAATTAAACCACTTTCAATGTGAAATGTTCCTGAAATATCATTTAGTTTCATCTCCAAGTTTCAGTTTAGTGCATTGGTGTTCTAATTCACTAGGATAAGGGAGTGGGGGTGGGATTAGGGAACCAACCCTGAGACAAACACAGGATCAACTCTAGCACCCCTTGCAGAATTTCCCTCTGCAGTTGAGGGACTTTCATTACAAGGGTTTTTGTCTGTTGTCTTAGATTTAGTGTTGAACTGTGAGATTATAATGCAAAATTGTGAAGGAATTCTACCAGTATGTACATAGCAAGACTATAAAGTGGTATGGTTACACAGAAAACAAAGTTAGGCTGTCTTTTCAAAAATTCATGAAATTAAATGTCTCTTAGGGTTTGTTTCTCCAGCATTTTATAATTCTACATTGCCAGTTCAACCAGAGAACAGGATCTGCATGTCAAAGTACTTTGACTATGAAGCTAGGCAGGCTACTTCAACCTCTATGTCTCATCCCAAGTTGATTGTTTTTTATCCTTGATGTATAGCAAGGGAAGGAACAGTAACTACCATCTTGAATAATGTCATCTTTTTTTAGGCGTGAATTCTACTCATAACTCTGAATCTTTTAATAAAAAAAATAAGTTCAACAATCTTATATGAAAATATTGGGCTTTAGGAATATAAATCCCCAAAGAACCTTGAGCAGTATTGAGGGAGAAATAGTTACATTTTTATTACTATTTATGAAGAATATAAAAGAGTCTACTATATATATTTTTAAAGCTTAACAGTCTCCAATTTTTACTTGGTACACTTTCTCATAAATGCCTCTTTGGTCTCCACCAAAGCCCAAATAAGTTCTCCTTTGCACTGATCTCACTTTCCCTTGTCCATGGTTATTTGTGTATATGTGTCACCCTCCCATCGCCCTTCCACCTTTCCTCATCTCCCATTTGATTATAAATTTCTTTAAGAACAAAAACTATGTCATCAATCTTGTGTCCTCCACAGTAGTAGTAGTACAACTCCTTGCACATACTAGGTGATCAAAACACTTTAAATAAATTGAATTGCCAGAAATAAAATACCCTCCAGTAAATGCAGTGCTAGTCCAACTCACTTATATTCTTACGACTGTTGGAAACCACCTTGGACTTGGCCTGGGGTGGTTTAACATTATTCTGAGGACCTGCAAAATGTTTCAGGTGACTTTGTTTTTAGGGATCAGAAACTGTGTTGAGAATTTGATATTTGGTAATTCTGTATTTCTCCAGAAAATGGAATTGAAAAACTCAAACTTTCTCATTTGCCAAGGACTGTATAAAGGTGATTCTGCATGTTTTCACTGTGATACTATGATATTGTTCAGTTTATAACAGAAAACTTACCAAATAAAGTTTCACCAGTGGAATAATATCGGTTTGTTTCATGTATTGGTTTCGTCATTTTTTCCCCCTTTTCCTATCTTTTGGCCTACTTCTCCTCATCACAGCCTTGTGAGGGAGACAGAACTAGGTTTCAGTAAAGGAAATTTGCCCAGAGTCACTGAAAACAATTACAACAACAAAACAAAAACAAAAGCAACTCCACAACTTGGTCTTAAAGTAAGATAATAAATTCAATTATACAGTTTCCCCCAAACACACATGTGCATGTGCACATACATGCACACACACACACGCACATGCACACACCCATGTACACATAGACAAGAACAAAGTTCTTCTGGGGATTTTTTCCAAATAAAAAAATCACTTGGAAAAATGATCATCATCAACTTTGACTTGTGCTTACCTTGATCTATATGTACTTATTCTAAACTTCACTTTGCATTTATCTGTTTTTATGTTATCCCTGCTCACTCATCCACACCCACCCAATCACTGCTGGAGACTATAAGCTGCTTGATGGCTGAGACCACTTCATTTTTGTCTCTACGTGCCCAAAGTCTAGTAGAGTGTGCTGTAAAAAGAAAGTTCGCATTTGTGTGTGGGTATATATTTATATATATATATATATGTGTATATATGCATGTATATATTAAGATAATACTTTTATGTATATATACATATGTATATACATGTCTGTATGAATGTGTATATGTAGATAATTTTAATTTCATACCCTTACTGAATGAATGCTACTTATTATGCAGATAGTGTGCTCTGTTCCACCATGGTTTAGGACAGTAGCTAGGAGCTTAGAGAGGAAGCTACCTACATGTGTAATTCCCTTGCTTACAAAGAGAGCAACTCAGCTCCCGTTCCTGTAAGATTCAGGATGAAAGTCTGGAAGACTTAGCTGCCACTTCTTTAGCCAGAGCTTTGGCTTTTATCTAATTCTTAATGAGCACCAAGGGGCATGTGAGGCCCTGCAGAGGGGCTCTCTTTCCTCAAAAATAAATTACACAGTATTCCTAAATTGATAAATTGGCTCAAAATAAATATGCCAATGCAGATGAACATGATGTTTAGTTACACTACTACAGGGAATGTTTCTCTTACAATGTTGGTTTAAAGAAAAAAAAAAGCTTTTCTCTCTTGGGGTGGAGAAAGGGAAGGAATATGACAGGAATATGGAATATGACCTTGAAATGACAGAAATTTAATGTGCTCTTAATGCCACAGAGATAGTGCCAGGCTGCCTCTCTCTGACATGTTGCAGTGTGTATTAGGCATTTATGGAATGCGGTTTTTCCTCATAAAATCTGGCCTAACCTAGAGGTCAAACAGCAAATTCTACAGCTCTCAAAATGGTCAGATCTCATCATAATCAAAGGGGAGCTTGTGCTAAAGCATTTAAGTCAGACAAGGCAGGAATGGCTTCCAGGGAACAAACCAAGTATCTAATCCTTTGACTCTTGGATGAACCAGAGGAGCAGCAACTCAGGCTGCATTTAGCTCCCAGGACTTATCTGGTTTATAAGGGGACCACCACAGTGCAAGCCTACATTGGTCAAGCGCTCTTTGTTGTCCCTGATTTATTTTGCCCTACCAAGGATTTTTGTTCAAGTGTCATGCCACTTCCTGGTAGTTGGTTACCCACAGACTGCTAAGGAAAGCCATGGTTAATTTGTCACTTACTTGAACAGTGAATTACCTGGTGTGACATTTAAAAGGGAGGTCATGGGCTTCTTCCTCTTCTGACTGTGGGGATAATCTTCCTTGCTAATTATATAATTATATAAAAAGTACAGTCTTAACTTTTGCCCTTCCCCAAATGTCCTATTCTTCCCGTTTTGTTCCTAAGTTTTTTATTGTTGTTGTTCAATCATTCCAGTTGTGTCCAACTCTTTATGATCCCATCTAGGATTTTCTTGACAAAGATACTGAAGTGGTTTGCCATTTCCTTCTCCAGCTCACAGATGAGTATCTGATACCGAAAGATAAGTATCTGAAATTGAATTTGAACTCAGTTCTTCCTGACTCCGGGGCTGGTGCTCTATCAATTGAGCCACCTAGCTGTCCTTTCTAACATTAATCTATGACTTTCAGATTTCTGGATTCTCTATTTGGGAATTTTGTAATCCCTTGTTAGAAAGGTAGGGCTGTTTGAGTTTTTGGAAAGTAGAAAGCAAAAAATGCACACTCTTCATTGTACACTTATGCATTCCATTTGTGCTAAAAATCAATCCCTTTATATTTGATTACATTTATTTCTCTCTCTTTTTATTTTTTTTACTAGTTTAGATAATAGTCCCCTTCTTTCCATTGTAACCAAGTAACAATTTAGGGTTGGGTGAACATAAAAATGATTCTGACTTCATTTTATTACCTTTCTACGTCTCTTGCAGGAATGGGAGCAAGAAATTTTGATATTTTCGTGCAAAGTTAAATTTCTAACATCAGAGTAATTCAGTGAAATTGAAGTCATTCAATGTAACAAGCATTCATCAAGCAGTTACTCCGTGTCAGGCATTTTATTAGATGCTGGGGCTACACTGAAGGGAAGTGATGCAGTCCTGCCATCAGGAACATCTGAGAGAATAAACTCCCTACATAATCATCCTCCTCCTCCTCCTCACCATCATAACTAGCATGTATATAGCTCTTTAAAGTTGGCAGAGATTTTACATGTTATCTCAATAGCCTTGTGATTATTACTTTTATTATTACTCCTGTTTTACAAATGGAGAAACTAAGGCTGTGAGAAATTGACTTTCCTAAAATCATCGACAGCTAGTACCCGAGGTAGAACTCAAACTCAGGTTTTCCTGACTTCAGGTCCTATGTTTTATCCCCTGTACCACCTGGCTGCTTTTATATATGTGATGAGAAAGGATTTCAAAGAAAATTTGAAAAAAAAGGACTATTTTTCAACATAGTTTTTAAAATACAAAGTTGCAGTAAAAATAATTAAGTAATCCTATAGTTCAATATCATATATTTTAAAACTAATTTGTGGAAAAGAAAATCTATCTTTAAAAGATTGTGTAGGTACATAGGTATAAATAGATGTTATATTGGGCCTCAAATCAATAAATTCTAGACTTAAAATAAACTGGTCCAGTTCACATTGTGCTTCTACTACTAAATGTGGTTTGAGATGTTAGTTCCCCTTTCTGGGACTTAATTTACTCATATGTAAAATAAGCACCTATAGTGGTTGATTTCTAAGATCCCTACCAGCTTTAAATTCTACATTCTATAAGAGAAGACCATTGTGGCAGCTGAAGTGGCACAGTGGATAGAATGCCAGGCCTGGAATCAGGAAGATAGATATTCCTGAGTTCAAAACTGTTCTCAGATACTTACTAGCTGTGTGATCCTGAGTAAGTCACTTAACTCTGTTTGCCTCAATTTCCTTATCTGTAAAATGAGCTGGAGAAGGAAATGGCAAACCATTCCTATATCTTTGCCAAGAAGACCCCGAAAGGGGTTACAGAGAATCAGACATGACTAAACAACAATAGCAAGGAACATTATGTTACTTTTGGAGGCTTCAAACTGGAAAGAATATTATAGAGGAAGTCAAGAGGTGTGACTTCTATTGGTTCCACCCATAACCTTGGGTAAGTAATTTCTCTGGACCCCAGTGTATTCATCTGTAAAGTGAGAGGATTGGAGTAAATGATCTTTAAGGTCCCTTCTAGCTGCAACATTTTTTTGATCCTCTAACAAAAAGCTTTATATAAACTCCTAATATCCTAAGAAATGTTTTATTACAAATTTTACTGTTTCAAATTGATATGGCATATTTTCTCCCTAAAATGGAATCTTTGAAATGCAGAAGCCTTCTTGGCACCAACACTGGTAGTAGCAACAACCTGTTTGTCTCTAGTAAGCTTCTTTAAACAAGTAATTTGTATCCATCTCCCATGGTGATGGTTCAAAGTAAATGCTTATTTGGGAGCTACAGACTTTCTTTCTGGTTCAGCAGATCAACTCATCAGACTGCACCCTACTGGATAAATCACCAAGCTTTTTGTGTTTATTTTTAAACTATTTTGCAATCAGAATCCTTCCAATGGGGGCTTTTTAAGTCACTGAAATGAAAAACGGCCAATCATTCATTTCAATCCCTTATTTAAAAATAAACAAATTGAAAACCAAGTGAATTGTTATACGTTTGCAGATATATGGGACCTAACGATAAGTCACCAAGCAAACAGTATGAAACAATCATGGGACTTTATTTCAACTTTAAAGATTTCCATTCATGACATTAAAAAAATGCTACTTCTTTTCCACAGAAACTCTCCATCAAAATGGACATGATTCCCAAGGAAGTCAACGTTACGGTAGAAAGATTCCTCTGGAAGAGCAAATTGCTGGTGAAATAAGCAGAGAACTTAGGCTTTCTTTTTAATTTCACCAAGTTAATTTCTTGGTATAATCCCAATGATTATTTGAACAATGTCCTACCTAATTGGGATATTATCTAGAATTTTTGAACCAGAAGAGATGAAACTACGTAGTCTGAACCCTGGATTTTACAGTTATGGGAACTAAGGACCAAGGAGATGAAAAATATTGCTAAAGATTACAGAGCTGAAAAAATTGTTCTTCAAAAATATCTTACTAGCTTTCCATTTGATAGAAGAGGGATTTGTCCAAGGTCAAAGTCTAAATAGCGATGGAGTAAAGCTTAAAATTGTGACTCTCAATCTACCAATAGTATATTTAAAACCAGCCACTGCATAAAGAGATTGATTTTGTTCTGAAATCTGGTGAAGCTGATGACATGCTTCTGTATCATTTTGGTGGGGCTTTTGTAAAAATCTCACTTGTGGTTGGGTAACTATGTATTCATATCAGTTTGTAACAAGCCTGTGCCATTAAGCTGTAAAAGTCACACTTTCACATCAGTTTGTATTCACATCATTCACATCAGTTTGTAACAAGCCTGTACCATTAAGCTGTAAAAGTCACACTTTCCTTCAGCCATAAAGGCATTCACTCCACTTCTTCCCCTACCCTCCTTGTCTGATAGACCTAAGAAGATAGGGACAGCACTCTACAACCCTTTTCAGCATGAAGCAGCTGGGGGAAACTGAGACCTTCGTCCCTAATCCCCAAATGAATTTGGGTTCTTATTTGTTCAGGGGGGAATGATGAGGTGCTTCTGTATCATTTTGGTGGGGCTTTTATACCCCAGTTTGTAAAAATCTCACTTGTGGTTGGGTAACTATGTATTCATATCAGTTTGTAACAAGCCTGTGCCATTAAGCTGTAAA
>CM053588.1:92233661-92254341 GCA_028646515.1 Pseudochirops corinnae | reverse complement strand
CAACTTTATCAAGGAGATAACTCCCTCCTGAGATGGTCTCTAATCAGTCTAGCTTCCAAACTTGGCACCTCCTGAAACAATCAAGCCTATACTCCCAGCAGCTATGTTGGACCTATGTCATTCATCCTTGACCAAAAAGTTACCTACTGACGTGTCAAGGCAAAAATCACACCCCTCCCTCCCCAACCCGTTGGAATTTCTCAATGCATTATGGGCAATTCACCTGCGCAGTTGATATTAAAAATGTATGGCCCTTTAAGCACTTAACCACTCCCAGACTCCTCCCTAATCCCACCTTTTCCCACCTAATTAGTATAATGAGCCTCTGACAGTTTTATGCCTTTAAAATGACACCTCCATCCCCCAGCACCTTGCAGGTCTTTTTCTATCTCCCCCCCCACTCACTTTGCTGAAAAGCATAACTCTGCCTCAAATCCCTTTCAGCTTGCAGCCCTTGCCTCAGTGAAACAATAAACTTCTATGACTCTACCAAAGGACAGCTGAGTCCAGTAAATTCTTTTTCTGACAACGAACCTAGAACGGATTTCACTAGAACTCCCACACCCCTTCCCCCTCTTCAAAGCCATGTCACTAAAAACTGTTTTCTTTCCTTTTCCAATAGAAAATAAGGAAATAGGGGCACACTCTTCCATTTAGTAATCATAGATAGGTTAAGCAATAATTAAGAGCCACCAGAAAAAGGAACTCTTAGGGAGACTCTCTTGATCATTCACAATTTAAACCCTGATGACTCAACTAATAATGAGCCCACTCCAGAAGTATGACACCTTGACTTTGGAAAAAGCTAGAATTGGCAAGAAACCAAACAATTTCCTGAATTTAACACACCATCAAGATCATCTATAAGGGTTGAGACTGCTATTTCTTTAGTATAAAGAACTGTCTGATGGGAAAGCTGCTGCTACAAATGCCTCACCGCCTACTCTGAAATACATAGTCTTACTGAGTTGCATATAGCACTGGTAGGTTAAGTGACTTAATCATAGTCACAGAGTCAGTTTGTCTCAGAGGTAGTGCTGAAACTCAGTTCTTCTTGATCCTGAGGATTGCTTTCTTTCTTCTACATGAATAGTTCTTAACCTAGATTCCATGATTTCTTCTTTTTAGAAAGACTTTGGTAACTATATTTCAATATGATTGGTTTTCTTCATAATTCTATGTATTTTATTTTGGGCATTTAAATATATTATTCTGATAAGTCTATAAGTTTCACCAGACTGTTAGAGAGCTCCATGACATGCAACAAGGCTAAAGTTACTGCAACATTCCAATGTATGTCTCAATTCATAATAGCCTTGAAAATACACATGGCACATCATAGGACAAAATAATTACACTCAATTACTATTATAAGATACCTTTCCTGACATGTCCTTCTCCACTCCTTCCCCAGGTGTTAGTGCTCCTAATCAAAAAAAAATACATATTTATTTTGTATACATACATATTTAACTTTTGTGTACATGTTACACTCAGTAAAATGAATGTTCCTTGAAGATAATAATTTTTATTTTTGTATTTTTGGGCCTAGTACAATGCCCAACACATAGGACAACCTTAATACATGTTTGTTAAGCAATGCTGAGTGTATTAAGTAAAAAAAAAATAAACTTCTCTATTCAAGTCATTTTCCTATAATACTCCATAAGCTCCTCCCATTCGATCAGTGAGCTCCATATGATTTTAGAGAAAGCCTTGCCTAAATCATTATTGGTGAGTCTCAGTCTGGTTGATATTGATAGCATACTACAGGACCTCTCCTAGCTCTAACATCTTCCTTTCCCTTCCCCAATCATTTGGTTGAAAATAATCTCTCCTTCAAAATTCTCATGACACTTTCAGCTTTTCATTTGTACCCATAATATTCTGCAGGGAGGTTCTACTAGAATATGTACCACATCCTGCCATTCACTCCACAACAGTCTATAAATACCTTGACAACGGCATCTTTGTTCCATTCACCCCAACTCCACTCCCCACTTCTAGTTACTACTAGTACATACATACACACACAGGTGTGCGCACACACACACACACACACATATACACACACATATATCTTATACATACATAGTTTGCATCGATGTGTATGTGTAAAATAAAGGGAAGATACTGGAAATGTATATGTAGATATATATATGTATGTATATATGTGTGTGAGTCCATATGTGAGTGTATAAATACACTATGTGGATATATATATGTACAAAGAATTTTCGAATTTCATCTTCCCATTAGAATGTAAACTCACTGAGGGCAGGGTCTATTTTATTTTTTTCCTTTCTTTGCATTCCCAGTGTCTAGCAAATAGTTGGCATGTAATAACTGCTGGTTAAGTGACTATATGATTTTTCATCTTTGTATCTTCAGCACCCTTCGAAAATGGTAGTTGAATGATATTGAATTATGCCATGTAGAAATAAACCTTCATGCCAAACCCTCCAGATTAAACCATTGTACCAGATTTGGGAGTAATTGAGAGATGTGCACACATTTAAAATAGCTCAGACTTTGATTTTGTAGTGAAGCAAACCTATTCCTTTCTGAGCCAAGAAATCCATGGTTCATTAAGTGGAGTCTAAGTAATAGCTTAAAAAATGGTAGTAGGAGGCAGAAATTGAGTATAATGTTAAGAATATTTATTATATATGATTTCTGAGATTAGATGTTACAGAGATAACATCTTTAATACTGGAGTTATTATCTCTGTTAAACTGTAATAACTGGTTCTTAATGGCAGAGTTAAATTCCAAAAATTCTAGTGGTATCTGCCTGGTATAATACCTACTCCTTGCTTATGTAAAGTGACTGTACTTTCAGTTATCTCAGAGAGCTGCACAGCCAAGGAATGCCCACGAATATCTTATTTCTGTGCAAGCTAAAAAAAAAAGAAGTGAAATCTTTTAGTCTCCAAATGAATATTAAGTAGATTCTTAATAAAGAAGGGCTCTACCATGAGATGTAAAGAGTATCTTTGTTCAAAGGGAGGAAGTGACAATCATCTAGAGACTGTACACACATAACACCCTATTTTTCCTTTTTTTTTTTTTTGTAAAGAAGGGTCATAAATTCATGAAATTCTAATAGAGATAAGTGATTTGAAGCCATCTACACCAACTTCCTTCCTCATTTTACAAATGAAGAAACTAAGTCTCAGAGAGATCAAATGATATTTTCCAAGACTATAAAGGTAATCTGTTGTAGAGGTCCTCTGAATCTCAGGCAAGTACTTGTCGTTTGTTTTCCCTCAAAGATCAAAAAAGTTCAGGATGGGCCTATAAAAGCATTTTGTTCAACCCCTGTCAGAGAACAGTAGAATCCCTGGACTGAACACAAGGCTAAAATTAAAACATAAAAATATACATCCCATATCCTTACTCACATAAACTTCCATTCTACAATCTAGGAGCTGTAAGCATGAAATGGAGGTATCAGCATCAGTAGTGAGGTGGCTAGATGTTGACAGAGTACCCGTATGAATAAAGAGTCCTGGGTTGCTGTGTCTAAAGTATTAAGACATTTGTCTGGAGTTTTTCCAAATTAAAACTATTTTGTTTGTATGCAAAGCAAAGAAGGTAGTCTGACTTTACATATAATTTTTTTTTAATTTTGATCAATCTGGAACTTGTTCAACCAAAAATAACTAAAGGGTCACAGAGGCAATCAGCCTCATACGAAGAAAGTTCAGCCACTCAATGGGGAGTTCGTCAATCAGCCATAAAACCAACAGTGTGCATCTAATGGCTTTCTTTTTAATGCAAGTATTGAACACCAAATCATGGTAGTCCACACTTCCCCTTTGGTTCCCAGATTAAACCCATGTGGATGGATTATTATCTTGCCATCTCCCCATTTAAATAATCATAAATAAGAAAACCTCTCTATTGTTTGGGCACTCGTTATCTGTTGGCTGTGGCTGACTTTAGAAGTCTCAAAAATTGCACTAGATCCTTCTGAAGAGTCCATCCTTGTCCTCTCAGTCCTCAAATGCTTTCAGCTGAAAGACTCCTTATTGTATTCAAATCTTGTCCCATAAGCATTGTTCTGGTTACTCAGTTGATGAAGAGTCTTGGAAATTGAACTGGGCCCGCAGCAGAAAACACCAACTGTTTTCCTGGTAAGAATTAGGAAGGTGGGGGTAGGGAGTAGAAAGCCACAGAGATAATTAATTCACTACATGAAGATAAATGTATTACATGAATTATGACTTGTAAATCAAAATGATTGTTGAAAGCTCTTCTGATTGTTGCATGTTATGAAGCATATCATTTACCTCATTCTGTCCAGACAAGACCTCTGGACTAAATATCACATCAGTACATATTCAATTCCAGTTAATAAAATGAGTGAGTTTCCTAGGACTTTTCCATAATGGATAACCAGCACCAATCTGGACAGCTGATTCCCAGTCTAGGGGATTTTCTTCATTCATTTTCTTCTCATGAATCACCTCATATTTCTGTTCCAATGATTCCTCATTGGAAATGAGCAATAAGGAAAATGAAGAAAGATCTTTTCCATTCCAAGAGCTCATTTTAAAACCACTAATTTCATTTCAAATTCAAAACTAAAAAAAATGGGTATATGATTTCAATAACTTCACATACATGTGAACTTCATCCAGAGGGTTCCTATTATTCATTAATGTACATTTGTTCTTAAAACATTGTCTAAACAAACTAAACAAACCCTCTTGCCCCCTTCCTGAACACAGATATTTAGTTGAAACTTTCTAATATCCCTAATACGAGACATTGTCTATTGTAATGTTTCTATCTTATCTACATCCTTTCAAAAGAGCTATAGAATTCACAAGGGGAGGGACCATTCTTTAGCTCAGTTTTCTATCTACACTAAGGCCCAGCTCACTGCTCTATAATCAAAGGCACATGATAAATGTTTGTTGAATGAATTAATAACAACAACCACTTGTATCCCTCCCTTACAGAAGAGAGAGGAAAGAGGCCTAGGTTTGGCACCAAAAGTCCTGCATACATGTCCTAGCTATTATTTTTTGGACTTTGAGCACGTGTCCTAATCCAATTGGCCTCACATTCTCACTCAGTTAAATGAGGAGGTTGGACTAGATTACTGGTAAGGTCTCTTCTAGCTTTAAATCTATGAAACTACAGACTTTACATAGTACTTCAAGTTTGCAAAATGCTTTCCATATAGTATGTTATTTGAGCCTCAAAACAACCTGTGAGGCAGGTGCAATTTTAATTCTCATTTTACAGGTGAGGAAAGTGACATTATGTGAGTGCTTTTACATCAAGATAAATTCCACAAATTATTATCAGCTCAACTGATGTGTTGTAGTACATACCACTGGGCTGCTAATAATGGTACCTTCTCAAAAATACAAACCTTAAATTAAAGGTTTGGCAAATAATAAGGTCAGAGGATCTTAATTAGATATTTAAATCAGGAAATAGAAAGGACGAATCAGAAGAGCTGGGTTTGAGTCTGACATCAAATACTAGTAGGATATCTATCAGCACTTCACCAATTAAAGGCTCATTCTCTTCATCTGTAAAAACAAGATTCATGCTCTTACTTCCCAGGATTGTTGTGGAAAACATGCTCTTTAGGTTATAAGCATCAATCCGTTTTGTTTTATTCTTCTCCTGTATAGATCTAAGTGTATTGACAGTTAGGAAGCCCACCAAGCTAGTCCTAGATGAATTGCAGGAAATCTGTTCACACCTCATTGACTGTGCAGGGTGGTCCCATTCAATCTTCCAGTTAAAGTGTGAAACCTCTAAGTTATCTTTGTCTCAACTCTTCTTCTTTTGGTTCCCCTATCACAGAGGTGGAAAGTGGACAACACAGAATAAGGAAAATGCCAAGGAAAGAGAGCGGAGTAATGAGGACCAAAGACAATTTTTATGGGAGGAAAAAGGCAGACCTCTGAAGAATGTACAAAATATACAAGATCTTTGACAGAAAGAACTGTTTCTTATTTATTTTATTATATATCCCAGAGTCTACTTCTTTATGCAACAGGTGTCTTGGAAATATCTGCTTACATGCAAAATGAATGGATACAATATCTCTCTTGTACAAAAGCTAGAAATCACAGAACACAGAAACAAAAGTCTACTCATTCTCCAATTATTATTTTTTTAAATATGAGTAAGTCTTAATCTTCTCTGACTATATTGTCAACATTTCTTAGTTTTCTCCTATTTGTTAATCCCCATTTGAAAATTATTATTATTTTAATAGTCATAAACTATATTAAGTTGTTGTATAAAGCAGTGTGAACAAATGTTTGTTCACATAACCTTTTATTCCCCACTTTTCTCTCCATTTCTTTCCAGTTATGTGCTTTTTTTTTTTTGTCTCAAAAAGTGGCTGAAGCATCAAAAAGCTGCACTGCCCTTCCTTCAAATATTCTGTTTGAAAATCTAGGACAAATGATACGTTTAATTGGTATAAAGGATAGATTGCTAGAATTAAAGACAGGAAGATATAAGTTCAAATTCCAGCCCCAACACTTCCTAGCTGTGTGTTTTGGGAAAAATCACTTAATTTCCTCTATGCCTTAGTTTCCTCATGTATAAAATGCAAGGGTTGGACTCAAGGAACTCTAAAATCCCTTCCAGCTTTAAATCAATGATCCTTTAAAGAATAGTCCCACAGCAGACAATGATAGTGTAATACAAAATGTCAACAGCAGATGGTGTACATCAGCTCCTTTGAGGCAGTTCAAAAAAATAGCCCAGTTTCTGAGCTGCTAGCCAATTAGCCAAAAAAGAAAAAGCACCAACCAAAAAACTAAAAACATGAGCCAATAAAAAGCAAGTACAACTCAACATTTCCAGATGACCTTCTAAATGACCTTCTATTCTATTGGTAACTTTGATTTCTTAATTAAGCAACTTCAAGAAAGGGAGACAACGATTCCAGGATTCTATCTCTGTTCAGAATACAAATGCCCTCATCAGAATTTGGTTCTAAAGGCATTGCAGTGATTGACACTGTAACTAACTGGAAGTGTCCAGAGAGGCTAAGACAGAAGTCTTACCTCACCTCATTTCTGTCCCCACACATACACAAGCCAGATGGAACTTGTGCAAATATGCTCACATTCGATGGGAAGACATGCATGGGACACACTGTTGGAAGGAGTACACACACCAACAATTCTGTGAGGTTAGGGAATGTTTCTTTTTTATCCTTGTATCCCCAATGCCTAGTAGAATGATTGGCACAAAGTAGGTACTTACTATTTGTTGATAGACTGAGTAGCTAAAGGGAATATTGAAAATGATCAGATTGGGGGAGGGAGGGGTGAAAATTTGAAACTCAAGGGATTGTGGAACTGAATCTTGTAAACTAAACATAAACAAACAAATCAATAAAAAAAATTTTTTTTAAAGAAAATGATCAGATCAGAGAGCTGGAGAATTCTTGGAGGAGTATCTAATATGTTCTTTCGGGGATGTGGAGAGTAGATTCATACTATAGACAGTCATGTCTGATAGGTTGCCATTAATTTTCCATCACTCATGTTTTACATGCTTTCATGTTATGAACACCTTTTTCTCCCCTCCCCCCACCATTTATGAAGAAGTAATATCACAGACATAACTTTTTCAAAAAGTATTTTCAAGTGTTTGTACAAGTTGGCTTTTATCTAATTTCCCTAGTAGTTAGGGTCTAATATCTGAATTTGGGGTTTGAATTATTTTCTGGCTACAGGAATAAAAGTTGTTTGGGTTAGATGTGATTAGCTGTTATTGTCTCTTGCTGAAAAGTCATAACAAAATCATGTCTCTTTCCATTTAGTATATTTTAAATATCCTTATAAAATAACCTGTGGAGAAAGTTCTCTAAAAGTCCTATTCAGATGTTTCATTGTGGCATGGAAGTGATCCTTGGTTCTTGAATGCTAAGACAATGAAGTAAAGCCTCTGACAAGTCCCACCATGCTGCGATGGCTTTGATTTTAGCCATTGGAACACACTGTCTCCATTTTCTGATGACTAACTTAGCTAATTACAAAGATATAGATATAGATGTGTGTGTGTGTGTGTGTGTATATATATATATATATATATATATATATATATATATATATATATATATATATATATATATATATCCAGGAAACTGCCATCTTGGAGATGTGTTCTTTTTAATTTCATGACAAATTATTAAACAAAAAAAATCCCTCAGTCCTGGGGGGCAAACTTCCACTTCTGAAGTGATAGTGGCAGAGTAATGAGAAAGTGGGCAAAGTATTCTATGAAACACATAGTTTGTAGATCATTTACAAACCTCAAATTACAACTAGTGCTTAAACTTTGGGGAGCACAGGGACAACACTTGCCTATGCCAGGCAGGAATGTATCATTGTGATCTCTAGAGGTCTCCTCTAAATTGATGAAATCACAACTCGACTGGAATAATGAAATGAGAAAGCACTATTAGATGCTCAGCTTGGGTGCTATTTCCTATGGGAAACTTTCCTTGAGTCTCTAGTAATTAGTGCTCCATTCTTCCTTATTCTATTTTATTATCTTATGCTTAATCATCTATTTGCATGTCACATGCCTCAAAATATAAGATCCTCAAATGCTAGGGAATGTTGAATTTTTGTGTTTCCCCCCACCCAATGCCTTTCAGACAACAGGAACACAATATACATATACTGAAGCAAACTGAAATTTCATCATTTAAAATTAATTTTCCTATTTTTAAACTTAATTGTTTAAAAGCAAAAGAGCAAATTTCATCAGTAAAAGAACCAAAGTTCATATCATGCTAAACCTGCAATAGCCAAGTGAGGATTTATAGTCTCGCTGCCACAGAGATGGAAGGAAGAAGCTAGACCAATGGTATATACTGTTGATAGACACATACCAAATTGAAACAGTCTGTACCACCTTCAACTTCTAGGTTTAAAGAAAGTACTCACAGAAAAGTGGTGAGATTATTCCTTAAAAAATTTTAGTTAGAGATAAACAGTGTAGAGTTAAGAATAATTTTTTTAAAAAAAAGGATTTTTCTCTCCCTTCTGTCATGTTGAAAATATCCATACATTTAGGAGAATAACTCTACCAGTGTGAATAATCTCAGAAAGAAGTTCACATTGAGATTCCTGCAGTTGAGAAACAGTTGAGAAACAAGGTGCAGAAAGTTTTAATGTGATTTCTAGGGTAGCTGTAAATTAAGCTGGCAGAACCCCAGTATTTACTAAGAGAACAACAGCTAATGATAAGTCAGTTAAATAAAAGTTTGAGACATAGATTAACTCATTCTACATAGCATAAAACCTTCACATCCTTGTTTCAAATGATATATCTAGTTTGTACATAAACTATATTGTTTATTTGTTAGAACTGGAAAGAGCCTCAAAACATATCTGGTTTAATCTAATATTCAAAATGAGAAAACAGATCTAAAAATGTTAAGTGACTTTTCAGGTAACACAGATAGATAGCTAAGTGGGGGAGGTGGGACTAGAATGCAGATCTTCTATCAGGTTGGCAATTTTCCCCCTTACACTTTAGTGTTACAGATGTCATTTATATCACTATAATGTGTTTATCGTTTTCTTATTGAAAAAAAAAGCCCTGAGGCTTAATGGCTTTGAAATAGTGGTCCTGAATTCAAATACTATCTCTGAGCCTTGGTAAGTAATTTAACCTCTCTGGGCCTCAGCTATGAAATGGGGAGGTTATATTATGTGCCCTCTTGGGTCCCTTCCAGATGTAAATCCATGACTCTATGATCTTATTCATTAGAAGAACAAGTCAGTTAATCTATGGTAGGTAATTACCATGGTATAGTCAAAACAGTATGAAACTTAAGTGGATATTAATGAGTCCCTTAAATTTTGTGAGCCTCAGTTTCCTCATCAGTAAAATGAGAATAACAGTACTTACATGAAAAAGTTTGATTTTGATGAATGAACTACCATATGTAAAGAACTTTACAAATATTAAAATGTTATATAAACATCAACTAAATTACATTACCATAGAGGTACATAGGTAGCACAGTGGATAGAGTGCTAAAGTCGAGAAGACCTGAGTTCAAATCCAGACTCAGCTACTTACTAGCTGTGTGATTCTGGCCTAATTACTTAGATATAGATCTGCTTTAGTTTCCTCAAATGTAAAATGGGAAAAATAACACGTTGGGTAGATAGAATGAAATAATATTTGTAAAGTTTGGTGCATAGTAGGTGCTTAATAAATTATTGTATCCTTCCCTTACCCTACCAAATAAGGAGGTGTTTCCTCTGGTGATGACCCAAATGCAAATACATGATCATAAGCCAAGGGATATTTAGGTTCAGTGAAGTAATCTGAGCCAGTTGAGTGAATCTAATACAGCCCAACAATACATCAACAAATATTGACAATGATAAAATTCAGACAGCTTGTGAAATATTAGAGTAACTAATAAAAACAATTATATTTTCTTTTGGAGATATGTAGAGTGGGGTCAGAGGACAGAAAATCAAGTCTGGTTGACTGGCATAAATTTTCTATCATTCCTATTTTTATAAAGAGACTAAATAACATAATATGTGTTCATGTTGTAAACACCCTTTTCTCCTCCTCTTTATAGTTTATAAAACCATAATATTGTAGAGATTCCATTTTTAAAAATTATTTTCAAGTGTTTCTACAAGTTAGCTTTTAACTAATTTCCTTTCTACTTAGGGTTTAATGTTTTAATTCTGGGTCAGAATTATTTTCTGGCCAGAGGAATAATAGGTATTTGGGGGCAAATATGATCAGTTTCATCCATCTCAGTAACATGACTGGACTTAAGTCAATCATATAAAAAGAAAAGATCTATACTTTACAAGTATATGTGTATATTTATGTATATATTTCCATGCTCTCTTCATGAAAATGTTCCTTTATGAGACAGAAGAAAAAAGATGAGAGAGGGAGACAGAGAGAGAGAGAGAGAGACAGAGACAGAGACAGAGACAGAGAGACAGAGGGAGTAAGGGAGGGAGGGAGGGAGAGAAGAGTGAAGGAATGAAGGAGAGAAAGAAGAAGAGAGGAAAAATTGTATTGGCTAAGCTATTGACCAAGAATGAATTGTTGGCTCAGCTGAGCAGTAGATGGGATGAAACAAAGAGTTCCATCTGGATGGAAGAACGCAGATAAGAAGTAGAGAAGAAAGTAAAAGAAATCCTTGAATATATTTACAGAAAGTACTGGAACTGGTGTCTAGAATGGTCTTTAACGGGGAATCAGGGAGGCATAGGAATTACCAATTAACCTTTGAAATGAAGCCCTAGCAATAGAACCTTTGGGAAGTTGGTGCTTAGTGGCTAGATGAGTTCAGGAAAGCTGAAACTTGAATACATATTGAAATCTGAGTAGAATTAAGAACTAGGAATAAAAAGACAGGCAGCTTCTGGAACCAAGCAGAAGATGATGTGTGTATGTATGTGAGTATACATATACGTGTGTATATTTTCTAATTAGGAAGGATTCAGGAGATGAGACAGGAGAAAATACTTCTGAAAAAGTCTCAAGGAAGTAGCCCTAATCAGAGCAGCAAAATAAAAATGAGCACTTAAAGTCAGCAGTAACTAGTTGGTTAACTTTGGGCAACTCCATTCATTCTGCACCTGAGTTCCTTCATCTGTTATATGAGAAAATTGGCCTAGACCAGTGGTTCTCAACCTGTGGGTCGCGACCCTTTTGGGGGTTGAACGACCCTTTCACAGGGGTCGCCTAAGACCATTAGAAAGCACATATTTCTGACGATCTTAGGAACCGAGACACTGCTACTCCATCTCCAGACGGGTCTGCCCACATGCAGATACGCCCACATATGAGTATTAAAGGGTTGCGGCATTAGGAAGGTTGAGAACCATTGGCCTAGACTCACTTCAGTTCCATTTAGCAAACATTCATTAAGCACCTACAAAATCCAAGGCATTGTGCTAGGCCCTAAAGATATAAAGATGAAAACCATCACTTTATCTGACATCAAGGTCTTTATAATCTACTTGAGGTGGGTGGGGAGATATAACGAATAAGTACCATCCAAGGCAGAATGTGAAAGAAGCAAAAGAGGGACACAGGCAAAATATTCTAAGAAAAGTTGAAAAAAATAGAGATTATTTTCAATTAAGAGAAGAGTATGGGGAGTCATCAGAAAGGCTTCATGGATGAGGAGCACCTGAAATGAGCTTTCATGAATGCATGGTACAAAAGTTAGTAGATCTGTTTGATTGAAATCTAGAAGATAATCTGGGCACTCATATTAAATAATGGTACAAAGTTAAATGGAAATCAGATTATAAAGAGACTTAGTTTTAATAGCATATATTTTATTCTATAAGCAATAGGGAGGTAATGACACTTTTTCAGCAGGTGAGTTATACAGTGAGAGTTGCACATAAGGAAGATAATTTTGGTGTCTCTGTGAAGGACAACCTGGAGAGGAAAAAACTAGAGGGAGACCAGTTAGGAAGCTATTACAACAATCTAAATTCTGTACTGGTATGGGTTTCTAAAACCCAGGGTCACCTCCTTGACATTATGATGTATAAGTGGACTACATTATTTTTGTTTATTTGAGGATAATTGCAGCATTTCTATGTGCAAGTTTTCAGTCATTCTTTAATACTAATAGTATGTACACAGAGCTTTAAGATTTGCAAAGCACTTAGTATGTGTTATGTGATATTATCCTCAGAACACTGGAAAGTAGTTGCTATTAATTGTCCCCCTTCTACAAAAGAGGTAACTGAAGTAGACAGAGGTTAAGTCACACAGTTGGATAGTGTCCAAGGCCAGAATGACAAGACTTCCTGATTCCAGACCTAGTGCTCTATCCCCTGTACCACCTATCTGACATCTAAAGTTCATCTAAAAAGAAGTCCTCTAATAATGCATCCTAAAACATTTCAATATTGCATTTATATCAGCTACTATGATACCTTAGAAAAGCAAGCACAACAAAGGATGATATTAATGTAATCACTAACTGCATTTCAAAATCCTATAAGATCAGTACTTACCCTCTGTTACATTTGGCTATTTCATCAAAGAGAAGTTTCCATCGAGGTCTTCCAATAAAAAGTCTAGAATTTAGTGCTTGGTACTTTTCACCAATTATTTTCTGCCAAAAATAAAATGTTTCATTCTGCATGACTTACAGATTTTTCAAGATAACCCATTGCTCTGACATTATTCCTAATAACACCATGGCTCCCTACCAAATCACTGGAATGAAGAATATTTAAGAATTAAGTGGCAAGGCATTAATAGTTACTTTTAGGCTTTATTTCTTTCCTCTTTTTCCTTTAATTCCTACAATTGTCTTGAATGTCATTCTTACAAATTGTTGATGTTCTTTGACTAGTTTGTTTCCATGGTTTTTTTTTTTAATAACCATAGTATGTTAACAAAGAATGTGATCTAATTACTCATTCTCAGCATAGATATTTTATAGATACCATTACAACACAAAGACCAGTGTCATATCTGATTCATTATACAAGTGAAATATTACAAATGAGCACCATAAATTTGGAAATACATTCATAGTCATGACAAGCTTAAAATAAAAGAATAGTCTGACGGTCTTGGTGCAGTACCCATGTATACAAGGGTCTCTCAAGACACGCTTATTGACTAAATGATGCTTACAATTGACAAAAAACAATGGAATTGAATAAATAGAGAGGGATTTGCTGTTGCTAACAGCAGAGCACTAGACTGGGAGTTGAGGCATAAATCAGGACATTAACTGTGGTAGAATGACACCTAGTCATACCTAACATATAGGATAATATACAAGTGAAAGACAAAAAGTTCTAAACTCAAATCATAACCAGTGAACTATGTCCTCCATAGAGCACTACAGGAATGTGAGTTGTTGTGGTTATTGATGCCTAGTTACACATGTCTGCCTTACTCTTCAATGCTAGATTTTCCTGTAAGGAAACCAGACCAAATGTACATTCATCTTCCCTCTCTGTTGTACCCTTCCACTTCCAACCCAGCACCAAGAACCTTCATAAAGCATACCCACTGGTATAAATTGCATGTAGATCACTGGAAGGCATTGATAGCTTCAAGGATAATCAAACAATTTTAAGCACAAAATTCTGAAGAGAAGGCCCTTGGGACAGAATGTCTTTAAAAATGTCTTAAAAGACAGCTTTTTGCTTGATGGCTTCTTGTTTAAATTTCCTCAGGGCTTCAGCTGCTATGCCAGATCTCCCCACATCAGGCCTGATAAGCCTGCTGCACTTTCAGATAGCCTTAGTCACATACCTGTATTCCATCTGTTTGACTGAGGTACAGCTGAATGTTCACATAGTCAGGTCGGTTCTCCTGCCAAAGCTGGGAGGATATAAAAAGAGAAAAAAAATACCAACACAATGTTTCATTTTTTTTCCTGTATATGTTATTTCCTGCCAAATTCTATGTTTCTGTGATTCCATATTCTGCCAATATCTAGGACTTACATATCACATATCCAATTCTGTGCAAAATATTATTCTAGGTACTCAGGAAGATATAAGGTTTAGAGAAGATTATAGTCTCTGTCCTTATGGAGCATATAGTTTGTATATATTACAGAGAGGTACAAAAGTGCCATGTGACATCTGAAAAGAGGTCAATTTTCAAAGAATGAGATTGAGAAAAAAGGAATTGTGGGTATTTGAATTGAGTATTAAAGATCAGTAGTGATTTTGTGGGAAAAAGGGATGAGAAAGAACATTCCAGGAATAGAGAATAATGTGAGTAAAAGATAAAATTAGGGAATCACAGGGGATTCAGGGGATTGCTACTGCCTTCTTTCTGAGATAACCTTCTTTGTATATATCTCATATGTATATACATGTCTCCCTCATTAGAATGTGAACTCCTTGAGGCCAGGGACTGTTTTTAATCATTTTTTTAATATCTCCAGTGCTTAGTACAATTTTTGACACACAGCAAGCAGTTAAGAAAAGTTTATTGACTGACTGGCAGGTAGCAATGAAGTGATATATGATTACACTGCTGCATAAGGAAAATTAAGCAGTAGTGAAGGATAAAATGGATGGCAGAGAAAATGGAAATGGACAGCCCTCCATTAAGGGGAAGTCATTTCAATAATCCAGACGGGTTGTAAAGATGTCTTGTTGAGGGATGTCACCATGGTGGTGACAGTAGGAAGGCAAAAAAGGAGAGAGATTTAAGAGATGTTCTTGAGGTAGACTTAATAGAAGTTCATGCTGACTGCATTTTTGAGTAGAGGGAGGAGCCAAAAAAGAATCTCAAGATTTCAAATAAGGGACACTGGGTGGCACCACTAACAGAAAAAATGAAAAATCAAAATACAGGAGCAGATCTAAAAGGCAAGATCAAAAGTTCAATCTTGAATATTACAAGTTTTTAAGCAATGGTGAGAAATTTAGATGCAAGTATTCTTTAGTTACTTATAGTTACAGATCTGTAACTCAGAAGAAAGGACACAGCCTACACAGAGGTGGTATTTGAAAGCTTGAGAGTAAATGGGATTGCCAAGACAGAATTTAGAAGGCAGCCAAGGAATCCTCCTTGATGGAACACTCAAAAAAATTAATAGCCAATGAAAGTAAATAATAATAATAATAATCCTTAGTATTCATATAGTACTATATGAATACTGTAAGATTTGCAAAAGACTTTATAAAAATGATCTCATTTGAGCTTCACAAAGACCCTGGGAGGTTAATGTTTTTATGACTTTCATTTTACAGTAGAGGAAACACTATTAGCATCAGTTGGAGAAACTGACATAGGAAGTAGTTAAGTAACTTGCCCAAGGTCACACAGATAAGCAGTGCCTGAGACTGGATTTAACCTTAGGTCTTCCTTATTCCTGGCCCAGTGCTATATTCACTGTATGACCAAGCTGACTCCAGAACTGAAGAAGAGGGAATAAAAATAAGTTACTTGTTACGAAAAAGATAATGTAGACTTTTAAGAGAGTTTTTTCATCGAGTGGTAGGCAAAAAAGTCAGATTGCAAAAGATTAAAGAGATTAAAGATTAAGAAGAGACTAAATAATGAGAAAGTACAGGCAAAAACTCAATCAATAAACAAGAATTTATTAGGTACCAACTATGTGGTAGGAACCAGAGTACACAGAGGGTATAGAAAGGGAAAAACAAAAATCCCTTCATTCTGGGAAGATGAGATGTGTCTGTACCCACAGATATATACTGTGTGTGCATGTGCATGTGAGCGTGTGTGTGTGTGTGTGTGTATGTTTGTGTGTGTGTGTGTATGTAATATAAATAGAAAGTCAGTGGTTGAAGGGGAGGCCCCCATGAGTGATATTGCACTTGAGCAAGGCATCAAAAGAGGCTAGGGATTCTAAGAAACAGGTAAAGAAACAATACATTTCAGCCATGGTATACAGTGAGAGGGACAGAAAGAAAGACAGTTTGGTTTGCTGTTGGAGTATAAATAGAGAAAAATAAAAGTCTAGAAAGCAAGTTGGAGTTAGGGTAATTTTAAATGTCAAAGAAGTTTCTGTATTTGATTCTAGAGGTCATAGGAAGGAAGTGAAGTTTACTAAGGAGTGACTTGGTCAGATTCATATGGCAGAAAAATCAGATTAACAGCTGCAGAGAATAGACTGAAAAAGGGAGAGATTTGAGGAAATGAAACCAATTAGGAAGTAATTGCAATAGTCCGGGAGAGAAGCTATTGGCTTTTGAACTAGTATGGAAGTGTACAAGGAATCTATGCACGTTTTTAAAAAGTTAAAAAGATGATATATTCTTAAGTATAAGTAATGAATAATATTTTTAAGTCTGATAATTACTTTGGCTCTATGTTTCTATCCATTCTATTTTACCAAGAAGAAATATAAATTGCAACTTGTTTAATTTACTCTGCAATTTTCAATTCCTACCCTTTAGTGAAAACACATTTTAAATGCCACCTCCTCCATGAAGCTTTGCTTGCTATCCCAAGTCACTAACAAACTTCTCCCTTGGCCCTCACATAACACTTTTGTTATGGTCCTTTATTACACTCAGCACATATTATTTATTATTTATTGTAATTGCACATTCTTGTACTTTCTCTTTTCACTAAACTGTAAGTTCAGGGGGCAGCAACTTTGTCTTACCTAAACTTTGAATATCCTTCAGGACCAGGGAGAGCAATCAGTATATAGTACCTTCAGAGCACAGTAGGGGCTTTAAAAATGTGTATTGAATTGAACTGTTTGGTGCTTACCTTGTCACAACAAATAAATATTATACTTTAAATTCCGTCCCTAAAGCTCTTCTGGATAGGGATACAGATTATCTGTAGAGCAGGTACTCCCTGAAGGCAGGCAGTAAGAAGCTAAAGAGATTCAAAATCCTCCTTAGAAGCCATTAGAGTTGCTAGCACCTTCATAGGGCTGCTGGGCAGAAAAAAAGCTTTGAAAACCTCAAAGTGCTACAGAAATGTGTGATTATAATTAGCAAAATAGCAAAATACTTTGCACATAGCAGAACCTTAATACGTATTGGCTGAATGAATGATGACAAAGAAGAATCTCAATATTCTGCAATTAGAAAAAGATGGAAAAGTTGTTCCTTTCTCCCTTTTCTGTTTTCTTGAGCATGATTGGAGGTGGGGGGATATCATCAATTTAGATCTAGAAGATGACTGACTTTAGAGGTCATTTAGTCTTTGTTTTGAAGACAAAGAAACTGAAGTGAAAGTGGTTCAGGTCTCACCAGGAGTGAATGGCTGAGCTCCAATGTGAGATCTCAGGTCCTTTTCCTCTCAATCCACTGATTTTTCCACTACCATGCTGAGACTATATATTCAAACACTGTGCTTCCCTGATAAAGTTAACTGTGCTCTCCCTACCCTTTCACTCCTATAGCCCTGTTTTTCTTTGGTTTTTCATACAGCTTCATGACACATTGGTCATTATTGACAACAATCCAGCTGATTCTTTTAAACAGTCCTCTAAAAGGCATAAATGAAAGGCCAGTATCAAAAAGAGCTGGAATTTATGCTCTGGGAAAAAAAAGAACACTCATCAATTGTTACTTTACCAAATTACCTTGTTATGTAGCACACAGAGTAAATCTGCAAACCAGTGAAACGACTTGATATCCCTGCACACCCAGATGAAATACAGTCTTCTGAGCTTGTATGGTCTCCAGTCATCCCTTTAAAATTAAAATGTCACATTAGGGAATAAGGCAGCAAAAAAGCAATTAAAGGTATGTCTTAGAAAATTTACTTGCTATTAGAAAACAATCAATAAGTAGAGCAGTCTATGTACATCTTGGTGTCTGAAGATGTATCAATGGTTGGAGCTCCCATATTAATTTAAAACAAAACACTGGTACCAAACCTCCATGTAATGATGTGTGAATCACATGAGTAAAACATTTATACCTGAGGGGTGTCTATTATGTATCACTATATCATCTGTCTGATAAATCATTGCATAAAAAAAAAACAAAGCTGGCACATATATCAGAATAATACCATTCCTGAGCTCTTAAGGGGAAAAAAAATAGACTGGATTTCCCTGGATCTTGTGTCTGGAGAGATCTCACTCCAAAGGTCATATGATCTTGACCTGTCTTCCCAGAAATCCCACCCAAGAGTCATTCCAGAAAATGGGTTGTTTACCCTACTTTTTAAAATCTTCAGGGGAGAATATTGCACAATGCCCCTATGTAATGGATTTCAGTGTCACACATTCCAAGAGTGTGTGTTCCTTTTTATTATGATGATGAATTAGTTCTGAGGTTAAGAATTTGTTCTCCCAACAAAGGGGATGTCCAAATAGTCTCTAATGCGCTATTGAAAACAAATTACTCTGGCTTGAAAAATATGGTTATTTTTCTAAGTATTGCTAATGTCCCCAAATTTACACAAGACATCTGATGGATGGAGAGGAGAGAAAAACACAACACACATAAATACATTTTTCTTGCCTTTTCTCTATTTTTACATTCGCCCAAATAAATTTTTAATGTGAAGGTCTATGTCTACTTTAGAAAGAGACAGGAGCTCTTTTTAAAAATTTCCTGCTGTCATTTTTCTTGAGAGATTTTATGCCAAATAAGACCATTCAGTGAACTTCTGCTGACAGTCTCCAATTTAAAGCAGCTGATGGCAGAACAGTTTCTGGTTAAGGGATCTTACCTTTGGATCCTCTCCATTTTGGCCATACTGAATCAGTTGGGTGACCTTCATAGCAGGGCTCAAGAGCTAGCTCTATGTTTTTATTTTTCTTGTTATATTACTTTTAAGCAATCATGGTATAGTGTAAAGAGGAATTCAGATATTAAATAATAAGTAATAATAATATTCCTTGTTATTTTAAGGTATTTTGTTGCCTTCCATATATTTTGCCATTTTAAATTATAGTCCCTATATTAGACAAAAAGATCAATATTAAGATCCTAATCTCTCTCCCCCTCCCTCTCTCTCTCTCTGTCTCTCTCTCTCTTTTCCTCCCTCCCCTTGTAACATTTATAGACACATCATAGTTTTCCTCTAGTAGCTACAATGCATATTAACTCACCTAGCCTTACACCATCTTTAATAAAAAGCTACAAGAGAGAATACAGAGTAGAGTGGAAAAAACTGAGGTTTCTGTTTCATGTTGAATGATTGTTATTTCTTCATTGTCTGACTATTCCATTTCACCAGAATTTTTAAAGGATTGAATAATAAATCTTGCTAAATTGTTGATAGGGGCCAAACTACATATTAAGTTCAATTTGAGGTTCAGGCCTCCATTAGAAGCACAATTATGGTCAATAAATGTTTCCAAATGGGCATGTCCTCTCTAATTTTGAACAGATTTCAATTACAATTGTACAAGAAGAAGTTACAGAGACATGAGATTATATGCTGTTATATGTATAATATACAAAACTACTAGTGAAAATAAGGAAATTAACATTTCTGGTGGAGGAAGTCTGATTATTTTTCTTAGTTATACATTTTTCTTCTTTAAAATATTTATTTTTAACATTCTTTCTTAGAAAAATCTGACTCCCAAATTATCTCCTTCCTCTCAGGCCCTTCCCAACCATTGACAAGGAAAGCAATATGATACCAATTATACATGTGAAGTCATGCAAAATATATTTCCACATTAGCTACATTATAAAGAAAAGAAAGGAAGAAAAATGAAGTGAAAAAAGCACGCTTCAATTTCTTTCAGAATTCATCAATTTTCTCTCTGGAGGTAGATAGCATGTTTTTATCACAAGTTCTTTGGAACTGTCTTGGATCATTGTATTGATCAGAGTATGAGCTATGCTTTGATACTAAGGCTGAGATGTGTGCTTTTTAAAGGTGACCACACATTGAACATTCTATCTCCACTGACAAGAATCTATTTCTAATCGGGAAAATTAAAACTCTTAGACATTTGGAGGGGGCCAATCCAGTTCCCCCCCCAAAAATGGATATGTTTCAGGCAATAATATTTTATGTATTATAAACTCAGTATTCTTCTGTAGGACAATAGAGGGGCTCATGTGTTTCTAGCTTACATTTCATTTTTTTTTTAATTTTATTATAGTTTGCATCATTCATTTCCACAAGATTTTGAGTTACATATTTTCTCCCCCTCTTCCACCCACCCACCGCCCCAAAACAGCCATCCCAGTGTGTCCGCCCTCCCCCAGTCTATTCTCTCC
>CM053588.1:92217135-92233161 GCA_028646515.1 Pseudochirops corinnae | reverse complement strand
TTTGCCAGATGGAAAAAGAATCTCAAAAGCTCACTGAAGAGAATAATTCTTTCAGAATTAGAGTGGAGCAAATGGAAGCAAATGACTTTATGAAAAATCAAGATACTATTAAACAGATCCAAACAAATGAAAAAATGGAAGGCAATGTGAAATATCTCCTTGAAAAAACCGCTGATCAGGGAAATAGATCCAGGAGAGACAATTTTAAAATTATTGGACTACCTGAAAGCCATGACCAAAAAAAGAACCTAGAAATCATCCTTGAAGAAATTCTCAAGGAAAATTGTCCAGATAGTTTGGAACCAGAGGGCAAAATAGCACTTAAAAGAATTCACTGATCACCTCCTGAAAAAGATCCCAAAAAGGAAACTCCTAGGAATGTTATAGCCAGGTTCTGGAGTTCCCAGATCAAGGAGAAAATATTACAAGCTGCCAAGAAGAAACAATTTGAATACTGTGGAAACTCAATCAGGATAACCCAGGATCTAGCAGCTTCTATGTTAAGGGACCAAAGGGCCTGGGATATGATATTCTGTGGATCGAGGGAGCTAGGATTCAAACCAAGAATCACCTGCCCAGCAAAACTGAGTATGATGTTTCAGGGCAAAATAGGGTCATTCAATGAGGTGGAGGACTTTCAAGCATTCTTGCTGAAAAAACCAGAACTGAACAGAAAATTTGACATTCAAACACAAGAAGCATGAGAAGGCAAACATAGAAAATAAATCATAAGGTACTTATCAGAGTTGAACTATTCACATGACAACATGGAAAAATGAGAATTGTAACTCGTGAAACTTTTCTCAGTATGAGGATAGGTGAAGGGAATATAAATGTATATATATGTATACATACACATATGTCTATATAGAAGGGTATATATGCACATAAATAAATATGTGAGTGTGGGTATTTATGTGTATGTAGACAGAGGGCACAGGATCAATTGAATAGTAAAGGATGATATTTTAAAATGTCTAATTAAGAGGTGGGAGAAGAATAGAACGAGAGGAGACGGGGAAAGACAGAATGGGGTTAATCATCTCATATAGAAGAGGCAAAGGATAACTGTTACAATGGAGGGGAAGAACAGGAAGGCAAAAGGGAATGGGTCACCCTTTCATTGAATTTGGCTTAGGGAGGGAATGACATACACTCTAAAGTGGGTATCTACAGGAGAGTAGGGGGGATGGGGATGAGGGGGAAGATGGATGGGAGGACTGGGGGGGGGGAGGGATGTTAGAAGCATACGCTTCAGTAAAGGGACAGAGACAAAGCAGAGAACAGAACATGGCAGGGGGGCTGGAATAGGAAGGAGGGAAATATAGTCAGTGTTACACAATATGTTCATTGTGGAGATGTTCTGTGTAACTACACATGTACGACCTGTACTGAATTACCTGTGGGAGTGGGTGACAAAGAAGGAATGGAAAGAATCCAGAATTTAAAGTTATAAAATTACTGGGATAGGGAAATCCATTTTACCTAGATAGGCACTGGGATAGGGAGATCCATCTTACCCTACCAGAAAGTCAGAGGGGTGATGGGGGAGGATATAGAAGAGAGCAGATTGGGGGAGGGAGTATACAGTGGGATCGCTATTTTGGGGTGGTGGGTAGGAGAAAAATGGGGAGAAAATTTGTAACTCAAAATCTTGTGGAAATCAATGATGTAAACCAAAAAATAAAAATTAAACAAAAGTTAAAAAAAAAAAGATTTGAATAAATTTAAAGTGCATTGACAGAGGTGTTGGATTCCACGTCACTAGAAGTCTGCAAACAAAAAAGCTGTCAGTTTGCAGATTTTGTAGAAAGAATTCTTTTCCAGGTATGTGTTGAAACAGGTCATCACTTTGAGCTCAAAAATCATGTTATTTTGTGTATAGTTCTATTTTGCTGATATCTTTCATAATATCTACTGTAGTTCTATGGACCACATCTGCGATCTCATTGTTATAGGGAATTCCCAGTGAGGAAATTCCCTTCTACCAATGCATATCAACTTTGGTTCTGCAATTTAAAGTCTCAGAGCATTACCTGGAAACACTGAGTGAAGTTAAGTGACTTTTCTAGGGTCACACAGCCAGTACATGTCAGTGGTGGGACTAGAGTCCAAGCCTTTCTTAGTCTAAGTGTGGATCTCTATGGACTATGTGAAAGTTCTTCAGACAATTGGCATTTGAAATATAAAAAGCCCCTGGGTGACCCCTATTTTAAAAGTAAATAATCCTTTGCAAACCAAATATACATCCCAAACAGATATCCAATTGGTGAGTATATGTGGCAGCTAGATGGGCACAATGAATAGAGTTCTGGGCTTGGAATCAAAAAGACTCATCTTCATGAGTTAAAATCTGGCCTCAAATATTTACTACCTGTGTGATCCTGGGCAAGTCACTTAACCCTATTTGCCCCAGTTCCTCATGTGAAAAATGATCTGGGGAAGGAAATGGCAAACTCCTCCAGTATCTTTGCCAAGAAAACCCCAAATGGGATCACAAAGAGTTGGATATGATTGAAATGACTGAACAACAATGAACGTATGTATGCAGGAGTTCTTTCTTCAGACTGACTGCCTTTAATTCAACATAAATATTACATATATGTCATCTTGTGAGAATCCTGTTGTTGGTCAAAGAGTGGAGCTAACTCCAAAAATAAGGAAGGGGGATACACAAATGGCTTTAATTTAAAGCATCTTAGAGAAGAGAAGTTGGTTGTTCCTTTCTGAAATGCTTCTGGGCATGAAGTGAGTCACTGCAATTTTCCATTAGGGTGGTAATGACAGCTGCACAATGACGGGCAAGTGACTGTTCAGCAACATCTGGAAACGTCTTAGGGAGCCATATGAGAGCACTTTCCAAACTGCACTTTACATATTTTAAGCCGCTTAATATAAAAATATAATGTCTTTAACTTATGAATGGTGACAACTTTTATCTCATCCTTAGCTCTTAGTATCTTTAAAAGAATAATATGTTATCCTCATTATGCATATGTATGAGGTACAGAAATTTAACGTTTCTGTCCAAGGTCATATAGCAAATCAGTGAAGGTGAGACCAACTGCACACTTTGTTAGCCTGAGTCAACGTGTGAATACACAGTTTCTTTGTCTGTAACCTTATACATTCTAGAAAATGATGGCAAGGGTCCTTTCCTTCCCCTCTACTCTCTGAATGCATTAATTTTGCAATGGGATTAGACAAGGTTAGCTTTTTGTGAAAGCAGTAACCATTCACAAAGTCCTACTTCATTTTGGTTTTGCCTTCGTTTACAAGTAAAATGACATTAATTCTGTCTCAGTAGATGAGCCTAGACTTTTCTGGAAATAAGTTCTCTCAGGCCTAGAAATGTAGACTCCTGCCTAGCACCCTCTCCTTCTTGCTCTGCCACTTCTCTAGAAACTTCTTACTAGAAATTTTTATTCAATCTTATTATTTAGCACCTTCTTGCCTGTGTTATTCTAAGTGTGAAACCTATGGAATGTGCTAGAGTAAGAGCCCTCTCCTCTCTATAAAACACCCTGCTCTCTCTAAAATCACACATGATCTTAGAGAACTGACCCAGAATTTAGAATAAACTTAGTACCATGGAAGGAAGACACCCTTCACTTGGATGAACAATATTCTTCCTCCTACTTTTGGAACACAATAATCAAAGAAAGAAACTTTGGGAACAATGCCCCCCTCTAAAGGTGCAGCTGTAGGCTTATCACTCAGGTAAAGATAATCTTTCTGTATCCTTGCTTCTCTGTCCCATTCTGGAGTATCTAAAGTTAAGTATGGTTCCTTGTATGAGGTATCTACAGTCAAATAAAAAGACTTGCAACCTTTGGCATCATAGGTTTATTTGTTTATATTGAAATCTCCTAGTCTCCCAAAAATACATGAGTGATACCTGATTGTGTGTGAGAGAAGAAGAAGAAGAAAAAGAAGAAGAAGAGGAGGAGGAGGAGGAGGAGGAGGAAATGGAACTTATCCTTCACTGTCACAAATTAAAAAAAAAAAACTACAAGATTATCTCCATACCACAATGAGGTATCAGATTAGGATTCTGTTCCTACTTAGGAAGAATGTAATCATCATGTAGCAATACTTGCCAGTGGCCTTCCCTACCAAACCCATCTTTCACAATCCTGTTAGACTAATGCTTCTTATGAACTGTTGTGGTCATATCTCTTCCTTGAACACTGTTTTCTAAGAGAATTCTGAGCCAACTCTTATGTCTCAAAGAGTTGAGAAAGGAAGTAAATGAATGTTTATTTAGTACCCACTCTGTGCCAAATCACTGAGCTAAGCAATTTACAAATATTCTCATTTGATCCTCACAATAGTCCTAAGAGATAGCTGCTATTATCCTTATTTTAACAGCAGGGGAAACTCAGACAGAGGTTAAGTGACTTCTCCAAGTTCATATAGCTAGTAAGTGCCTGAGGCCATATTTAAACTCAGTTATTCCTAACTCCAGTCCCATCACTCTACCCACTGTGCCGCCTAACTACCTGCAATGTGTGAATAAATAAATGAGTAACCGAAAAAAAAGTATTTATTAAGCACTTACTTTGTGCAAAGTATTAGCAAATAGAAAAACAAGATAGTGCTTATGTTCAGGTAGCTCACATTTTCATGTTGAAGATAACATATGGATTCCAGTTACAATCCAGATAGAAAGGTATCATGGTCCCTATGATACTGTGGTAAAGTAGAAGATCTTGCATCATCTTTTATGTTATTTGTCATGATGAAATCATGTTTCTGATGTTGAACAATTTGATGGCAAGTATATTGTGATGAGAACTTTGTTTTCTGTGTCTTTGTTGTCTGTGGCTACTAAGACTGAGGTTGCACCTGCAAAAGGAAATGCCAGGTTGTATCGCCCCAGAAGATATACAGGAGTTACTTCCCAGGATGATGGCTATGGAAGCTATGTTGTAAGAAGGTCCGGTGGGGAAGATGTAGGGGAGGAATATGCTACCATGACATGGGATCTTGGTTTTATCTACCTCGTGCTGGCAATAGATCAGGTCCTGTAATAAAAGTTCCCAATACTTCAGTTTATGTTCCTATATATGTCTAAATCAGGGCAGTTTAGTGAAATCTATGAACCCCTTATCAGAATGATATTTTAAGTGTATAAAATAAAATGCAAAGAATTACAAAGCAAACTGACAAACTACTATCAAAAAAAGTTTAAGGACATAATCCCATAGGTTAAAAACCTATGCCCTAAATCTATGCTATTCCAAACAATCCTGTGCTATCCTATCTTTCCAGTCTTATCTTATGACCTTCCATATGTGATATGCTCTAGTTAAATAGAGTATTGCTTGTAAACTGAAAACATCTTGTGAATTTCTGCTTCTAGGCCTTTTCTAGGCTCATATTCATATCTTGAAAGTCTTCAAACTCACTTTGGCCCACTGAATTCTTACTAAGAAACTTATTGAAAAGAACTCATGGGGGACTTCTATTTATAACATGGAGCATTAGGTATTAAAATGGCTCCCTGTTGTGATTCAATTAAACTCAAAAACTTTTTTGTAAATTAAGTGGCTACTATAAATAATGTATCATGCTATATACTAGAGTTATAAACATGCTTTCAAGGAATTTTTTTATCTAACAAGGTAAATGTCATGAATACATAAACAAGTATTATAAATTTAACACAATGAAATTACATCAGAGTTCCACAGACAGTGGTAGCAGAGAATTGAAAAAAAAATTCTATTGCTGGCAGCAAAAATGGGTGTTACAAAGATTTGCAAACTTGAGCTCAGTCTTAAATGAAGGAAAGAATTTAAATATGTCAATATGTAGGGAGTCAGAATCCGAGGAATTAAGTGGAGAGATGTATGCAAACACATGGAGATGATAAGTGGCCACATGTTTTGGAGCAGTGGCAAGTGATCCTGGTTGACCAGGATATTATTGTATATGAAAGTAGGACTCTAAAGGAAGGCATGGAGGTAAGAGATATTTTCATGGTTGAACTTATCAAGTGACTGGTTGGGAAAAGGAGATGAAAGAGTCCAAGATGACACTGAGTTTTCTAGGTTGGACCACTGGAGAAATGGTGGTACCAATAACAGATATAACAAAATAAGGGTAAGAAGCTGATTTTTTAGACGGGGATTATGAGCAAAAACTAAAGAAATAGTAAATTAAGAATTTAAAGATTACTAAAGAAAATAAATGAGAAGAGTTCCTGTTTAACAATAGTGTGCTAAGGATGTTTTCAATCAACTTGAAGGTAAGATTTACTATAGATAAGGTATAAAAAGGATTTGTTACCAAATTAATATTTCTCATGGACAGCCCAGGCTATGTCCCTTAATTGTAAAAACAAAAGAAAACAAATAAAAAATCCTTTCATTAGTCTTCTATTGACTGTTTCATAAAGTCCAAATTCCTTAGGTTTGCATTAAAGTCCTTACATAATCATTATTTCCCATCATGTACTATGTGACTATACCTTTGCTCAAATAATCTTACACACTTGTGTTATTCTCTTCTGACATTCTAATCTATTGATGACCTATTCTTTTTTCAAGAGTTGGTTCAATTCCTAGTTCCTCCATGAAGCCTTTCCTTATGTTCCCAGCTGGAAGTGATATCTTCCTCTTTTGATTTCATGGTACTTAATGTTCATCTTATGCTCTAATCACATTTTAATTTTTATCGTATTTATTTTGGTGCATGTCTTATCATCCCTAACAAAGTATAAGCTCTTTGACAGGAAGGTCCACATCATGTTTGTCTATATACTTCCCTTCAGCACCTAAGATAATGCCTTGACCATAGTAAGCGATCAATATGTTTATGGAATACTTGAAAAACTTTATTGGGAATCTACTATATGAAAAATACAAAATGGGGAAAGGAAGGAGAAAGAAAGAGAAGGGGAAATGGCAGTAGCAAGGATTTGTTGAGTACATACAATATGCTAGGCACCCTGCTAAGAGCCTTACAGATATCACATTTCAGTCTCCCAACAAACCTAGGATTTAGATGTCATCAATATCCATGCTTTTCAGTCAAGGAAATTGATGCAGAAAAAGGTTAGATAATTTATCCAGGGTCAAGCAGCTGTTAAGTATCTCCAGTATCCAGAAACAAAACAGATGAAATAACTAAATTATCACTCAAAATTAGACAAAGGTTAGCCTAGAAAAATACTAAATACTGTGGCCAATGTCCATCAGTCAGCTCTTGCTAAGTTGCACTCCTGATGCATAAACAGTCAAAAGTATACATTTCTTGACACTCCCTGGTAGATCAGGACAAGATACCAAAGTGAATTTGAGAATTTTAACATGGCAACTGATTGAACATAATCATATACACAAACAACCCCCTAGGCTGATTTGTAGAATGGAAAAGAAATTTGAGGGCATCCTGCATGACGGTTGGTACTGCAGTGGATTCTCTGTATATTGGCTATTGTCCTTCATTCTCAAAGAGGACCAAAATGACATCACTATGCTAGAGTCAAGTTACCATGTGTCTGACTGTGGCTAATCAAATCAATATGAGCTCAGGAATGCTTTACCAAAAGTCAGACAGAATAGTCCATGTGAACATTTGGGGTTGATTCTTAAAGTGGTGCATCTCATGTTTCTTTTGAACCATTTCAATTCTGTTTTGCTCATTGAGCACAGCACTTTTTCTGATAAAGGCATTCCATGCTGGGTAATCCTGTGCCAGTGTCTCCCATGTCACACAATCAATTCCAAAGTTCTTAAGAAAGATCTTGAGAATGACCTTGAACTGCTTTTTCTGACCACCATGTGAGCACTTACCCTATGTGAGTTCTCCATAAAATAGTCTTTTTTTTTCAGGTGTATATTTGACATTCAAACAATGTGACCAGCTCATTGTAGTTGTGTTCTCTGCCGTGTAAGTTGAGTGCTTGGCAGTTTAGTTCAAGAAAGGATCTTAGCATCTGGTATCTTACCCTGCCAGGAGATCTTCAGAATCTCCCTAAGACAATTGAAATGGAAGTGATTCAGTTTACTGGCATGGGGTTGGTATACTGTCCAGGTTTCACAGGCATAACAATGAAGTGAGCACAACATCCCTGTAGACCTTTCGTTTGGTAGTCAGTTAAACACCTCTTCTCTCTCAGATTTCCTTCAGAGCCTCCAAAATGCTGAGCTAGCTCTGGCAATGTGTGCATAATGGCAAAGTACACTGTTAAGGTAAGTGAAATTATCCACAGCATTCAAAACTTCTCCATTGGCTGTAACTGATGGTTCCACTTAGGGATGGTATGGTGCTGATTAACAAATCACTTGTGATTTCTTGGTGTTAACTGTGAGGCCAAAATTAGCACAAGCAGCAGAGAATGAGCCCATATTTTGTTGCATCTCAGCTTCAGAGGTTGCACTGAGTGCACAATCATCTGCAAACAGAAAATCATGCAACAACACTCCCTCTACTTTGGTCTTGGCTTGTAGCCTTTTCAAGCTGAAGAATATACCATTAGTATGGTAGCTGACCTTGATACTGTGTTTGTCCTCATTGAAGGCATTTGACAACATGACTGAAAGCATCATGCTAAAAAGCATGGGAATAAGTGCACAGCCTTGTTTCACTCCATTGGTTACTGGGAAAGCACAAGAGCATCATCCATTATCTACAACTCCAGCAAACATGCCATCATGAAATTGTTGTACAATGCTGATGAAAACTTCTTCAGGCAACCAAATTTTGATATAATTTTCATAAGCCATTGTGACTGACAGTATCAAAGAGCTTGGTCATATCCACAAACATTGTGTATAGACCTCTGTTCTTCTGGCATTTCTGCTAGAGTTGTTGAGAAGCAAGCATCCTATTGACAATTCCTTAACCCTTTCTGAAGCCACACTGGCTCTCAGGTAGATGATCATCTTCTGAGTGAAGGATCAACCAATTAAGAAGGACTCTGGCAAGAACACTGCCAGCAATGGCTAAGAGAGAGACACTCCTGTGATTGTCATAGGACTATTTATTTCCTTCACCTTTATGGAGATGTACAATGGAGGCATCCTTGAACTCCTGGGGGATAATCTCCTCTTGCTATATAACTCAGAAAATTTCAGTCAGCTTTTGTATGAGCAATCGACCCCCTACTTTGTAAATCTTAGTTGGAATAGAATCAGCACTAGGTGCTTTGTCACAGAAGAGGAGACTAATGGCATTCAAAACTTCTTCCTCAGTTGGAAATTTGTCTAGATAGGGATTCACTTCAACCTGAGGTAAATGGTCAGTGGCTTCAGCATTGATTGATGATGGTCTGTTGTCAATCTCTCTAGGATCATATCCTTATCACTAATCAATGTGGCTCCATCAGCCCTGAGTAGTTGAAATGTACCATAAATTGCCTTCAGGGCATCATAGAAGTAATCTGGATTTTTACTATCTGCATAAAACTTAATTGCATCTACCTTCTTACTGAGTCAAGAATCCTGCTTCTCTCTAACCTTCACTTGTACTTTACTTTTGATGGAATTAAATGTTGTCTTCTTAGAGAAATGGATGAACTATCCTGCTAGTAAACCCTGTGGAGTTCTCATTTTTCATTTAGTAACTTCTGACTTTCCCCATCATTTTCATCAAACTAGTCTTGATGTTTACAAGTGTTCTGACACAGATGAGTAAATGCAGTGCTACACAACAAATCTCTGAAAGTTGCCCCCTGATTTTCTGCTCCACTGTTGCCAACCGTGTGTTGGATCAACTTTCCCTCCAAGTCAAACAAACTGCTCCCACTCAGAGAAGTGCTCTAATCTGTTGACATTAATTCTACTGGTACTCATTTTGCCTTGGGGTTGCCACTTTCATTGAATATGAATACTTAACTTGAAGAAGATATATCTATGATCAGTCCAGCACTCTGTACCACATACGATCTTTGTTACTCTCACATCCTGTGTCTTCTCCTTACCATCATATAGTCTATTAAATGCCAGTGTTTGCTGTGAGGGTGCATCCATGAAGTTTTATAGCATTTAGATAAAGAGTAGAGAGTGTTGGTGATGAGGTGGTCATGAGATGCACAAGTCTTCAGTAGTAAGTAACCATTACTGTTGCTGTTTCCAGCTTCATTCCTCCCTAGAACTCCCTGCTAAGTCTGGTAGTCTGAACCTACTAGATTGTTAAAGTCACCCAGGTTCATAAACTTGTCCTCTTGTAGTACGTTGATGATAAGGGTCTGTAGGTCTTTATAAAATTTGGGTTCATCATGGTGGGAGCATAGGCACTGATGATGGTGGCATGGCATTTTTCTGCAAGCGGCAATCACATTGTCAAGGTCCTATTGTTCACTCCTTTTGGTAGGCATACAAGTTTGTTGCTAGATTAGTTTTGATTGTAAAAACCTACACCAGCTTCATGGCATTCCCTTTCACTGGGGCTACTCCAGAAAAACTTCAGGAAACCAGCCTTCATTTGCCAGTCTTGTTTCACTCAGGGCTGCTATTTGGATGTGACACTTGATGAGTTCTCTTGCAACAAGAGCTGTTAAAGCCAAATACAACAAGGTGTAGCAGACAGGATGCTGGACCTGGATTTAGAAGGACCCATGTTCAAATCCCAGCTCTTCCACTTACTAGATGTGCTCCTTGCGGCAAGTCATTTAGCCTCTCTCATGCTCAATTCCTTCACCTGTCTGTTGCATATAATAATATCACCTATTTCGCAGGATTTTTGCAAGGATCAAACAAAATAATGCATCTAAAGCATTAAAAAAACCTTGAAGCAATATATACTTGTGAGTTTTTATTATCAAAATTCAAAGGAAGACCATAGATCTAGAACTGAAAGAGATCTTAGAAGCCATTGCTTCCAATCCCTTGATTTTACAGATGCGGAAACTGAGGCACAGAAATACTTAGCCAAGATCATGCATGTGGTAAGAGGCAGAGCCAGGATTCAAACTTGGTTCTTATTACTCCCAATTATGAACCCTTTCCATTACCTCACACTACCTCTCAGAAGGACGCCACATAAAACCTAAAGATCATCAAGCTTTTTAAAGAGTACATGTATAGATGTAGAAGGATGCTCAGTCAATACTTGTCATGTTCCACTGTTTCAGCGGAAGTGGTAGGGCTTTTAAGGAAGGAGTATTAGGAAATGTACAAAAATAGGTCACTTCAAAAATTGTTTTAAAAGGTTGGAACATAAGAACAAATACGTCTGAATAAAAAAAATTTACTATCTAATTTGACAACATCTCAATTAAAAATTTGTGAAAACAACATTTTACTATGGTGGATGCTCCCAGAGGAAAAGTTTAATTATGACTATCAACTAAGGAAATTCCCTTTTCTAGGAGTCCCTAGTACTAATGAAATCTAAGAAATATTTATTCAATTTCTTTTTTTTTAATTTTTTTTATTTACTCATTTACTTTTAATTTACAAGATTCAGTTCCACAATCACTTGAGTTTCAGATTTTCTCCCCTCCCTTCCCCCCACCCCATGGTGGCGCGCAATCATGTATAGGTTCTGCAAATACTTTCACATTGTACAATAGTTTAGTCATATAGAAGGGTTGTAACCAATGAGTGATCACTGGGAAAAGAAAATATTTATTCAATTTCATGTATCCCCTTCCAAAGGATATAAAGTTAATGCTATTCTATTGTACTTTATAGATATATTTTAAGAGACATTGCAGTGTACTTTGGCAAATCACTTACAACCAGTTGCATCAAAAAAAATGAGTCAGAGAATAAGAGAGAGAGAAAGAGAGAGAGAGAGAGAATGGAGGATGTGTGAATATTGGTTCAGATTCAATATAAACTTTCCACCTTACAAATAGCATCCCTGTAAATTTTCTGTTACAGAGGTAATTACGGTAACTTTTCCTTGCTATGAGCTAAGATGTTCCATATGAGTTATCATAGCTTTCCCTCATATCTTACCAGCCTATCATCTTTTTAATTATATATTTATTTGATGATATTATTTGTCTTGGTTCTTATTTGTAGTTCCTTTTTTGTTACTTGCTGCAGCCTACTCACACTCATTATATGTTTCTTCATTACCTGCTGAGTGATAATGATGAGGACCAGGTCTATGGATTTCATTAGTACTAGGGACTCCTAGAAAAGGGAATTTCCTGCACCAATTGCAGTTTTGTTATAATGCCTTTTTTCCAGAACATTTTATGCATGAGTATTTCAGGATATTTTGAGGTTTATAGTTTTCATATAGGTAAACCACTATCTGTCCATTTATGAAAAATAGCAACTTTCTATCGTATGGATATAGCCACCAGGTCATTTCTTATTAAGCATTTAGTAGGCACTAGATTTCTACAGCCTAAAATCATATTATATAATTGTCTCTGTTAGCTTCCCTAAATGATCTACACTGATTATTAAGATTGGGATCCTTAAAGATAAACCTCCTGTAGTCATTGAGGGCAATGATCTGGTCCTGAATTTCCATCATAAAATCTTCCATTTCCGCAAATAAGTCAACATGAATCAGCTACTTATTTTACACCATTTATTTGATTTATAACTTGTTATAATTGGTTAAGTTTGCCCATGAAGGGCTTTCAGTTTCATTTCTTAGGCTTTCATTCCATAGGCTTCCTCTGAAGCTAAGAAGTGGTCAGTTACATGTGAAAAATTCAGTGAGAAACATCTATAATCAGCTCTCACCTTTGCTCTAAGAAGAGATGTATTCAAAAAGCATTTCTGTTTATAATGCACCCTATGAATATCTATCAATTTGCTTCCTCATTTGTTTGTTTGTTTGTTTTGCTATGGAAATACTAAAATCGCTCCACACGCTTTAAGCATGAAGGATCCTAAGTTTTATTAATACCATATAGAATTTTTGTTAGTATACTTTCCATATCTATTACATTCTGTGTTACAACTCCAAAAGTATATATTGATTCTGGCATTGCATAAGTGTTGATTGTTTCATATACAAACTTCATAATCAATTTTATTTCAGAATAATGTTAAGTCTCTTAACGAATTCAGTCAGCCCTAGTTTGTAAGTTGATTGGTTCAGTTTCCTGTGAATTCACATTGTTCTCAACAAACAAATCCAATTTCATTTGTCTCATTGGAATTTTCCCTTTGCTCTTCAGAATCTTCTGTCTCTTCTGGGCTGAAATCCTGTGTAGCATTTTAGTTTAAGATTACTTTTCTCTGAACTTCTAGAAACCCTATTTCTCAAAATCTAGGGTGATGCTAGATTATGAATATAGGAATTTCTCCTTTTCTAACAAGAACTCTAGAAAGGAATGGTCATTTCTGTCTAGAGTTCCCATTATTTCCTCACTAAAATTAGTTATACTCTTATTCATGAAAATCAGTTCCAGTAGTTTCCTTTGTTGATTGCTCTATCTTTTGAAGTATGAAATGATCAGTAAGGCAGATCAAGAGATTGCTACAATTATTCTGTGTGTGTGTGTGAGAGAGAGAGAGAGAGAGAGAGAGAGAGAGAGAGAGAGAGAGAGAGAGACAAACAGACAGAGAAACAGAGAGACAGAAAGAAAGGGGGTGGCAGTAGATGTCTCGATACTATCAACTACATCATAGTTCTGTGCCAAGCCTGTGATCTTTTTCTCATAGTCTTTATTTGTTTCATCTTTCTCACATCTCACTATTTTACAATGAAAAGATCATTTATTTTCCTTTTTTCATTTAACTTCATCCAAATACCAAGTGCCATGCTTATTAATCCCTCTGGTTCTTGGATTTTCTTACACATATACACTTAAATGCTGCTCCTCTCTTCTCAGATTGATATATTTCATTTCTTTTGATACAGATCCAGAACCATGATACAATCATGCATTTTGTCTCACCAAATCTCAGTGATTTCTATGAATTCATCTTTACTTCCCTAAAATTAGTATTTTAACTCCTTTGGTGTATTGTTTAAAATGTGGACATTACATATAATTGAGGCCATAGGTTTTTACACTGGTTCCTTTTTTCTTGCTATACCATGTCAAAAAGGACAGTTGAAATGTAGAAAAACATAAGTTCAAAGACATTATCAGCTGACATTTTCTATTATATAATTAATTATCGAACGATTTTACTAAAAAAATCTGCAGATGAGTGAGGCAAACCAGATCTCTAAAAATTCCTTTCCTGTTATGACATCCTATGATTCTATAAACATCTATATATTGAATCAGAATTAAAATTAGTTATGTCAGAGATCCCCCATTTGGGCCATTAAAAAAATTCAACAAAGCAACATCTGCAACCAATTCCCTCTCAACTGATGGGTTTCATTTCCTTGCTCAAGCAAAAGAGTGATGACTAGGAAGCCAAGAGAATTTGAAAAGCTGAGAATGAGGGAGGAGAAAGAGCAAAAGAAAATGAATGACCACTGATTAAGTATCCGGGCCACTTGAAGAGTTTATCTTACTCCCAGGAAAGGGGCTTTCAATGACACCTATATGAAGTTGGTAGGTAGGGCAGGTTTTATCACTATCTCAAACATGGAAAAAATACTAGAGTACTAATAGAGTAATATAGTACTAATAGAGACAGGAAGAGTCATGTTCATGACTTCAATTGTGGTCTCAGACACTTACTAACTGTGTGACCCTGGGCAAGTCATTTAACCCTGTCTGCCTTAGTTCTTTATCTGTAAAATGATCTGGAGAAGGAAATGGTGAACCATTCCAGTATCTGTGTCAAGAAAACCCCAAATGGGGTCATCAAGAGTCAGACATGACTGAAAAATAATGTAACAGCAATAAAGATAACAAAGATCAATAGTTTAGCCTGGTTAGGACCACAGTTCAGAGTTTTGTCATGGCATTTTTGAATTAAAAAAAGAATGTTTGACAAACTAATCCATCAATTTAAGCATATCTAAAGGGCCATAAAAATCCTTTACAAGAACTACTTTGTAGGGGCTGGAACCAAGATGGCAGAGTAAAAGCAGGAACTTACTTGACCTCATCCCCAATTACCTCAAATACCTGTAAAAATGACTCTAAACAAATAAATGGCAGAATGAAATGCGTCTCCAGCTGTGGACAGCCTGGCAAACCAAAAGTAACAGTCTATTGCAGTGGGTTGGGAGCAGAGGGCAGTCCCATGTGGACTGTGCCAGCACAGACCAGCAGCACAGATTGGCCAGAGCTAAACTCAGGTGATCTAATCATTGGCAGCTGTGGTGGTTTCCAGACTTAACCCATAAACACTAAAAAGAAAGTAAAAGGTCAGTGGGGAAACTCTGTCGGAACCAGGTGAGAGAAGAACATGGTCGGGTCCCTAACCCTAGGGTGGCAGAGGTGGCAGTGGCTACAGCTGCTGCCCTGGTGGCTGCTTCCAGAGCTCCAAACCCACAGATGGTGGGGGGACCATGCAACTGACCAGGTAGCAATTGCAAGAATCTCTTTGTTGGTGCTGAGGCAGGATTCTCTAGCTTTGCCCTACTTGAATCTGGGTCAAAATCTTGGGTGGCAGCTCTGGGGTTAGGAGCACTGGAGTGGCAGAGCTTGTTGAGGCTGTGGAGAGATAGTCCTCCTCACAGTTCTGAGGCAGGTGCCTAGAAGAAACTCTGACAACATCTGTGAAAAACCTCAGCAATTTGGGACTCAGCACTCTCCACTCTGGAAGCAGAGTTCTACCATGGCAAAGAGCTCAAAAGTCAAATATTTGGCTTTCACGATGAGTAAACAGAGGAAGAAAAACCAGTCCATAGAACCTTTTGGAGGAAGCAAAGAGGATCAAAACATAGAACCATAAAATTAATTGGTCACGGGTCATGGAGGAGTTCATGAAGGATTGTGAAAATCAAATAAGAGAACAGAGGAAAAATTGGGAAAAGAAAGGTGAATGATGCAAGAAAATCATGAAAAATGAATCAGCAGTCTGCTATAGGAGCCAAAAAAAATATTTGTTATGGGAATCTAAAGATCTTCCCTGCCCCTAGGCCCTTTGCTGAAGTGGCTACATGACTTTGAGGACCCTTGGATATTTGAAAGTATACTGTGTTCCCTAATAGGCTGAATGTGGTCACGTGGAGCCTGTGGCGCCA
>CM053588.1:92183543-92216635 GCA_028646515.1 Pseudochirops corinnae | reverse complement strand
AAGAACCACAGAAATTCAAAGTTGAAAGCAGATCTTTATTATTATTGAATCTCCCTCAGAGATCATAAGGAACAATCCATATCTGAACAAAAATTCCTTTGACATCTTTACTCAGAAAATTGACATTCAAAGAAGGGAAAATAACAACTTTTTAAGGAAGACCATTCCCATGTTAAGTAGTTCTATTTGATAGGAAGGGGTTTTTTTTTCTTTTTCTTTTCTTTCTTTTTTTTTTTTTGTAGACATCAACTCTCAATTTGCTTCTTTATAGCTGTTACCCACCAGTCATCCCAAATCCTGCCATCAGGGCCCAAGTAGAACAAGTCTAATTCCTTTTCCCCATTTCAATCAAGATCCAAAAATATATTGACAGAAGCAGAATTTAATAAGATAAAATTCAATAGGTATCAATGTAAATTTTTGTACACGGGTTCAAAAAGCTAAGTACAAATACAAGGGTAAAGGTAGCATAAGTAGACAGCAGTTTGCAAGAAAATCCTTTGGCTGCTTTAGAATACTACAAGCTCACATGAAAAAGAAGCATAATTTGTCAGCAAAAATAGCTAAAGCAAAATTAAACTGGAATAAGAGGGATATTTTTTTAATAGATAAAGAGGTGATAAGGCCACTATACACTGTGCTGACCAGACCACATCTGAAACAGTCTGTGCAAAATATGGGTAATATAGTTTAAGAAGAGCATCAATAAGTTAGTGAGTGTCAGGAGGAAGGCAACTAAGATAGTAAAGGGTCTGGATTCCACAACATATTATAGTCAGTCAAAGCGACCAGGGATATAAAGCTGGAGAAGAAAAGACTAAGGGTGTCACTGCAGCTCTTATCACATATTTGAATGGCTGACTAGTAGAAGATGAAAATGACATTATCATAATGGGTTATTACTGTGCTATAAGAAATGATGATCTCAATGATCTTAGAAAAAAACATGTGAAAATTTGCACAAAATAATGAAAAGTGAAATGAGAAGCAGCAAGAGAACATTGTGTACAGTGACACCAGTTTTTAAGGCACAACTTGGAGTGACTAAGTCATTCTGGTTATCAGAAATACCCAAATTAACTATAAAAGACATTTGAAGGAAGATGTTACCTGCATCTAGAGAAAGAACTGATAAAGAGAATTTCATATAGAATAATTTTACATTCATATGTGTATATGTATACACACACATGCATATTTGTGTCTAATGGGAACCATCTCTAGGGTAGGGAGGGGGAAAGAGGGAAGGAAAAAAATAAGTTACTTGATAATTTTATATATTTAAAAAGAATAGCAAATTATACTTAATAGATTTGCAGTTTCATATACAATCTTCTTTTTTTTCTATTCTGCTACATCATGGAAATGTATGTTTTATTTCTTAAACTCAGAATAATATGTCTGTGTGTGTGTATGTGTGTGCATGCATGCTTCTGTGTGTGTGTGTGTGTAGAAAAAAAAATGACATGAAAATAGAGAGCAAAATCAGGAGCTGGGTTGAAGTTGAAAAGAAGCAAATTCAGGCTTAATACCAGGGGAAAGTCCTAACAATTATGGCTATCACAAAGTGGATTGAGCTGCCAAAGGAGGCATGGGCTTCTTCCCCTCTGTAAGCCTTCAAGCAGAGTCTGAATGACCACTTCTCTGATATGCTATAGTATGGATTGGTGCTTACAGATTGGTCATGACTGTTGAGATCACTTCCAACTCTAGGATTCTGTAGGCAAACACATTCTGTGGGACTTGCTCCTATCTGTGCATCACAGAACATATTTATGTATATACATAAACATACATATACACATATGCATGTGTATGTATATGCACACATATATCCATGGAGCATCTATATACACAGATGTATATATGTTTGCATATATATGTATACACACATTGAGATATATATATATATATATATATATACACATGTGTATATGTTTCAATAAGGCCTCTTCTGATACCTCATCATGGCAGAGGGTTGAGCTAAGTTCTCAAAGGCTATACTAGCAGAAAACAGTATTTTGCAGATTCTGATTCTGTAGTCTAAGTTGGTCAACTAGACCATTTTCATTATTTCCAGAGATGCATCTCACCTCTAGCCTCACCATTGAATGATGACTTTTTTTATGGTGGAAAAATATAAAACAATGAAAAATGACCCTAAATCTTGTGTGATGCCTTTCAGTTTTTGTAATGATGGTGGTAGAATGATGAGAAGGGGAGTGGAAGGTTCTAAGAATCATAGCTTTTGTACTGTTGAATAATTTAATTTTGATTAGTCAAAATGTTCTTACTTTCAATGTGATATGCTTGCCAAATGGTCAACAAGTACACGTATTCCTAGATCATCTGAATCATGTCAATATTGACATTCTTGATATGAATGAAATGAGAATAAATTAATAATTTGTAGCTCCATAGAAGGATGGCTTACAAGTGTTTTCTTGAGACAAAACAACAAAATCAATGCACTGGGTTTTGTCATATGTCCAAAGAGTACAAAACAATGTTATTTAATGAGACATCTGGTTATCACATATTGCAATACCAATAATAAGTATTTGGAAAAACAAACAAAAAAACATTAAAATAATTGCAGCTTATGCAACAATGTTCATTGAAGAGTACAAAGTGGTAGAGAAATTCTATGAAGAACTTGATAGATCCCTTTTAAAAGACCATACTCTGATACTTGCTGTCTTATTAACAGTTAATAATAATAGAACATTAAAGTTTGCAAATCACTTTACAAATATCTTACATTATCTTCACAAAAACCTGGTGAGGTAGGTACTACTATTATTTCTATTTTATATATGAAGCAACTGAGGCAGACAAAGGTTGAGTGACTCACCCAGAGTCAAATAGCTCTTAAGCATATGAGAATATGGCAAGTGTGACAGATAACCGTGAAAAATTGTGAAGATGGTGAGAAAGGTGATATGCAAAAGAACTGTTCAGGGAAAAAAGATATGAAAAGGGCCAAAACTTATAGAACATACAAAAATCTCATATATATATAATTTATATATATATAATATTTTTTTCTTCAAAAATGGAACTGGTACATAGTGAACAAAAAATAAAAGTGAATATTTTAATAAATAATTTTTATTGCTGTAGAAGTTGTCGCTGAATCAGTGTACAGATCAAAACTAAGTATAGCTAATATCAGAATTTGTAAAAACCAAAAGGAAAGAATAACAATGGGAAGAAGAAATTAGGTTTGATTAAAATAATGCAGCCCTAAACTATTTAAATGAAATAAAAATGAGAAATGGACAAGAGAAATTTTCCATAATAATTTTATCCATAAATTTAAATAAGACTGTAATTGTGGGAGCCAGGATGGTTGAGTAAAGGCAGGGACTTTTCTGAGATCTCCCAAATTTCTCTCCAAACAACTTTTAAAATAATGCCTCAAAATGAATTCTGGAGTGGTAGAACCAACAAAAGGATGCAATGAAACAATTTTCCAGCCAAAGACAACTGAGGAGGTTGGCAGGAAAGTCTGTCTCACTAGGATGAAAGTAGAGCAGTCAGATTCAGGTCAAACCACAGCAAGCCAGCAACAGGCCTTGGAGGCAACTGAATTGGTGGTGGCAGTGGATTCTGGAGCTCTCAACCCACAGATGATAGGAGTGTCAGACAAATGGTCAGAGAGGGATTACAGAGGACCCTTTGCTGGCACTGGTACAAGACTCTATTGCATTGCCCATATATGGTTCAGATCACAGTCCAGGATGAAGAGGAGCACTAGCAGGAGCAGGGACACTGGCAATAAATATCAGATATATCATAAAACAGAGACACTTTTGCCAAAGGTTTTCTCCACTGTAATGCAAGAGATACACTGAAGTGTCCAGAACAAAGATGATATCATGTGGATGATGATACATTTTAGGTGCTCCAACTTGTAGATGACATTGTGCTGATCATATCAAGCACCTAGACATTGCAGAGCCTCAGACCTATAATCACTCAAAGGAATCTGAGCTGTCCAATCACCCAGGAAAAACAAAGTGGATGAACAATGTCTATTGCCCAGATTTCAACATACCATGCATTCGAATGGAAACCATATAAGGCATGCCTAAACAAATGCATAAGTGGAATAGAGAGCATAAATAGACAATATGCTGGATCCAAAGTTAAAAAGGAAAACTAACTGGATTATATTAGAGAAATGGACTGTTTCTCATGCAAGCTAAGACCAATCTTTTCAATACTAATATTTTGTCAATATTTTTACATGGCAACACAATATTGAATAGCACTTCCTCCCAAAGAACTAATCACACAAAGGGCACTGGAGAGCTGTAAGGTAGGTACAAACATTGTTGCTTGTACTTCATTCTCAAAGAAGACCGTGACATCAGAAAGTGATGCCTTGACTTGCAAGTGAATTGAATTTAAGTGAGAGAGGCCCTCACTCTCCTTGGGGGTCATCTGGGTCCAGTGGCAAGACATAGATCAGGATGACTAGAGATGACCCCCAGGTGCAAACATAAAATGCACAGAACATGTAAAATATAATATCTAGTCAGTGAAGAATTCTGAAGAATAAGACTGAAAGAAGTCATCAAAGATTTGTGAGCTGATGAAACATGGTTACTGATACAATGGCAGTCCCCTATTTTCCTCCTCTTGCTGAAATAGCTCAGTTGAGGTAAACATTTTTTTTAAAAAAATATTTATTCTTTCTCTTCCCTCCATTCCTTTCTTCTTATTAAGGCAATTTAGAAAGTACCTTCATTTTGCCAGCTTTTTAGAGGACTGAGCATTCTTCCCACTAATGTCATACTGGCTTTTTGTCTAAAATTATTTAGAAGGTTGAACCCTAAGTGTCTCTAGGACTTTGACAGGAATGTGGATTCTCCCTCCCCACCCCGCTCCCATTGTATTTCCCACTGAATGCATGGAAACTACACACTGTGACTGTCCCAATTGTAGCAACTATTTTCCTCCTTCCTTTGGATCTAGCAATAAACTTAGGGATGACACTTTTCATCTTAACTCCCCCAAACTACAGTTATATAAAAGGAAGAGAAGTTGATTTCTTTCTACGTCAAATGAAATAGATGACAAATAGATAGCCAGAGTGTTTCAATGATACCCTCACAATTTCAGGGAAAAGGAAGGAAGGTGTCCAACATGTTGGGTAGATTTTATGTGATGAATTTTTGGGAGAACATGGACAAGAGCTGCATGGGATGGACATGAATAGATAGATTGCTAACTAAGTCATTGGAGCGAATGCCCAAATTAAGATGATCTGAAATCCTTTTGATTATTTAGGATGAAATCATTTTTCAAGAATGTCACATGACTCTTCAAATTCCTGTTAATACAATAACAAGGTAACTCCCACCTTAAAGATAAGCTATGTTCCAAAAATTCATTTGTGCATATGTGGGTGTTGGAATCTTTTTTTTTCTCAAAAAGCAAAACATGCTATAAATTATGCTAAGTTTCCCATGCTTGTCTATAAAAACAAGTACAACTTATAATATTGACCCCCCCCCCCAAAAAAAAAAAACAGTGTGTAAATGTAGTAATAAATGGTATAAATATTATGGAATTGAATTTTTTCTTTTAAATACTATGAAGTTAAATTAAATTAAAGGAAATTAAACATCAAAAACACAACCAGCAGGATATTCCATGAAATTAGTATAGCTTTAAATTCTATTCTACATGGTAGGATCCTGCTCTCATTTTGTGGCATCAAGATATTTTGATCACATCTAAGATATATCAGGCAGCAGAAGGACATTATGTGGCTCTAAATCTAAGGAGATGATCCTTTGGTTCCCAAATTTCCCACTTTTATTTAGGTAACTAGAAAGGGAATGGGGAAGACTCCCCATGACCATCCAAACAAACTGATATGTTTAATTGTGAGCCAGAGTGTGGAGAGAGAAGGTTTAAAACTGTTAAAGTAGAGAAAGAATGAGTCCTGGGCTCCCTGATATAGACTCTTTGTTTGTGTATGTGATATGCACATGTATATTTATGTGTTGGGGGTAGGGCTCCAATATCAAGGCAATTCTTAGCAGGTGCCTGAAGAGGAAGGAGGTGCTGAGAGAATTCCTATAAGTTGGCATCATCAATGGGGAACAAGAGACCTGTATTCTGACATTTTCTTCTTTAACAATAACATTAGGAAAGATAATCAGGGAAAAGCATTATAGCACTATAGACTGGGAGCTTGAAAGGACCTCAGGGGCCATCTAATCAAAACCCTTCATTTTATAGATGAGAAACTGAGGCCCAGACATGTTAAATCTTGTTTCTAAGAGCAAAGAGATACTACATAGCAGAGCCAAGATTTGAATTTAAGTTATCTGACACTGGAAAATAGGATTGTCTCTGGCAACATCAGAGGGAAAAAAAATGAGTTCTGAGCTGTTGGTTTCACAGATATTTGAGAAACCTGTGTGGACTGGGTATCTAAACAAGTGACCATATGGAGTCCACTTTTATTTTTAATTTGTTAGAGATATAACACATTTCATGGAACATTACCAGGATGATTCAATTCAAGGGATATCTAAAAGAGGAATATTGGATTCTGTATTGAATAATTCACAGCATTGCAGGAGAAAGATCAACTGTTGAAATCCACAGTAAAAGACATGTCTCAAATGGCAATGTGATACTTTAGTCTGAGTCACAACAGAACCTAGATGGGTGGCAAGAATGACAAGGCAGAAGGAAATAAACTTTTCCCTAACTGAAAAGGTGAATTCTTCTCCCAAAGTGCCAGGAAGCTAAACTTTATAGCAATTGACATTTGCCAATTACTGTCAGACATTAAATCATTGATGGGCAGAGAGCTTATAAAAAATGCCAGGGATAAAATATTAATTTATTTGCATTCATATTTATTATAAGAAAAGTACATTAAAATATGTCTATGTGTACTACCCAGCATTCACACAATATGCTCAAAATCTAAGAATAAAGGTAGTCCCACTGTGGAGCCCACAGTCCCAGGAAGGCATTACTCACATCCCCATTTTAATTATTCCACTTTCCTACCTCTAAGTTAAATTCTATAACTTAGTTGAAATCATAGTACTGACTAGTGCTCTGCTAATATTAATTATTTTGAAGAATGTCTCTTCCAAAGATTAGATGCCTAGGAAATTATTCCTATGATATACTGCTCTTGATTTCCAATAAAACTCCCCACCTATCATTCAAACCTTCTCAAATGTAGCACTTCATAATATAATTTATCTTTTCCCAAAAATACAATTTCTCCTACATTTTTCTGGGAGCAGACACCAACAATTCTAAACAACTCATGAAATAATTACTACCAACAAAAATTTAAAAGTGATCTAATAAAAGGAAAATAACTTTTGAATTGAAGAATTATTTTGAGAACTCTACTTTTCTTGGGATGAGGCACAAGTAGCATATTCAAGTATTTTGCTCTATTGGGCCAATAAATAATTCTTTGTTCTTATTTTTAAAAGCTCCCATGAGAATATTTTAGGGGACAAGCACATATGATTTGATCCCTTTTGGTAATTCCTATAACTCGATACAGATCAGCAAAATCAGCAAATACATTTAGAGCTGGAGAGACCTTAGCAGCCATCTAGTCATACACCCTCATTTCACAGATGAGGAAATTGAGACTGGGAAAGATAAATGGCTAGCCCAGGGTCACAAAGATCTTAAGTGACAGAGGAAGGATTTGAACCTAGGTCCTCTGCAAATTCAGTGCAGTTTCCAATATAAGATCTGCTTCTCTATATATCAATTGTCCAGAGAACTGAGAGGGTTGGTAGTAGGCATCAGAGAAAAGCCTTAAACCCAAGTGTTCCTAACTCCAGGATTGGCTCTCTCTCCATTAACACAAGCTCTCTCTCTGCCATTAGCATACTTGATTTAAGGAGAACAATTTATAATAGTGATGAGATTAGAACCTTGATAAAAATGTAAATACTGACTATAGTAATACAAATGAAAACAATGCTAAAAGATATTAGAATGCAGCTTAACTATAATAATCAATCTGGATAAATGTGAATAAATAATGAAAGAAGCTTCCCTCCCTTCAATAAAGGAGTACTAGGCTGCAGGTCTAGAATGTTGCGTAAGGTACCAGATATAGCTTCTATGACAGATTTTTGCTTAACTGTTTTTGTCTATTACAGTCGATGATTCTCGATAGGTGAAGGTACTGAGAAAAGTCTATGGTATAAAAACAATAGATAGCAATTAACATTTAAAATAATGAGCTATTATAAAATTTATACACGCACGCACACACACACATATATATATTTAGTAACATTTGATTAAGATACTACCTACACTCATGTGGTCAATGTATTAATTTTTTTAAAGAGGTTTTTTTTTCCTTTCTCTTTTTAAAAATATTTGTTATAAAAGGTGACTCACTAGTGATAGAAAGAAGGAGTAGTATATTCCATAATGAATGTGATGTTAAAACAAAAAGTACCAACATAAAATTTAAATTAATTTTTCAAGTTCATCATGGATTATATTCTCTCCCTTTCCCAAGTAATTCCACTTACACTTTTTCAAATATATCAATTTCCAGTATAGCTGTCTCTTAGTCAGATTTATTTATATTAAGAATGATATTATATTTAAACTAGTTTAAAAGGTATCATAAAATAAATCACAACATGGCTATCTGACTTGAAAAACCTAGTATGTGATATTAATGAAGTTGAAACAGCACTTGATTTAAAAGTCATTATCACAAACTGAACAAACTATATAGTAAGAAGAAAATAACTTGACAACTCATTGTACCCTCAGAAAGCAGGTATTCACAAAAAGCAAGACTTTCCACACATAATTTAAAGGTTTTCCCCCCCAGTTCTATCCAATTATTCCTCATTTTTCATCACTGAATTTACAAAATAGGAAAGAAACATAAATGATTCACCTCATTCATCATACATTTAATAAGTGCCTACTACATGCCTAAAAAGCACTGTGCTGACACTGTATACTTATTTTCTTAAGAAAAAAAGCAAAACAAGGCTGTTTGCATACCCCTCTTGGAAGAAGACACCACAATTGCAAGAGAAAAAGAAACCAGTTGTTTTTTTTTTTTCCATACATTATCCCATCCTTTGCCATTTTAACTCACAGATATTTTTTTCTTCATCTTATTCCCTACCATAAAAACAATGAGAAGAATGTTAGATTTGGAGTCAAGACCAGGTTAGACACCTAGCTAGCCCCATGATTATGGATAGACCATTTCACCTAAAACTGGGTTTCCTCATCTGTAAAATGGCAATAATAATAATACTAAAATGGCTTAACTCACAAGATTGTGGTGAATGATATAATTTCAAAACCTTAAATGGGTATAAAAATGTGGTCCCCTTTTTTCTATTGATGGAAATAAGAGAGTACAGCTCCCCCTCTCATCATAGTAACTGCAAGTCTAGAAACTCATTTAACCAAAGTTGATCAGCGACTCATCTTAGATATCTTAGAGTCACAGTGGTGTAGTAGGTTCAGTGTCAGGAAAGCCAGGTTCAGATTTCACCTGCAATGCTGACTATTTTCTATCACCTAAAAAGCATTTGTACCTTTTTGGACCTAAGTTCCCTCATCTGCAAAAATTAGAGATCATCATACCTATAGGATCTACCTCACAGTGATATTTTAAGTTTCAAAAGAGCCACTAATCAATCAGAAAAGATTTATTAAGCACTAACTATGTATTAGGCACTGTGCTACTGTAAAATACTTTGTAAACAATAAAATATGATATAAAAGTGATTATTATTATTTTAATGACAGGCATCATGGCATAATGGATGCCAACTTAGCTTTGAAGACAAGACTACTTCGGTTCAAAAGTCATACCTTTGACACTTAATATGTGACGCAGGTAAATCCCTCAACTCCTGAAAATTCTAGCCAATTCTCAAGACTTTATATTGTAGAAAGATTGCCAGCATGTGCTTGTACAGCATTGTCTCACCTGAGAGTTCTCTATGCTAATAAAAAATACGTAGGTCAAATCCCTACATTTTATAATTTTTAATATTATTTATAATAGCTAACATTTATATGTTAAGCATTTTCCAATTAATATTTCATGTGATCCTCACAACAACCCTGGGAGATAGGTGCTACTATTGTCCCCATTTTACAGATGAGGAAACTGAGGCAGAGAGAGATCAAGTACTTGCCTAGAGTCACACAGCTAGTAAGTATATGAGGCTTGACTTGAATTCAGGTTTTCCTGATTCCAGGCCCAGCATTCAGTCTACTTTGCCACCTAGCTGCCTCGTATTTAGGAAATTATTAGATGTCAGATAATTTCCTGGGGCACTGCAATATTAAAGTGACTTACCCAGGCTAACATATGTCAGGATCAACACTTGAACTCACTTCTCCTAAACTCCAAGGCTGGCCCTCAATCCAATATGCCATGAAGCTTAGAATCATAATCACCATCATCTTCAATTGCTTGAGGGTAGGAAGATAGATACAAGGAATAAATTGAATTAAATTGTCAAAATCAATTTTAAAAGCTACCTTCAATTCTTTGTTGTGCTAGGCAAAAAGCCAATGGAGATAACCAACTGCTTGCTACCTATAATTCTCATTTGATTAGCTCCAATAGCACATAGGACACACAGAACATTCATGTCTGTTTACATAATATAAACTATTTCAATTGCTTTAACCTTTCAGCTGCAACCTTCATGCCTTACACTAAGTTGAGCTCTGCATAGGATTACCAACTGCCATTTCATCAGTGTGGCTGAAAAGGGCCAGAGGATTTATTCTGTAACCTGATATTGTGATGAGTTGACTAATGATGTGATAATGTCTGAACATGATTTTCTACCACTAGGGAATTTATCTTAATTAACATAGGCTTCTACAGTTTTTATTCCCTCTTCTCCTCATCCTTTCAGATTGCATGGAAATTCGGTGACTGTTGGCACTCAGTGACTTTAAGCATTCAATTATATTAAATTCAGCTCTCTGGGAAATACGGAATAAGGGAATGTGATTAATAATTTTTTAAGGGAGTTAGGAATCCTACCTTCCATGAATCTATTTACAACTTTTGTAGACAACTGTAGCAACGTTCCCAAATAAGTTACTTGACCTCTATTCTTCCATTTTACATCGCATGGGTTAATGGCTATGTTATATTTCCTGTCCCTCTCGATTGTTTTTGGGGTGAACTCATAAACCATAAAATTTTATCAGTGATCATTTGGAAGAAGGGGTTGAGATAATATGAAAAATATATGATGGCAAATGAAGCTGAGACTATTCAAACATTCTCTCTACCATCACCAATCCCAGGTCTTTGGGGTTTATTAGGGTTGTCATTATAACAACTTTTTACAATAAGTAACTTATTTTAAGAGTAGAGAGAAATATAATGATCCATAATGTCTATCCAGAGGGTCCATGTGGTTTCCTTTTCTTTGGCTTTAGGAAATGCATTTTAGGTGCAAAGTTATGATTTCAGCCATAATCCCTTGAGTCAAATGCAACAAACATTTATTAAGTGTCTACTGTATGCTGGGCACTGTGCTAAACACGAGGGATTCAAGGAAAATAATCTGATGGTCCTTGAGGAGCCCACCGTCTAATGGCGGAAAGATGCCCGAAAAGATTCTAAAAATCAACAGGCCAGGGTGAGCATGATGAAGTCCTGGGGTGCTGGGATGGGATATGATATGATCCAAGTATGAGCTACACAGTTGATTTAATCTTACAGATTGATGATTTTCTAGAGATCATGATATACAAAACAATGATGTGGGAAATGATGAGGCAAATGAACCTGGCACCTTCTTTAAATAGTGGAGGATCTGGGAGGAATTCTCTGATATCTACCCTCCCCAATCAGAAGTAGGGAGAAACCTCAGGGACAAGAAATACCAAAGAGGTGTGAATTTCATAGTTGATTTCCTCCTGCAAAATGATGTGTTTCTGGACACAAATGGGAAATGATGAGATGAATGCTCTGAACACTCTCCTTAAATGGTGGAAATCTGGAAAGAACTCATTGATGTCCATCCTCTTCCCTTTACAATCAGAGATAGGGAAGAGTTTTAGACCTAATTACGAAAATACCCAACATTAGGTAGGAGTTGAGATCCCTGACTAATCTTATATTTATTTATATTTATATTTATTTCTCAGCATATTTATTATTGAGGAAAACTGTATCTTGTAAGAAAACTTTTGGGAATGAAAAAGTAGGATATATTATACTTTCTTTGGATAAACAGGAACCAGGAGGGCAAGGAGGAATAGAGTCAACTTTTTCTCAGGATTTCCATCTTCCCAGATCTTCTGCTCTTTGATGCCTATAGATCCATGTTGTTGTATAACACTCTTCTCATCACAACACAATTCTAATTTTGTCCCTCAGGAATGTGTTGGGAACGTGCCTGTTTCAATTTTTGATTTTTAAAAAAAATTTCCATCGGGTCTCGACTTCTGCTTCCTCCAGGCTGCAGGTGCTTTAACTCTCCCCCTAATGCCGTTGCACAAGTACCCTGTTCAACTCTGGAATACCTTGAAGCTGAGGCAGGGGATTTATTCTCGCCTGCCTGCACACTATCTCATGTCACTGCAGAATGAAGGGAAACCCACATAGTCCATTATAAACCTCATGGGGTCAAGTTTAAGATAAATCCGAAGAATGGACAACGTGAGCTTGTCCAGGATGTTCCCATCCCACTTTACTTTCCCCCTGAATCCCAGAAGGGACTCTGGGGTGGTGAGGGCTGGATCACGGGTTATAGATACACCAACAATGACAAGCTCTCAAGGTGTGTGAGAAAGACTTGGAAGCCCCATCTATACGAACGAGAGCTTTACAATGAGATCTTGGACAAGAAATTCAAAATAATGGTTACCATGAGAACTCTGGATCTAATTGATGAAGCCTATGGATTTGATTTCTATATCCTCAAGACGCCAAAGGAGGATCTGTGCTCCAAGTTTGGAATGGATTTGAAACGAGGAATGTTATTGCATCTTGCCCGGATGATCCAGAAAAGAGAGAAGCTATTTATAACAAATACAAGGATTTTGTGATCCCAGAAGAAGAGGCTGAATGGGTTGGGCTGTCATTAGAGGAAGCAGTGGAAAAACAGAGGCTCCTGGAAGAAAAAGACCCTGTCCCTCTGTTCAAAGTATATATGTGGAAGAACTCATTCAACAGCTTCAAGACCAGGCACTCTCACAGCCAGCTGTGATGCAAAGGAAAGCCTAGTGGGCAGGAGCTTCCCAGAGACCAGACTGTTTGATTAAGAGGCCTCTTCCTCTTCTTCCTCCTCCTCTTCCTTCCTGTCATATCCACCACAAACCCACTGCTGCATATTTCAGGGGGAATCGGGAAGCAGAGTATATGAAGGCTTTCTTTATCCCCCCTGCTGACTGCCCAGCTGAGTTCCTGGCCTGTCTCTGGAGTGACTAGGCCAGCTAGAGTGACAGACCAAATCACGGCATTCCCTGAGCTCCTACTGATGTTTTGAACTCAATACCTTTATTTTTCTGAGACACAGTCATTCAAAAGAACAATAAACAAACCCATCCAGTGATCCAGTTACTGTCCCAATGTGTCCCTTAAGCCACCTACACATGCCAGAGTTCTGCCAGGGATTAAGCTAGTGAGTGTCTTGTGCAATAGAACCACTGTCTGGAGCTCGTCACATACCTGTAATCTCTTGATGTGAGGCTGATACTGTGGACATTCTTGGAAGCCCTTTACATAAAGTGATTAATTTGGAAAAAAAAAATTTCCATCGCAATTTCCCCAAGCCCCAGTTAGGAAAAATTCTGCTCTATAGTTAGGTAATGGGCTCTCTGTCTAACTTAATAAACCAATCAACAAACATTTATAAAGCACCTTTGATGTTCCTGGCACTGTGTTAAGCATTAGAGATACAAAAAGAAACAAAAGACAGTTTTTGCTCTCAAGATCACAAGTTAATTGGGCAAAAATATTGAAACCAATATATACAAAGCAGCAATGTACAGGAAAAATAGAAAGGTATTAATAGAGAAAAGGCACTAGAATTAAAAGGACTTGAAAAAAACTTCCTGTAGAAGATATTATTTTAATTGAGACTTAAATGAAGCCAAGGAAGTTAGTAGGAGAGATGAGGAGGGAGAGCATTTCAGGCACAGTGAACAATAAAAGAAAAGGTCCAGAATAGAAAGATGGAGTGTTTAGTTCTTGTTCATGAAAGAGACAGGAGGCCAGTGTCACTGGATCAAAGAGTATATGATTGGGAATGAGGGGTAAGAATACTGAGAAAAGTAGGATGGGGCTAAGTTAAGAAGGGCTTTGAATGCCAAAGAGTACATTTTGCATTTGATCCTGGAGAGAATAGGGAGCCACTAGAGTTTATTGAATAAGAGGGTTACATGGTTAGCCCTGCACTTCAGTCAAATCACTTCGATTACTGAATGGAGGACAAACTGGAATAGGGAAAGACTTGAGGAAGGCAGTCCCAACATCAAACTAATAGAATAATCAATTAATGATGTGAGGGGTATATGCATTAAAGTGGTAGCAGTGTCAGAGGAGAGAAGTGGGAGTATTTAAAAGATGCTATAAAAATGAAATTTGGTAACAGATTGGATATGGGGTAGAGGGAGACAATGAGAAGTCAAGGATGACTTCTAGGTTGTAAGCATAAGGAACTTGAAGGAAAGTGTTGACCTTGACAATAATAGGGAATATAGGAGAGGGGAAGGGATTGGGTGGGGGCGGGGTAGAGGAGTTCTATTTTGGATATGTTTAGTTTTGAATGTCTATGGGACACCCAGTTTGAGAAGTGTTCAATTGAAGGTGTGAGACTGGAGATCAGTAGAGAAATGTTAAAGCAGGTTAGGTAGACTTGAGAAATGTCAGCATAGAGACAGTAATTAAATCTGTGTGAGTTGATGAGTTCATCAAATGAAGCAGAACAGAGAGAAAAAGGCCCACAACAGAACCTGAGAGAAACCTGTGATTAAAGAGTGTAATCTGGAGGATGATCCAACAAAGGAGACAGAAAAAGTGGTCAGATAGGTGGGTAGAGAACCAAGAGAAAGGAATATCCTAAAAACCTAGAAAGAAGAGAGAATCAAGGAATAGGGGGTGATCAACAATGTCAAAGGCCATAGAACAGCAGTTCTCAACCTGTGGGTCATGACCCTTTTGGGAGTGGAACGGGGTCGCCTAAGACCATTGGAAAACACATATTTCTGATGGGAAGCAAGAAATGAGCTAATAGGAAGAGATTGAAAATAAGTGAAAGAGTAAGGATGACAGAGAGGGCAATCTATTGGAGGACACAGGATAGAATGAGATCACTTTGAAAAGTAAAGGGGTTAGTCCTGGCAAAGAGTAAGGTTACATCATGATATGAGGCAGTGATGAAGCAGGAGAGAGTGGCAGAAAGCATCTCATAGGAGATAAGGAAAAAGGGAGAAGAAGGAACTCATGAAGAATGGACTCTTTTTTCTGAAAACTATGAGACATATGTTTTAGTATATAATTACATAGATTTATATATATATATATATATATATATATATATATATATATATATATACTTTCTATCTCTATCTATCCATGTCTCTGTATCTGTCTGTCTCTATTTAACCCCTAGCCTCTACACCGTTTAGGCAAAATTCAGTTTATTGTAAACCTTTGGGTAATTATACAGCAGATTATATTATAGTTTCTAAGGATGGGCAGGTACCAGAAGGGTAAAGAGCCAGACTTTTCTCGGGATTTCTTTAAGTCTAAGCTATCTCCTCTGTGATACATGTAGAATGAAGGATGCTTCTCAATATATACTTTATCTGTCATAGCTTAATGTTCCTTTGGCTCCATTTTTGCTCTAATTCCTGGATTCCACATACTTGTATTCTTGTCTTCCCTAATTCAGAGGTAGGTTCTTCCTTTTATATGGTGCTTAGAGCATGACCCAATCTCTCACACAAAGATTTTGATGGATTCAAGCAGGTGTGCAGGCCCTATTCATATTTGAGTCAATTTTTAAAAAATACTTACACTTAGTCCAAGTACTAGAATTAAACATGTTGCTTTCATTCCTATATTTATACTCAAAGGACAAACACCTTGGTGCCAAGAGCATGAAGATTTAAAGCTTTTTCAACATGTTAAGCTCTACAAAAGCCCAAGCTTGAGGGTACATCCAAGATGGTGAAGTACAGTGAGCATTCAAACTCAACTCCACCAACATTCCCTTCCAAAGAACTTTAAAGTAATGCATTGACATTAGTTCTGGAGTAGCTTACCCAACAAAAGTTTGGGGTGAGATATTTTTTCCAGTCCAAGACAACTTAAGAGGTCAGAAGAAGGGATCTGTGACACTGGGTTGGTAGCTGGACGCAATACCAGCTGCTGACCTTGAAGGCAGCAGTAACAGCAGCAGCAGCAGTTGCAAGAGCTCTTGCTAACCAGAAATGGTAAGGGCATTGAACAACAGTGAAAAACAACAGTCAGAAAGAGGTTATAGGGAACCACTGTGATGGCACTAGGGATAATACTGGGACTTGCTTAGTAATTCCACTGCCCATTACTCAGTTCCAGATAGCAGTTCCATGATGGAGAGTAGTGCTAACTTTTTAAGTTCTAAGGTACCTACTTAGATAAGTACTAGGGCACAGACCAGGAGAGCAGTAACCACACCACTCCCCAGATCACATCACATCAGAAGCACCGAAAAATTACAGAACTCCACAGAACTACCTGTGAAAACAGGAGAGCAAAAAGTCTAAAGCTTGGGAAAATAACCCCTTCAGAATTTGAGCAGAACCCAACCCTAACATGAAGTACAAAGTCAAGAAACAGATGGGGAAAAATGAGCAAACAAATAAAAATGAACTTAGCCAAAAAATCTATGGTGGTTACAGGGAAGCTCAAGACATATTAGATGAAGATAATGATGTGAAAATATCTAAAAGCAAAGCATCAAAGGAAAAATGCCATTTAGACACAAACCCAAAAAGAACTCCTAGAAGAGCTAAAGAAAACTATGAAAAATTTCTTTTGATGATTTAAAAAATCAAAAAAGGGTGGTAATGGAAAAATTGCAAAAATAAATAAGAGCAATGGAAGAAAAATGTAAAAAGAAAATCAACATATTTAGTAAAAAATAAAGGCAGAAAAATACTAAAGAAGATAATACCTTAAAAAAAGATAAAGTCCAAATGGTAGATGAGGTACAAAATCTTAGTGAAGAAAATAATTTAAAAATTAGAATTCAGCAAATGGAAGTTAATGTCTGATTGAGAAATCAAGAAATAATGAAACAAAGTCAAAAGAATGAAAAAATTGAAGAAAACATGAAAAATCTCATAAAATGGAAGCAGATAGCAGAATAGATTAGAATGCACAATTTAAAAAAATATGTTGTCTACAAGAAATTCACTTGAAACAGAAATATACACAGTTAAATAAGGGACTAGAGCAAAATCTATTATACTTCAGCTGAAGTCAAAAAAAGGCAAGGGTAACAATTCTAATAACAGATGAAGCAAAAGAAAAAATATACCTAATTAAGAGAGATAAGTTGAGAAGCTACATTTTGATAAAAGTACTATAAACAACGTAGTAACACTAAACATGCAAAAAATGGCAGAGCATCTAAATTCATAAAGAAGTTCAATTATAGGAGGAAATATATTTTTAAAAAAGACTATACTAGGGGGAAAAATTATATGAACCTCCATAAAACTAAGCATAAAATAAGAAAAAAAATAAGGAGATGAGTAGAATTTGGGGAAAATCACATATAATAGATCTCTGGAGTAAACTGAGTGAGAATAGAAAAAAATATACCTTTTTCCTCAGTTACACATGGCATTTACACACACACACACACATATTATGTATTAGGGCATGAAAACCTCAAAAATAAATACAGGAAAAAAAACAGAATTATTATAGGCACACCTTTTCAGATCATAATGCAATAAAAATGCTATTCAATAAAGGGCCTTGCAAATTAAAAATTAACTGAAGACTAAATAATTTAATCCTAAAGAAAGAGTAACTCAAAGAGGAAATCATAGAAATAAATTTCATTAAAAATAACCACAACAATTGTACAGCAAACACTTTGTTTTGGGATATAAATAAACACTTAGGATGCGACCAAAGTATTACTTAGAAGAAAATTTGTATCTCCAAATGCTTACATTAATAAAAAGAAAAAGAAAAAAATCATTTTTTACATGCACCTTGGAAATAAGATATATGGGCACTGGGGCATAGAAATCCATCATGCCCTACTAGAAAGTTGGGGGGGGGGGGTGTTGGGAAAAGATAAAAGAGAGAACAGATTGGGGGAAAGGGTAGTCAGTAGGCTAGCTATCTTGGGGTGGGGGTGGGGGAAAGATGGGGAGAAAATTTGTAACTCAAAATCTTGTGGAAATGAATGTTGAAAACTAAAAATAAATCAATTATATATGAAAAGAAAAAAAAGAAAAATTGTACACCAAATATTGGGCATGTGACTAAAAAAATAAACAATAAAAATCCCAAATTAAATACCAATATAGAAATTTTAAAATCAAAACAGTGATTAATAAAATTTAAAATTAAAAAACTAAATAAAATATTGAATATTTTATCTTAAAAAGAAAGAAAAAAACCAAATTGCTAGCATCAAAAATAAAAAGTGTAACTATTACCAATAAATATGAAATTAAAGCAATTATTAGAAGAAATTTGACCCAATTATATTCCAGTAAAACTGGCAATCTATGTGAAATGTATCAATATTCACAAAAGCATAAATTGCCTATATTAAGAGAAAAGGAAATAGAATGCTTAAATAACTCTATCTTGGAAAAAGAAATTAAACAAGCCATAAATGAGCTCCCCAACAAAATAAATTTCCTAAGACCTAATGGATTTACAAGTGAACTCTACTAAGCATTTTTTTTATTATAATACTATATAAAGTATTTTTTAAAAATAGGTGAAGAGAAAGTTCTACCAAGTTCTTTCTATGACACATGGTTTTGTTACCTAAACCAGGGAGAGCAAAAGAGCAAAAAGAGAGAGAGAGAGACAGAGAGAGAGAGAGACAGAGAACTACAGAGCAATTCCCCTAATTAATATCAATGTAAAAATATTAAGATACTAAACAAGAAGACTAGAGCAATAACAAAAACAATCATAAACTGTGATCAGGTGAGGATAATATCAGTAACACAGGACTGATTAAATATTAGGAAAACCATAAGAACAATTGATTTATTGACTAGATTAATAACAAATACAACAAAATCATACCATTATATCACTAAATACAGAAAAAGCTTTTGTAACACAACACCCATTCCTATTAAAAGAAAACACACACTAGAAAACATAGTAATAAATGGAGCTTTCCTTAAAATAATAATGAGGATAATCTAGTAGCCTTCACAATAAGATCAGGGGGTGAAGCAAGGACATCTATTATCATCAATATTAGTCAACATTGTCCCAGAAATGCTAGTTGTAGCAATAAGACAAGAAAAAGAAATTTAAGGAATAAAAACAATGAGGAAAAAAAATTATCACTCTTTGCAGATAATATGATAGTATATTGAGAGAATACTAGAGAATCAGCTTAAAAATAAGTAAAAGGAACTTTAGCAAAGTTTCAGGATACAAAATAAAGCCACATAAATCATCAACATTTCCTTATGTTATCAACACAACCCAGAAAGAAGAGATGGAAAGAGAAATTCCATTTAAAATAACTATTATTGGGGCAGCTAGGTGGCGAAGTGAGTAGAGCACCAGCTCTGGAGTCAGGAGGACCTGAGTTCAAATCCAGCCTCAGACATTTGAAACACTTACTAGCCATGTGACTTTGGGCAGGTCACTTAACCCCAATTGCCCTCCAAAAAGCAAAAATAAAATAAAATAAATAAAATAAAATAACTATTGCTGTTGTTCAGTCATTTTAGTCATGCCTGACACTTCATGAACCCATTTGGGGTTTTCTTGGCAAAGATACAGGAGTGGTTTGCCTTTCCTTCCCCAGTTCATTTTACAGATGAGGAAATTGAGGGTAACAGGGTTAAGTGACTTGCTCAGGGTCACACAGCTACCATGTGTCTGAGGCTAGATCTAAACAAAGTTGAACCTGACTGACTCCAGACTTGGCATTTTATCATACCACCCAGCTCCCCGACAACAACCACCAACAATATAAAATGATTAGTAGTCTACTTACAAAGACACTCGGTAGTCTACCTCCAAAGACAAAATTACAAAACACTGTTCACAGAAAGACAGATTAAATAATTGAAGGAAAATTAGTTGCTCATGTATAGGCTTAGATAATGTAACAAAAATGACAGCTGTACCGAAATTAATTTATTTATTCAGTACCATCCCAATCAAACTACCAAAATTATTTTGTAGATCTAGAAAAAGTAATAACAAAATTCATTTGGCAAAACAAAAGATCAACAGTATCAAAGGAATTAATATTAAAAATTAAGGCAGTCAAATAATATCATATTTCAAACTATATTACAAAATAACAATCATCAGAAAAATCAGATATTTACTAAGAAGTAAAGGAGTCAATTAATGAAATAGATTAGGTACACAATGTATAGTAGTAAATTACCTTAGCGATTTCTTTTTTGATAAACTTAAAAATACAAGATTTGAGGTAATAATTCACTGTTTAAAAAACCTGCTGGGAAACCTAGAAAGCATTCTGACAGAAATTAGTCATAAACCAAGATATTTCCTTCTATGTCAAAAAAAGGTCACAATGGGTATTGGATTCAGACACAAAGGATAATATCATAAGCAAATTAAGTGAGCATGGAAAATTTACCTGTCAGATCTATGACTAAAGGAAGAGTTTATGATCAAACAAGAGATTGAAAGGATCCCAGGAAGTAAATGGATAATTTTGATTAGATGAAATTAGAAAGCATCTGCACAAACAAAATCAATGCAACCAAAATTAGAAGGAGAACAGAAAACTGGAGGAACAGAGGAAGGGTGGGGGTGTAGGAGATAATGTGTCTTCTCTCTGAGGGCCAGTCTATATAAGTAACAAAGAAACATTTGTCATTAGTAGATTGTCCACTTAATGGAAAATGTTTTGGCCATGGCACTGCATAAATCAAATTCTCAGGTAAAAGTGCCCATAAATAATGAGTTCTTATAGCAGTGTGCAAATAAATTTAGGAGATCATGTAATGTGTAAAATTCAAAAAGACAGATGAAACTGCAACTGTCCCAATATCCATTTTACCTCCTTTCCTCCAAATCCTTTGAATTTAGTATGATGGACATCATCATCAAAGCTACAGCTCAAACACAAATTCTTTTATCCCGAGTTTGGTATTTCAAGTGTCTCCTCATTGTTGTTAACCACTTCATTAATTACTTATAGTTAGCATGGAGAACAGACAGAAAATAGGTGTAGGCAACATAAGCACCCAATGTATATGGAATATAAATAGAAAAAGTTCCTAAGTTTTTCATACAAAAGAGAAAAGATCAGAAGGAAGTAGAATCTTAACCATATAAGCAAGAGAGGTGGCCATTAAGATAAAACATACAACTTTGATTACATAAAATAAAAATTATTTTATATGAACAAAACCAATATGATTATGATATAAGAAGATGATTGGGTATGGGTGTTTCATATATCTGAAAAACATCTTATATTCATGATAAATAAAGAACCAACACAACTACAGAAGATCAAGCATAACTTTATCCTCTACTCTATGTGTGTGCATATATTTTCACTACTTATTTATAATGTATGTAAAACTTTGTGCAACTATCAACAGCCTAAGTCAAATCACTAATAATAAGAGAAAAGCAAATTTAAACAAATCTTAGGTTTTATTTCATGACCATAAAAGAGATAAGACTAATAAAGTAAGTAATGTTGGTGGGGTTATGGGTACACTAATAAATTTTTCAGAGCTATGAATTGGTCCAACTATCACAAAAAAAAAAGTTAGAATTATGCATGAAAAGATATAAATGTTCCTACCATTTGCTGTAGCAAGCCTACTTCTAAAGTGTCAAAAGGAGAAAGAAATGTTTGCAATATACTTCCCAAAAATCATCGCAGCAATTTTTGTGGTAACTAAAAAGAAATCCTAGAAACTGTCCCTTAATTGTAGGATAGGTAAATAAATTGTAACTATAATAGAATACTAATTGTATTCGTAAAAATGATGAATGTGGCAATAAGAAAAAAGTATGAGAAAACCTAGAATTCAGTGAAAAGCAAACAGAACCAAGAGATTAATGGATAAAATGATTGCAGTGTTTTAAAGGAAAATAACACTAAAGGCCAACTAAACTCATCAGTACCTTTCAAGTCACAAATTTTGATATCTTATTCTACCTTTATTAAAATCAGACTCTTTATGATAAAGAAATGCTAATATGACAAAGAACCCTCCATTCTTTATATAGTTCTTTGAAATGGGAGTTGACAAAATCATAAAATTAGCAGAAGGAATAATAAAGTTTCTTCCCTCCTAGCTGGTAAGTGAAATTAACAAAGAATTGATATTTTATTTTAGCAAGAAAAAAAAGAAGTATATATACACATCAAGGAAAACCAGAAACAAATTATTTCAGCATCCCAGAAAATGGGTGTCATTTTAGCACCGGGGTCATAAGAAGCAAATGAAACAAAATGAGAAAAAAATGCCCTTTTCTTTTTAGACAACTTTCCTTTAAATCATTCTCAGGCATCTCTTCCCCTGAGCAAATGTTCTTTATTACCATAGCAACCATATATACTGAATGACAACAGTTGCTATGAAATACATTGCTTTCAAGGTGACATCAAAGGTTTCCAGATTAACCCTGCTTAGTACAAACCAGGACATTTGGTTGCATAGCAATAAAGCTACTTTAAAGGGTGGAATCTAATGCCAGGTTGATAAAATTCAAGCTGTACAGGAAAATATACAAGAATGGCATGAGATCAGAAACAAAAAAAAAATTATATTCTCTAGCAATAAAACTACCCCCAGTCTAATGGAATTGTATTCTTACAAGGGAGAAAAACAAGATGAACACAAAATCATGAATCCAATTCACAGAGGAAGAGAAGATACCCAGGAATTACATTCAGTATGAATTGCACCTTCAATATTCTGCACACCAATTGGGGCTAAAAAAACAGATAGCAATCCTCCATAATTTTATAGCCCTTTATAGTTATAAAGCATATGTGTGTGTGTGTGTGTGTGTGTGCATGTGCTTTTTGGACCCTTCTTACAACACGGTATGTCCATAGCAAAGGTTAAGTGAAATGACTTGTCCAAAATCATAGAGGAAGTTAGTAAACAATGCAAAACTAGAATCCAAGTCTCTCAACTGGTAGTCCTATATTCTCTTCCAGGAAAAGCATGCTTAGAAACAGAATACTGGAAATGACCTTATGAATCATTTTGTCTAACTCCTTCATTTTCTAGGTGAAAAAAACTGAGAGCCAACAGTTAGTGTCTGACTGAATAGGAATTAGAACCCAGGCCTCTCATTCCAAATTCCAAACGCTTTCCCCAAGAGAAGGCACACTCCCTTCTCATACCCTAGGGAGAAAGGGGGCATCTTCATATTCTTCTTCCCCTATGTCCATCCAATTTCTCCTTACTTGCCTAGGAATTACATAATCATAGAAAAATAAGCTAGTGGCATACACATGCTCTTACACGTGCTATTTTTAAACTGCTCAATCAAGTTATGTTAGATAATAGAGCATTCCACAAATGAAAAGACTTTAATAGACTCATTTCAGACTCAGTGGAAAGCACAATGATGAATGTCTGTTTCTGTGGAGGGCATTATTCTGGATAGTGCTTGTTAAACACAATATTAAAAAAGCAAAGGCATCTATTGAAAGAATTGAGGGAAGGTTTCTTGGGCTTAAAGGACATCAACGAATCAAGGTTTGTGGCCAAATTTCCTACAAAACATAAACTCCTTTCAAGTGTCCCTGAGTCTATTCTAAAGAAATAACCAACAAAAAAAAGGCATGAGGGAAAAAAGAACAAAGGTTCACAGGAAGCCAGAATAAATAGCAGAGACATTTCATAGGGGAAAAGCACATTACCTCCACTGAGCTTTCAGCAATCAACCTTTTAAGGAAAATGCTATACTTCCATTTGTCATGGCAAATGCATTTCTAACAATGTCTATGCTCACCATGCAAAATGCTAGTGTAATCGAGACTCAGCTTGATCCTAATTCAACTTTTGCTTTCTTTACAAGCTCTGAACACCCACTGGGAAGGGTTAAAGAAGGGAACACACAACTTCTCCCGAGCCCTAAACAAACCGAAGTTTTCTTTCACATCTTGTACAGTGCAATCTGGAATGCCCATATATAGGAAATCATTTGAATGACATATAAATCTGTCATCTTTCTCAAAGCCTGTTTGATGACTCACATTCTCTGACACCAGGCAGAAGAGTCAATTTCCTTTTCCATAAAGTAAAATGTGTCATGGCTCGAGACCAATGGAGCTAATGTGTGAAAACGATAATAATAATAATATAATAATAGCTGGTATTTTTATAGCACTTTAAGGTTTTCAAAGTAATTTTTACAAACATTATCCTTTCTGATTCTCACATTCACCCTTGGAGGTAGGGGTTATGATATTCCTTGTTTTATAGATTAAGAAACTAAGGCTTATAGTGAGTGTATCTAGTCCTGCGTCAAATAGCCAGTAAGAATCTAAGGCTAGATTTTAGGCCCAGTGATCTATCCATTGTGTCAACTATTATATCTTTAAAAAAACATTGCCTTCACATTTTACCTCTATTTCAAAAGCAGTTGCATCTTCCATGATGCCTCTGATTTGTTTTCCTTGATGATGTGGCCCTGCTCCAGCCTTGAAACTAGCTAAATTCTCCTATCCTTTAACTAGTGATGGGACTCAAGTCCCACTTAATCTATGAGGGTACTCTGAGTCATAGAACTCTACCCTTTTGACTCCTACTTCATTGGATCACAATTTTAGAGTTCGAAGGGTCCTTTTGAAATACAACCAAGTCTATCCTCTTCATCCTTCACAAGGTCACACCATTAATCAGCAGCAGAGCCAGGATTTTAACCCAGGTCTTTTGCTTTTAAATCTAGCCTTCTTTGTCCTGTAACACACTTATCACTTCATAGAATCATTGAAGAAGACCATCTTTAGACATTATCTATGCTTGATGCATGAATTTTCTCTACAATATCCTTGATAAATTATCCAGCTTCCACTTGAAGACATCAAGTGACAGGAAACGCGTTGAATCCTCTAATTACTCCATATATATTAGTTAGCTATATTTAAAAGGCATTGATGGCAAAAACTATTCCATACCTTTTTTTCCTCCAGCACAATGATAAGCATACAGGAGACAGTAAACAATCACTGATTGCATGACTATCTCTCTTCTAGGTCTAAGACTGAGATATTCTTTAGGATCACAAATCGGTTTCTTATTCAAATAACAATGTAACAATATTAAAAGTCATCAGAAATGTGATTGATGCAATGACCAAACTTTACTGTTAGAAGTGATGGCCCTGTTGGCAGAGAGGTAGTAGAGGATGAAGTATATCTTATAAAACATAGGCCTATGAGTTTAATTTGTTTTGCTTAACTGTCTTTTCTTCCCCCTGCTATGGGATATGAGTGTGGAAGATTCGATGGGAACTAAATGAGACTAAAAAAAGGATCAATAAAACCCATTAAAATGGAGAAGTATGTATGAAGGATACTTTATGAATGGCTCATTTCTGTTAAGTAACATGATTAGCAATTGACCCAATTCTTGAGGGTACCATTTAACAGACCAACTCATAGTCCATGAAATACGATCTCACAAAGAAGTGAAAAAAGTCAGGAAATAAGCGGTAGGAATAAATTCCAATACATAAAACAAACTTGTCTAAGCTCTGACTAAATCACTTACCAGGAAAAAAAATCTGAATAATGCACATGTAAAATTTGGAAAAAATTCCTTATGCTTTCAGTTCTCTTTTGGATGAATTTGATATAAATAATAGAAAAATAATTTTTACCATATTAGTTCTGTGAATGAATTTGAAATGAAAAATAAAATTAAAATTCATTTTTATTGAGTGGGAAAGAAAATAATTCAAGTCCTATTGGTAGGAACCTTTTGAATTAAAGCACTTTTCTGAGTTCTCAGACCAGCTGTATGGTCATTAGTGAGTATTTAAGTACTCAGAGAAGGAAGATGGATGGCCCACTCCTATTTAGTAGTAATATAGTCTTATTTCAAGGACATCTTGAGGTGATTCTGATGTGCAGCAATCCCTCAGGAGTGGTAGAAAAAGCCCTAGCCAGCAGGCCTTTTAACATAGTCACAAAAGTTTATTTTCTGCCTTGGTGGGCATGCTGGACTGTAAACATCTGAGATGAAGTAGAGATACATTCTTTCCTGGGACTGAGAGGCTTAAGACCCCTTAAAAGGCTTGGAAGGGGAGATTCCAAAAGGGCCCTCATGAACTTCATAAGGGGCTTTTTGGCTGCTTTATCTCTCGAGACATGATTGAGTAAGGCCTAACAGAAGAAATGAAGCTGGAAGAAACAAAAGTCATGAGATATCATTTGTGGGAGCTCCAAGAGCCAGAGATAAATGGTACTGCTTGCATGTTCCTTCCATAGTTGTGTTTATGGAGTAAATAGTAAAAAGGAAAAAAAAAAAAAAGAAGCAAAAGACACAATCTTACATTGAAGAAGAAACTGCTCAAACATATGGATCACTGCACAAATTCTGTTTGTATTTCATACTTTTAGCTCATGAGATTCAAGCAATACCTATTCTAAATAAGCATCAATGGTAATTAACTAAAAGTAGGGCCTCTTTTCACAGTCCTGTATCCCACTACCCAGGAGAAGAGTGGAGCTAAGGTGGGCACAGTAGGCAAATTTTTCAGCTCAATGGCTATAAGAGAAAAAAATTAAGGAAAAATCTATTATAAATCAAACAATATATCTTTACTACCTAGCTTATGGAATTGGAAAGGACCAGAGAAGTCCCTTTTGTATCCCCAGGACTTATCAGTGCTTGGCACAAAGTAGGAGCTTAATAAATGTTGGTTGGTTGATTTATTGATTAGAATTGCAAACTCTATTTACAGATCTCTAGTAATGGGAAACTCACTATCTCCTAAAATAGCCTGTTCTGTTTTGTTTAATATCTTTAATCTTTAATACCTTCTCCTTTCAACATTGAGCCACATTTGGTACTCTGCAGTTTCCACCAAATGCTCTTAGTTCTGTCTACTAGGACCAAACAAATGAAACATAATCTCTCTTCTATGTGACAACTCTTAAATACTTGAAGACTCTATCATATCTCTTATAGGTCTTATCTTTCTCAAGTAAAACAGTCCAATTTCCTACAATCATTCTTGGACATGATCTTAAATCTTTTCTTCTCTCACTGTAATTCTTTTGTAGAGGAGATCCTTGTTCAAATATAGTTTTGACTAAATAGTCTATAGTCGGTCAAAGGATATGAACAGGCAATTTTTAGAGGCAGAAATTAAAGATATCTATAAGCATATGAAAAAATGCTCTAAATCATTATTGATTCAGGAAATGCAAATCAAAACAACTTTGAGGTACCACATTTCACCAGTCAGATTGGCTAAGATGACAAAACAGGAAAATCACAAATGCTGGAGAGGATGCGGAAAAACTAGAACACTAATGCATTGTTGGTGGAGTTGTGAACTGATTCAACCATTCTGGAGAGCAATCTGGAACTATGCCCAAAGAGCTATAAATAATTGGATACCCTTTGACCCAATAATACCACTTTTGGAGTTGTATCCCAAAGAGATCATAGAAGTGGAGGAAAGACCCATACGTACAAAAATATTTATTGCAGCTCTCTTTGTGGTGGCAAAAAACTGGATATTAAGGGCATGTCCATCAATTGGGGAATGGCTAAACAAGTTGTGGTATATGAATGTAATGGAATACTATTGTGCTATAAGAAATGGGGAGGAGATGGACATCATATTTACCTGGAGAGGCTTATACAAACTGATGCTAAATGAGAAGAGCAGAACCAGGAAAAATTTGTACACAATCACAGACACATTGTATGTGTGACGACTAACTTTGATTAGCTGGACTCTTCTCAGCAACTCACAGTTATAAGACAGCTCTACAAGTCTCAGGATGGAAGGCGATATCTACATTCAGAGAAAGATCTAGAAAGAATAGAGTTTAAATGGAGACTGAAGCAACCTGCATGCTATCATTCTTTTCCATGTTTGGTTCTCTTTCTTTTTCCCATTGTTCACTCCATTGGTTACAACCCTTCTATACAACCAAACTAATGTCCAATGTGAAAGTATTTGCAGATCCTATACTTGACTGCATGCTGCCATGGGGGGAGGATAAAGGGAGGGGAGAAAATTTGAAACTCAAGGGATTCTGGAACTGAATCTGGTAAACTAAAAATAAATAAACAAATCAATCAATAAAAGAAAATTTTTAAAAAAGAAAAAAATAGTCTATAGTCCTCTTAATTGCCCTCCTCTGTACTTTCTCCAGTTTGTCAATGTCATAAAAATGTGTCACTTAGAACTGAACCCAGTCCTCCAGATAAGGTCTGGTCAGTGAGATATCAGGAAGTCTACCACTCACACTCTCTATTTATGCAACATATTGTATATGTCACCATGCTTTAAGTCAGGCTATGACATGGGATACAAAAATGTCTACACCTTCAAAGAGCAGAGAATCTATTCAGGGAGATAACATAAACATGAAAAAAAAACACTAAATTCAAACAAAAATTCTACAACAAAATATAAATAATGGTTCAATGGAATAAAAGAAGAGATGCTGTAAAGTAGTAGATGATAATAACAGTGTGAGAAATAATAATACATACACAAACAAAAAGAAAAGAGTTTAGTGTAATAAAGAGCTGTTGCATGGCAGTCTGTGATTGAATGCAAAATGAATGGTAAAGTCTTTCATGGTTCAGATGAAGGGAAAGAGCCTTATGAGTTGGAATGAGATGTCAGACTATATTAAGAAAGGAAGAGGGTCCAGAAAAAGGTAGATGGTAATCCCACTGTACTCTGTCCAGATCAAAGCACATCTCTGTTGCTATTTTTAGTTGTGGGTACCACATTTTAAAGAGGATATTGATAAGCTAGAGGGTAACCAGAATGATGAAGGACCTTAAGATAATGTCAAATTAGGGTGACTTGAAGGAATTGAACCTGTTTATCCTGAAGAAGAGATGACTTGTGAGAAATGCAACAACTCTCTTCAAATATCTAAAGGACTATATAAAAGAGAGAACAGAATTATTCCACTTGATCTGAGAATACAAAACTAAGAACGATGGGTGTAAGTTACAAGGAGGTAAATTTAAGTATGATGAAAGGAAAAAAATTTTCTCTAACAAAATGTTATGAATAATTGGAAGGGATTGTCTTGGCAAGCTATGCTGCTTGACCCTCAGCATAGGTCTTTGGGCAAAGGATCCTTTGTTCTATATCAATGAATTAATCGAAAATATTTCTTAAGTAACCACTAGACCCCACACTAGATATTGGATATACAAATGCAAACTTTCAATGAACTAACATTCTTTATGACCGAAAGGGGATTCTTTTCAGTTATGGATGCTAATACAAAACCACTGAGTTCCCTTTTATTTCAGATATTGTGTAAGGAGAGGAATTCCAGCAAAATCTTTGAAGGATGGGTAAGTTTTGGACAGATGGAATACAAAGTGAAGGAGCATTCTAGGAGGGGAAAGGACATAAGAATACTTCAATTCAAAGCCAGAGGCCCAAAATTCCAGCATGTTGGTAGCAATCGGCAGATCAATTTTGCTGGAAAGAAGGTATTTTGAGAAGGTGAGATAAGAAAAGGTTAAGAACAGAAATTTGGAACAACTTAAAATCAAGACCAAAGAGTTTAAATTTTAGTCCATAGGAAATTGAGAAACTGTAAAAGTTCTGAACAAAATAGGAAGATCAAAAGAGTCTTTTAGGAAGCTAGTTTGGAGGCAGTATCTAACATGAAGTCAAAAGAGGAGAAATTAGCAACAGGAAATCAGTTAGGTTATTACAAATAAGTCCATGTGATAAGAGCTTGAAATAAAGGGTGACAGTGGGAATAGAAAATGAGAGATGAAAATGAATACGTAGAGGCAAAATCAACAGAACTTTAACATTGATTGACTATAGATATTTGCAAGACAAATCATGGCCCAAATCAATGACTAACAAATCTGTCAAGACTTCTGGTTATCCACACGTAATGTAGAGGGCAAAACAAAACTCTGTAATATTTGAGTTAGATAGCACATAAAATTTATCTATTTCACTAAGCAATATTAAATAGCATATCTATCATATTAGATAGCATATCTGAGCCTTTTTGTTACAAAGCATATATATATATATATACATATATATACATTCTATATGAATGCATGTCATTTATAGTAATAATTTTGCTTTCTTTTTAAATGTTTACTAGCACATCAACACATATGTGCTTACCTAACATGTATAAATACGCTATATCTATTCACATAGATAGATAGATAGATAGATAGATAGATAGATAGATAGATAGATAGAGAAAGGAGAGAGGGAGGGAAAGAGAAAGAGGGAGAGGAGAAAGTGAGAGATAGAGGAGAGGAGAAAAAGAGAACTTCTTGTTTGTTTATTCTATTCCATTCCTAAGCTTTGTAAGAGGTCCCAGTGAAATAGCCACTTGAAAGTCTATGGATGTAGAGTCTTATGTCTCAAGTTTATGACAAGTTTAAGAGAACAGCCACGGGTTGAACCAACTTCCCTTTCACCCCCTCAAGTAATTTGAATGCTCAAAGACTATCTTTTATATACAACGATAATGGTCCTGACCTATTAAAGCAGGGTAAAACTATTACCTACTCTTGTTTGTTATTTTTTTCCAGTAGTAGAAAGAAAATTTTAATGATCCATTCAGACTTCCCTTCCTGGCCCATCTCTTAACTACCCAAACACATTGGTAAGACATCTGGTGGGTGGAGAGAAGTCAGACATGACTACAGAATGTTTGGGTTCAGTGGTCTAATATTAAGACTGAATTCAGAAACAAACACACCTGGTCTGTGCTATGCTCCAAGGAACTGAACTAATCAGCCATTGATAATAAGCTAGAATTACTATTTCATGGAAAGACAATATGATGTCATGTGGTACAGAGAAAAGAACAATGGTTACCCGTCAGGAGACTAGGTATAGAGAACTAAAATGTCATAGTGATAATAATAATGATAAGAACAATAATAATAGCTAAAATTCATAGAGTTCTTAATAAGTGCCAAGCACTGGATTAAGCGCTTGACAGTTATCTCATTTGATCTTCAGAACAACCCAGGAGTTAGACAGCCTTATTATCATCCCCATTTTACATTTGAGGAAACTGAGCAAAAGAGAGGTTAAGTGACTTGCTTGGGGAGTCACATTATCCCCTTTAGTTCTCTTTCTAGTCACCAATAAATGTGAAGCCTTTAAGAACACCTCCTGATAATCTGTACCAGGATTCCATGACGGAATCACGTAATGTTAATATTGGAGGTCACTGGGGCCAATGCCCTCATTTTTTTTTTTCAGATAAAGAAATGGAAGTGCAGATGTTTGATCCAACATGACCTAGCTATGTAACCCCTATTTTACTAGAGTCCAGATTTAAACTCATGTCTTCCTAACTCCAGGATGGGCGCTTTATTTGATGCATCACTCAATACTATCTACTTTGTGTCTTCAGGTAAGCCACTTCCACTCTCTAGGATGAAAGGTTGGGACATACAATCTCTAGGATTCTAAAATCCCACATTTCAGTGGTATGAGTAGTTGGAAGCTTAGTACTCTTCCAAAATTCTCTGACTACCACAAAAATTGTATAAGCAATTGTATAAGAGACAAGAGAAGGACATTATTTTTCGTAGATAAATTATAAATACATCCCTAGATCTTTGTTACTGCTGTGCATTCCTGGAGACATGGCAAAGGCTTGGTGATGAGGAGTCCTTCTTTGAAGTAAAACTTACTTCTAGTGCATTCCTCTGTGAGTTATCAGGATTTCTCCACCTTTCATCATGGGCATTCAGCAACTTGATGGTACAGAAATACAATTGCTTGAACTCTCCTGATTCCAAAAAACTACCAGAAAAAATAACCCTCAAGGCTTTTTTTCTTGCTTTCCTTGTTTTTTTATACCGGTCATTTGCCCTTTCTGAACTAATAAAGACATGTTACTAATGAGGGAAAGTGAAAAATTAATTTCCAAAGGATACTTCACAAGGAAAAAAGTATCCTTCAAATGATGGCCTCTGGTCAAAGGAACACAATACATTAGGTCATGATCATCACTGGAAAGGGGAAGCTAGGTAGGTAGAGTTCCAGGCCTGGAGTGAGGAAAACCTCTTCTTCCTGAGTTCAAATCTAATCTCAGATACTTTCTAGCTGTGTGACCCTGGATAAGTCGCTTAAACCTGTTTGACTCAGTTTCTTTATCTGTCAAATGGAAGGAAACCACTCTAAGTATCTTTTACAAGAAAATTCCAAATGGGATTACAAAGGGTCATAAGGTATGATGAACGAAATGACTGAAGAACCAACAATAAATCATTAGAAAGTTAATTTTAAATTCATATCTTAATAGAGTGCCATATTTTTAACTAGAGGACTATGGTTTGAATCAGACCAATGCCTCTTGCTTACTGTGTGACCTTAGGCTAACATTTAACTTCCAGTCTCACCGACAAAAAGAATGTGTTGAACTAGATGAGGTATATTTAACATTTCTTCCTTAGGCTCTTCTATTTTAAGAAAAATACAAAGATACAGAAAAATAGTATGGTGTATGTAGGGGAATGAGTCAGGGAAAATATGGGTTATATAGCTAGGTGATCTAATGTCTTTGACCTACATTTCTGTATCTGAAAAAGTGAGGGTATTGACTCCAGTGACCTCCAACATTGACATTACGTGATTCGGTGATGGCATC
>CM053588.1:92109227-92183043 GCA_028646515.1 Pseudochirops corinnae | reverse complement strand
GATGCCATCACCGAATCACGTAATGTCAATGTTGGAGGTCACTGGAGTCAATACCCTCACTTTTTCAGATACAGAAATGTAGGTCAAAGACATTAGATCACCTAGCTATATAACCCATATTTTCCCTGACTCATTCCCCTACATACACCATACTATTTTTCTGTATCTTTGTATTTTTCTTAAAATAGAAGAGCCTAAGAAATATTAAAATTTAAAAAAAAAATAACAGTGGTAGTATGGGAACAATTTTTAAGAACAAATGTCTGGGGGAATTATTTCATTGTGATACAACATGGGCAAGTGGTTACACATTGCCCATATTTAGCATAGACATGAGAATTTGAAATTAAAACTAGAGCAGCTGCATTTTTATACTCCCTCTTTAGAACAAAAAGACAAAAAAACAAAAAACAAATAAACAAACAAAAACCCCACTACCTAACATGTACTTGCAATTTGGATTTTACATCTGAAAAACTGAAATTTCAAAAAAAGAAAATCATTAGCTGTTGGGTATCTCTATTACCTTTCTCTTAGACAATCTCTCACATTTACTAATCTATCCTTACCACAGCTAGAAATAGGGATGTCAAAACATAGCTTATTTTTTGTTTACATTTTATCCTTGGTGAAATCTAGCTAGTAATGTAGAATTTAATATTCTTTACTGGTTAAAATGATGTAAATAGTGACATTTTCAGAGTTACTCACAAAATGATCTGAGTAAAAATTACGTGCAGGTTAGAACTCATTATAACAAAATTCATTGCAACAAAAACCTTCAAAAGCCAAAAAGCTTTCCATACCCCAGGCAAGAGGGCACAGCTTGGAACAACAGTTGATTCAAAATAATTAGTAGCTACAAAGGAATGTAGACAGTCACTTGGAATCCACTATAATGGAATTTATTTATTTTTATAAACTAAACTGAGACAGAAACTAAGAAACTTCATTTAGAAGATCTGGCACAGAAAAATGAAGTTGTGCAAGATGTGTCAGCAACACAAAAATAATTTCACAGAATGTGAAAACTCTATTATTGTGGATCTTTTTTTTTTAAACAAAATTTAAGTGTATAGCATTAAACCCCACACTAAAACCATAAATGAGACAAACATACACACCAAATAACAGAAGGCATTTAAAGACTTACAACACTCAGATTCCATTAGGTTAATTGTTTCACATTTTTTTCAGGGGTAACTCTGTAATGAAATTCAGCCCAGAATGGCCTCCAAGAAGTATGTTCCCTGACTGGTTTTCTCTACTTTTGAGTCATCATTCCATAAAAACAGGACTTTCTCCTCAAAAGATCTTAATCACTGCATTCACAGTCCTCCCTACTGCACTTCTCTATCAGTAATAGTAAGACTGCTTCCTAATCTAAATCTTTGATCCCATGGGTTTATGAGATTAACAGGTGAGCAGTAAGTAGAGTTAATGGTTGTAAACCACTCCTCAGAGAAATTTACCGCTAAAAGTGAAGGGAACGAGCATTTGTTAAATGCTCACTATGTTCCAGGCACTATTTTATTGCTTTACTAATATTATATCATGTGATCCTGACAACAACTCTGGGAGGTAAGTGCTACTATTATCCCCATTTTACATGAAGGAACTGAGGCAGACAAAGGTTAAGACAGCTGGTGTCTAAGGCAATTTTGGAGTTTGTCTTCCTGAATCCTGATCTACCTCCAGCTAAGAAAGAGAAAAAAAGATGGTAACTCAGTCAGCAAAGCTGAGAAAAGTGCATGGATTGGGGCAGTTGAATGAACAGTAATGTTGTTAGATTGACTGGATATAGGTTTGAATTCCAGTTCTGCTTCCTACTCTGTGGCCTAAAGTAAGACACTTTGTCACTGTAGAACTCAGGTTTTTTTTTTTCACTTGCAAAATAAGAGAGTTGTAAGGTCCCTTGCACCTCTAAATCTACAACCCTATTATCCTAATAGGTCTTATTCCACTCCAGAGAAGCAAAAACTTTAAAGAGCATAGATTATTCTCAATGGCTCAAGAAAATCTCAGAGTACAAGCTATAAAGAAATGTGTTAATTATGTCCATTAGTAAAGTTGCCTGTTCGTTTCTTGCTTCTATTCCAACCTGGGGCCAAAAGTATAATTCTCTCCTCCCTTAATGTCTGGGAAGGAAAGGGCACCAGGTTGGAAGTGCTTAGGAAGGACATGACCTCTGTTTTTAGACATCTGAAAGAACTTCCATGAGCAATTAGACCTGTTCTACAAGCCCCTAAAGCAGCAGTGTATTAAAGAGAGACAAATTTCAGTAGAGAACCTAAGTATGACACAGTGGCTAGAGTAACATGCCTGAAGTCAGGAAGACTCATCTTTCTGTGTTCAAATCTGGCCTCTGACACTTACTAGCTGCGTGACCCTGGGCAGATCATTTAGCCCTGTTTGCTTCAGCTCCTCATCTATAAAATGAGGCAGAGAAGGAAATGGCAAACCATTCCAGTATTTTTGCCCAGAAAACTCCAATTGTGGTCATGAAGAGTTGGACACAACTCAAATGACTGAACAACAACAAATTTCATTTGCATAGACAGGAAAATATCCCTTGTCTCACACATTTCCCTTTCCCACCAAGAATCACCATTCTCTTTCCTTGTACCTATTGCAGAGGAAAGAAATCCAAAGCAGTATCAGGGAGCAAATAACGCTCCTTACAGAGCTCAACAAGGGTTCTGTTTATGCGGAAGTTACACATAGATCAGAAAATGTCTTTTATCTTCTGGAACTGATTCAGATATCATATTTTACTCTTTTTCCTGCCCCAGTCTATGTTTTCAGAGGCCAAGAGGTATAGTAAAAAGCTCTGAACCTGGAAGCAAGATCTAAAAATCACTGAATTTGGATTCAAGAGATACGTGTACAAATTCTGGCTTTGACACTACCTCTGTAACCACAGGCAGCAGCTAGCAGTCTAAATCTCTGACCCATATACAAAGAGGCATATCACTGATTAATAAAAAGACTCTATAAATATTTACTGAGGCCTTATTATGAGGAAGGGATGGAGGTAATTATTACAGGGATGTAAAAGACATACTAAGAACCTTATAGTGTACTAAGGCAGAAAAGATGTTTACAAATCACTAGAGTAAGAGGAAGTATGGAAAAGTATCACATAAATGCTGCCCATACAAAGTGCTAAGATGTTTGACAGGAGAAACCAACAGTCTATCAGTTAAACTCAAGGTCTAAGGAGGCAGCATGAGACAGTAGAAAGAGTATTGTTTCTAGAGTCAAAAGGCCTGAATTCAAATCCTGCCCCTGATGCTCACCATGAGTATGAACATGGGCAAATCAATTAACTTGCCTAAGCCACAGATCTTCATATGTAAAGTGAGGAGGTTGAACTAGAAGGCCTCTGAGAATTTTTTTTGTACCTTGCTTCTCAGACTCTCTCAAATGTAACCTGTATAAATCCCGTTTGGGCATTGTTGTTTGCATGCTGTCTCCCCCATGACACTATGAGCTCCTTGAGAGTAGGGGCTTTTACCTTTCTTAGGATCCCCAACATTTAGTATCGTACCTGGTACACAGTAAGTGTTTAGTAAATGGTAATTGACTTACTGAATTTAGACCCATGACCCTATATAAGAAATTAGTGTTTCTTGTAGAATGGAATAAAACTCCTTAATTTCCTATTTTTCTATCACTAAACCATTGAAATCAGACTTTTTAAATTAAGTATAGCCAATAAAGATACCTAATTGAAAGACTTCAATAGTTAGACTGAAAAGTTCATTCCTCTACTTTATACTGAATTCCCATTTCATACCCAACTCTACTAATTCCTTTACCACGTCATTTCCCTTAAATCAAACTGGTGAAGACAATGGCATATAAGGACTTCAGTAACCATCAGTTGAACTTATACCTGAAAACGAATCCCTTACACTGATGAAAATAGTCAACATTAGAGGAGCTATGGGGAATCACTCTAAAATAGGTTGGGGGGGATTTGTGAACATTCCCATTTTGGAAAGTAGTTTGCAATTATATAAGAAATATGGCTAGAAAATTCATAGTCAAGATTCTTCCAAGGGGCATAATCCAAGGTGTTCGATGACAGAAATGAAGATTATATACACCTTCAAAATAGCAATAGAAGCACTTTCTACGATAGTAAAAAAAAAAAAACAAAACTGAAAACAAGTGTTCACTGAGCAACCCCTGAAAAAATTCTGGTATAAGAATGCAATGGAATATTAGTGAGCTGTAACAAATAATAAATAAAAGGAAGTCAGAGATACAGAGGAAAACCCATGAGCTAATCCAAAACTCGGAAAGCAAAAAGCAAACAAAATTCAAAATGAATGTAATAATTAAGGGAAGACAATACCAAAGGACAATAAAAACCAGATAGAATTTATAGATGAATAATTGGTTTGAGCTGACTGACATTTGAGCACACTTTTCTCATTTCCCTGGAGAGGTAATGGCCTCTAATGGGTGAGGAATGCTAAATATACTTTTAGTTAAAGTCACTGTCTTGGAGTGCTTTGTTTATCTTCTCTCCTCATATTGTTTTAACCTGTAGGATAGGGAATGAAGCAATATGGAATATGGGAGAATGATTATAGCATAAAAACTCATTAATAAAACATTTCTAGAGTATTCATACATTCTTACTTATCTTCATTTCTTCCCAACCAATCTCTCCAGTCCTGCCACGCAATTATCTCCAAGCTTCTCTTTATCTCATTTTCATCTTCAAGTCTCTCTTAATCTGCATTCCTAGAAGGTGTGACTTACCTACTCCAAGTATTTTCTCCTGTCATTCCATCAATTCTGAAATCCCACCTCCTCTCTTGCTACTTAGAAAGGGTTGCAAGAAAAAAGTGACAATTAATCCTGACTTAAGGCTCACATTCCTTTAGAAGCAATTACTGTCTGAACTCACATTTTCAATTCCTTCAGCTAAGGGGGTAGAGAGGGAAGACGGGCTAAAGAACTTAAGAGGTTCCAGCTAGAGCCATCATAAAATGAAGCTGATGCATATACATGAAGCCAATTACCATGAAGGGCACTTTCTCCTGCCTCATTTTGCTTTATTTTCTTTTACCCACACCTCTGCGGTGAGGCCCTACATTCACTCCCCCCAGCATGTGTAAGCACACATGCACACGTGCATGCTCACACATGCACAGACACACAGACACACACGTACAGACAGACAGACACACACACACACACACACACACACACACACATACACACACACACATTTGGCCTCAGACCTACTGCTCCTAGACCCAGACCTTTTCTAGTCTAGTCTCTAGGATTTGTGGCTTTGATGTTTGGCCTGCTTAATGGTTGCTTTCTTTGATCCCTATTTAAGGGCATTATATTTGTCCCGGTTTTTTACATTCCTTGATTCTCTCTGCCTGTTAATCACTTGCCTCGCCTGTATAAAAACTCTTTGAAGGTACAAAATGAAAACATCTTACTTGCATATTAATTCAAATAATGATGTGGCTTCATACTCCCCCAAACCCCTACCCCCCCCATTGGTCTGTCATCAATAGCTTGATGTGCACCTTTATTCTCAGCCTGAAATGTAAACTATATCCATTTAAATTAGTTTGTACTGAGCTTAACCTGTAGAATTGTGGGGAGGGGGTTGTGGAAAGGAAGGGCTGGTATTGGCGTTGGTGTGTGTTTTTCATTAAAAATTGAGTCTGGTATCAGGAAAACCTAAATTCAAATCTTACCTCTGACATTCTCACCATCTCCTTTTCCAGCTTATTTTACAGATAAGGAAATGAACATGATCCCAAGCCCAGTGTTCTATGTACTATGCCACCTAGTTATGACCCTGGGAAAGTCACTTAACCTCTGGCTGCCTCAGTTTCCTTAACCATAAAATGGGTATAATAACAGCATCTCCCTTGCAGAGTTGTTGAAAAAGTCAAATGGGAATATTTGTAAAGCACTTAGCACATATTTAGACTTCCAAAGAAATCCATGATACACAAAAAGGTTAAGAAACCATGCCTTAGACTCATGCATTTCAACAACTGTTTAGTAATTTACAAATTTAAACTAGATTTTTTGGGGACGATAGAGGAAACTGAGAGGGTAAGTGACTTGTTTAGGTTCACACAGTCAGTGTGCATCAGATGTCATTTAGACTCAGTGGTCAGCTGTCTATTCACCCATCTTGCCATGCTACCTTCAGATAGCTGCCCACCACTCTTCATGATTATAATGGTGGCAAGATATTTTTGCCTTTGTCTTCTTTACATTAAATCCGATTTTACAAAATATTAACCCAAACTCATACACATCTAAAATGTGATGTTATTATTCTTGGCATTGGTTAAGATATGTTGCAGAGGAAAATGTTTATAAGCCCTATTTCCTATTAGTGTGTATGTAAATATCAGAAGACAATTATAAAGCCTGACCAATTATGTATGTGGCATTTACATGCTACCTAAAAACTCAATTAAATATGACTCTAAATCATCATTTCAAACACATACACAAACACACAGACACACACACATATACACATCTCATCTGATAAAAGGGAAAAAGCAAAATATTCTGGGTTCATCAAATATTAAATCTGTTTAGTTTTATTTTTAGAAATTGAGATTTCTGATTAAACAGCACATTCCTCAGTCCCATTCTATATCCACTGCCTTTTCTCTGAGCTTGTTAAATGTAGCCAAGGGGGGAAAAATGCCCTGACAAGTAGAGCATTATAGTCACTTACTAATCAGCCACTATATCTTCTCAGTGGCATTATAAGTGAGCTGTCAGCTACTAAAAAATGGCAGCATGAATTTCACATTCATAAACGGAGAAACCAAGGGAAAAAACAATCTATCCTTCCCCCTGAAAACAAATGGGCATTTAAATGGCAATGTTCACACAAGGCACAACTAATTTCCCTGATGAAGTAAGTCAGTAAGTTTCCTGAGAAGTATGCCCCTGGTTTTTCAGCTATGATTAAACCCAGCTTACATTCATTAGGAATTAATGGCAATATGACAGTTCTCTGATGGATCTGTGATGTCATTGGGATGGGTATTCTCTTTACTAGCACTATTTCCTTCACTAGTTCAAGGTCATGAAGGGCTTAGATCAAATGGAAGCATGCTCCTCATCTTGGATTATTTTATTTTATCCATGTGCTTCAATTAATCATTAAAAAATGTTTAGAAGTAGTTTAAAAGAGATGTCATTCTTAGTATCTCTGCCCCCCTTTCCATTACTCTACCTTCATTACTATGAAAGATGACCAAGCTTGAGGATCATTCTAATTTTGTCCAGTTCAAGGGTCATTATGTCAAGTACACACACACACACACACACACACACACACACACAGTTATGTACATATACATGTATGTATGTATGTATGTATGTATATACATATACATATAAACATATCTGTGCTTCACATGCCCTAAACAGAATGCAACCCCTAGGAATGTAAGAACTGTGCCTCTCTACACAAGCCTCTAATGTGGAATGTGCAGATAAGGATGCATCTATATGCAAGTGTATTCAGGTATGATTTTGAATGTGTGAATGGATGCATTGATGCAAAGAGCACCCAACGAATAACTTGCCCCACCAAAAGCATGTCAGTGCCTTAACTGTAATTTAAAGTCAGAGCATTTCCTAAAGCAGAAGTGTCAAATATGCTTTAAATATAATTGGGAAATGTTTTACAAAATAAATAAAAATACAATAGAACATAGATAATGTTAATATGTGGCTTTCTAAATTAAGGCTCTGCAGGGAGTGGCCCCATTTCTATCTCAGTCTGGCAGCACTGGCCTAGAGCACCTGAGAGTTTAGTGATTTGAGGAGGGTCACACAGCCACTATGTGTCAGAGTAGATTTGACTTCAGGTTTTCCTGACTCCCTGGCCTACTCTCTTAAGTATGTGTGATTTAGCATGGATTTAACCACTTTCTGGCAATGAGTCTTTTTACATTTAGATATACTGATCCTCATTTAGTAGGCACTGGCTATTGTGAGATGTATATACAAAGCCTCTCTAAATTGGGAACCATAAATAAAATAGGAACTCCATTAGAATAAGCTTTGAGGATCCAGGGTCACATCCATGCTCTGGCGAGGCAGTAAAGTGCCACTTTTGCATAAGTAGGAATTTATGGGAATAATCCAGAGTAGCACAGAAGCCAATTTGTGTCAAAGGCAGGACTCAAACTGAGATTTACCTGACTGAGGCAGCCCGTCTCTCCACAGTGGCATGATATCTCTCAACTATACTATATTCTGTACAATTACAATAAACAATAATTCTCAGTGAGACACAGAGTGAATTTTTTCTGTATAGAAGAAATTAGGAAGAAAAAGTAGCTCTATTTGGAAGTAGGTTCACATGTTGAGCAATCTTAAGGCAGTTGTTTCACTAGTACCAAATATTAACTAATAAAAACTGTTCATAATTGCTTTAGTTTTTCCTAACTTCAAGTTATGAAATATAGTAATGAGACTAATATCTTCCCTTCAGCTTAAATCTGTAACACTCTAATTGATTTATTAAAGATAACAGAACTCATAAAGCTAAAATTATTATTTACTCCCCAAAGTAGTCCCCCTAGGGAAGTTAGACCCTTATTACAGCAAAACTGGCTCTTAAAGTGACTCTGAAGGTAATTTCAAAAGTGAAGGTAAAATCCCAAAGGATTTCATTTCGAGAAGCCTATGACCTCTTTCCTACTTTTCTCCTCACTCCTAGCCCCTAAGATGTCTTGTGCAGAAAAAGAAATTAGGAATGTTGTCCTGGCTAACTGTTAATGCAGGCAATGTAGGGCAGGGATTTTTTTTTTTTTTTTTAGTTATCTTCCTTCTCCCTAAACAGGGAACTAAAGTCTCCTCTAATGGATTCAGGGGTATTCAAATCAATAACTATTTCAAATGCAATTCCATACACTTTTCTTGAATTTTCGCTGTGTATATATGCAACCATAACCAGGGTCTGAGGAAGAAAAAGTCCTTGCCCTCAAAGAGTTTAACATCTCTGGCCTTTATATAAATGACTACAACACAAATAATAAAGTGTATAGAGAGTGGCAAAAATGTGCTAAATTAGATGGAATGGGGTGTCAGAAGAATTTTTCTGGAAATCAATTCCAGATTGTGGAAGGCCTTAAATGCTAAGGTAGAAAGTCTGAATCTTACTCAGTGACAATATTTTTAAGTACCAGTGACATAAACAAATCTATGGATATGGAAGATAAGTATGGATTGGAAAACAGAAAGATATAAGGCAGAAAGACTTATTAGAAACTTTTGCATCAATTTAATGAGGCACTAATATGGACTTTTCCTAGGCTGGTGCCAATAGAAAGAAGGAAGAAGATTCAGATGCAAAATATGATGTGCCAGTAGTATCAGTAATAAAGAGATATGAAAGTTAAGGGAGAAGAAATAGTAAACTAATTTTAAAAGATAATAATAGCAATAATAACAAATGATACCATAGTTTCAAATATGAAAGGATGCATGACTTGGGATAGCACTGAAAGAAACAGTGAAGTCAAAAGGAAGAACAAGTTTTAGAGAAAAGAGATTTTCTCAACTTGTTGAGCCTCAGGTCCCTGATGGGGCACACCAGTGGAAACGTCCTGTAAGCAGCAAGAGCTGAAGATTTATGGCTAAGAAGGGAAGTCAAGGCTAAAGTTAGAGCTTTGGGAGTTGTCTACATAGAGGTCATCTTGAAGGCGCAAGAATGCAATGCAAGCTATTGAGTTATAAATTAATTATCTTTTAAAAAAGATTGACATTTATATAATGCTTTATATACACTACTGAAGTTGAGGCTTATAACAACTCTATGAAGTAATATTATCCTCACTCTACAAATGTGGAAACTGAGGTTCAGAAAGATTATTAGAAGACCAGTGCATTTTGTGTCAATAAATCTATTTTGGAAGCACAAAGAGTCCCTCTTTGCATTAAAGATGTTATTTTAAATGTCGTCTTTGCTGACCTGTGTGTTTTCTGACAAGGCAGAAAAATATGAGAAAGGTCCAAGTTGTGGTTTCAGAGGAACCCATATTGAAATCTTACTTAACTTTAAACCCAGCAGTCTTTCTACCACATCACACTGGAGTTCATCTTCAACTTACTACATCTATGACCTAGAGCACAACTATGATCTTTGGGCCTTAGTTTCTTCATCAGTAAAATGATACGGTCAGACTAGATGGCCCCTCAGGTTCCTTCCAGCTCAAAATCAATGATCCGTCATTCAAGTACTGCCATGTGCTCACTCTTATTATTATAGAGCAATGACATTAAATGTTGCACAGATAAATATCTTTTTCTGACAGAAAAAAACCATATCATAATACATTGCCTCAGTGTATGGTTTATTGATGTTAATCTTCTCACTAATATACAGCACAAGAACAAATGGACAATATATCTCTCACACACACATACTCACACATGTAACATGTACTTTCACATTTTGGTTACAGCCTTTACAGAGGCATCTAGTAAAGACCATTAAAATATCACCATATGACATGATCAGACAAGAATAAATTAATCAAGGAATAGACTGATAGGAATTTTGGATGAATAAAAATGTAATTAAGCCAAAACTGAAAATTCACCATGTGGTTTCATCTCAGGGGAATGATAGATTCTGAAATAACAACAAAATGTCATTTCAACCCAAAAGTCTTTTTGGAGAGACAACAAGGGATCACATAGACAGACATTATGGAATCCAGGAATTTGGTGATTATCCAGAAATCTCACATGAAGAGGCCTGGTGTCTAGCCAAAAGTTTGATTAAATACCATACTAGCCTGAATACAATCCCGTGTTCCTTCCATTTTCTTGTATAAAATTTTATCATACTTTATGTCTTTCAGTTTATATGTAAAAAGTTTTCATCCTTTCAAATAGATCCTCCTTTGGTAAAATAAACTAAGATGGTATCAAATAGATGGGAACATAGAAGGATCAGCAAAGAAATATAAAAGGTGTGCATACTAATAAAATGTAAGTCCTTCCTGTTGGAAAAATTATCCTGGTTCTGACTTCACCTTAAAATAAGGGAAAAGAGTGTTCAGTAGAAATTTAACCAAGATACATAAGAATCAATCTGAAAGCCAGTGACTCAAAAGAGCAGGCACTTAGGAATCTCTAAAATACTAGTATGGGGCACCTAGGTGTCACAGTGGATAGAGGGCTGGTCCTGGAATCAGAAGGACCTGAAAACAAATCTGATTTCAGGCACTTGCTAACTATGTGACCCTGGGCCAGTCACTTAACCCGGTTTGCCTCAGTATCCTCATCTGTAAAATGTGGTGGAGAAGGAAATGGCAAACTACTCCATGATATTTGCCAACAAAACCCCAAATGAGGTCACAAAGAACTAGGCATGACTGAAAGTGAAAGCCTCAAGCTACTACCATAAAGTTCTACCATAATATCCTGTCTTCCAAGAAGATGCTCCCAAAGCTCACTGACTCATTCCCTAAGAGCAGGGATTAGAGACACTGCCTAAGAGGAAAGTTAATAGTTCATTTATGGAAGAATGCATTCTGGAAAACTTTTGAACTCAAAAGGAAGAGAATAAGTGAAATACATTTAGTACTTTAAAACTTCCAAAACATTTTTTTTTTCTCCCAATAACCCTCTGTAGTAGGTATTTGCTATTTCTGTCTTTGTATGATCAGAGCCTTCCACAGTGTCTGACCATTGGTGAACCAAATGGAATGATTCCTATTGAGCCTTCTGGGAGCCTTTTGACAGTCTCACGCTCATATGCATAGCTACTGCTGGGTCAGCTTCTCCATGATAGTACCAGAGTCATTAGGAAGATAACTTTGGAAATCTGAGAACTTTTCAGAGACGCATGTTCATAGAACTTAGGGGCAGGAAGGAACCTTTAGTCATATAATCCACAGAAAGCTAACATTAAAAGGACTAGTTAGAGTCAGAGTCAGTAGCAGAATCTGCCTCCTGACTGCTGTTTCAGTCATACTCCTGACTGTATACCTTAACATTAGCAGCTCACAATGAGTAAAAGTGCCTCCCTTCCTTCTTTTCAGTGTGAGAAGACTGAATCTAGAAGTGCATAAACTGTCAGACTTGGTTTATATGTTGGTTAATTTTACTGAATTATTTTTCCCTCTTTTTTTCTTTTAGTCTTTATCATATGGAGAAGCTTGCTGAGGAGGGGTAGTGGTAGAGAAGGAGTAGAGATGAGGTTTATTCAGAAATAAAAGTGACAAACCTACTGATCAAATCCTAATTTATACCAAACTGCTTTCCAATTTCCCATAATTCTAAAGGAAGTCTTTTGCTCAGTAATTTATGTTATTAAACACTTTAAAAAAAAAAGAAATAAAGGTGATTATTAAACAAAATATATCAATAAAAAATAAAAAAATTTTAGAGTAATTTACACTTTATGAAAGAGCTTCCTTCACAGTACTCTTGGGAAATGGCTTGAGAAAGTATTCATACCATTTGGCAAGTGAAGAAAACTGAGGCCCAGAGAAGTTGGGATTCATCTTCAGTAATACATCTAGTAAATGATGGAGGCAAATTCAAACTTGGGCCTTCTTATTTCAAATACAGTACAGTTTCCAGTAAAACAAGCCATACCAACCATACTCCTTCCATACTAGCACTCACAATCATACTTTTTGAGCTCTGAGAATAAACCAGTCTAAAGCAAAGAGAATTTGACCATAGGGAAAAGTCTCTGTGTCCAACAAAGGTAGGAAAGAAAGTGTAAATGGACATAAACCCACATTAGGTCATTGGAAAAGAATAAGGAAATTCTCCTTATTAGAGAGAACTGGAGAAGAGAAGGTATTGAGATAGCAAAGCTCTCAGATGTCATTAGCATGGGAAATTCAAGAGAAAAATCAAAATAAGGGTTGAAGCTAAACAAAAAATAAAATTGAATTCCTTTTTGTCCTGTTGGTTAAGATCTTTTGTTACCATCAAGTGCCATTCCAGGACATAGGAGGATAACCTAGGTGTGAAAATTGCCATCCAGGAAGGAGATATCTACATTCAGAGAAAGATCTAGAAAGACCAGAGTTTAAATGAAGACTGAAGCAATCTACATGCCAGTGTTCTTTTTCATGTTTGGTTTTCTTTCTTTTCTCCCATTGTTCACTACATTGTTTACAACCCTTCTATACAACCAGACTATTGTACAATGTGAAAGTATTTGCAGATCCTATACTTGATTGCATTCTGCCACGGAGGGTGGAAGGAGAGGGAGGGGAGAAAATTTGAAACTCAAGGGATTGTGGAACTGAATCATGTAAACTAAAAGTAAATATACAAGTCAATTAAAAAAAAAGGAAGAAAATTGCCATCTATCAGATGCAAAATATTAACCACTCAAACTCTATTTATAAGAGAAACTCATATTTCATTAAAATATTTAATCCAAAAAGAACTATTTGATCTAGAATAATAAGACATTATATAATCCCTTTTGGCTCTAAATCTCTACAATCTTACAAAATTAACTGCATAATCTTTTACTTTTTTAAAAGAACAATACTGTAAATTACTGTACTCTTTGATCTTAAGCATCTCTACATAATCTTGTCTGCTTATATTTAAGGAATTTCATCAGGGTAAAAATTTAGTAAATCATAATGTCAAAAATGAAATTCAATTTTTTTTTCTTTTCATACATAACCTTAAACCTATTCTTTTACATATGTAAGACTAGAAAGGTAAATTGTTGTCTTCAAAGGAGTAATCAGTTATATCTAAAAGGTAACGTGACAAACGTGTTCTGAATTATAATTCCTGGAATTTATGTGGAGCATGTCAAACGAAAGTCTGACATGTATGTTAAACAGCCAAGGTAGCATCTAATAGGAAAACACTGAATTAAGATTCAATACTGTGAGTAGGATCTTATAATTTGCAAGATGCCTTTACTCCATGGCTTTTTTCAATAAGAAAAGTGAAAAAGAAAATGAGAACATCAAATGTTCTCCAGTAGGATTAAATTAAAGTGAGAAATAGAGTTACTAGAATTATTTTCAACTGATATTTTTTGTAAATTCAATAACATTAAAATATTTTTTCAAGATAATTTAAAGGCAGGTAACTAGGTAGTAGTAGGATGGGACTAGCAGGGGAGAATAAAGTCTATATTGTGAGGCTTTGCTTTTATAATCTGTTATTCTTTGTATGTTTTTTGACTTAGGAAGTTATTTTTGTATATTTTTAACCTAATTGTTACTATAAGCATTTTTTCTCATTCTTTATATTTCAGTGTATATGAAAAAAGTGCCAATTGCTCTCACTTGGTTTTTAGGGACAGTTGTAGTTTAGTTGTTTTTCAGTCATATCCAAGTCTTCATGACCCATTTGGCATTTCCTTAGCAAAGATACTGGATTGGTTTGCCATTTCCTTTTTAGGTCATTTTACGAATGAGGTAACTGAAGCAAACAGGGTTAAGTGACTTGCCTCAGATCACACAATTAGATAATGTCTGAGGCCAGATTTCAACTGGGAAAGAAAGGAGTCTTCCTGACTCCTAGTCCAGCACTCTATTCACTGCACTAGTCAGCTACCCATTGATTTGACTTTTGGATAACAATAAATATATGACTATACTAAATAGTATATATGTAAAGGCTAGGTGGCATTTATATAGCTCTTTAAGATTTTCAAAGCTCCTCACATGTTATGTCATTCGATCCCCATAATGACCTTGTGAGGTAGACATTATTATCCGCATTTTACAGATGAGTTAACAGGGATGGGAAGATGAAGTTATTTGTCAAGGGTCACCCTCCTAGTAAGTAACTGAGAAAGGCCGGAACTCAAGTCTTCCCGATTCAAAGTCTTGTCCCACCCTGGCTGCCCCCATAGTTGAAGTACTATTATTACTTCTCTAATACTCCAGTTTTTGAGGTATTGCACAAATCCATTTTGACCATTACTACCCCAAAAGTCTGTGCTGTAGATCTGCATGTTTTGGGGTTTTTTTTTGCTTTTCATTGTTCACATTTGCTCAGGAAATCTAAGCCAGCGATGGTAGGTGAATTAGAAGAAACATATAAAGGAACAAAGAAAGCTTCAGGGAAGGAGCTGAAACAAAACCCAAAGAGATGTTTCCCAGGTTTGAAGCCTCCAGGCATATCTAAAATCACACTTGAAGATGAGCTCCAACTGATTTTTTTCTCCCAAAAGAATTTGTGCAATTTTTATCAGTTGAAAATGTGGAAAAGTAACTGAGATAAGACCTCAAAATAGTTCTGACAAGCTTTGTTCTTGAGCTTATACACGGTTTCCTCACCTGGGGAAATGTGAAACTCATCATGAAAAGGAAAATTGCCTTCTAGAATCTCTTGAGGTGGTAGAAATCTCTTAGAGCTTTATGTAATAGTACAATTCTGTTGTCTAGCCCTCTGTCATTTGGAAGTCTAATGAATCAGGTTTTATAAAGAGGTGAAAGTAGAAATATGAGTTAGTTATTGATGTGCTCAAAACTATATTCTTGGTAATAATAATAAATCAACAAGAATTGATTAAGTAACTACTATGCGCCAAGAACTATCTTAGGGATACAAAGAAAAAAAGTAGTTAAATAATTCCTGTCCTCAAGCAGCACACATTATAAGGGAGAAGACAATATGTTCATTTATAAATGTACTTACATTTCCTTATGACATATTCCTATATCTCTGTTCCTTTACTCAAACTTTTGGGGAACTGTATCCACTGTATCCATTGTATCCACTCACTATATCCGCTGCCTTTTCTCTCCCTTACTCCTTAACCCTCCATAATCTGTCTTCCCATCTCATTATTTAAATTAATCATCTCTCCAAAATCACTAACTTTCTCTTAATTGTCAGATCTAATGGTCTTTTCTCATTCTTTAAACTTATTGGACCCATCTACTGAACTTGACACCACTGGACATGCTCTTCCCTCTCCAAACACGTGTTTCCCTGCTCTTCCACAATTAGCCCTTTTATACCTGTGCTTTGAATTTCACCCATTTTCCTTCCCTTTCCTTTCTTTCCTTTCCTTTTCCTTCTTCCTTTCCTATCTCTTCCTCTCCTCTGAACTCCAACAGCACTTTTTATCTTAGCCTAGAAATAATTACAAACTACATTGTGTTGTTATTTAGCTACATTCTAAGCTCAAAGGTAAGCCCCATGTCTCATGACTTCTTTGAAACCACCAAAGCATTTATACAATGAACATTTGTGGAAGAATGCAATATTGCAAAGCATAATGACACACTCCTGTAATCTCTACAACTGAGAAAGGGGGAAAAGGTACAGAAAGATAAATGGATGTATAGAGAAACAGATAGAGATGGATGGATAAATGGATAAGTAAATAAATTAAGGAATACATTAAAAACAAATAATTAAATGGATGAATGAGTGAATAAATGAATTATTTATTTAAATAATCACTTAATTAATGAATGGATGAATAAGAGGTATTGATTATTCTTCACTGTCAAGTGAAGACACTTGTTTCCAAATGCCTTAAACTCTGGGCCCCAAAGTGAATTTTCTACATACCTGTCCAGTCTCCAACTATTTTCAGATGAACCCCAAATATTGCTTTGGTTTCAGTTGGACACTAAAAATAAATAAATAAATAAAGCATCAATCTATTCTGAAGGATAAGGGAATATCCAATTAACACTGAAACATGATTTTCTTCATGCAGAAAAATCCCAAATCAATAGAAAAATGAAAAGCAAAGGAGAAAACATTAAATTCTATATAAATTCTCATTTAAAACAAATAACAAAGTAAACAAGGCAAAAATACAGTCAACTAAAATGTTTATTCTGGATTCCAAAAGAAAAGCTAAGCATTTTCCTTTCAAATACATAAATAACTACATAAACCAATATTAAATGTCTAAATAGTTGCTATAATTCTTATTAAAAAGCATTGTCTGATGATTGTATGCCCATTGGCCTAAGTAACTATTTTATACCACAAACGAAAGGAGGACATTCTTCCCAAATAGTCCACATAGAGATGTTTTTAAAGCCTTAGAAATAAAAACCCATATCATCTTCTGCTTCCTTCTCACCAATGCCATTCCTTTTCAGCATCACAGTCTGCACTCCTTAAATGTGATAAGTGAATGCCTATTGGCATAGCTGCATTCGCTTCCACTCCTAAGAATGTTGAGGAGCTAACTGTGCTGTGGGCATGATGATGATGATGATGATGATGATGATGGTGATGATGATGATGACGATGAAGATGATGATGGTGATGATGATGATGATGGTGGTGATGATGGTGATGATGATGACGATGATGATGATGGTGATGATGATGATGATGATGGTGATGATGATGATGATGATAAAATTAGTGCAATCGCATGAAGATGGGGACAAAAGAAGAGAGAGGGAGGTGGAAATTTGATAGGAATAGAAGGCCAAAAATGTGATTGAAGGGAAAACATGGTTCTCTGAAACGTCAAGCAAACTAAGGAATAGAGGCATAGACAAGGAAGAAAAATGCACAGAAAATGATAGTGCTTCTGAAGGTCTTCAACATAATAAGAGAGAGTGCAGGGCACACAAACTAACTGGTGACAGAATTAGATTAAAGTACTGAGCAGTAGTGAGACAGTGAAAAAGATGGAAAAATAAAGATATGGGATCAACTAATTGATATCACATAGTTGAAATCTTGGTTAGGAGAGCAATTTGGGAGGGGAAATTGTAGTATTAATGACTACTTGTCAAAGAAAGTCAGATGACAACTAGAATTCCTATAATTTTCATATTTTAAGAATCAGAATTAATTTAACCATGGATTTCAAAACTTGTATTTGTTTTTATTAAGGGTTTTTCTAATGACATAAAAAAAACATCAATAGGAAATTGAAAAAGCTTAAAAGCAATTACCCCCTTTTCTTATTTAATTATTTAGAAATATTCCATTATTTTTCTTTCATATTTATTTGTTTAATTTCAAATCAACAGGGCTGTTCAATCTCATTTGCTAAATTAATTGCCAAAAACCATTTTTATCTTTTTCACATTTATTTGTATAAGCTCCTAACAGAGAGGGACTGTCTCACTTGTAAACAGGTATCCCTAGTGCCTAGTCAATGTGGATTAGTCTAACATCCGGATTATTCTATTTACTTTCTGATTCTGCGCAAATGTTGGGAAGGTTGGGCACCTCTCTGTCTCCTTTTCTATAATAGTCTGTATTGCCTACCATGCTGGATTGCGGCATATCTCAAATGATGTAATATACCTAAAGAGATTTGCAGACCCTTTATTTTCAGTAATATAAATATCTTTTTTAAAATTTATTACACATCCAAAAGATGCAGCAAAGTAGAGTTTCTAGAAGACTGACCTCCAAACGAGGAAGAGCTGATCTTGTCCTTGACATATACTGACTATGTGACCCTGGATAAGTCACTTAACCTCTGAGTGCTCTAAGTAACTCTCTAAGATAAGCAACTGTTAAGGCACTCAACTACATTGATAGTGGGAATTTCCTCACTGGAAACTCTCTCTACCACTGAAATCACAAATCCAGCCCCGATCAGTAAAAATGTAAGTAGCAAAACACTCTAAAGCCCTCATAGAGTTTTTATCAGGAAAATGCTATACAAACCTTAAAATATCACAAAGATGAACATTTTTGTTGCTATTATTACTGTTGTTCTTTTTATAATTATTATTCTCATTCTCCTTTGTTCCATGGAGTTCATAAAGAAAAATCATGGAAATAGTCAATATTCTGCCAATATTCTTTTATATTTAATGGTAGATGGGTTATTTGACAGGGTGCTAAAATAATGACTTCTTGTTGAAGGATAAAAGCGTTGGGTTGAAAATAGTCTTTGTAGACTTACTAAAAATATTTTCAAAACTGCTCCAGTAGCAAGCAGGCTAACAAGGATGACAGAGTCAAATAGCTCATCTTGTTCCAACATGGTTCTGATCTCCTCTGCTAAGTCTTTATATTTGAAACACTTTTGTTTCATGTAACTTGAAGTTTATAACTATTAGGGATGGTGAGATCTATTAAAAATATTGGTGATATAAAAACAAAAGGTATTAACAAAAATTCTTTTAAAAACTGTTAAATGTAAACTAAGCTTTAAAAATGGATCAATTTCATGTTCATATTACTGTGGTCAAAATATTGTTCTCCGATAATGGTCCAGATTCAGTGCAGTTTGTTGGTTGGGTTCTCTGGGATATTTTCAGATCCCATTTATTGTATGGGGATTTGTCATCTGTTAGCCCAATAAAGAAAGTGAGCAATTTCTGATGTACAATATTATCCACCAGGGCATATCATTTCAGTATCCAGTAGTTGCTAAATGTTTATAGTCTGCCCTGATATAACATAGTTTCCATCACTTATTTGCACAGTCCACACTGATCACTAAATCTGGGCTTCTTAAATATAAACCTTTTTATAAACCTTCATGCTAAAGTGATTTAGAGCACTGATTTCCTGCATGGGCCAAGGCTACACTGTATCCAATGCTTAGCATGGTGGCTGGCACGTACTAATTACAGAATAAATGTTTATGCTGTTGTCATTTAAAATGATGAAAATTATAATAATGAAGATAACATGGTTTCACTCACTCATCTTTCCCCTCCCCCTTCACATTTTCAGAGAAACCTCTATGTAGTGGTAGAGTCAAGGGTTGTGACTAGGGAATAGGAACTGTCTAATGGAAAGAGAAAAGGTGGGATTATTCCTAACTGGCAATGTCCACATTGCGAAGGTATGGTATAGAAATGGGAAAAAAAAAAACCCATTGGGCTTTTTCCCCTCAACTTTATGCCCAGACAGATACAAACTTTATACCGCAAAGAAGTCCATATGATTCAGTCATTTGTTCAGTTCTTCTTTGCCAATACATTGTTCCTGAATTCATGAAGATATCTGTGATCCATGGGGGGATTTTGGATGCCATTCTTGGGATTCAGTAACCTTAGAGGCTCCATTAGGATGTGAGTTTCAATTAAATTAGACAATGGTATGTCATTGACCTTTAGTTATCTGTTTATTCCAGAAGTGTTTCTGTTTCTGTTTCTTTTTTTACCTGTTTATCACATACTCTAAGAATGTCTAGCAATCTTCTCTCTTATTGGTGAAAAAATTGTTCTTTCTACAGTTACCTTAGTTTAGTGGGATCTCTGCATTACTAATACTGAATGGGTTTTTATTAGGACATTTTAAAAATAGTTTATGATCCACTTAGTAATGGTGGTGATGGTGGTAGTAGTAATAATAGGAGAAGTAAATGGGTAAAAAAAATGTGATTATAAGTAATTTTCAAAGGAGAGTAAGGGATAGAAAATCAAAAAGGAAATAGTCTTTGTACTCAAAAAGTTTACATCCATCCAAGAACACATGTATGGTAAACACAATCATATATACAACATGTATGTAAAAAATATAAGTTCATTTTGGGCAGGAAAAGATGATTGATGCTCTACTAGGAAATATGACATGCTACTTAAGTGTTATTCTTTTATCCCCTTGCCCATATTCTGACCCTTTGTATTTGTTCAGTTTTAATGACATGGGTCACAATTAAAGATAATTTCTATTTTAAAAGACTAGCTAATACAACTCTATATTCAAGGCAGTTCTCAATTATCTTAGCCTATGAAGAATAGTGCTGACCAAGAGCATATTAAAAATAAAAACAGTCCTGCTTCTGTGACTTAATGTTCCTCCCAAAAGCATCTATTAGAGTACCAATCTAAAGTGCAATGTGGCCTTTTTTCTATTCTCCTCATCTAATCTCCTCTCTATTAATATAAATAAGTAGGCATTGACCATTGGGCCACTAGATGGTAAAGTGGAGAGAGTGCTGGGCCTGGAATCAGGAAGACATTAGTTCAAATTCACCTCAGACACTTACTAGCTGTGTAACCCTGGGGAAATCACTTAATCCTATTTGCTTCAGTTTCTTCATCTGCAAAATGTGCTAGAGAAGGAAATGACAAACCACTCCAGTATCTCTGCCAAGAAAATCCCAAATGCGGTCACAGACAATCAGACATGACTGAAAAAGCACTGACCAAGTGTTGATTTTTTTAATGATTACATCAGAGGCTAAACAGAAATCTATTCTTTTCTAATCTTCCATTCCATTAGACAAACAAATCAGTATCTCAGTTCTCAATGAATGTATATGAATGAGGTTATATAGAAACAAAATGCAATGGATTTGGAGGCACAAGACTATGGTGTGAGTCCTGTTCATCACTTGGAATCTAGGTGGTCTTGGTTGAATCATTAAAATTTGCAGTCACAATTTCTTCATCTTGAAAACAGGGATAATCACCCTCAATAGGGGTGCTTAAAAGTTTAAATGAGGCAATTTATTGGAAAGGCTTATCTGTAAATTGTCATGTAAATGTGACAAATATTAATATAGCCCACAGTTTTGTCCATCTAAAACTTAAGGGAAAAGATAATTGGATTATAGACTCACTATCTAGTTCAAATATTTCATTTTACAGATAAGGAAACTGAGGCCCAGGGATATTAAGTTGTCCAAGGTCACACCAGTACTATGCTGTGAAGATGACCACATATTCCCCAATTATAAAGCTAGTGGTCACGCCAAGGTCCACTGTTTCTCCCTCACTCCCTTCTTTCCTTTCTTCCTTTTTTCCTCCCTCTCTTCCTCCCTCACTTCCTTCCCTTGACTCTTTAAAAATCTAGAGATAATTGAAAGACATACTTTGAAATGGTCTTAAATCAACTGCAGAAAACTTGTTAGTTCCCCTCAAGGCAAACTGAACAAAGGATCAGTAGCCAATTTGAAGGGGGTCTTACGTGAATAACAAAAAAAGACCTTTAGCATGATGTTTTCTTTTAAAAAGTAATCAAAGAAAATTAAAGTCAATGTTTAAATGACTCCCCCATGCCAACAATGTTAAATTCACTGATTTATTTTAAAACATAATCGAGTAACTTAATTACTCTTTCACAGTTTCCAGATCTGCTTTTCATTAGGATTTAGAAAGCTACCCAAGAGAAAAATACCAATGATGTTCATTTCTAAACTTTGCTTGGAGTGAAGGGGGGAGGGGTGTGTTACATGAGGGAGGTGGAGAAGGAGGGGTAATTTTCAAGACAGAATTTTCCTCTAGTTTCCTTGGAAATAAAAAATTTCGTTTGGGTCTTGTTTGCCTTCATGCAAAGTCTAAGATAACTCCGACCTCTTGTAGAGGTAAAAGAAAAATGAGTGGGAAATAATTACTATGTGACAATGGACCAGGTAGAAAAGATTCTCAGATGCTCTGGAGAAAAACTAATTCATTTTCTGATGATTTGTTTCATGTGGTGTTTTGTTCTAAATGTGTTCAATGACTCATCGTTTTATAACATTGCATATAAAAATACAGGCTGATTATGGAGGAAGAGCAAAATAAAGAGGTTGCTCAATACTGCTCATATCTGAGCATTCTATAAAAGGATGACACTAACAGGAAGGATGGAAAAAGACTTTAAAAACCAATGTGTTTGTTTTTCAAATTAAGAAAATTTCAGTAAAAAATAGCTTACATTAATTATGTGGCCATGTTCTGGTGAGCATTTTTATCAGGGACTTGGATAAAGTCATGACTCGGTAAGCTTATCCAATTTTCAGAGGACCCTAAAGTTGGGCTACATTAATAACATATGGGATCTTGCCAGGTGAGAATACTAGGATGAATGTAATCAAACAAAATTCAATAGGATTAAATATTAAGTCTCACATTTGGGTTTTGGCCTGGGCAGAAACTCAAAATCACTTCTACTGTGATACAAGAACATACCTAGAACTCAAGTATACAATTAGGCCGTAGCTTTTCTTAAATAGTGGTACAAAGATACAATAATGAGTGCAGCTCCAGTGGACCTTGGCCTGTCTGAAAACCCCAGCTCAGTAACTGGAGGTAGAAATTCCTTCCTCCCAATAAGGTTGACATCAGTTTTGAAAGATTTTAGGAGACTCCAAGAAGCAGGCAAAGCAGCTACTATATAGTTGGTGAGGAGACTTCTCCAGTCATTGCCAGCATGTTGAAATTAATTTCTAGACTCTTACAATCTATTCTCTGACTTCTGGCCTCCAAAGACCTCATGGGTAAGATCACTAGAGTCTATGAATAATAGTAAAGTTTTAGAAGTACGTAACCCCATCTGATAAAGGTTTAAAAAAAAAGGTGTCATCTCCATAGCATGGCAACTCTGATGCTTTTGGCCTACAGATTCATCAAACGGGTATTCCCTCTTCCATTCCTTCACACTCTAGATTCTCACTTCCAGGCTGGACAGTGATTGCAGGGTCAAACACAAAGCACTATACCATAAGCAAAGTGAAAGGGCCAAATCGGTTTCAAATCATAAACAAGAAGAAAAGTACTATTATGGGGCTACACAGCACTGTCCAATACTACATAAATGTCATTGCCAACACTGATGTTTTCTGGTAAGTCATGAAGTGACTCCTTCACCTTCTCTGCTTTTCCTTTACAACTGGTTATCTGGCAAACATATGAGGCCAACTTGGCACAAGGAAGGAGGATGATCTTTCTTACTGATTACACCAATTTTTTCCTACCCAGATTCAAAATCTATTCTATTCTGATGCAATAAAGCACCCAGGTCTTAAATTTACAAGCAAGCAGCACAAAGATTTATATTTATCATAGTGGATCTCTTGGAAATAGATTCTCTTTTTTTCAGATATGAGGAGCTTTTTAAGGATAGGCAGAGAAGAAACTATGTGTTCTTTTGAGAAGGCCTTCGTCTACAGATGGACACCTTAAATTCAAGGGCCTGCATCTGTGCTCCAGGTCATTCCTCTGAAGGAAGTTTTCATCACCTGTTGCCAATATTGCTGGGTTTCAATCAAGCCCTGGATTACCAGAGTTTAAAAAAATAGAAGTACAAAATAGAGGAGTTATAGTTAGACAGAATTTTGTCTGAAATCTCTGGGGCTATAAGATGATATGGCAAACCAGAAAAGCTAATATCCTCCAGAGCTGTCTTAAGTGAGGCATAGTTTTCAGGAATAAGGAGGTCAGAGCCCCTCTATCCTTTGCCCTAGTCAGACCTCATGTTGAGCACTGTGTTCAGCTGGGGTCACCACTGTTAAAGAAGGATATTAAATAAGCTGAAGCAATTCCAGGAGAGGGCAACCAGGATGGTAAGACTTATGTTTACATAGTAAACTTCTAATAAATGCTTAATAATTAAGTGATCAATCAGTTGAAGGACTTGGGTGTGTTTAGTCTGAAGAAGAAAAGACTCAAGGAAGGGCATTTTAGCTGTTTTAAGGTATTTGAAGGGCTGGATTTGAAAGAAAGATTAGACATTCCATTTGGCTTGAAGGTTAGATAGATGTGAAGAATTCACAGTTCTGGGAATTTGGTCTTATCTCTCCCACCTCTGTGGCTTTATGCATGTCTGTCATACATGCCTGGAATGCACTTCCTAATCATCTCCACCTCTTAGAATTCCATGCTTGTTTTCAGGCTCTTCTTATGTTCCATCTCCTACTGGAATCTTTTCTTGATTCTCCTACTTCGGTTTCCTCTCTCTCTCTCTCTCTCTCTCTCTCTCTCTCTCTCTTTCTCTCTTTCTCTCTCTCTCTCTCTCTCTCAACTTACTATGCCTATAAATTGTCTGTTTACATGCTGTATGCTCCCAATAGAATATAAACTTTTTAAAAACTCTTTTCTACCTGTAGTTCCCAACTGAAGCTTTCTCATACTGACTTTATTACTGACTTTAAATTCTTCAAAATCATGCCTCTACTGCTGTCTCATCTGTAATGTTTCTCAGAAACTGGAGCCTACTCACCTTGGAACATTCTACCAACACTCAATTCTACAACTGGAGAGTTCCTCTGTGGGGACTCCATTTTGTGAAGGAGCCAGGACTTCCAGGTACCTTCTTCCCTCTCCCCTTCACCTTTCAGCTCACTTTTGTGTGTTGTTTCCTTCATTAAAATGTAAGCTCTTTCAGAGAAGGGACTGTCTTTTTGCCTTTCTTTGCATCTTTTCTTGTATCTTTTCTTCCTAACAAGGTGCCTGGAAGGTAATTGGTGATTAATAATAGTTTGCTGGATTGGAGTCTGACAATAACTATAAGGAAAGTAATTAATACCTTTATTTTATAGATCAGGAAACCATGTTTCTGAGCATTTAATATTCAGGGACATTAAGTGACTTGCCTGAGGTCACAGGGCTGTGAAGTATCAGAGGTAAGATTCAAACCCTGGTCTTTTAACTACCATCCCAGTAGTCTGGACACTATATTGTTTTGTATATGTTTGTTTGAATGTTGCCTCTCCCATTAGATTGTAAGCTCCTTGGGGGCAGGAACCGTCTTTTACCTTTTTTTGTATCCCTGATGCTTAGCATAGTGCCTGGCACATAGAAGGTACGAAATAAATGCTTATTAACTGATTGATATTCAGTTCTACAAAGACATATCAAGAACTACTATATGCTCGATACTGTGCACTGTATAAGAACATGTAAATGTTTTATGAATTTTCAATCCCCCTAAAATAAACATGCATAAACATTCAAGGGAATAACAATGAACTAAATTTGCCCATCAACACTGTAGTTATACTGAAAAGTAAGAAGATGGATTTCAAATTAGAGTAACCAAAACAAAAACATTATCTAAAGGTTGAAGGACTTCATTTTCAAATCAGATTGGTGTTGCAGATCTCATTAAGGAGAAGAGCTCCAAAGAGACCAAGCATGGAATATCCCAATAAATCAATCAAACATTCACTTAATTTCCTATTATATACTTGGTGCTATTGATTCAACAACAAGAAGTAAAAACAAGAATGTCCCTGACATTGAAAAGCTTACATTTTAGTAAAGGAGACAATATGTGCCTATGTAAGCACAAATATATATTTGAAATAAATACAAATTGATTTGGGGAGGCAGAACAGTAGCAGGCAAGGATCAAGAAAATCTTAATATAAAAGGTAACAGAGAAAATCATGAATTCTCAGAGGTTGGAGTGAGAAGAAAATGCATTCAAGGCATGAAAGACATTCTGTCTAAGGGCGAGGAGACCTGAGATGAAGTCCATATGTACGAAACACAAAGTAGGTCAGTATAGCTAAATTGAAGAGTGTATGGATGGAAAGAATATGTAAGAAGTCTACAAAGGTAGGAAGGGGCCAGTATTGAAAGGAATTTAAATTTCATATCTTATAATTGATCTTAGAATTAATAGGGAACAAGGGAAGTTTGTAGAAGGGGTCTATGGATGATAGGTTCATCAATCTAGAGATGGAAGGGACCCTAGAGGCCATTTTGTAGATACAGAAGATAGAGTCTCAGAGGTTGGGACATGCCTAGATTCACAAAGGTGGTGGTGGAACCACACCTGCAACTTTGGAAAATCACTTTGATGGAATTGAAAATTGAGGGGATGCCCATCAATTGGAGAATGGCTGAACAAGTTGTGGTATATGAATATAATGGAATACTATTGTGCTATAAGAAATAGTAAGCAGGCTGATTTCAGAAAAACCTTCAAAGACTTACATAGACTTATGCTGAGTGAAGTGAGCAGAATCAGGAGAACACTGTACAACAGTAACAGGAACATTGTGAGATGATCAGCTATCATTGACTTAGCTCTTCTTGGCAATACTATGATCTGAGACAATTCCAAAAGACTCATGAAGGAAAATGCTATCCACATCCAAAGAAAGAACTGATAGAGTCTAAATTCAGATTGAAGCATACTATTTTTACTTTATTTTTTTCATGCATTTTCCCCTTTCATTCTGCTTCTTCTTTCAAAACAGGACTAATATGGAAAGTTGATTTACGTTACTGCACACATATAACCTGTATCAAATTGCTTACTATCTTAGGGAGGAGGGAAGGGAAGAAGAAAGTGGGAAAAAAATTGGATCTCAAAATCTTATAAAAATGAATGTTTAAAAAAATCATTTTGGTGACTATGTGGAGGATGTGTTAGAATAAGGAGAGTTTGGAGTTAGGACGACCACAGAGCAGGCAGTTGAAGTAGATCAGACAAGACATGATGAGGGTCTGAACAAGAGTGGTGGCTATGTGAATACAGAAAGGGTAGTGTACTCAAGTGATGTTGTGGAGATAGAAATAACAAGGTTTGGCAATTGACTGAATATATAGGGTGAGGGAATGTGAGGCATTGAGGACACTAAACGTTGCAAATGTGAAGGGTGGTACTGCAAATAACAATAATAGGGAAGTTCAGAAGAGGGGTGAGCAAAGATAAGATGTCTTGGTCATGTTGAGCTTGAGATGTTGTTAGGGGATCTAGAATGAAATGTCAACCTGGTAACTGGTGGTTTTGGAAAAGAAATCAGGAGAGAGATTAGAGGTGGAACCCAGGAGTACTGGACTCACCAACTTTTGACAATGCCCAAAACAACAACCACGACCACAAAGAGTTGTATTTAAAAAAAAAAGGGAGATAGAGATACTTGAAAAGTGATATGTCTATTATTTAATTCAAAAAACATTAAGTGCCTACTATCTATGCATTGCTGAACTAGCCCCCGGGGACACAAAAAATTTTAAAAGTAAGTTATGGGATGGATGAGATCACCAAATGAGAGGAGAGAGAGAAATTGTAGAGGACTGAGAACAGAGCCAACATTTAGGGGAAAGGAAATCCATTTAGTAGAGAACACTTTTGCAAAATACAAATCTTTCATACTTTATCATTTAAAAAAGGAAATCTCTGATACATGAAATGTAATTGATTTTTCACACTTTCTCATATGACCAATATCTAAGCTTTAACAGATGCAAACTTAATAATGTCATGCTTAAGTCAGTTCAATTTTTCTTTAAATTGTAGATTGTTATTTCTGACAAATATATCTGAATAAAAACCAAAGTATTCAAATCCTATGAATGCTCTTTACATGAAAAAAATAAAAAGTAGAAAAAAAATAAGGTTAATCTTAAGATATAACATATAGTATATGTGGTTAACCATAAAACTTATTTTTATTTTTAATGTATCATTCATCTTCCTCTGGGAAAGTATTTAGGGTTATACAAAATAATTGTATTGAAGTTTGTTTTTTTAGTTCTTCATCAGTGCTGTCTGACTTATTGTGACCCATTTGGGGTTTTCTTGGCAAAGATACTGGAGCAGTTTGCTACTCTTTCTCCAGCTCATTTTACAGATGAGGAAATGAAGAAAAAAAGGTCAAGTGATTTACCCAGGCTCACACAGTAAGTATCTGAGGCCAGATTTGAAATCGGGAAGACAAGTCTTCTTGACTCCAGGCCTAGGATTTTATACATTATGCCACTTAGCTGCCCTGAGTCTTGAAGTTTATTCAAGTTCTTTATAATTTATGCCCCTTCTAGGATTTGCTATAAAGAGATAAAGACATTTAATATTATTATGAATATTGATAATTTAGATAATTCAGAAAAAAATTTGTCTATAAATTCTGTAATGATATAATAAGAATAGCTGAAGAAGTTCTGTGGTTTTGAGCTTGGATCATTTTTATTTCAAAGATCCTTTTATGAAATCTGTTGATCAGTTCTCCAGTCACTGATGTATACTTGCAATTTATTCTAAGGTATCATTCTGAGGGATATTAAGTGGTATAAAAGGTGGTGAAGTGTGGTAGAAAGAGCACTATCATAGGAGAACTTAATTAAATTGTTGACTTTGCCATTAACTTGTGTGATCCTGGGGAAGTGACTTCAGCTCTTTTATACTCTCAGTTTCCTAATTCTGTAAAAAGGGCACCATTGGATTAGCTGATCTCTAAGTTCCTTCCCAAACTTATCACTCTATGGTTTGGTGACCCTTAAAATTATCTGAATGTTTCAAGGAAATTCTTAGTAATAGATGCAGCCAGCACCACAAACAATTAACCATCATTTTAAAAGCACCTACTACACAGCATTATGCAAGTCACTGAGGTTACAAAGATGAAAATCATACAGTCCCTTCACTAACAGAGTTCACTTTTTAATGGGGGAGACAACGAGCACCAGTATTAAGTGTATATAAAATATATACAAGACAAATGTAAGTTAATTTTCAGAGAGAAAGCACCAGAAGATCTGAGGGGGATGCAGAAAGGCTTGGTGTAGAGAAGGTGGCACTTCAACTCAATTTCAAAGGAAGTCAAAATTTTCTGAGAGGCAGAGGTGATGTATTTCAGTCATGGTAAACAGCTGGGGCAAAGTTATGGAATTGGGAGATGGAACATCAAGAGGGAGGTAGGACAGAAAGTCAGCCTTACTGAACTATAGAGTTTCATTAAAGGGGGGAGGGGTGTAACCTCTAATAAAGCTGTAAAGATAGGTTGGAATTAGGTTGTAGATGGATTTAAATGCCACACAGAGAAGGTTGTCTTTGATTTTGGAGGTAATAGGGCATTTATTAAACACATAATACATGGCAAGATCTATGTTAGCTAGGTGCTAGGGATATATAAAGAAAAATGAAATTGTCTCCAATTTGAATGGACTTACATTCTATTGAAGCTGATGACATGAACAAATATGTTGTATTCTATTGAAGGAGAAAACATACGAGTGTAAGTATATTCAAAATATTCTCCCCAAAATTAGGTGATTTAGGGTGGAGGTGGGGGTAAGGGCACTAGCTGCTGGGAAGATATGAAAAGCCTTCTGTAATAAGGTAGCATTTGAGCTGAGTTTTGAAGGAAAATACAGATTCTGAGAGGTGGAGTTACAGTGGAGTATATTCAAGGCATCAGTGACAGACTGTGAAAAGATAAGCAGTTGAGAGATAAAATGCGTACAAGGAACAGCAAAAAGGACAATTTGGCTGAATTGTAGAGTATGTGATAGGGAATGACAAATAAGTGTGATGATTGGTCTATTTCTAGACCCTAGCTAACCCAAGTGATTCCATGCTTGACCACCAATTGATCCATCTATGTACCAAGAAGTTCCATGTTTCCAATATTGGTTTAGTCAAGCAAGAGCCCTAAAGTTCTGTTCATCACAATCCTATTAGAAAACTTTAATCCAGTTATGCAAGGTTAGCAAACTGTGCTAATCAACATGTTCTAACAACCTCTATATCTCCCTAGTTGAAACTGAACCAGAGTAAAATGTGATTGGAAAATGTCTAATAGAAAAAATACAAATATATACAACATAGATAACGTTAATTTGTGGTTTTCTAAGTCAATATGCAGCCTACAGAGATCCATTTCTATTTGAGTTTCATAACACTGGTCTGGACCACTCAAGAACTAGTGTGTCTATGAGCCCCCTCCCAATCAGTACCTATGAATCTGCCCAACAACAATAGTCAGATATAAAAGCAAAGACTCAGACATCTGGATTCTCAGTAGGAATATTCATCCCAATATATGCCCAAGCTATTGTTCAAGCAAGTATGGAACTGTATGACTGAGGAGCCATACTCTTGACTGGCTCGTGATCTTTTGAACATCACTGGCAAGCTCCTCACAATATGTGGAAAGGTAGAATGGATTAATGTTACTCAGGGCTTTAAAGGACAAGTAGAGGAGTTTGTAGTTGATCCCAAAGTTAATTGCCAATTACTGGAGATTATTAAGCAATAAATTGATATGGTAAGAACTGCTTTAAATTTATCATTTTGGCAGCTGTGTGGAGGGTGGATTTGAGAGGGGAAAGCCAGTTGGAGAAACCAGTTGGGACCTTATTACAACAGTTCAAGGACAGGGCTGAATTGGGTTGGTGGTTATATAAAGAGATAAAAGAGAATAGATTCAAGAGATATTGGGAAGGAAAAGTCAACCTTCAAAGAATAGTTAATGAAATTATATTATTAAATTCCATTTAAGAAAGATCTAAGCACATATTAAACTAACCCTTTATTTGCACCTATAAATGCATTTCTTTTAACCCACCTCCAAGGTAAAGTGATTCTACGCTTCTGAAACAGGATCAAATACTTGTAAGGTAGCAAAGTCCATCAGTAAACTAATATTTATTAAGTGCCTACTATGTGAATGATAAGCACTGAGTTAATTGCTAGGAATACAATGCATCTAAAGACAAGTTCTGCTCTCAAGGAACTTGTAGTATAGTGGAGGAAACAACATACAAATAATTACAAGATATATATGTTATAAATTGGATATAATAAATTATAAAAAATTATCAATAAATTGGAGATAATCTCAGAAGAAAATCAGTATGAAGGCTTCTTGCAGCTAAATGGTTCAGGGGATAGATTGTTGAACCTGCAGTCAGGAAGACCTGAGTTTAAATCTAACCTTGGGCATTTATTAGCTGTGTGATCCTGGGTAAGTCTTTTAACCTCCGTTTGCCACCATACCCTCAACTGTAAAATGGAGATAATAATAAAGTCAGCCTTGCAGAGTTGTTGTGAAGGTCAAACGAGATAATATTTGGAAAGTGCTTAGCACGGTGCCTGAAATTTAGTAGGTGCTATATAGATGCTTTTCCGCTTGTCTTTCCTTTTTCTAGAAAGTTGGACTTCAGCTGAGACGTAAAAGAAGCCAGGAGACAGAGATGAGGAGGGAGTGAATATCAGCTACAGGGGGTGTGGGTGGGCCAATGAAACTGCCCAGAGTCAGGATATGGAGTGTCTTGTACAAAGAATAAGGATGAGTACAGTGTCACTGGATCAGAATATATAGGAGGTAATAAGGTAAAGGAAAACTGGAAAGGTAGGGAGGGATCCAATTATTTACCTCTTACCTACATGTAATAGGAAGATATTGGAATTTATTGATTATGGGGGAACGGGCAAGCAAGGTCAAATTTACAATTTAGGAAGACAACTTTGACAGCCAAATGGAGGATGGATTAGAGTGGCAATAGACTTGAGGTAGGGATACCAACCAGAAAGCTATCACAATAGTCCAGGTTCAAGGCAATAAATGCCTGAACCAGGGTGATACCAGAGTAAGAGTGAAGAAGGAGAGATTATAAAAAGGTAAAAATGCCAAGATTTGCCAACTGATTGAATATGGTGGGTGAGAGAGAAGGAGTCAAGGATGACACCTAGGTTGTTACCCTCTATTCTAGAAGGATGGTAGTTCCCCGAACAATAATAGGAAAGTCAAAGGGGAGACTTCTAGGAGAAAAAGATGAGTTAAGTCTGGGACATTTTTAATTTAAGATACTTATGAGACACCTAGGTTAAGATGTCCAATAGGCCCTCAGAAATCTGAGACTGGAAGTCAAGAGAGACATTAGGATTGGACAAGTAAATCTAAGAATCATCTGCATAGATATGATAGCTGAATCCATGGGAGCTGATTGGATCACCAAGTGAAATAGAATAGACAGAGAATAGAAGAGGTCTCAAAACTGAGCCTTATGGTCATCCGTAGTCAATGGGCATGACCTGGATGAATATCTAGCAAAGGAGACTGAGAAGAAACCTTCAAATAGGTAGGAGAATGCAGACTCACAAAAACCTACAGAAAAGACAATATCAGAAAGAGAGTGATGGACAGTTTCAAAGGCTATTAAAAAATCAAGAAGAATGAGGATTGAGAAAAGATTTTTAGATTTGAGAAATAAGAGGTCATTGGTAGCACTGAGTAGAGTAGTAAACTTGAAGTGAGGAAGATTTCAGTTTGAATCCTCCCTCAGATATTTATTAGCTTAACCTCTTGCCCTCAGTTTCCTCAAATGTAAAATAAAGATAACAACAGTGACTACCTCACAGGATTGAGAGGACCAAATGAGATAACATGTAAAGTACTTTGCAAATCTTAAAATGCTCTCTAAATGCTAACCATTATTATTACTATTAATATTTTTATTGTCAGAGTTTCTATATAGGGATTTGTGCATTGTAAAGAGAGTTGAACTTGATGCTTAATGTCCCTTCTAAATTTGAGATTCTAAGATTCCCCCTTTACAAAGAAAAAAGGTGAATTTTAGTGCTTTTAGAATCCAGATGTCTTACCAATGTGTCAAGAAAATTAACAAATTTTTAAAGCAAAATCTCTATTACCATGCCCCATCTGGGTCTAAATTAGAGCCTCTACATGTATTATATGAATTTTGGCTGTGTTTGAAACCCATACTATCAAATGAAGATTTGTGAACTGGTAGAAAAACCCATCAATACTTAATATTAAGAAAGCAAGGATACATCTTCACCTCAGTTGATATACATTTCCTGAGAGTTTGAGATTTTGCAATGGTAGGAAGAAGGGATTGAGTGAAGGAAGACTGTTTAACTCTGTTAATCCACTGTGGGAATTTTTTTTAATTAAAACTTTGATTTTTGAGGATTCTATGAGCCATAGGTGTCTGGTGTTCACTGAAAAATGGACAGAGGGTTCTTAAAATGGTTAGTGGAGAAATGAAAACTACAAAGCAAAAAAATGATGTAAAATGCAGCCAGACTATGTTAAGAACACAGACAACAACAAACTTAACAGCTAGACTTAGTTCTGACTCATGTAAAATGGAATGGAAAATAAGGTTACCCAAATTCGGGCTGATGAATCATATAATTTAGAAGACAGATGTCAAAAAAAAAAAAAAACATTTGTGTAAGGCCACAGAAATGATAACTAAAAGGAGAAGAAACCATATACACACTCCCAAAGATCAATAATTTTAAAGAAAACCCCACACTATTTGCCAACTTTTCTTTGTTTAAGAAGTTGGCAGAGCCCATATTAAAATGTTGCTAGGCATACCAAGTAACTTAATTTTGTAAACAAAAGTCCAAAACTAAATGTGGAGTGACTTTCTTGAATGGTAACTCTAATTTGGTCTCCAAGTTAGGGCCTACATCTTTGAGCATCACAAATGTACATATACAGATTTGCAGAGGCCAGGCCTTAAGAGTAGATTTTCATGTGGAAACACACCAAGTATAAGTTCACAATTAAATAAAACTTTGGAATTCTAGGTTATGACATTTTTTGCTAGGTACATTATCACACCAAAGGTATTTATCTCTAATGGAGAAAAGCATGATTTAATCACTCTACTTTACATCTGCTAGATTGCCTGGTTTCAGCTTCACTAACAAGATGCCTTTCCAAGGTTAGATGCATTAGTTATAAACTCACTTGGTGCTGCTAACTCAAGCCTTGATTGACACTACTTCCCTCAGTCTTCTTTTCTCTTCTCTTTGGAGGTCAAATTACTAAACTTCTCCCAATCCCTTCCTTTAAAGAGGGTGGAAACTGAACTTCAACTCATTCACTTTGTGTATGCTGCTCTGCCTGGTTGTAATGCCATGAAACAAGATACCCCCATGCCAGTACACCCTGGTGTCATTCCCGGGGGAATGTCTGACCTCCACCCCTACTTTCCTGTCTCCTTTTGTGCAGTTTCCTCCTTTAGATTATAAGGTCCTTTAGGCCGGCTGCCATTTCTCTTTTTATTAATTGTATCCCCAGTGCTTAGCACAGTGTCTGGCACATAGTAGACTTTTGATAAATATTTATTGGATTAGACTGGATTTTGTGGCAAGACACCTAGTCTAAGAATTAGGACACCTGATTCACAGCTTCTTAAGTTACCTAATATATCAAGCTATCCATTTCTTCACCTGTAAAATAAAGGAATTATTCAACAATAGTGTAATAAGAAGAGCAAAGGCCTTGAAGTCAAAAGACGTGCTCTCTTCTCTTCCCTTTAGTATATGATCTTCCTCAAAACCATTTCACCTCACTGGACCTCAGTTTCCTCATCTGTAAAATTATTAGATTCATTCCAAGTCTAATATTCTACAATTCTGATTGGATGATTTCTATGAATCTAAACAAACATTCATTTTAATCATCATATTACACATGAGGTTAAAAAAAATAAAGTCACATTGTTCAGAGTAGGGAAAAGAGGTGGTGGGGAGGCACATGGGACAAATGTTAACTGATATAGATGTTTCCATTTAAGACTGGCACTCAAAGAGCACCCTGTCAGTACTCCCAAATAACTACTTAGAAAAATATGGGAAGCAAGTTAATTCAGAGCACGGTGACATGAAGGAAAAGATTGTAGGCTGAATTCCTACAAGGGGAAATTGACTTCTTTTTTGCTCCATGACAACAGACTACAACCTTTTTTTCTGGTCCCCAAATGTTTTACAAATAAAAGTCACAGATATCATCAGCAGGTGAAAGACTGTTGATGGAGCAGCACAAATCCATTACTATTAAGCATTCAGTCAGCAAGGATTTATGAAGCACTTAACTATGTTCCAAGCACCATGTTAAGAACTAGAGGCAAATACAGACCCTGACCTCAATGAGCTGACATTTCTAAACACACAGACATCAGTTTCTTTATTAGAGAAGGAAAACAGTGCTGTTGTTCAAAGGGCATTTCTTCAGAATGAATATTTAAAGAACAACAAATTCTTTGAGATTAGTCTAAAAACTACAGGCTATTGCACTGAGACAAATGCTTCCTTAATATTTCCAAGGGGTGAATGAGAGGCATCTTACTATGTTTCCACACTATGTTTAATGTAAGCAAAAATGTACGTGCAAAATTATAGTGAAAAATGGTATTCCTATAGATTGAAAGCCAATTAGGAGACAAATTGAATGCTTTCTGTAAGATATAAGAATTATCAGGAGAGTGATTATTTTATTTTTTTGTCTTTATAAAAACTGGTGCGTCATACATAGGAGCTTAAGAAATGGTAGTTGAATTTATTTTCACAAACTATGTAATTTTCCTCTTAGTTCTTAGAGTAGTAAAAATAAATCCCTCAATCTGTGTGGCTGTATCCCCTAATCCTTAGAAATTCTCCATGGCCTAACTTTCTTTTTAGTACATTTTTTTTTTTCCATTTACAACTCAGTTAGATTCAGGAGCATTGTCAAAGCCAAGATTAGATTGTCAATGAATGAATCATAAGCCTAATGTGTACATGAGCTACTCTGCCTTAGCTATAATTACCTGTGCCTTAATTATGCTATCTTTTTCTAATTCTCTTCCTCTCTCAGATGATGGTGCAGTGGACTGAGTGCTAATTCTGGAGTTAGGGAGACTTGAGTTCAAATATGGCATCAGGTGCACTAACAGCATGGCCCTCAGCAACTCATCTAACCTCTTTTTGTCTCAGTTTCCTCAATTGAAAAATGAGGGTAGTAACTGCAACCTGCAATTGAAGATTGAATGAGATAACTTTTGATTAAAAAAAAAAATGCTTAACACCATCCCTGGCATATAGTAAGTGCGATATAAATGTTTACTCTTCTCCTCTCCCCTTTTTGCTATCAAGTGAAAAAGGTGTTAGTAATAACTGAAATTAAGAAATCCTATAAAATCGTGTTAGAAAAAAGAAATTTATGTTCTCAAATCTCAGCTGGGCCCTCTCTGTAGCACTATAACCCTTCTTCTCCACCCTATCTCCCATCCCCTATCGTGCTTTCCCCCCATGGTGGTTGTTTAGAGTGGTGCTCTTCTTCAGCATCCATTGTCACTCCTCCCTCCACCCTCAGCTAAGGAACTTGACTCAGTTTGCCCCAAAATAAAATTCATCCAACATGAAATTCCTTTTTTTCTACTTCTCTGCCTTTTACAACCATATTTATATAAGCCCCCAGTTCTTTCCTCTTTTATTCCAATTTCCAATGAAGAGGAGATGCTTGTCTTCATCAAAGCCACAGATACCCTTAATCTGATCCCATCCCCTTCCATCTGCACCAGACTGAAACTTCAATCAGTCTTTCTTCCCTTCCTCTCCCTCCTCCTTTCTCCCCTGTTCCCTCCTTTTACTTTCCTCTCCTCCTCCCTCTTGTCTTCCTCTCTCCTTTCCTCCTCCCTCATTGGTTTCCCCCCTCATGTTTTCCCTCCCTTTCTCCCCCCTCTCCCCTTTAATATCTTCAATTTCTTACTTTCTTTGGCTCCCTGCCTGAGGCCAACAAACATTCCCAAGTCTCCTCCCTGCCTAAAAAAAGTATCAGCAGTCACTACCATTCTCCCTCATTACCTTTATCTCTCTTCCCTTTCTCAACCAAACTCAAAGAAAATGCTACTCTCAAGATACTATTAGGAGACACCCTGTGTTCCAGAGCTAAGGCCCAGCAAGCAAGCTGTGCCCTGAGCTTGGCATAACGACAATCCTTTGTGCCCACCCTCTGGATGATCTCAGCTATAGCAAAATCGTAGATTGTTTCACATAATTACTGTATTGCTTTGACCAGCACCAGGTGTTCTCTGAGCTCGGACAAGCATTGGCAATCTGATCCTGCTGTGAATCAAACTTGTCTCATTTTTGCTATTCCCTCTGACTGTCAGGTCCACAGCTCACTGCACAGTCATTGGTGTATATATATATTGAGATTTGTGTACACTAATGGGGTCCCCCACTGGGGGTAGAGGGTGGCACCTGTGTCCAGTGTCCTTCCTTGATGCAAACCATTTCTTTCACTATAGAAAATATACTTCTCTCTCAGTCTCTGCATAGGTATTCTTGCCTGCTCTGTGTCTTCAGCTCCAGCCTCCAGGCCAAGAAGTTTGGTCCAGTTGATGCTACCTATACTTACTGCTTATACTTCCACTCTTTTCACTTTCTATTCATTTTCAAATCGACATCCAAAACCATCACACACCTGTAACTATTTTCTCCAAAGCCGACAAACCTGAAGGTTTTTTATCAATTGTCATCCTCTTTGACTTCTCTGCAGACTGACATTGTTAACTGATCTCCCTCCTAGGTAAACTATCCCCTTTGATTTTATGCACCACTTCTCTCTGTGTTTTCCTAATTGTATGACAGTCACTTCAGAATCTCCTTTGTTGATTCATTATACATATTATACCCACTAACAATGACTTTATACCATGGTTCTATCCTGGGCTTTCTTCTCTTCTTCATTCCTTCACCTGGTAACCTCACCAATCTCCAGTAATTGTAGCTACTTATCATTTTTTATGTTGATGTCTCTTAGAATTATATACCTAACCCTTATTCATCTCCTGAGCTCCCATCCCAAATGACCAAGTATCTATTACACATTCTGAACTGTATTTACATAAGAATCTCAAATTTAACATGTGTAAAATAGAATTTATTGCTGTTCTTACAAAATCTGCCCCAATTCCCAAACACCCTTATTTCTCTGAAGGGCATTGTTATCCCCCCAATCAGTCATGCTTCAAATCTCAGCATCATCCTTGACTTCTCATTCACTGCACAAATCTGATCAGTTGCCAAATCTTTCTGTCTCCATGTCTCCTCTTTCTTCTCTCCCTATACAACCCCCCAGTTCAGATCTTCATCATATCTACACTGAATTACTACAATAGTCTATCAACTGGGCTCTATCTCATCTTTTCATCTGCTAATTCATCCTCCACTCAGCTATGGAAGAGATTTTCCTGAAGTGCTTATCTGACCTTGTCAATCCTCTGCTCAATAAATTCCAATATCCCTCTCTTACTCCTACTTATAAATACGAACTCCTCTCTTTAGTATTCAGTACCCTTACAACCAGCTCCCAACATACCTTTCTAGACTTTTAATACATTGTTCCCTTTAAAATAAGCTATAGTGAAGTCAAACTGGCTTTCTTATTGTTGCTCATACCCAATACTCCATTTCTCATTTCATGCCTTTGCGCTGGCTGTATCCCATGCTTGGAATCCACTTGCTCTTCTGATTCTTAAAATCGCATTTCCCTCAAATCTCAACTCAGATGTTACCTTCTGTGTGAAGCCTGGTCAAATTCTCCCAACCGTTCTCTGTCAGAAAGCATCTTGTATCTATTTTGCATATAGTATTAAATATAGAAGATCCTGATTTACTAAACTGTGGTACCTACCACAGAACTAGACGTGTACTGTGTCTCCTTCCTATGGGATATGTGAGCTGGGACTTAGGGAGGTGAAGAAAGGAAGGGAAAGAAATTCTGTCCCCCAAGCCTGTTGGAAGTTTAAGAGAAATAAAAGCACTTTTTTCTTTGTTTATTGAAAAGATCCTGTAGAGGACAGAAAGTGTCAAGGGAACCCCATCTGCCTGCTAATGGGTTTGATTTTTTTTATCATGTATCCATATTTCCTACATCCTTTGATGATTCTCTGTAAAAATAGAATTAACACTTCTGTGGTCTGAGAGTATTCATTATCAGCAGAATCAGGAACCTGAAGGCCATCTGTGCAAATTTTTGTACTTTGCCTTTAGACCAAGATTGCCCCTCCCCTATATGCACCTATTTTATTATTCATCTAAGAATATACATAAATATGTATATAGAAGGAGAGAGAGGGAGAGGGAGAGAGAGAGAGAGAATGAGAGAATATACTGGTCATGTGGCAAAATTTGTTTCTGGAATCAAGCAATTTCTCTAAGACTTCCTACAATACTGCCAAAGGTAGCAACCTGAGTTGCTCAAAACATATGATGGAACAATTCTCCCTGTAATTTACCACTGTTACCAAAGGCAAGGGCATCTCCTTTTCCCTCAGTCTTCTCACACTATGATTCTTTTTATTCTTGGCATCTTCTAAGACTCAGACCTGCCAGCAACTTCAACAGCATTATGTAACTCATTAAGAAGCCTTAGGGCTAAAAAAGATTACATACTTTGTAGTGATGCCAGTATAACTTGGGATATTCAACAACAACTGAACTGCCTGGATTCACTGTTTTGAAAAAGCAGGAATGAGGGATAATCTACTTGAAGACTAAATATATTTCAAAATTAACCGAAATAAAATATCGAAATAAAAATTAATCCCACTTTACTTGACCAAATAATTATATCATCTCCTCTTATTAAATTTCTAGAGGAGGAACCATTTAATTCCATATTTATTATGTGCCCATGATATGCATAGCACTGTGCTAAGATGGAGCTACAAAAATGAAAATGGCACAGTTGCTATTTCCAATTTTAGTAGAGACATAAAACACATACACAAATGATGAGTAGTTAGAGACCAGTGCATATAAGATATCAAATAGTGATGCATGAAAAAATTTAGGGAAGCAGGGTTCTCTCACAGGTGGTGAGTAGTAGTGGTGCTGGAGGTGGGGGAGGGGGTTTGTGAGGGAGAATATTATCACAAAAGGCTTCATAGAGCAAGAGAAACATGAGCTGGTTCTTATAGAATGGAATGATTTCAACAGGCAGATATGGGGGGAGGGGGAATCTTCAAAGCAACAAATCTGAATAAAAGCATTGTCCTGAGGCAAATGTATTATTCTACACTATCGTACGATAAGGCTCAAACTTCTCAAACTACTTAAATTAGGCCTTACTTATTTTCTATATTCAGTTTGCTCATCAAACTCAATTATTATGTATGTTTCTTGAATGAATGCAATTTCCCATGGTAACATGGCTATAAAAAAATGTCACCGTCAAAATCATAAAAAAAAGTACAGGACAAGACATGACCTCCAGCTGTTCTTGATTTTAGATTTATTCTTGCGTAGAACGGCTTCAAAGACTGAGAAAAAGAGTGTTTTTTCAGTTACCCCAAAAGCAATCATGAAGATACTTCAGCAAACCAACTGCAATAACAAAGGGGATACCATTCAGCAACCTTAAGTCAGACATATACTTTGATTTTTTTGTTCTACAGCTGCAAGAAAAAAAATATATACCGATCCAGCCACACTCTCTCCATGGTTGGTTAGCTCATGGTTAGAGATCCATGCTAATGATACAAAGGTCCTAGGTTTCATCGTCATGCAGTCCTCTTAGCATTGCTTCTGTGCCATGGCAACCAAAGGAGCCTTTGACCCTGGCTAGACAGCTCACAAATTGGTGCCAAAAATGACAACAGGAAACAGATGAGAGTGTGGGACAAATCCTACTGTTTTAATATTACTACTGGAAAGAGAACTGGATGTGCATGACTAGCTGATAGTATGCTGATATTTCAAATTAAAAAACATCATTATTATCCCATATAAATTCCTGGTTATCTTCCTTAATTCATTAATAATCAAATTTCCCAGGAAAATGAAATATAAAACACAGAAAAATCTTGGCCTAGATTCTTTATAAATACCACGGACATAATTACTTTAAATTTGACAGAATCTGGGTAAAAATAGTTTGTGATTTCTAAAAAGCTTAAAATTGAATTTATTGTTTCATATATACTATTCTTGACAAACATTAGAAGCTGGAAGTGTTCAGAAATACTGAATAAACTCAGCTCTAAAGTTGCCTCCTCAACAAAGCCCTTCCTATTCCTCTAGCTCCTACTGTGCAATCTCTCTCTCTCTCACTGTCTCTCTCTCTCTCTCTCTCTCAAATACATGTATATGTATGTGTATGTATGTATATGTGTGTGTATTTTATCAGTTTATATATATATGTATATATAATTTATTATATGTATACATCCCTTATTCATTCAAAATGTAAGCTCTCTGAGGGTAAAAGCTGTGGGTTTTTTTTGTTTTCTCTTTGGACCCCCTCAGTGCCTAGCAACACGCTTTATATGTAACAGTTATTGAAAAAAATGTTTGTTGAGTTTATGTGAATAAAAGTAAGCTTAAAGAAGACTTTGGAACAATTTACCTTGTACAAAGTCAACAGGCTAAAAGGAATTTTAGTTTTTAGCCTTACTGACGTGTCAGAAAAGGAAAATCAACTATAATTATATGTCTACCCAGGTATAAAAATAAATTGACCTTGAATTATTAGCATTGATGATTTTAATTTATGTAATAAGAAACATAATTTTAGTCCAAGATAAGCTAATCATCTAATGATGAATTTTTCTAAGAAAACAGAATGCAAAATATTAAAAGTTCTTACCATTGTAAGAGTAAATGGGTGGTTTTCTAATGCAGACACTCTTGGACAGTGAAGAATAATATACTGGAAAGAAACAATACAAAAAAAATGAAAGAAGAAAAATAAGTTCAAATCTTTCAATATTTTCAAAAATTAAATGATAAACACATTCTTGCTAGGCTATTTGGAATAACTCACTTGGCCAGGTCTGGCTTTAAAGTTTTCCTTGATCATTCGAACTTCCATGACATCTGATGGATGGTTGATCACTGAAATGATTGTCACAGGCTTATTACTTCGAATGCACCTGTAAAGCCTTTCAGCACAATAGAGGCACAGCGGTAATGAAATCCAAAGCCACGTCTAAATGAAAATATGGGAAAGAAAAACACTTCAGAAACACTCATATTTCTAATCTCTTGTCATAAACCCTTTATAAAATGTTTTAAATTATGAATGTAGAGTATCTGAAAATTATATGGAAATGAAATCACTCCATTAACCTTAATTATGAAATATTGGCTGCTGCCAAAAGGACTCATTTTACTGATCACTCTATAAGATCTTTTAATAGGACATTTGTACTATGTTAAGCCATTTGACATTCATTACCTCATTTAAGCCTCACAAATATTCTGTGAGCTAGATGTTACAGGCATTATTATCCTAGTTGTAGAGTTATGGACTCATAGACTCAGAGATCTGGCTCATAGTCACAAACCTACTAAATGTAAGAGGAGGGGTTTGAACCCACTTTCCATTTCATTGCAAGAGTTTCCATTATACCATTCTCCCTTTTACACTCTTCTTTTCTGTCCATTCTTCTTTCTCAACTCTTTCAATATCCCAAATATGAATTTCCTTTATTCTAATACACAATGCCTTTTATGGAAATAACTGCTCCGGTGACCTAATTCATTACCAGAGAGTCCTCAGATGCACCCAGGCTTTCACAGCACGTTATTAGTAGATATTATGCAATCTCCTTGGCATAAATTTAAAAACATAGCATGCAAATATGCTTTGAGGAAACTTTTAATTCAGTTGAGCAATCCTGCCTTAACTGCTTACTATGCACAAGTCATGGGATATGGGGCTTTAAAAAGCCAACAAGTATTTACAAAAGGTTTCAGAAATGCTTACTAAATGATGAAAAACATATATGTATATATTTATGTATAGACAGATATAGCGTGTGTTAATGTGTGTATATTTATGTACCTTGTGTCTATCACTCACACACACATTTTGTTGTTGCTCATCCCTCATTTTTGAAGAGGACCAATGATACCATTAGTGGTCTTGACTTGTACTTAAATTGGATTTAAGTGAATTAGAGTTGCACAAAGCCGTTCTTGTCTTACAGACATACACATATATTTTAGATAGATATAGAACATATAGCTAGATAAAGACATGGATATAGACATAGATGAGATAGAGATGGAGATAGATATATTAGAAGAACTATAGAACATATCCTTTATGGAGAAGAATTTCAACTTGTCCTACATCCTTAGAGATTATTTTCACAAATGGTTTAATTAATTCAATGGGACTTCCTTGAATGATGGAGTAAAATGTAACCATTTATCCTAGTTTCTTATAATCTCAAAGCATATAAATTGCCAATTGTACTTCACATGTACCCCTGAGACTTAGAGTCATGGGAATTATGACTGGTAATATCTCAAAATAAGGGAATACTTTTTTCACAAGGAAAAGCATAACTAAAAAGAGTTTTAAGTGCCAATGTATAGAACGAAAATGTCCACGTTAGAAATTCCAGAAACAAAGGGAGGGAAATATGGTAAAAGCCAAGTAAATTAAGGTCAGTGGAGGCAAAAACAGAAATGTGGTTCTTGCGGAAGAAAAAGGCACAAATATACAAGGAAAAAATCATGTATCAATATAGGAATATTAATTATACTGATGATGCTTCAAATTCTTTCTCTTCCAAAAGGAGAGGCTAAGAAAGTTAATCTCTTCCTTGAAGAACAATTCAAAAGATGGAAGAAATAATGGGGGTAACAGCTATTCTGGACCTGAATCTGGCAAACAGCCATTTTCTGAAGTACAAATGAAAAGGATTTAAAAGGTAAATAAGCACTTACCTACAGAATTTGTCATAACAAAAAAGCAGAAATCCAGGAATAATCTGGCATTTTTCCTGGATTTGGTGAGATCAGATTAAAAAGGGTACAGAAAATGAATAAGTAGGATCCAATGACTGAAGAAATTCTGAAGATGTTGGCTGAAGTAAGATGAGAAGCTCTCAAAAAACATTCTGAAGATACAAGGAAGATTTCTTCCAAAAATAAGAAGGAACTGGTTAAAATATCCGACGTGGCTACACAATGAACTCATCAACCAACTTAGTGTTTTACCAGGAATGTGTAGAATATGGAAGGCAGGAGAAATATCAAAATATGAATACAAATCAGTAACACTTTCTTGTAAGGACACTATAAAGAACACTAATGCTTAAACTGAAGCGAGACTGGCAAAGAACATTAAGAATAATTTTTTTAAAGGGTTCTCTTTAAGAAGACAAAAAGTGACAATCTACTAAAAGATATAGATGAGGTGAAGATAAAACTGAACTACTTGGTATCTCTTTTGCTCCTACTTTTCTCTTTTAAGGATAATGATGTTAGAACTGGACAGTATGAATAACAACGTTTAATGGGAGGCAGAAATACAGCATATGTGAAGAAACAGTATCTTACTCTCTTTTGTGAATCAAAATCGCCAGGCATAAATTAATTACATGCCAAGGTACTGAAATAAATGACAGATATGACTTCTGAATAATTATTAATGACCACTGAAATAATCTTAAAGAAAGTATTCCTGGTGTAGGTGTGGAGATCCTAATTTCCCAAGAAGATAAAGAACTCAAAATTTTAACAGAAGTGAGTATAAGATATAAATAATAGGTCAATGAGCCTGGCTTAAATACTTGATGAAATTCTGGAACATATTATTAAACAGATTACTTATGATTATTTAGAAAAAGAAATTAGTGGTCACTAAAAGTTACCATGAGCAATTGCTCCCCAGATATTTCTCTTACTCTAGCTGTCCTCCCCAATGGTCTTCCCACTATTCTGAACTGGCCACAATTACCACTGAGGCAGTTAGGTAGCACAGCATGCTAAACCTAGAATCAGGAAAATTTGAGTTCAAATCTGGTTTCAAATATTTACAAATTATGTTACCCTAGAAAAGTAATTTAGTTTCTGGCTGAATCAGTTTCTGTTACTATAAAATGGGAACAATAATAAAACCTACCTCACATGGCTGTTCTGAGTATCAAATGAGATAATTTTAGTAAAATATTTGTCTATCACAAATAAGCACTTAATAAATATTTATTCACTTTGCCTAACACACACCCCCACAAGAAGACTAGTGGCAGGGATCAGGGGGAAAGTGGCACCCATAAGTCCATGGACAAGATGTAACAGCAAGAATTGATGGCCCTAACGATGTCTAGATTCAGAAGAATTACTGCCTTGTCATAGTCAATCTCTTCAAATGAGTTGTGACCTCATATGGAGCAAAGTTATGTAAAGATGTACAGAACAAACTTTCTATATAGTTTCCCAGTGGCTACCCCTGTAATGCTCTTGTTTTCAAGTTTGTCATACTCTGTTACCATCCAAATGTAAACACCAAAGGTAATCTGCTTGAACATCCTAAAAAAAAAAAAAATGGTGAGCCCTGTATACTATCAGGACATCCCCTTGCCTATCCAGAACATGTTGGGAGAACTCAACATTGATAATTTAATACACATACATGATTCTGAGCTCCAGGGAAATTAGATAGCTTTAAAAAAAAATAAATGTTGGAAACCCACATGAAGCACATGACTAGATGAGAACTGTGACTCTGATTGGCCAGCCTCTCTTCCTTTCATCTTATCTGTATATGTGGTTATATGTGTATCTTCACACACACACACACACACACACACACTCCAATGACCTCCCTTCCTCATCTGAACATGATTTTATCGCAGTTTTCCTTTTCTTCTGTTTTCTTTTCCTTAAAAAAAAAAGTCACTAGTCCAGCATGCATTATTGATGTATAAATAAATTTAGCTTAAAAGAAAGTAAAGTAAAATAAAAGTAACCTTAACTCTGCTTCATCAAGAACATGTCATTCCAAATCAACTATTTCCTTTTTTTTTTGGACAGTTGTAACTAGGCTGAGAGAGTACGGAATGTTAAATTCTCAGTATATATAAATTATAGCAAAGCAAATGAAAAATATTCTACTTCTATTCTTCTGGATGAAACAGATGGATAGAAAAGATGACTGGAACCAAAAACTTAGAGGAAAGTCTGTAGTAGAGTGACTTAGGAATCCTTCCTGGCTCTGAGTAATTCTACATGTATACTCATGACATAGTATAGTACAGTACAGCATGACTTTCAAATTTACAATGAAACATATTTGTACAGGATAGCTTACATGTTGCATGGTCAAAATAGAGCCCAAGATCCTGACAGGGTACAGTAATTACAAAAATCTCATGAGATGAAATGTAATAGCTATAAATGTATTATATATTTCATATTTGGTTTAAAAAGCCCACTTTTAGCTTCAATTTAACATCTATTAAGGTCCCATTATGTATCTTTATGAACATATGCTAGAAATTTGATATAAAGACAAAATTAAAATAATTCCAAACTTCAAAGATGTTACATCTTACTGGATAGGGAAGGAGTGAGAGGTGCAAGTACAGTATATAGGAGAGATTACACACAGGTCAACAACATAGGGTAATTTGAAGAGAGAGAAAACATTAACTTGAAGAGACAGGAAAGTTATCTCACAATATTTGATACCTGAGCTAAGTCTTCAGGGATGATACAGATGCTAAAAGTTACAAATTCCAGACTTGTATCAATTCTCTAATGGATTTGAAATATCAAATCCAAGGTGCAAGGTGAAGATCAGTTTCCCTGTGTTATAGAGTACTTGAAGAGAAGTAATATTATCTAAGTCTGGAAGAGTAGGTTGGAAATAAATTGTGGAGAGTCTTAAACACTATGGTAAAGAGCTGGTGTTTTTTCATAGAAGAAATAGGAAATCATGGAAGGATTATGAGCAGGAGAGTACCACCACCACTGTCATATCTGTACCTTGGGAGCATGATTTCAGTAGGAGTATGAGGATGAGTTAAAGAGAAGAAAAGAAAAGTAAGGGACTCAATTAAGAGGTAGTCACAAGGGTACAGGTGAGAGATGATAAGGACCTTAATTAGGATGAAGGACAAGGCAAAAGAAAGGAAGCGAATTACACAAACTCTGTTGCAAAGTAGAGTCAACAATGCTCAGCAACTAAGTGAATGTTGGAATTGAGGGATAAAGAGAAGTTAAGAATGAGACCATACTTATACAAAACCCCAATGACAAAGAAGATAGTAACATACACCACAGAAATTGGGAAGTTTGGAAGAGGGACAGGTTCTGAAGGAAAGAAGAGTTCCATTTTGGATACATTGAGTTTAAAGTGATACTGAGATATCCAGATGAAAACCTCATTCATGTATATTATATTTTTCTCAATTACATGTAAACATAATTTTTACCATTCATTTTTTCAAAAAAAACTTTGAGCTCCACATTCTCTCCTGTGCTCCTTTTTCTCCTCTCTACTCAGTCTCTATTCCAAAGGAAGTCACATCTTAATTAAGTTAGAGCTAGAAAGCATCTTATAAGCTTTCTAATCTAAGCTCTTCATTTTACAGATAGGGAAACTAAGGACCAGAAAGACCTACATCTTCCTCTCTCTAAATCTAATGTCTTCTCCATTAAATCATATCATCTATCAATGGCAGGATGACTGCTAGGAAAAATAAATAGTCTCAAAGGAAGAGGGGAAAAAATGACATCAAAGACAGAAGAAGAGGATTTGGCCTCAGTAAGCAGGTGGATGGACGAAAGAATGTGTGATGCTATTCATGGTGTTAAGGAATGTAAAAACATTATTTGAGAGAACTCCCTTTGAATAACCAATCTTGTCATCTACCTTAGGTTGACTATGCAGCAGGAAACTTGGAGACAAGAAAGGATTTGGAACAGTCAGTGAGGGGGATGAGGGAGTTGATGAAATAAAACTGAAGGACTATCAAGAGGTAGTAAAGAGACTAGTATTATAAGTTAACCAGTAAGCATTGGTGTATGATAAGTACTGTCTTAGGTTCTAAGGAAACAAAGACAGAAATGAAATATCCCCTTCCTTCAAGGAACTCACAAGTAATATGTACACATATAAGTGTGCTTCTATCAATAGATAGATAGAGAGATAGATAGAGAGAGAGATAGAGAGATAGATAGATAGATAGATAGATAGATAGATAGATAGATAGACACACACACATACAAAGTATTAAAAAAAAAAAGTTAAATTGTGGGGGACGAGTGGAAATGCACTAGCAGCCAAGGGGATCAGGAAAGAACACATGTAGGAAGTTGTACTTGAGCTAAGATTTGTTGGAACCTAGGAATTATAAGAGGCAGAAATGAATCAAGATTATATTGCAAGTAGGGGAATAGCCTAGGAAGGCAAAGGGATAGAGGTGGTGAATATCAGAAATTGTAGTGGGTGAAATTATCGATTTTGGAACTTTTTCAGCTATGCTTAGCAACCAAGAAAAACAGATAAAGAGATGTGAGTGTTGACAGTGAGGATGAAAGGGTCACCCAGTAGCTATGATTAGTTTTTAGAACATTAACAGAAGTGAGAGATTCAGGAGTGGGACCTTGTGAAACATTAAAATGGCAGACTATGGAATCAAGTCTGAGTATCAGGGTAAATGAAGCCAGAGTTTGGAGACAGGAAAAATAAGGAAGGTTAAAAAGCCAAGAGAAATTGAACTTGATTACTTCCGAGATTCCTTTGAGTTGTAGTCATGAAGATATGTACACATCAGCCAAATAAGGGGATAGAGGAGACTGTCCTCCTAGTTACCTTCCAGATAATTCTCAGGGCCTTTCCAATTTGTGTTCGAGCAGTACTGGAACACTCATCTTTGCTTCAGAGGTGGCACTACATGGTACACTCCACCCTAAAGTAATTCTGCTTAAGCTGGAGCCAGGAAGTACAAGGGCAGGTGAAGAAGACTAAGGACTGAAAATATTCAGGATTCAAATAAGTTTCCAGTGGAAAACTTTCACAAGAGAATATGGTAACATACCATATGGAAGATAGCTTATATTTGCCAAAGAAATCAGAAAGGGAATATTTAGGTTTTAGCTAGAAAAGGAGTGAGGATGGAGTCTAGGTCCAATACAAGAATTAAGACACAGAAGAGAGCTGAACCGTTAATGACAAGGTTGAAATTGGTCACACTGAAAAATATCACCATTCCATCATCTTTGTGCCTTGAGACACAAATTTCCTCATCAGTTCATTTCCTGAAAATACAGAAAAAGGTGGGGTTTTTGAAGTTCAAAACTAAGTATCCAGTGAAGGAATTTATACATAGTAAAAGAAATAAGCTAGAACTGAAAGGAGCCTTTGCAATTCTTTGGTTGCAACAGTCATCCATGCACAATCCTATCGGTTTTATTCACTGATTTAAAAAAGACAGACCTAAAGATCCCACCCAGTCTCATAATCAGCACAGTTTTAACTTACAATACAAAGTATTGCAAAAACATGTGTATTACCTCAATAAGAGCAAGTGATCAGTACAATCTGGCCACAACCTTGAGCAACATCCACAGGCAGAAACATTGGCATGACCAAAAAATAGAGGATTAAGCTGACCTGAGGAAAATTTGCTTGGAACTTGGGCTCCTCTGCACAGATTTTCACAAACTCGTTCTGTATAAACAGCTCAGGATTTACAAATCCTCCGGGGAAGGGTTCAGGAACATGCTCCGAGAAATACTCTGGCAGGGGAATATTCAGGTGGCGAGTTCTATTAGGACTGAGGCAGCCAGGAGGGTGTGCATCGAGATTAGTTTGATATTTCAGGAGCCCTCTAAAATGAAAATACAAGTAAGGGCAGATGGGGAGAGAAGAAACAAAGATCAGATGCTAGAGAAATGGCGTTCAACCCTTTGTCTCCTGGATAACTCTTTGAAAATTAAAGATGAATGAAAAGAGGCTATGTAATGCCGGGGTGTCCCATTTCAAGCCTCAGCCATGCCATTTATTAATCATGTGACCTTGGGATAGTCATGTAAAATTTCTGGGTCTCAGTTGTCTCATCAGTCAAGTTAGGGGGTTAGGGATTTAGATTATATGACTTCTAGCATCCCTTTCAGCTCTGAACTATGATAATTCTATGACCTTGGACAATTGCAGCACTACATTTTATTCTGAAGAATGAGAAAATTAAACTTCCCAACAAACACTATCCCCAAGAATCTGTCTAAAGCGCTTGGTTCTCCAAGTAATATTATGCATCAAATGGCATAAACAGTAAGGACATGACCTTTGTAGTAAGTTTGGACTTGCTAAGCTTGGGGTACAAGAATATCAGGAACATCCATGTCCCAGCATAACAGAATGGCAGAAAAAGCAGGATAAAAAAACAGATCCATTCTAATTTTAAAACAGAAAATAACATATTTCTAATTCAGTTTAATTTCTTCCTTTTGGGTAAGACTGTATATAAACAAAGATTACTGATTTACAAAGAAATATCAAAAATATTTAATAATATGAGCCAGAAACTAGACTCCCCCATGGTCTAAACATAATGAGCGAACAACAAGCAGGCTTTTAGTAAACCATTTGCTATTCATTTTCCCTATAAGTGTACACAAACATACACAGACTGTCACACAAAATTAACAACTCTGAAGTCTCATCTAATTCAATTCAAATAAACGATTATTAAGGGGAGCTAGGAGCAAGGCATTGAACCTATAAAGACAAAAACAAAAAAGAGAGATTACTTTTAGGGAACTTAAATTATACTAGGGTGATGCGAAACTGTATACTAAATATGTAAATATAAAGTAACTGAAGGAAAGAAAGGATATTGACTACTATGTGCAGAAAAGGAAGAAGACTGGGAGAGGCTTCTCATGGGTGGTGGCACATGAACTGAGGCTAGAAGGAAATTGGAAATTCTAAGAGGAATGAATCATGCAGTCATGAGGGCCCAAAATGTGGGAGCTGGAATACTGAGTTTGGGAAACAACTTGTGGGTTTGTTTGCCTAGAAGAGAGAATATGTGAAGGGAAGTGATAGAAAATTACTCTAGGCCCCAGGGTGCAGTGGGGGGTGCAGATGGAAGAAGACTTCAGGAAGGGGGTATTAAGTTTGGACTTGAAGAATGGAAGGAATTTCATAGATAAATTAGAGAGGTAGTCATTCCTGACTAGGGTGATAGGAGTGAAGAACATGATGTGGGAAAGAGAATGAAGGTGTGGAAATCATGAAGAAAATTGGTTTAAATGACTACTATCCAACTTCAAGGGTCTCAAATCATCTGCCCAAGTACATGTTTGCTTCCATTAAATTGTTTTGTTGTTTATTTGTTTTTAATATATTTTTCTCTTATCAAGCATTTTTTTCTCCCTCTCACCTACCCTTTGCTGTAAGAGGCAAAGGCAACAGGAAGGGGAAGGAAGGGCCCACATAGGAAGAAGGAAGGGAAATAGAATGGAATTATCCATTTATCTCTCTCTCCTTTCACTCTTGCATCATTTTCTGTGGCCTGGTTCTTTCAAGTGCCAATGGTACTCAGAGATATAGATATCCCTGTAAATTGAACTCAGGAGGAAAAAAAAAGGTTACTTATCTCTCCAAAGACCACTATATAGCAATGCAGTTTACAAATAATGAACCATATGTTAGACCAGTCTTCTTTTTTGTCATTAAAAAAAAAAAGAGCAAACAATTCTTTGGAACAGTAAAATATAAAATTAGATGAATCTACCTTCTAAATAAATTCTATTGGATAATATGGTCCCAAAGCTTACAAAACATGTCCTTCAGAACAATGACTTGCAAAAAGTGTGCCATGTTTGTACTTCTGTCATTCTCAAGAACCAATGTGTACACAACAAGCAAGTTTGCCTCTGAACTACAGAAGAAGAAAACTGTATCTCTTCAGGTACCCCAGGAGAATGAAGAGTCCCTTGAAAGAAAGGAACTTCCAATTCAAGTAGAATATAAAGAAGACAAAGGATGAAAAATGCCAAAGAACAATCCCATCATAGCAGAAGGTTGGAAGGTAAAATAATATGATCTAGAGAAGAAAGAGCAAAGTGTTAAGTGCTTTCTTGTAGACAGGAAAACCAAACCCTCTGAGCAGGAAATAGACTCTTATAAAGCAAGGAATTATGTTGTAATTCCATAGAAGCCCCTAGATTAGGGATGATTTGGTAGGAGAAAAGAAAAGAAGAGTAATGGTGTTGAAGAAGTGATGCCTAGTCAGTTAAGGATTGCATCAAATGGCCTCTATGTTCCCTTGTGACTCATGGTTTCCATAATCCTTTTGTATTGCTTCGATTTTAACTTTAATCGTAAAAGAAATGTGAGTGATGGAAAGGGACAAAAAGATTTGAAAAGAGGTACTGATTAAAGATCTAAAAAGAGGCTTCTCAAAGAACAAATGTTAAATCTGAGATTATTTTCCTACAAAGAACATTCAGTTAAGCATTTAAGACACTGAAGGTCAGAGTAAGGCTTTTGTAGTATATCCCAAGGGGTAAGTTAGTTCAAAACAACAGATTATTTTACTGCTGTATATGGGAAGAGTTTAACATTAGCTCTAGATTTAGAAAAGCATCTGTCAAATTCTGTATTTTATTTTGTATACTGACCTGTGATTTCATCTCCTTAGGTATCGCTCAGTTTGAAATTCCCTCCACTAAATCATATCAACAACTCTTCTGTAACCTATAGTCTTACAAAGTTACCTAGAAGTACTGAGTTTTTTTAATTTGTCTGTGTCATGGAGAAAGTAGGTGTCAGAAGCTTCAACACAGGTCTTCCTGGACCCAAGCTTAACTCTCTACCCACTATAGTATATTCATCTGTGATTAATATTAAGGTTTATTTTTTCCAAACTGACATAAACACAATAAACCATTATAAACCATTCTACTTCATGGTACTCACTCATTGTAATAAGAAGGAAACACTCAAATGCATATTAAAGAATAGCCTGAATTGACAAAAAAAAACCCACTATTGAGTAAAATACAATTAGCCAAAATATGTAAGCTAATTTCATATTAGAAAGAAACTAATTACAGCAAAGTTCATGAATCAGACAAAAAAAAATTGACGAGGAGTTAGAAGATCTGTGGTCAAGTTCAGACTCTCTTCCTTGAGGCTAAAAAACCTCTCTGGACCTTAATTTCCTCATCTTTAAAATGGAGAATTAATATTGGTTCTACATTATTTTACTTCCTTGTGAAGAAAAGTGCTTTGTAAACTATAGAGTACTACAAAAATGTGAACTTTGGTTATTATATTTGACCTTGTTCTTATGTACATTAGTTTGTCCCCAGTGGAAAATAAGCCCCTCAAGGGCAAGAATTGTTTTGGTTTTTAGATTTGTATTTCCAGCATTTATCACAGGATCTTCACAAACTTCAACATGTTCATGGATCTGTAATGCCATTGACAAGGATACTTCCTTGACTAGAGCAAGTTGAACTCTACCTACCTTGCTTCAGTCTATGCAACTCTTAGCAATCAACTCCTGTCTATATCCTTGTCAGAGAGCCCATCCAACATAATGAGGATCTTCCACTAGATTTTGTAACTGACTGCATATATCAATGGAGCATGCAAGCTGGCCATTCATCAATTATTCCTTGCTCATGCTATGTGACCCTAGTAATTCTATCAACTTTTGTCATCATAAATCTCTTTAATGATAACCCTTATGCTATGTCTTCTGCATAATTCATCATGCAACATGGTACAACCTGTTCAGAGTCACCATGTACCTTGCCATTATCCTTTAGATCAGCAGTTCTCAACCTGTGGGTCATGACCCCTTTGGGGGTTGAACGACCCTTTCACAGGGGTCACAGGGTCACCTAAGACCATCGGAAAACCCATATTTCCAATGGTCTTAGGAACCGAGATACCGCTCCTCTATCTGTCTCCAGGTGGGTCTTCCCACATGCAGATACGCCCACATCTGAGTATTAAAGGGTCACGGCATTAGGAAGGTTGAGAACCACTGCTTTAGATGATCCACAAATTAATTCTTCTATGATGGAGGTATTGCATAAGTCACAGCAATATAGAATTATCACAAAAACATCTATATTATAAAGAGAGATCTTTGTTTCATGGGTAGTTTGGGGCTATTATGAGTACTGCAAAACATCACAAAATCAAACTAATCTGTTACCTTCCCTCTCCAGCCCCTCCTATTCCATTCTGGATCTACTCAACTGTCTATATGAGGTATCTTTCCAAGGCATATGTACTGATAAAATAAATGAGTCTATGGGTTGTCCATTCAACAGTACATTATAAATCTGAAAATAGGCATTCTTTATCCACCTGGACTTTTCTAGAACACAAGTCACTGATGACTGTGATTTCAAAGATTCTTCAGTGTTCGAGAGCTTGATATAGTTAGTATAATATCAATTGGAAACATAATACCCAGGTAATCTCTCATATATGAGGAATACCACTACCATTTGGACATATTTGTAACAGCAGCAACACTGTTAGTGAACATACATCTTCCTATTTTATTACTTTTGTGATATTAATAATCAAAGGTCCATCCAACAAAGAATTCACTATTATTCCATTTTCCAAGAAATTTCATATTATTTTTACATATAGCCTGGAGCATCAACTTATTAGATGAGGTGCTCCATTGAATCAAATGCTTCCTTTTTTTATTCAGTTAAAAAAATACACACAGTGACATCCGTATGTGACATTAACTGCATGTGTTAATCAATTATAGAACTGAAAATATGTGGCTGGCCTGAGAGTATGGTTTGGGAAAGCTTACCTGTTCCCTTTTAAAAGCCTTATGGAAGATATTCTCAATATTTGCATAGATTATTTTCATAAATATTTAATATAAATTAGAAAGAAGGAACACATGTCAATTATTACTGGCATGTTATTGGTTGTTTTTCCAATAATAAATTATTATACGTATTATCCAAACTTTGCCATCTATCTTTTTATCATAAAAAAAGATTCAAAATAAAAATCTAGTCCTCTTCTGTAAATATTTGGTTTGGCCCACCTTCTCTTCTCATTTTTTATTTATGTACCATTTATACACGTTGATGTAAACATAGGAGGCACCTAGGTGTCTCAATGGACTGAACTCTGGAACTGCAGTCAACAAGATCCAAGTTCAAATCCAGCCTCAGATACTACCTGTGTGACTCTGGTCAAACTACTCCACCATCCTTGCCAAGAAAACCCCTGAACAGTATTAGTATCTATGGTCCACAGGGTTTCAAAGAATAGGACATGCCTGAATAACAACAAAAGAAATAAAAATATGACTTGGTTTCTTGTACTTATACTGATGTTAGAATAAAATATGTGGTAGCCAAAATTTCATTGATGAGAAAATGGGTTCGATATAAAAATCTTGATCTTTTAAAATACTTTCTATCTGAATATGAGCCTCCGAGTATGTTGTATCCTTAAGTGTCCTCTGGAAAATACCTGAAATTTTACCTTCTCTAGCCAGAGTCCAGCCCACCATCATACTTCTCGGCTGGCTATTCAACAAAATGCTACTCCCCAACCATTTCTATCCCCCCAGAAACTTAAATTCCATCTTCAAATCCACTGGTTCTTACATATGATCTTTTGCCTTATCTTGCTAGGTCCCGGGGCTCCTCAACACACCCCAACCATAAGTACTCTTCTTCCTTCTCCCACAGGCTTTTCAGAACTCTTTGATATATTGTCTTTCACCGTTACAATATAAGTTCTTTAAAGGAAGTTAACTGTCTTCACTTGATTACTCATCATTCCCCTGGGATATGAGTGTTTATTTTATACTTTATCTATCTATGTCTCTCATTAATTTCTCTGAAAACTTATTTTTCCCTCTACTGTTTATTACTACTTTATCAGATGATAGTACGCAAAGTCTTTTTAACCACATTCCCCTGTAAGATTTAACAAATGAATCTATACTCTAAATTAGCATTGTCAGTAGTGCCACATCACTTATTGGCTCAGACAGGTTCCACACCTTTTTTTGGTCTCATTATGGAAATTAATTTCCATCAATGAAACTTCCTTCGATCATACAGTCTATGTCCATGTTGGTTTCTTTATTCATTTACCGTTGTTTAATGACGACAGCTTGTTTAAATATGTTGAATTGCCATGCCCTCAACTGGCTATATGAGCTTTCTTTCCTTTTATTTTTTTTTCTAACTTGCTATTGCTATTGATCTTTATTATAACAAGTACATGGTTTGATGGCACAGAACCACAGATACAGACATGCACATTGGTTAAAAAAAAAAAAACATGTCCTATACCTGGCAATAAGCAGAAAGGAGAAAAGGAAATAAGTATTTATTAAATACCTACTTTGAGCCAAGAACTATAGTAAGCACTTTATAAATATTTTATTTAATCCTCACAACAATCTTGAGAGATAGTTTCTCTTATTAACCCCATTTTATCATAGAGGAACTTGAGTAGATAGGGCATAAGTGACTTGCCTAGGGTCACAGGACCTCTGACACATCTTTACATCTTCCCATACTATTTCTTTTTATCTTCAAGTTGTGCATATAACAATACTATCAAGATTGCTATTTTGGTTCATCCAATAGTACATCAACTCTGATCACTGAATTAAGACATGGCCTTTCAATTAGTTAAGCTATTATTTAGGGACAGTACAAAGACAATTATCCTTAATACTCCCCCCCAACTTGTCTACTAACAACACTGAAGAACTGAAAAGGACCAAGAAGCACTTTTTATTCTCTTAGTTTCATAGGTTACTGTGACCAAATAATTCATGAAGTACCTAGACTATTATTAATGAATCTCTTCTTGTGAATACCATAGGTATTTAATGTATTTTTTAAATAAAACTGAAAGTGTTTAAAATTTTTATTTATAAAATATCATTGAAATGCCTTGGAAGGACACTGAACTACCTTAATGAAACAAAAAATTAATATAATCATGAGATCTATTCACTTGGAGTAGCGTATAATTAACATCTTATTTCAACATCAGGTGATTTTTTTTCAATTTTGGAATTCTGGAATTTAGACCAGATGGTTTCCATGGCCCATTCCAACACTAAAACTACAATTTTATGAATATTTGTTGTTTTCAATTTCTCCTGTGTTTCTAACCTTAAATAACTGTTCAAGCCATTTCTCATTTCTTTTTCTTCCCTTCCCCCAACAATATCTTCAATATTGACTTATTCTCATCAACACTTCAACATTCAACTAAACCACTCTTCCATTAAGTTTTTCAATTTCTTCTCACTCAGATCCAAAATGATTTTTTTCATTTTTATGAAATCTCAGTAATTTTATTATGGTCACTCATATAAGTATATTATTTAATTTGTAAGCTCCTTAAGAGCAGAGACATCTCATTCTTCCTTGCTCCAGTCTTAGCACAAAGTATAATAAAGTGGATATATACATATATATCCACTTTATTACACATGTGTATATTATATATACATGTATATATACATGTGTATATATTATACATGTGTATATTATATACACGTGTTACACGTGTATATATTACATAGCACATAGTAACTAGAGTAACTGTTGCATGTCTATGGACTGTTATCTATATGGGCCCCATGAGTTAATGGTGTAATGTAACTTGAATTTTAAAAAAACTAATATGACTTCAGTTCAAAATAATAAAAATAATGCCCAAAGCCAGAAGAGGGAAACCATTCTAATATATTCTTGTTGGTTAGATTATATTGAGTTTTATGTTCCATCTGGGGTAGGAGCAGAAAATGGGATACTCCTAGGTCATGTAGAATTCAACCAGAGAGGATGACAAGAATATTGACAGAACGCATGAGCTTTCATCCCAGTCTGACATGTGGACATTTCTAAGCCTTTTCTCATAAATTAAAGATGTAGGCTAAAAACAATTGGCAACTTAATTCACTTCTCTGGCCCTCAGTTGGCTTATGGGCAAAATAAGGTAATTGGACTAAATGGACTCTAAGGTCCCTTCCATATCAGAGTCCCATGATTTTATATTATATAAAGTATCTTCTGACTCTAAATACTATGAGTTTATGATCCTATGTTTAGTTCCAGAAAAAAAATTTTTTTAATCTTCCTAACAATTAGGACTGTCCAAAACTGAAATGAGCTGTCTCACATTATTTTGTTGATGTATGAGCAAAGGTTGAACGACCACTTGGTCAGTAATGTTACTGAAGAAAATCATGTTAAATTTAGGGTCTTAATTCTATGACCTTAAATGTTGCTTCCAACTATGACTCTAAAAACCTAATTACATTTCAATAAGTGAGGAATGTTTTCATTCTTTTTTGTTTTGTTTTGTTTTTTTCTTCACTGGGTGCCACAGGTTTTCAATCATTTTGTTTTTGACTAAAAGACAGACAAACCTGGTTTCACACTAAACACCTAGAAGAAGAGAGAGGATAAATACTATAAAGACTTGATAGAAAACAGTTAAATATTATAATATTTTGTATGTTAAATATGTATATATTGACTATATACTACATATGCCTATAATGTATATTGACTAAAATCAGTGAATGTGGCATAATCTATGTTCTTTTCTTGCTTATAATGATTCTTAAACATATTTTTGGGGGAAAATGGTCTATGCTTCTTGAAAACAAAAATTTTTATCCATTAAATATTATGATACACGATTTTCCCTTTGTTTAGAGAAAAATATAATGGTTTCTGACAATTTTAGTTTACCTTGCCTCTAGCTTGAGTGCTTTTTTTCTGTAAAGATTTGAGAATAAAATTCCACAACTCAAATCCCATAAGAATAGTTCTGCTTTTATATAAATGCATAATGTATTTTACTTGTTGAGAGACATTATTGAGGTGTCAGTCATCTGATCTTACCAAACTCAGAAGAGGTTTTTTTTCCTCCTCCATTCAGATCCATACCTAAAATATATACAGGTTTGGACAGTAGTCCCCTAAAATTATAAGTTACAGATAACTTGCCCACCTATATACATAGAAAGAAGTTTCCATAAAAGATATTCCCAAAATAGGTAAATTAATGATGTCGGCTAAAAACACTTGGCAAAATCTGCCGTTTTAGTCAGCTCATGTCCAAAAATATGTGATCCTCTGATGTAAAATGTTTTAGGTTAATACTTTATAGAGCTAGACTGTAGTCTTGAATTTCCCACTGGGTAAGTATGTAAATTCCAAAAAGTCATGTGCTTAGGTTCACCCATGCATATACGATGTGTATTACTTTCTACTTCAAAGGACAAATGTGATACCATAAGTCAAAAGGTCAATCATCATTTTAGGAAAAACAAAGGAAGATTACTTTAAGTTATTATTCAGAATTCTATATTGATCCAGAATTAAATCAAAATCAATATCAAAGATTTAGATCTAGAAGAAACCTGAGAAATCATCTACTCACAAAATCTCATTTTTCAGATAAAGAAACTAAGGCCTTGAGAGGTAGTAAATAGCCCAAATTCACACAGATAATAAGAATTAGAAGAAAAAATCAAAACTAAGACCTTTGTTGATTATCTCCTATTTATATAGCATGTATTTTTTTGTACATAGTGGCTTACATATTATCTCTGCTATGAGGTTGTGAACTCCGTAAGAATAGGGACTATCTATTGCCTTTATTTGTATTTCTAGTGCTTAGGACAGTGCTTGACCCACAGTTAAGTGTTTAATAAAAACGTATTGACTGACTTCTCTGAAGGTTAACGAAAGCAACATGCCACCAATGTAACTTCTTTGTCAATTTTTTCCACATCCCATGAACATGCTAACACATCACATTTCAGTCTAAGACTGAAGGAGCAAGGGCTTGACAGCCAGCTCATTGCATAACTTCATTAAAATTCATTGAAATTTTGAGATTTGCAGCCTTAATCCCTCTTCTATTATCTACTGATTTCTTGTGCAATGAATCAGGTAGTTTGACTGCTGTTTGCTTTGTTCTGCTTGTCATAATCTCTCCGCAATAATGTTCTTCAGTGAGAACAAGACAATACAGAAATGTTCTACTTTCTAACGTATTTTGTAATAGATCTCTAGTTTGGGGATTTGTTGTTGTTATTATTGTTTTAAGTCTTAAAGAAACATTTTCGAAGTAAAAAATACCATGTAAATGGAATAATGGAATTGATTAGATTTCTTTTCAAAGACATAAGTTTTAAAGAAAACAAATTTGCAAATAGAAATGGTGAGGTCTCTTTTACTTCCTTTTTATTTAGTTTGAGTTGTACTAGATTTCATTGTAAAAACCAAAGAACTGAGTCAATTCCAAGAAAACTAAATTTGACATAAAGAGAAATACACCTCATTGACTATATTGAACCACAGCCCCAAGAAATAGAGGTAAAGAAGGAAAGAAGGAAGGAAGGAAGGAAGGAAGGAAGGAAGGAAGGAAGGAAGGAAGGAAGGAAGGAAGGAAGAAAGGAAGGAAAGGAGGGAGGAAGGAAGGAAGGAAGGGAGGGAGAGAGGAAAGAAGGAAGAGAGGAAGGGAAGGAAGGAAGAAAATTAGCATTTATGTAGAACTTTAAGGTTTGCAAAGAACTTCATATATATCATCTCATTTGAAACCAGTAACTAAAAAGTAACCCTCAGTCATGTACCATTAGCCAATTCTTATCTTTTCCACATGCCATTAAAGATTTATTATAATTTAAAGAAATGATATAAAAATTTAAATTTTAATTCTTTTAATCATTGGTAAGACCCAGACTTGGGAGCCTCTAGTGCATAGGATTCTTAACCTGGGTTCTGCGAACTTTTTTAATATATATTTTGGTAACTATAGTAATTTAATATAATTGATTTCCTATGTAAGCCCATATATTTTATTTTATTCTTTTAAAAATAATATTCTGAGAAAGGGTCCAGATGCTTCAACAATTGCCATAAGGGTCTGTGTTAGAAAAGCAGGATTCTGTGAAAACTGGATTCTCTTGAGCTATTCCTCACATCCATTTCTGCTTAAACTTAGAGTAAAGCCATCAGTTCCAGATGAGAAAAATTATGAATATTTGACAGTCATAATGTCTAAATACTTTCCCCTCTAAAATTGTATTTTATGTTCTCAATTTAGCTGAGCTTCATACATTGCCTAACCCAAGTTCACCTCTTAAACCATCAGCTTGAGAGGTTTTCATAATGCCTTTGTTTACAAGATTTGTTCCTACAAAGAAACTGTCTGTTTGGGGATTTCTATTGCATTCCTGCTGGCTAAAGGACTAAGGAAGCTTAGAAACATACTAACAGATACCCTTTCCTTTTAGAAAAATAGTTCAATTAGAACATGAATCTTACTCCAGGAGGAACTCTCACTGGTTGTCATCCTAAGAGAAAAGGGATTCTGCTTGAAAGTAATCTTCCTATGATAAGAGAGGATCTGAGGATTCCAAGAGGGTGGCCACAAGAAATGGCTGAAATGTTCCCTGTCAATGTTGAGTACACTCCCATGCCAGGACTCTTTATTTGAACTTGTTTTCAGCTTGTTCTTCCTGATTTCTCAGTCAAACCTTTTGCTTCTCTCTTTCTAGAACTGTCACATTCTTTTCCCTCTAATTTACATTTTGAAAATGCAATCATTGCCTGAGCCACATTCCCAGGCTGCCATCAGTGAGAGTGTTGAATGCTAGTATGATTACAGAAGCAAAGGTGCCATCTCTCATTTGTGATACATTCCCTAGTCAACTCTCTTCAGAGGGACCAGGGTTGAGCTGTCCAATTGGAGCTTTATAACATTTATAATTGCTTTTCCCCTCCAATATCCCTTTAGGAGTCTGGTGAGGATTAAGTCATATCATCTCTTCTAGAAATGAGCATGCATGTGTTTTATCCCCTAGATAGAAGCTTAGATTGGTAAATCCAGCTATAGATCTGAAAGTTGGATATTAGAGCTGCATTTTTCTAGAACTAATTTCTGAAGCAATCTACATTTCATTAGGCAAACAAATGCTACCCTCTCTGAAAAGTTCAATAAAATTCAGCATGACCTAGTGACCAAACTGGGGATGAAGAAATAAAGACTTTTTGCTGCCTACCTTTAGGTACTGGGTGAGAAAAGAGATTCATTTATACACTCAAAAGTTAGAATTTATAGTACATATTTTAGTGATTATCCAAAGTTAGAATAATCACCAGTCATTCAAAGGTTGTCTTTTTGATCTAACGAGGATATTTAAAAATATATATACTAGTGAAATTACTTTGCTGAAAATAATAGTACAGAATAGAGTGTGACTTTGACAAATGTCTGCTTTTTATGTCTGAGTAATGTTTTTCTCTCTTCTGTGGAAAACTTGTATAAAATAATATACTTCAAAAAACAGGGACACAAATTTCACACTGGAAAGGCTCCCAAAGGTCATATAATCCAACTTCTTTATTTCACTCATGAAGAAACTGAGATCCAAGGAGAATAAATGATTTGTCTGAGGTGACACAGAGGGCAAGTTTCAAAGAAGCAAATCATACAACTCCAGACTCAATGCTCATTAAATAGTGCTATGACCTGAAGGTCACAAAAATAGAAATGAAACTAAGTATATACAATGTGCAGCAATGCATGCCTAAAGATAAAATAATGGCAAGAAATAAGTCAGATATATCAGGGTAACGTTGCAATGGCATGAATGCTAGATTTAGAGTCAAATGACCCGGGTTCAAATCTCAGCATGCTACTTACTGTGTACCTGTACAACCTCAGGGAATTCACTTAACCTCTGTAGGCCTCTACTTTGTCGCCTCTGAAAAGAGGGGGATGAACCAAGCAGTTTCTGAGGTCCCTCTCAACTCTAAATCTATCATTCTATGACTCTAAGGACTGTGTATCAGTGAAAAAACTGAATTACCAGACCCTAGGTAATGGAAAATTAATTATGGGTAGCAAAGGGATATTCTCCCTATATACGTCTGCCTCTCATTATCTCACTCATGAAGCCCAAGGCAGTGTGCATTCCACAAAAGCCTAGGAAGCCAATAGCCAGTGCTGGTTCAAAATTTCCTTGAGACACCTCCCATCTTTTCAGTACTTTCTGACCATAAACTATATAACTAAACTTTGTTCTCCTAGTTTAAGCGTGTTCATGTTTTAACCATCATTAAAAAAACATGAAAAATTATAGACCAAAAAACCTTGCCAGCAGCTGAGGGGATCTAATGGATGGCTTGAATCTCAGACACTAAAACCTGCTCTAAACTTCTAATCTATTCGATATGTATCTTCTTGTTTGTATCATATCTCCCCTACTGGAATATAAAGTCCTTAGGGCAGGGATAATTTTTGCTTTTTTTTTTTTTAATTCCCAGTACTTAGCTCAATGAAAATGGATGTTGATTTATTGCAAGAGAGGGCAGAAAAGTGGCCAACTCATATTGTTAGAGGAAGTTTCCTCATTCAGAAATTCCTTACATCAGTGAAATCACAGGTCAAGTTTCTATCCACTTATCCACAATAACCCCGTGAGATTATTGTGTGAGTGAGGATCAAATGGGAAAGTGAATGTTTGTATTATAAAAGCAAAACATCAATAAAACTTTAAAAATGAATGCAAATCACTTTTCAAACCTTAAAAGTACTTTATAATTCTTAAATATTATATATAGGCAGCTACCTAAGACTGAAGTTACACTGCAGGTGCCAGTCTCCATATGAAGAAGGAATTTCCTCCCCTGATATTTCCCACACTAAGGAAATCTCAAGTCCAGACCATAAACAAGCAATTGTTATTATGTACCCTGAATAAATAAAGTAAGTACATCGACCAGCTATCTAGACTTAAGTTCCTTCAAATCACTGTACATAGAACATTGGAAGGATTACTTTGGAAGCAACTTAGAAGTTGTCTACTCTAACCCCTTACTCAGGAGTTAGTCTTTTTTGGCAGCCTAGTATAGCCTAATTTTACTGTAGTCTGTTACCTACATTCATAATTGAAGAAAATAATAAATGTTATTTAGATGTTAGTGGAAATAAAGGTGTCACTTTTCCCATAAAAGTTCACAGACACTTTGAAATCTATCCACCTACCTTTTGGGAGTCCATAGACACCAGGTTAAGAACCTTTGCCTTTCTTGGAGGGCATGTACTCCCTTACGACATCCTAATCAATGGTCATCCAGCTCCTATTTAGAGACTTCTGCTAACTGGAAATTCATTAACTGTTTTGTCAGTTCATTCTGTTTTCACATTATCTCCAGTTTGAGGGAAGTTACTCCTTATACTAAGCCAAAATTTGGCTCCATATGATATACATTGATTGGGTCTATTCTTTGGAGATCAGGAGAACAAATTCATTCCTCCTTACAATAAATCCATTCCATATTACAATACTTCAAACAGTTGAAGACTAGTTCAATCAACAAGCATCCTGCGAGTCTTCTCACCATTCTAAGTTGTATTCTTTTGCATAGACTTCACTTTGTCAGTGACTTTCCCAGAATGTGGTGGTTAGAACCTAACACAATATCCCATATATGGTCTAATTAAGGTAGAATACAAAAGGACTATATTTTCCCTCATTCTAATTTAATCTAAGATCACATTGTCTTTGTTAGCCATCATGTCAAACCAATGTCTCCTCTTCCCCCTACAACACATACCCAATTGTAAACTCCCATGTCATTTTTCATCTTTCAGTCTCTGGCACTTAGAGTAAAGGTTTGATGATACTAGGTATTAATTGTTAATTAACTGTTAATTTGTTGCAAATATGAATTGACTTGAGTCTACAATCCACTAAACCCCCTACTCTTCCACAGGAATTGTTTCCTAGTCATGTCTCTCACAAACTGCACTGCTGCAGTACTTCCATACTGAAAAAGGAATCTGTACAACATACCCATGAAGTGGGTCATCTAGCCTCCATTGGAAGGTCCTCAAGCAGGGAGAACCTATTCTTTTCCAAAGTATCCTATTCTACTCTAGGATAGGCCTCATTATTAAAGAGGTGTGTTTTTCTTTGACATCAAGCTTAAACGTGCCTCTATGCAACTCTACTCAGCGCTTCTAGCTCTACCTTATAAGAAAAAACCATTTTACACATTAGTACAAAAATTAGGATAAAGGGCCAGTTTAGGGTAAAAGATGAAGAGTTCAGTTCTGGATATTAAGAAACTGAATTGCATTTGGAGGCAGTCTCTTGAACTTGAGTTGCAAAGGATCAGCAGTGATATGGTAAAGTATGTAGGGTACTGGACTTAGAAACAGGAAGACCTAGTTCAAATCTGATCCTTCTTCCACATGATACCCTGTCGGGCATTTGAACACCAAGCATGACTCTCTCTCATCTACCATCTTCCCTCAAGTTTCCTTACTGCCAGACCAAATATCCCCATTTCCTTCAAATGATGAATCAATTGATCAACACTTGTTAAACATCTATGTGCCAGAAACTGTGCTGAGGTTGGATCCTTATATATACATATCATGGACTCGAGGCCTTTACCAGTCTGGTTTATCTTCCCTAGATGCTTCTAGTTTATTAACATCCTTATTGAATTAGGATGCACAGAAATAAAAAAAATAAAAACTGTCAACATGTGAATCAGACAAAGTACTGAGGGGTTATCACACTCATATTTCTGGATACAATTCTGATGAATAAGGTAACAGAAGTAAATAGATGGTAGACACAGTATATAGAAAGCTAGGCATGGAGTTAGGAAGATGAGTTCAAATCCAGTCTCAGATATTTACTAACTGTATGACTTTGGACAAATCACTGAACTTTCTATTTGCCTCAGTTTCCTCATCTATAAAATGGGCCTAATAACAACATCTCTAACTCTCAGGTTTGTTGTGAGAATTAAGTGTGACAATATCTGTAAAGCACTTATCACAGTTCCTGACAAATAGGTGCTATATAAATGCTAGATATATATCATACATACATACATATACATACATATAAGCTGATGTATGTTAATATATCATGTATGGTATGTATCATATGTATGTTGATATATATCAGTGTAGACCAACATTATATTAGCTTTTTAAGCTGATGATTCATAATTAATCATCTTAAGCAACTTATCTGCAATTTTTTTCCACTATTGAGTAAACACTAACCCCTTTCTCTATACAAAGGGTCCTTAGCTGTTTAAAAATACTTTGATAACCATATTTCAATATAATTGGTTTCCTTCATAATCTTATGTACTTTATCTTATGGATTTAAGAAAATTATTCTGAATTAGAAATCAAAGGGATGTCCATCAATTGGGGAATGGCTAAACAAGTTGTGGTATATGAATGTAATGGAATATTATGGTGCTATAAGAAATGAGGTGCAGATGAACTTCATAATAACCTGAAGAGTCTCATATAAACTGATGCTGAGGGAGGAGAGCAGAACCAAGAGAATGTTGTACACAATTACAGATATATCATATCTGGGATGACTAACTTTGATAGAGTGCGCTCTTCTCAGTAATTCAAGGTTCACAACTCCAAAGGAGTCATGATCGAAAATGTTATCCACATCCAGAAAAAGAATTATAGAGTCTGAATGTAGATTGAAGCAAATCACTTGCTCTCTCTCTTTTTTGTTTTGTTTTTCCTTCCTCATTGTCCATTCCATTGGTTATAATTCTTTACAACTTGACTAATGTTTAATGTGAAGCTCTATGTAGAACCTATATTGGATTGCATACCACCATGGGTGGGGGGAGGGAAGAAAAGGGGGAGGAAGAAAATTTGGAGCTCAAAAAGTTGTAGAATGAATGTTATAAACTAAAGTAAATAAATTTAAAGAAAAGAAAATTATTCCGAGAAGGAATTCACAGGTTTCACCAGACAGTCAAAAGTGTCCATGACACAAACAAACCTTGAGAACTTCTTCTCTAGATTCACTTTTCATACTTGGTTTCAAAGATATAACACCCTCATGGCTCTCCTCCTACTTCTCTGACCACTTCACCACCTCTTCTTCTAATTCTCTAATTATATGTTTCCCAAAGCTGTTTTCACTTCTCCTAATTTTTCCCCCATATGCTCCATTGATGTTTTCCTCTGTTCTCATAGATTTAACTGTGGCTTTGCATATAACTGCTGAATATATACAATATTATATTATAATTATAACATATTATATTATTATAATTATTAATTAATAAATATTGTTGTTAAATATTATTATATAATAATATATAATATATGTTATATATTGTGTATATATATATATATATATATATATATATATGGATATATTCAAACCCCCAACCTCTCTGTAGTTCCAGTTCAGAATCTCCATCAAATTGATGTCTATACATGCATGTACTAGAGATATTACTAATAATCATCACAGTGATAACAATGATGAGTATTTGCATAGTGCTCTAATGAATACAAAGTGCTTTGCATTTTATAGCTAAGGAAATAAGCCAAATGACATGAAACGACTTACGTAGGGTCATCCAACTATTATCTATAATGGGATTTGAACTAGGTCTTCCTGTTTCTAAGTCCAGTACCCTACGTACTTTACCATATCACTGCTGATCCTTTGCAACTCAAGTTCAAGAGACTGCCTCCAAATGCAATTCAGTTTCTTAATATCCAGAACTGAACTCTTCATCTTTTACCCTAAACTGGCCCTTTATCCTAATTTTTGTACTAATGTGTAAATGTTATTATCATTTTCCTCTGTTGCTAGGCTACAAATCTCTAAGTCATTTAACTGTTCTCACTTCACCAATGAGACATTGTCAATAGCCAAGTCAGTCTTGGTAATCCTACTCTTGCAATATCTTTTATGTCTATCCTTCTTTATCCCAAATAACACAACTATTAATTCATTTCCTCATTACATTATACGCCAATTGTTGAAATCACCTTTTAACTGCCTCTAGTTTCTCCCCATTCCAATTCATCCTACACATCAAAGGTTATACTAGACCACTCTTTGGAATGTATATTTCTGATTACTGCACTCTACTACTCAAAAGCATGGCTCTTCACTTCATGATGAATTAACTCCAAATACTGTTTTAGAGAATTGATAAGGCCTCTATTATCAGGTTTCAGCCTATGGGAAACAGTAAGTAGCAAATATCAAGAGAAATGATATTTAGTCCAAACTTATTTAGTAGTTAACCTCTTAATCTTGAATAAGTCACTAAAATGTTCTTAGTTTCCTCATCTATAAAATTGAGATTATATCAGACGAAAAATCTATTGTACTATTTTCCCACACATATCAAATAATATTCCCTTCACAAGTTTTATGATCATGTCCAATGAGACTACTCTTCATTCCCAAAAGTTAATCTACCCATTTCATACCGTCATTCACTGTGATGCCACCTCTTATTCTTGAAACAAACCAACATCTTTCCCAATGACCACCTAGTGAAATATTATCCATCTTTTAAGGTCTATATTTATTGCTTTCTTTATAAATTTTCCATTACCAACAAGCCCTTCATTTTTGAAGGCTCTCTCATAGCTTTTGTGTACCTTTCTTATGTGTATACATTACCTTACTTTGTATTGCAGTATTTATATTCATGCTTTATCTTGCTGAGAACAGGTTTTCTATATCAACCAACTTTGTATCAGCCAAAGTGTTTTTAATATTTAATAGATACATAAGAAAATCTAATGAATTAATCTGCTGCTTTTCCTCTGTTCATTAAGTATATAACCTTATATACCAGTAAAGCCTGGATCACAAATTTCCAAACACAAAAAAAGATATTTATTTCCTGACATCTTTAGATTTATTCAAAGGAGTCTGTTGATCCATATTCTATGTTATAACTAATAGCACTGGACTTGACAATTCTTGAGAATGATATGGAAGATATATCTTATCTACATGTTGCTTGAAAGTGTCTTAATATACCATAGAAGAGGTGGTATTGATATATTAAAATATATGGAGCCACCAGAAGAGTAAGTGTGGTAAGGGAACTCAAAATCATGCCATTTAAAAACAAGTTAAAGGAACTAGAAATTTTTAATTATCTTATTTTTTATTTTAGAAAAGACTTATAAAGAAACATGTGTCTAATATTTAAGTGGTTATCATATCAAAGAGGGATGAAATCTCTGCTTGATTCTAGAAAGTAAATCCAGGAGCAATCGGTAGAGTTACAGAGCAGCAAACTAGTTCAATAAACTAAAAACTTCATAATACTTGGAACTTTCCCAAAATGGAATGGGATGTCTCTTGTAAATAGTGAGTTCTCTGTCACTAGAGCTTTTGAAGTATAAGCTGAAATAACATTTGTTTAAAATGCCATAGAGAGAATGCATGCTTCAGGTATGGGTTAGAATAGATGGTGTTTTATGGTTTAGGATTCTATGATCCTATAAGTTTTCTTTTGTTGTTTTTTCCCCCAGTATACTAATAAATTTGTACCTGTTTCATCCCATTTCTCTCAAAATCAATGGCAAATATTTCAAATTTAGCTAGCAGAAGTGAAGAGGACACTGTATATCCTAATCCCCCTTGGAATCAAATATGAAGCAGAAGAAAGATAAGTGATGTACCTGATGGAAGCATATATTTTAATCAGTCCCTCAACAAACATTTGTTAAGCATGTCCTACATGGCAAGCACTATTTTCCAAGGAAACATCAGAAACATGACAAGAATATTTTTCACATTTAATTTCAAGACTCTGCAATTTATTATTTGGTCTTTATTCCTCTGGAATTTTCTATTGTTTGTTATAGATCACTGGCTTTAAGAATTATAGATTCCTTGGCTCTCTTTATAGCTATTCTGGCCTCTGGGCATTTCTAAACTACAAAATATTCCTTACTCTATCATTAGCAATTCTACAGCTGTCAAGAGTTATACTGTTTCTTGAAGTATAAACACTAACTTACCCATGCCAAGCTCTTAACTTTTCCATTAGCACAGGAATTATTGGGCTAAACCCATATGGGACGCTGAGACCCCATAAAGTGCACAGGAGAAACATCCCTAAAATTTCATTTTCATACACTTTGCGGCTGATTCCTTTCCAATTTGCTGAGTGACAAACAGAACAATTTTTCTTCTTGATTCCTTGACAACACCCTAATTTTCAAGGCTCAAAAAGACTGCTACCACTTCCCATGGGGCAGCATCCACAGAGTTGTCTCTCAAGACAATTCTTCCAGGCATTCAGCATTTTAAAATATGCTTTCATGTTCATCACCACCATATATGAAATCATGTATGTGTGCTCCACAACATGATGACAGAGGAAAGTCTGTTCAGTCTAAATTCTTTCTCTCTCTGCTCCTATTCCTTGAGAGTGGGACTGGGGAAAATTTTAGACTTTTATTTTTGTTTGGCTTACCCCGAGACATGCAGCATCAGCAGTATGTAGAAAACGAAGAAAAGATTGTGTGTATACCAGAAGATGTCGTAATTAGAAATCCTGCAAAACAAATGTATGCATTTAGTGCTATTTGCATATATTCTATTCCACCTAAAAGGCATATGCATGGTTCTATAAATATGATACTCTATAAGATGCCTAAGAATGGAAGGAATCCTAGATTTAATCTAGTCATATCAAAGGGTGGCTAATGTATTCAATATCACAGAGAAAACTGAAATCAATTACAACTGATGGTTTATCTGCTTAAAGCCATCCAGAATATTATAACAATAACTATAAATGTAACTAAAATAAATGCTGCCATTTGAAGCGTTGATGATGTGAGAGGAAGGAATTGGAAACTGAGAATGCCAATAAAGTCAGCATAGCTACTTTTTACCTGTATGTATTCTTACTTCTTTTCTTTTTTCCTGCTTTTTAATGATTTTTTTAGCCATGTAGCATGTTCACTTGTTTCAGTTGTATCTGACTCTTCAGGAGCCCACTTGGGTTCTCTTGGCAAAGATAGCAGAATGGTTTGTTATTTCCTTCTCCAGATCATTATACATAGCAGGAAATGGCGGCAAACCAGGTAAAATGACTTGCCCAGGGTCACACATCTAGTACATGTTTAAGGTTAGATTTGAACTCAGATCTTCCTGACTAAGCCTGGCACTCTATCCACTGTACTCCCTAGCTACCCCTACTGTTTAACATAGTCAATGAAATTACAATGGCATTTTACTTCAAAGAGGAAATTGTGAAAAAAGCAGGTTTTGAGTACAACACAGCCTAAAGTCAAAGGGTATTTTAAGGCATGTTTGGATTAAATTACACAACAAATGAACACAAAAGTGAACATTCTGAAAGGGCAAAATGAGAAGCTGTATAGTTACTTGAAAGAAAGAAAAGAAAAACATGCTGGAAAGATAAATCACCTATGTAGGATATAAGTAAATTTCAAAAGATAGTGAATTTAGAGATGGAAGTAACATCAAGGGACAGTCATATCATTTTACAAATGAGGAAATGGAGGTTTAAAGACTTGTCCAAGGTCACATTAATATTAACTACCAGGAGCAGGATTTGAACCCAGGGCCCAGATCTCCAAGTCCAGTACACTTTCCGGTATACCATGCCGTCTCACTAAATTAGAAAGTATCTCAATATTTAAGGCAAAATGAGTCCTGTTAAGGAATTTGTAAGTCAGCCTAGAACATAAAGACTGATACTACTAATACAATAAAACAATGAAACACAGGGAGAAACAAAAGCCAAATTATTCAATTATATCTTTGCCATATCCAGTGCCTAGTACATAGAGGATGATTAATGTATGCTTGTTCATTTATAAACATTTATTTTTCCACATAGAGAGTCAGTGCACATTGAAAATAAATAAATAAGTAAAAAGGAGTTAGATATATAGGATCACTAAAATATGTAATGAACATACAAAAATATCAGACTTTGCATGTGGCAAGGTCCACAACTACAGTGAATTATAGATTATCTTTAAAATATGTCATTTTAGATTAAATGAGAAGATAGATGACTTTAACAGCACAGTGGCTTTTCCTAGGGAAACTACACCCACAAACAAGGGTCATAGATATCTACAGAAAGCAGATAAGTGTTTCCCAAGGGCATGTATAATGTAAACTACTGTCAGGGTGACTTCCACCAAATTCCATTAATCAATGTGCTTTCAATACAAGTATTCAGCCAATAATCAATCTGCCAAACTATATATCAGATGACAAAACACCTTTCTCCATCTTGTCCATAAAAATACCATATGAGACTTTGCCAAATTTCGAGATGGCTTAAGTTTACAGCATTTCAATGATATTTTGGCCTATTGATGCTACCAAAAATAAAAGCAAAAGGAAATATAACTTTATATAATGGTCTTGCTGAACCTATGCCAGCTACTAGTTATCACTCCTTCAATTTTCGTGACAATTTTAAATGGCATCAGATATTTAATAATGTGTTTTAGATTTTTAACAGGAATTGAAGTGATATATATTGAATTGTAAATGACATAATCTTGATTTTCCCATTTAAAGAACCAGGCATTTGTCCATCTCAAATTATCTAGTACCTCTCACTTTTTCCATAATTCCTCCAAGATTTCCAACTGCAGGTCAGTCAATTCACAAGCATCTATTAAGTACCTACTATTTGCCAGACACTGTGCTAAGTGCAAGGGATGCAAAGGAAGACAAAAGAAACAAACACACAAAAAAACAGTCCCTACTGTCAAGGAGCCCATAGTTATATGGAGGAGATAACATGCAAATAATTATGTATAAACAAGATATATACAAGATAAATTGATAATCTCTATTTGAAGATTGAGGACTGGGAAATATTTCATGCAGAGGATAGAATTTCAGCTGAGATCTGAAAGTAGCCAGGAAATTCAGGAGGCAGAGATGAAGAGGGAGAGAGTTCCAGGCATGAACAACCAGTGAAAATTTCTGGAGTCGGGAGATGAATTGTCTTGTTCAAGGAGAAGTAGCAAAGCTAGTGTCACTGGATCTAAAAGCACGTGATGTAAGGAGACTGGAAAAGTAGGAAGGGAAAGGTTCTGAAGGCCTTTAAAAGCCAATCAGGGCATTAATATTTGATTCTAGAGACAAGAGGGAACCACTGGTGTCCACTAAATAGGGGATTGTGGGGAGGAGTGGGAAAAAGTTAACAGTCAAATTTGCACCTTAGCAAGATCAGTTTGACAGCTGAGTAGAGGATGTATAAACTTAAGGAGTGCCTTTAGCCAAGAAGCCCAACCAACAAGCCATTGCAACAGTCTAAGCATGAGGTCATGAGGGCCTTCACAAGGATGGCAGCAGTGCAAAAGAAGAGGGCATATATGAGAGTTGTTATAAGGGTGTATCATTAATGATACTCGTAGCTGCTGTGGAGGGGTAAGACCAATAAAATCAGCACACAGGAGGGCTGCTAACACAGATTCTTTGATCTACTTTTCTTTTTTTCTTTTTGGAAGGCAATTGGGGGTAAGTGACTTGACCAAGGTCACATGGCTAGTAAGTGTTAAGTGGCTGAGGCCAGATTTGAACTCAGGTCCTCCTAATTCCAGGTCCAGTACTCTATTCACTGTGCCACCTAGCCACCCTGATCTGCTTTTCTAAAGAAAAGAAAGCTTCAAAGAGGTCAACAATCTTACTTTAATTAAACAATGCAGACAGGTAAGTAGAAAGAAGTGAGTATCCAAGAAAGAATCCAATAGACAGGGCTCCAATTATCCAAACAAAGTAATTGATACATAATCACCAGACCAGAGAGCACCAAGATCTGGGCTGGAGGGAGGGGGAAGGCTTAATAACAGCTACCCAAAGTATCATCTAGCCAAATCACAAAGACCACAAGTGAACATTCTTCCCATGATTGAGCCCCAAAGCAAAATACCAACCTCTTCCTAGAATATATATATGTATACATAGATAGATAAACTATCTATCTATGTATCTATTATATATATATACATACATATAGATAGATAGAT
>CM053588.1:92033824-92108727 GCA_028646515.1 Pseudochirops corinnae | reverse complement strand
ATGATATGTTTGATTAAAGTAAGATTGTTAACCCATTTTGAGTTGCTTTCCTTTAGAAAAGCAGATCTAAGAACCTGTGCTAGTAGCCGCCCTAGGCATGCTAGGGTGCTTGCTGTTACAGCTATATAATACAATTCCTAGTTCTCTCACTGTTCTGTCTTGGGCACTGCGTCTTGATCATATCCTTCCTAAAAGGTGGTTCCCAGAACTGAACACAGTGTCCTAGGCATTGCCTAAAAGTACAGTACAAGAAGATGATCTCCTAGCTTTCATCCTCATTAATAATTTTCTATTAAAATTAACTTACAATAATATTCACTTCTTCAATTGCAATATCACACCTACTCATATTGAGCTTGAAGTCCTCTCATATATATGTATATGCATATATACATATACACACATATTTGCATATGTGTATTAATGCATGTGTTTATACACATATATGTGTGTGTACACACACATACACACATAAGAACTGTTGTGCATCCATACCTTCCCATCTTGAAATTAGGCAACTGGTTTTTCTCAAACCCAAGACTAAGACTTTGCACTTATCTCTACTGAATTCATTTTATTGCATTCAGTGCATCATCCTAATCTATAACAAACATTCATCCTAGTCTATAACAACTCTGAGGCCAACATGAAAATCAAGTCATCAAGCCAATTCAAGTCAAATATGAATGTTAAGTTTCTTCATGTTTAATCACCAGCAAATTTGACAAACATGAAATCTATGCCTTCATTGCATCATTGACAAAAAACATTGAACAGAACAAGACCAAGGAAAGATTCCTTAGATGGAGGTTCTTAACCTGGTGTCAATGTGCCCTCACAGATTTAAGGAAATCTTTGCCTCTGAACAGGGAAAATATTATATTTTTATTTTTACCAACATCTGATTGAAATTCAGCATTTCCTTCATCTATTTATAAGTATTACTCTAGTTGGAAGGAACACATAGGCTTCACCAGACAAACAAAATGATCTGTAACACACACACACACACACACACACACACACACACACATAACATAAAGAATCCCTCCTTTAGGTAAACATATTAATTAGTATTTTGAGACATGTCATTAAAACATTTCCAAAGTCAACTAAACTACATTATTGCATATTGTATATCTTTTCATTCTTTCAAAATTACATCCAAAAAGACCCTGTAAAATAAAATGACAAATTTTAGGAAGACTACAAATACAGTATATCCCTAATCTGCTAATCAGAGAATGGAAGAAAGGAAAAATGTTTGCAAGGTTTGCTTGTAATGATTATCATTTCCCTTCACAAATTCTTTTAAACCATCCCTTTAAAATTATGTTCTAGAATGTTGTTAAGGATTGAATTCAAGTTCATTTGTCTATCATTGAAGAATTCATCTTTTTACCATTTTTCAAAACTGGAAAATCATTTGTCCATCTCCACTGCTGTGGTGCCTTTCCCACTTTTCACTACCCTCAAAGATTACTAACAATAACTCAGTAATTATCTCTGCCAATTCTTTCAATATTCTGGGAGTTCAATTCATCAAGGAAAGTAAAGGAAGTTTTCTTATTACCCTTATTTATCTTGGGCAACAACTCTATTAGCCATTTTTGTTCTGTCTTAGTACCCAGTGATATTAACACATACACCTATGAGTATAAAAAATTACCAATTAACTGGGTATACCTCTGGAGGGACAGTGCCTGGACAAACATTCTGCTGAATAGAACACAAAGAACTAGAAGCCTTGGAACTCTCTTTCATGTCTTTAATGTCACATTGTTTCATCACTTAATTATGTCTGGTTCCAAATACAGACATTTATAAGCCAGATATCTTCATTCATGCAATTAGACCTACTTCAAATCCCAACACATTTTAAAAAGATCTCTAAAATGCAATTAATTTCCTGATGACTTCAGTTCAGCAAAATAAACTCTAAAAAATAAATTTTCTCTCTTGAACTTAACACAGGGAGAAGATTCTGGGAAGATGGTGGAGTCGGTCAGAAAACTTTAGGTTCTCCAAATTTCTTCCAGACAGAACATCACCTCAAAGTGAACAGAGAGTAGCATAAATAAACAAAAGTCTGGGTAAAACAGTTGTCCTCCTAAGACAACTTGAGAAGACCCCAGGAAAGACTGAACCTTAAGAGGTGGAGGTTTGACCAGAGTGAAGTGCAAACATCTCCAGACCTACTCCACCAAAGCAACAAACAACAAGCCCTGGGGGCAACTGGGTTGGGAGGCTGCCTCAGCCTCAGTAACTTTCCCTTCAAAGATAGTGGGGGGGGGAGGGGGGAGGGGGTTCAGACAGCTGAGTAGGAGAAGATTAAGGGACCTTCCACTGAAAGGGGACACTGGGCACAGCTGTGCTGACCAGACATGGCCCTGGGCTGTGGTTGGGTTGGTGGGTAAGGAACTGGCATACATGTGGTGGTTGTGGTGGTAGCAGAAGGGGAGAAACCATACTAACTGTGGGAACTTGTAGGAGAACAGAGTCTTTGGTTTCCATTCCAAGGCAGAAAGGACAGTTGAAGTTTGCAGGCACTAGAGGGATCATAGGGAGCAAGAGCAGTTGGGTGCAGCATAGTTGGGGGTTGTGGCCATAGCATTGGGGTGGAGAGGCATGTCCAAGATTAGGCCCTGGAAAAGAGCTTCAAAAACAATGGTAAGAAGGACATGAGGCCTGGAGCATCATTCCCCACATCTCGAGACTAGAATCTAATTATAATAACAAGCTGCTAAAAATAAAATAAAAAAAATAAAAATGAGTAAACAAAGGAGAAAGACTCCCAACATAGATAGCTACAATGAGGCTAGAGAACATCTGGGTTCATATTCAGAGCAAAATATTAGAGCTTAAAAAAGCCACTCTTTTTTCAATGATAAATGCCACATGGTCACAAGTCCAAAAAGAATTATTGGAAAAATTTAAAAAGGACTTTAAAAATCAAATAAGACAGATCAAGGAAAAATTAAGGGGAAAATTAAAAGCAATCCAAGAAAATTAAGAAAAGAAAATCAACCAACTGGAAAAAGAGAATCAAAAACTTAAGGAAGGAAGCAATTCCTTGAAAACTAGAATTGGCAAGGGGAAGCTAATGATGTTATAGGATGCCAAGAAATAATAAAACAAAACCAAAAGAATGAAAAAAAAAATAGAAGAGAATATGAAAAATTTAATCAGAAAAACAACTGATCTAGAGAACAGATTATGGAGAGACAATATAAGAATTGTTGGAGTACCTGAAAGTTATGATCAGAAAAAGAATCTTGATATAACATTACAAGAAATTGTCAAAGAAAGTTTCCTTAAAGTGCTAGAACAAGAAGATAAAGCAGAAATAGGAAAAAAAAAAAATCCACTGATCACCACCTTAAAGAGATCCCAGTAGGAAAACTTAAAGAAATACCATAGCCAAGTTTCATAGTTCCCAGATTAGGGAAAAATATTGCAAGCAACAAGAAAAAAATAAATTTAAATATCACAGAACTACAATCAGGTTTACAGAAGATCTAGCAATTTCTATGTTGAAGGATTGTAGGTCTTGAAACATTATATTTCAATGAGCAAAAGAGCTGGGATTATGACCAAGGCCAATTTACCCAGCAAAGTTAGGTATAATCCAGAATGAAAAAAAAATGGATATTTAACAAATTGAAAGAATTTCAGGTACTTGTGATAAAAAGAGCAGAACTTAATAGAAAATTTGACATATAAGATCCAGGAGAAATATAAGGTAAACATTAAAGACCAATTATAAGGGACTCAATAAGGTCAAACTGTTTACTTCTTTTATGTGAAAATGTTATAAGTACTCATATAAGGCTGTCATCATTATTTGAATAGTTTGAAATAAAGGCTTAGACTGAGCTGTACGTGATGGGGTTGATTGTAAAATATGAAACTGGATAGAGAGAGATTAAAAGGAAGAAATATTTCAAACAAATAAGGAAGAACTGATAAAGAAGAAGCAAATCAGGATGGAGGGCTATTAGCACTGGAACCTTACTCTCATCTGAAATGGGTTAAAAAGGGAACAACCTATACATCTAGAAGGATATAAAAGACTTCTAAATTCATAAAGAAATAAGAGAGGGAGGGGATAGCATAAGGGAAGAACTTTTAGAAGGGTATATAGATTAAGAATTAAAAAGGGAAAGAAATAAAGGAGAAACTTTAAGAAAGATTAAGGTGGAGGGTGGTGGAGAGAATAAGGGACTGTTAAAGGAATGGGTAGATTAAGGAGAGGAGGTCAAGGTAGAAGTAAATTAGGTGAGTAGAGAGAGAGAGAGATAGGGTAAATAGGATGTGAAGTATAATGAAAAAAATAAGATGAAGGGAAATATACAACAAATAATTATAATTTTGAATATGAATGGGATGAATTTACCCATAAAATGGAAATGAATAACATAATGGATTAAAAATCTGAATTCAATAATATGCTTTCAGGAAACACAATAAAAACAAAAGATAAACAGAGAGTTAAAATAAAGAGCTGGATTAAATTTAATATGTAAAAAAAAGGCAGGGGTAGTAATCATGATCTCAGATGAAGTTAAAGTTCAAATAGATGTAATTAAAAGAGAAAATAAAGGAACTATACCATGTGTTATGAATATTATTTTATATTGTTTTAAGTCATTTAAAATAACTAAACAGTATAAAATACCTGAAAACATACCTGCCAAAATGGGCTCAGGAACTACATGAACATAAATACAAAACAATTTATACAAATAAATTCATATTTAAATAATTGGAGAAATATTCATTGTTCACGGGTAGGCAAAGGCAATATAACACAAATGAATATTTTGCCTAATTAATCTTTTCAACAAGGGACTATAGTAACTTTGTGTCTGACATATAAAGATTTGATTTATTGGAATAAGAATTCATAATTTTGTAAAAAAAAAAAAAAAGTTGCTGGGAAAACTAGACAGCAGTTTGGCAAGAATTGGGCATAGACCAATACAATAATCCATGTACCAAGATAAAGTCAAAATGGTTACATGTCCAAGATATAAAGAGAGATATCACAAGAAAATTAGAGGAACATGGAGCATATGACCTATCAGACTCATGGATAAGAGAATAATATTGAGGAAACAAGAAATAGAGGGCGTTGCTGAGTGAAAAATGGATAATTTCAAGTATTTTAAATTTAAAAGTTCTTGTATAAATAAAACTAATGTAGCCAAGATTAGAAGGAAAGCAGAATATTAGGGGGAACTTTCAGAGACAATAGCTCAGATAAAGGTCTCATTTCTCAAATATATAAAGAACTTTCTTAAATTTACAAGAATATGAGCCATACCCCAATTGAGAAATGGTCAATGGATATGAACAGGTAGATAAATAAAAATTACATAGCAGAGAACAAAAGAAAACCTAAAAAGAAGCACAAAAAAAGCTGGGTAGCTTTGAAAACAATGTGTAGTATTTATTACATAGGTATTCTTGAAATGGAAATTTATTAATTTATATTGAATGTTCTCATATGTTCTGCTGCATACGTGGAAATGTTCTTCTTTTCTCATTTTGTATTTAAGTTTAAAATCAATAATTTTTTTAAATGAACATAACACAAAAGAAAGGGAAGTCTTTAGTATTCAGAAAGAAATTATAGATATTTCTAAATAAAATTTATTAGAATTTTAAGAAATTTGTGCTGAGAATAAAAATGGCTCTATTAGGGAAAATCTCATTAAGGTAAGTACTGATAAAATATAAATTTCAAATTACTTAAATGTCCTAACTAATATAATAAGCCTAATCTGGTAGCTGCTTTAGATAAAGACTGCTTCCTCCTTAAGGAAACCTCTGATTTTGGGCAGCATTGGGGTAAAGCACCAGCCTGGGTATTCAGCAATCTGACTTCTTGTCCCCCTTCCACCTTTTATTAATTGTGCAATTTCATATCACTTCAGATGCCTGGGCTTCAATTTTCTTAAATCCAGAATGGAGATTATGATAATACGTTCTTAACTCATAGTCTGTTATCAGAAATTTTTTTTTTCTTCCTCAAGCACAAGGTACATTTTCATTACACAAACCTTCAATTAATTTTGTTTTCCAGTGCTTTGATTACAGGACAAATAAGCAAATTAATAATATTACAAAACAAGCTCATATTAAGTACTTGAGGTTTGTCATTTGTTTTGTTTAAAAGGGAAAAAAAGCATCTATATTCCTCTCCTAGGATCAACACTTAGTCAATCCACTCTCTCATGTCTGTTAAAGAAATAGTTACAAGAAAATTTATAGCAATAGTAGGCCTTTAAAATCATCTGATCCAATAATTTCATTTCTCAAGTATGAAAAACGAGACCCAAAAAGGTTCTGTAAAAGAAATCAATTGTCAGAATAAATATGCTAAGACTCAATTGAAATTTTCATTAGCACACGCACCCCAATTTTAAAAAATATATTATGCTTATTATGCCAGGAAAAATGGAACTCATTTTTTAAAACTTTTAAACCAAGATAAAAACAAAAACATGTAATTATGCTTTAAATTCATTTGAATTTTTAAGAAAATAATGTACTTGTATCTATCTGTTAGAATGTGAGCTCCTTGAGAGCAGAGACTATTTGGTTTTCAGTTTGTATCTCAAGAGTTTAGCACAGAGCTTTGTACATAGTAAGTGCTTAATAAATGCTTTCATAAAAATTCACAGTGCTTAATAAACGCTTTATCAATCATCAACTCATTCATTCTCATTAGAGAAAGCTTCACTGAGTCATAACAAGCATAAGAGAAAATCTAAAGGGGGGAAAAACATCTAGATTGAAAAAAGATAATAATAGGACTGATGCTTACCGAATGGCATATGTAGAAGCTGTAATCATGAGAAACAACACCAACACCATGCAGACCCCTGTCAATCCAGGAACTAAAATAAATACATAAATAGATAAATATATTTGCACGTATTTAAATTGTTCTGAGAAAAAGCATAGTTATTACTTAGAAATTCAAAGTACTTTGCTCTCTGTTGGAAATAAATATGTATCAAAAGCCAAGAAGCTCTGTGTACTTTTCCTTTTTAACTAGTCATTTTATTAATTATCATAGTTCTGTAGAAATTCATGAAAAACCTATTTCCTCCCTCCCCACAATGAGTGCTTATATTTTTCATACTGGTCCACATGGCCTGTTGAATACATACGAATTGTTGTTACCTCTCCCAAAAGGCATACCACAGCCTGAGACCAGAGAATGTCAGAGAACTTTAGCATCTAATGGATTTGTTGGTTTGGTTTTGCTTTTCCCAGCTTTTAAATTTTTCTCTGAGCTAGCTGCTTACCAAAGGACCTCATTTTTTTTTTCTAATGCTTTTTGGCTGTAGTACCTAAAATGCAAAGCCCAATGCTTTTCAAAACACCATCATTTAAAAAAGAAAACCTGGATGGAAAAATAGATATTTTCAAATAAAGAGATTACAACGCCAGCTGTTGCTAAGGCCATTGGCAGGCCCATTTTTGTTTTGAAATGGAAAACATGCTGAAATTATGCCTTCTGACTGCCTGATGAGAGAAATTATTGCATGTGTACCAAAACCTGCTAAACATAAAAAGAAATGTACAAACTGACATTGCTTTTCAAAATCAATAAGAGAAAGCAACCAATGAGACCAGGCTAACAGCAGCCTATGTGGAATAGTGAGCAAAATCAAAATGGCTGACATACTAAGTCTAGAAGACAAGGACTGGACTTGTGATTTTGTTTGTATAGGAAATTCTGATTATAGAAACATCCATTACCTAAGCAAGTTGGCACCTTCTGTGCAGCTTATAGTCTTAAAGAGGTGTTTGATGGCAAAATTCCCCCCACTCAGATCAAAATGTAAATGGGAAATGTTTAACAGAATAAAAAAAATCATAGTACAACATAGATAATGCAAATTTGTGTTTTCCAAATCAAGATAGTAGAAGCCATCAGTTTTTATTTTAATTTGATCTCACTGGCCAAGAGCTTTGAGAGTGTAAGTGACTTGCCCATACTCACTCAATCAGTATGTATCAGAACTGAGATCAAGTATACGATACTCCTTCTGAAATATTTTTAAAAGCCCTCAATCACTAAAATGTCTGTACCTTTAACCCAGAGATTTCACTGGGCAAATATTCAAAGAAGTAAAAAAACAGAAAGTAAGCATTATGTACCAAAATATTCAGAAAAGCACCTTTTGTGGTAGCAAAGATGCTCTAACAAACTTTGATAAATAAATGAATAGAATGATGCTGCACTGTAAAAAAGAAATGACAAATACCAAGAATTCAAAGAAACATGGAAATACATGAATTGTTGTACAGGGAAGAAAGATCCATAAGAAATTTGTGTGTGTGTGTGTGTATAATAAAAATCCTAATAAAGCAAGACTCAATATTATGAAATTATATTGATCAAACTTAATTCCAGAATAAAATTGAAAAAAAAATACTCCAAGTCCCTTCTTTGCAGAAGTGGGGAATTATTGGTGTGGAAAACTATATATGCTTCCAATCATACAAGGTCAATGTATTGGTTGGTTTTACTGAACTATTTTTAACTCTTTCTTATTCCTTCTTACAAGGGATGGCTCAACTGGTAGAGGTGAGAATATATTCAGAAAGGAATGTGATGTAAAAACAAAAGATATAAAAACAAATTATTTTTTAAAAATATTCTAATAAGATAGCTTTTATAGATCATTGCTACATTTATAAAAAATAATCAGTTGTTTAATAGATGTGGAAATTCTCTTAACAGCATAGATGGAATCTCTTCCATTCCTTAAGCTATTTTCATGAGTTTCTGTGTTCTAAAAACATCATCACTCGATTCAAAGAAATAATGATCTTCTCTGAATTGAATGGACTGGTTCTTGGCTAACAGATAGAAATCATCTTCCTAATTCTCTTTACTAGGCTGATAGAGATTTACTCTATACAGTCAGCTTCACTGGCATAACACTAGAACCTAAGGTCACCTTCTTGTCAGAATAAGTCTCAGAAGACTTTAGCATCAATTGTATCTCATTAATGCTAGTTAAACATAATTAAGTCTGTAATATCAATCTCTGGTTACTTTTACTTCTCCCAACAGAAAATTAGTTCCTTGGGGGCATAACCTGTCTTACCTTCATATTTTTATTTCTAGTACCTAGCTATGTTGGTACATAGTAGGAACCTAATAAATACTTGATTGAATAATTCATTTTTTCTATATAACACAAGGATCATGGATGCCTAACTGTCCCAAATTAGAAACCCCAGGCCCCTATATAAAGCAGGTCACTACATTGATATTAAGAGAAGTTTTTCTTCATTTTACTTCTTCTGGACCCAAAGTCAGGAAAGATTGAGTTCAAATCTGTGCTCATTTTTAGCTATGTAATCCTGCACAAATCTTACCTAATCTGCCTCAGTTTCCTCACCTATAAAATGGGATTCATAACAGCATTTACTTCCCAAGGTTTTTGTGAGAATAAAATGTGACAATATTTGTGAAATGCTTTGCAAACCTTAAAGTGCTATATAAATGCCATCTATCATTATATTATTATTATTAATTATCATTATTATCATAGATTATTCATAGCCTTCACTACCATGACTGACTTTCCTTTTCACTCTGAAACTCTCCTCAGTGCCTGGGGTCTTCTAACCCTGGAATGTCACTTCATCAGTCTAGTCTCCTTCCCCCTCTGTTAAATTCCTTCCGGCTACTTCATTTTGGCAATGGACCTAACTGGCCATGCTTCATTCCCCTCTGTATTGTCCTTTTGACTCTGGACTTTTCCATCATATCCCAGAGTGAGTATTTTCTCTATTACCCTATCACCCTTGCTTTTCAGTTCACTTTTATACGTATTGTCTTTCCCCTTCAGAATGTAAAATTGTTGTGGAAAAGGTTTGTCTTTCTTTTTTGGCTTGTGTTTTTAATCCCCAGTATTTAGCACAATGCTTTCCACATAGTAAGCACTTAATAAATGTCTGTTGCCTAACTGCCTGCTTACCTCTGCAAAGAATATCATAGAATCATGGATTATAAGTAGGAAGAAGTCTTTAGAGGTCATCTAGTCCAATCTCTTCTTTTTATAGGTAAAGAAACTGAGGCCCAGAGAGGTTGAATTGCTTGCCAGCATCACATAGATAGTAAGTAGAAGAACCAGAACTCAAACTCCATTCCTCTCACTATAAATCTGGTACTCTTTCTCTTTACTAAGCTCAGCATATCCCCATCTCTAGATGGGCTCATTAGCAAAACACTCAAGGCAATTAAAGTATCACAGTATTAAAGTAGTGGCATATGACTTTTTGCATACATCACTAGGGACTTTACTGTGATTATAAGTAAGGATGGTGTTTGGCAAAGATCAAGCCAATTAGAAACAAGTAAGCTTGCCCAATTGTAAATTATCGACTCTCATCACCACCTCACAGTATGTCTCTTTAGAAAAATGGGCAAATTAATCTTTGGTTCCTCCTTCTCTGACCACCAGGTGCTCAGTGCATTTATGCTATTCCCCTAGCTTTCAAACAAAACCCTAACTTGGTTACCCACCTAGGCCGGCCCTCCCATAAAAAGGTCTCACGTACCACTTCTTCACCCTACCCTCAAAATTCCTATGGTCATAGAGGGATAACTGCCAGCTACGTTTGAAGATAAAAGCTATTTCATTGTACTCATCTATATTAGGATATCAATGACCAATAAATATACCAACCCTCCAGGTACTTGAAAATTTTAAATGGCTTCTTATTGATCCCAATGAACCTATAATGGCTGAAATGTCATCAGGGTAAGGGGTATGGGGAACTGTCATACAACTTCTCATTGACTCCCTGAAGATAACTGTCAAAGAAGACAGACTCTTTTCATTTCCTATGGTATTACCATATGGTTTTGAAGACTCTGACAAAAGTATTTGGGAATGAATATGTAAGAAAAATTTAAATTTAAGGTCAAGGCTTCTTATTTTGGAACAAGAAAAAAAGGTTGTAATTCTTATACTGCAGGCACTGATTATGTTCATAGACATAGTAATGAGGGTGTTCTCCATTACAAACAATGTCTACGGGTACAGAACAGCATGTATATAGTCAGACTCCACTAATATGATGGTTATTTTAACATTATTTTCTTTTTCTTCCTTTCTTCCATTTCTTCCTTCCTTTCCTCATCCTCCTGGGTATGGGGAGCAGGGAAATATATAGAAATAAAGGTGATATAAAAACAAAATGTCAACCAAATTTTAGTAAAGAAAAAAGATAATTTCTCCTTAGATATTAAATCTCCCTTACGTATTCATATATCTAGAGAAGAGTGTTAATTAAAGATGACTTCATAACGAATCAAGAAGAGCAGAAGTGGCCTACAAGTCATCCCTGTTGCCTCTGGGAAGAACCAAGCCAGAATATTAGGTTCCTATACTTTTCATTAAAATATACAAAATAGATAACTACATGGAAAAGTATTAAAATGTATCCTTCTTACCCAAAGCCAGGTTGCCAAAGAATAGCTTTGATGAGAGGAGACTCTGCAATAGTCCTGGGCTAATGAAATTATCACAATTCATGTGAAAAGAGAAACATCTGAAATGTCTATGTATCTATAAGGAATCCCTCTATCACTTGAACTGTACAGTAGACATCCTTTCTGAAAGTTACAAACATGTTTGCCGTGTGTGTGTGCGTGCGCACGCACGAGTGCGTGTCTGCTTTATCTCTTACTTGGGGTAAATAATTAGATGATTCCTGAAAAAAGGTTGTTTCTTGGGTCAAGGCAAAGGAGGGAGAGTATCAGCTTCTCTGTGACAATGAAGAATGAAAAGCAGAAAAACCACCAGGCTGAGTTGACCTCAACAGAGGGCACTTATTTTGCAGACCCAAAGGAGAGAGGAAGAATTCCCCACCCCAATTCCCCCTCTCTGTCTCCCCACCTGAAGGCATGGCAAGGGGATTTTGTGACAAGACAGAAAGAAACCAGATAGTCACTACAGCACAGATCAAGCCACAACACATCAAACTGGGTCACAGAGGCCCTGACAAATGTCTCAAGACTTTCTTAGTTGCTTTCTTCACTCCACTGCTTCAATGATCATAAATTTGTCACCACACATAACATCCTGAACACTTATTTTGTGCTCATACATGGAATTAAGGCTCCAAGTATTAGTAGAAGGATCTTTGTGAAGACAATGGCATTAGGAAGATAATCCTCCTCAAAGACCTTATTTAGAAGTCTCTTCTTCAATTCAACCACTCTTACTCACACCTTGGAGTTCCTTGTGTACCTCTTCTACTCTCTCTCCCTTCATCAGGTGCTGTGACCTTTTAGTCAATTGTGTGACGATAAAAATGTAGGGAATAATAAAAGCTTGAATGTCTTCTTCTCATATTCACATCATATATGTGAAAATATTATCATAAAGCTTTTATAAGCTATCTTTTTTGCTTATGTTAATCATAAGAACTTCAGACAACATGACCTATTGCACTTTGAAATTATTTTTCTTGCTTTGCGGTACAAAACAAAACCACCACTGCAACCAACTCCTTTGAGTCTAAAAAGAAAAACTATGAATCATCCTTCCATTTATCTGCAGCTTTCTTTTATCTTCTTATTATCACCAGAATATGAATATTGATATGGTTTAGTTCTTTCAATAACATCAATTTAGTCATTAGGAAGGAATTTCACATTTAAAGTGCTTGGAGTCAAGATGACCTTAACACTGTCTCATTCTTAATTACCTTCGCCCTGCTTTTCCATCTTTTCACCCATGGTCACAAAAGCTGAGGGTCATTTTTTCACAAAATATCTTCTTTGTTTTGAAGGTTGTCATGGCAAAATAATTCACCCACTAATGGTCAACCTACTAATGACAAGCTTCATTGCCCTTAGTTAAACTGATCCTCAGATAGCAGACTGTGCTATGAGTTCCATACTCAAAGACATTACAATATGGTAGAGCCTATAAGACCTTACACTTCAGTGGCATAATCTTCAAGAAACTGGAAACAACTCCTTTTCATAATGATGCATCAAAGTAGGTCTTTATAGAGGGGAATCAAATTCTACATCCTTATTTTGAATTAAGAGTATCTTTAGTGAATCAAATTATCATATGTTTAATTAACTCTTATTACCACAAGACAGGCAATAATCTATATTCCAATTCACTAGAGTCTCTTCTCCTATTTTTTTTCTCATTAAGTAATTGGCAAATTTCCCAAAAGGAAAAAAAAAAAAAACCTGACCTTTTATTTAATGATCAACATATTTAGATCAAAGAGATATTTGTTGGTATTTGCTGAATTTGCTTACGTATTAAAAAGGTACTCTAAAATTGAAAGTCAAAAACAACTTGCAGAGATAGTTTACTATATGTTCAATTATTAACTGTACAATAACTGGTCTCAGGTAATACGAGCCAGGAACTTTCATTAGAGATGAAATTTCCTTATCACGGTATGTTTTCTGAATTACAGAAACTAAATCTACTTAAAAAGATAGGCCTACTTTTCTATTCAACTAACAGTAGTATATATTTGGAGACTGTAAAAGTTGTATTTGAGCCCTGCCTCTGACCCATATTATCATTTGACCCTGGACAAGTATAATGGCAAGCAAAGAAGTACTTGGCACCTTGTTTCAGCTACTTAAGTATTTAGCATTTTGTTTGAGCACCTTGTGATTTGAAGGTGGGAGGAACTTGCTGATGCAACAGGAAGGGTGGGACAGGAAGGAGAACCACCATATATAAGGAGGACCACAAGCTGGGACTGGGCAGAACTGAGAAGAGCACTTGTGGCGGTCAGCACTCTGTTTGTCTGTTCTGTCTGTGGTGATTTGTGTTTGTGATACTTTGTACAGAAACTATGGAACCATACTGGAAGCTCTGAAAGAGGATTTTCTTGTTGTCTGTTTGCAGAAGTCCTGGAGGAGGGTTTCAGAGGTCCTGGGACTATGCTGATGACTTGTGTTGACTTCTTGGACCTTGTTTGTGGGTCTGTATTGATTTCACAGGCAAATAGTGAATTGATGATGATACCAGCAATGTGCATGAATGTTGTTTTGGTTCTGTTAAGCTTTGCCTTCCCAGAAACAGAAACTACAAAGGATTTGAGGTAGACTGGACACTGTGAGCTTCAATATGGAACAGGAACTGGATGAGGAGCTGGACGAGGAGCTGAGAGCTGCCTACCTGTGAATCCAGGTGATGGTTGGCTGAATTCAGGCAAAAGCTGGCACCATGGAGGAGGAGCCATGGAATCTGAGATCCAGCCTTGAGCCAAGATGAAAAGACCTTTCCTTGGGTACTTAGTGCTAACTGACAAGATCATGATTTACTGTGATCTAGGGGTGGGAGAACTTTGTTCTTTGTACCTTGTATCCCTTAAGGATGATTAGAAACTAATCTCTAATCAAGAAGACTTTTTGACTGAGAGATTAAGACAATGCCACCTAGGGGTGGGAGACCTTTGTACTTAAGCAGGATTGTTCCTTAAGGATGACTGAGTTAAGGACTTGCTGAATGATATTTTTTGTTTAAAATCGTGTGGCCACTTTAGCAATAAGTTGTTTTGTTATATCATTGTGAATGCTGTACTTTGGTTTCTGTGAATGTTTTGCTTTAGTTTACTGCTGAATAAATCATGAGTTCACTATACTTTGTGATCAGAACCTTAAAGCTATTCACAGCAGCAGTCCTCTGGAGAGTTGCTGGCACTTGGCTTTACAACAAGTCACTAAACCTTTTAGTGCCCACTGGTAACTTTCCAAAACTCTTTAAGTTGCAAATCAGGTGCTGCTCTGCTTTGGCAGAGTTCCTCCCTAGAAGAACCCTGAAACTATGAAATCATCCAGTTAAAAAGTACATAAATAAATTTATAGAGGAAAAAATAAAAATAATAAAAATAACTAACATTTATACAGCACTTACCTACTATGTGCCAGATACTGTGCTAGGCATTTCACAAGTATTATCTCATTTGATTTCCCCACCAACCCTGGGAGGTAAATATTATTTTTTTTTACCACTTTATAATTGAGAAAACTGTGGAAAAGTTTAAGTGACTTGCCCAGCGTCACTTGGCCAGTACGTGTCTGAGGCTGCTTTTGAACTCAGGTCTTTTTGACTCCACTCCTAATGCTCTGCTCCCTGTACCTCCTAGCTGCTCCAAATGTAATATAATTTAAATTATATTTATAATTACATATTATTTATTTCCTTTATCATTTTAAAATATATACTTTTTATTTCTCATTGCATCTCTAGAGTTTATCTATAATTTTTGTAGCACTTACATGGCACTCCTCATTCTCTTCAAAACATAGCTCAAGTATCATCTTCTGCATGAAGTTATTTGCTGATCCCACAATTGCTAATGCCCACTCTGCCTAGTTGCTTCACATTTATTGTGTACTTGCTCAGAATGTACTTGTATATGCATATGGTGTCTTAAATGTAAGGTCTTTGAAAACAGACATTTCATACCTTGCCTTTGCAACTCCAATACCTAGCACAGTGTCTGTCACAGAGCAGGCAATTCATAAATGTTTACTGACTGACTGATTGGTAAGTAAATGCAATTCATATAAAGCAAAAAAAATTTAGTTATATTTTACAAGTAAGAAATTTTAAATACATAATGACATAACCTAATTATGCAGCTATTGGACAAAGGGATAGACAGTGAAAGAATGAACCAGCAGGAAAAAGGTTTCATGATATAATTTTCCCTTTTCTTCATAAAGTCCTAGTTCAAAAAGAAAAATACCGCATATCCTAAATAGTAATTCTGTAGCCCAGTATTAAACACTGATTCTGAAAAAAATACAGTATGTCTTAATATTGAGCTGAGGAATCTGCTATGATATCTTCAGAGAAAGGATTGATAGCAACTTACCAGTGGTGAAGAGAAGTTTCCTGGGATCCTGAACAAAAACACAAAACAGAACAAAAAAGATGAACCAGGAATAATTTTGCAAAGGACCCAGAGGACACAAACACAGATTAGGCAGATATAAATTCCCTTTCAAAGGGATATTCATAAAAGCACTCAGTTGTTTCTAAAATATTTCATATATTGGAAGGGCCTCTAGGAGGTCAGTGTCATAAGATATATCCCTTCCTTCAGGCATGACCTCAAAGAAACATCTTCAAAAAAATCAGATATCCATTTTCTGAAAGTGCGTTGGAATAAAAATAAGAAGATGGGGGCTCCTGTCTGCCTCTACCATTTAGTAACATAACCATGTTCATCCCCTTTAATCCTTTGTGACTCAATTTTCTCATCTGTATAATGGAGATGACAATATCTGACATATTGGCTTCAGGACAGGCACTTGTGTTATAAGAATTGGATAGGGCAGTGAATATGAAAGTTCCTTGTAACCTGAAAGGTATTACACAACTGCAATATATTCTTATCTCTACTATTAGCTCCTTCTATTAATTACCATTAATATCTTAATAGTTAATTTTATGCATATTGACTCCTACTACTGATATTGTCATCTTTTCTTTATGTTTGACTTATCCTTCTCACATTAAAATGAAGCTTTTTTGTCTGTTTCTGCCTCCCTGTCTGTTTCTGTATCTGTCTATGTATGTATCTCTTTCTCCCTCCTTTTCCTTCTCTCCCCTCTCTCTCAAATTAGATGACTCCCCAATAGCTTTTAGACCACTTTTAGTGATATTGGCAACCACTTAATTCTGCTTGGTCCATTAAGCATAAAGATAATATAGCATCCGTTCCCTTATTCCACCATTGTGTCAAGGTCAAGGATTAGATTGATGCAAAGGTAATCAGAACAAGGCGGAGCAAGCAGCTACTGACTTGGGGTAACATAAACCCCCATCATCAAAAAATCTCCCCTACTAGCTCACCATTTAGTGATATAATGGAAGTATTCACTAAGCCAGGTCTTTTTAATTATAGTAAATTAAATATATAAGTAAACTACATTATGAACAATAACTGTAAGCAAAAAAAAAAAAAAGCTATTTCATTATTTCATTTTAGACTGCTCCTTAAGGGCTAAAGCATTATTATCTGGAAAGTCTGAGACTTTAGAAAGAAAACAATCGATATGATTAGTTCATTAGCATTTTTCCATTTAATCATCACATATTAAGAGCATATTACAGGCATACTACTGTGCTAGGAACTGGGGAAGATACAAAGCTGACCTTGAAATATTTATAGTCTGAAATAGAAAGAAGCACAAAACCCAAAGAACAATAATACGCAATTATCACTTGTCATCAACAGCAGTCAGTAGGGTTGTGATCAAATGTCATAGAGGACAGGTTAAGTTTGGAGGTAAAGGAAAGATAGCAGGGGACCAAACTGAAATGCTGAGCTACCCGGGTTGGGGAAAAGAAGTGGGGGTGTATCCCAGAGAGATATATCATTTAGTGTTCCACTCAGCAGAGGACTGAGTGATTCACAGTTCAGAGAAAGGAGGGCTCCAAATTAAAAAAGCAAGACATGTAGATGATTGATGAAGATACCCTAAACACTCAAATTATCTTGATTTTTTAGGGAGAAAGTGCAATTCAAGAGATCTAGTAAAATTTGACAGCTGTAGTGGAGACACTGATGCTGCTGAATGATAGGAATTAGGAGTGAAGCCTAAGTAGTCAACACCCGAGCAGACACGTTTACAAAGCAGATACTTCTCCAATTCCCATTATCTGATGCAAGGGATCTGAAATGGTACTAATGCATATTTCATGAACCAAAAAAGAATTTCAAAAAAATTAACTGAACAAGTATATTTTAAGATGCTTTAAAAAGAGCAATAAGTTACTGATTTCCAGAGAAAACCATCAAATCTCATTAAATGGCACACAAGAGTCAAAAGGAAAATATAAAGTCACAGAGCACCCACCTCATCTCGGTATCTTGCTGCATTTATTTCAAGGAAATCTTCATTGTAATTCACAGAGAAGTTCAGAGCATTCACCAGATGGGCAGCAACATGGACTCCTGGAAAAGCCAACAAGGCCCTGATTTATTAAGAGTCTTCTGTGGATGATTTAAGTTCCACTAAAAAGGATCAGTTGTTAAAAAAAAAAAAATTCTGCTTTGACAGCTGCACTGTGAATGGAATATCACAATTACTTAGAAGTATGATGATAAATAGGCTGCTTTTTAGTTGGAAATGAAGTTGTATTAGAAGAGCATCCATGTTGGAAAAATCATACTAGTGCATACTTATATTTATTTATAAATGCCGTGGCAGACTGGAAAATAACCATAATAGTAGCTAGCATTCATAGCACTTTAAGGTTTGCAATGTGCTTTAGAAATATCTCATTTATCTCCCAACCCTTAGAGGAATATGTTACTATTAAACCCATTTTACAGAAAAGGAAACTAACGCAGACCACATAGTTAGTTTGGGGTCACGTAATTAACAAGTGTCTGAGACTGGATATGAACTCATCTTCCTGACTCTAAGAGAAACACTCTATTGATTGCAGAACCTAGTTGCCCCTGTACCCCACAATCCCCCTCTCCCTCTACATACCCCCAACTTGTGTGTCAAATATTACAATGACTGATTGAGTATGCATATCCCACAGCAGAGAATGTGATGGAGAAAAAAGAGACCAAACCATCAAGCCAAGGGGTAGACACTAAAGAAGAAGTGCCCACAGTAATCGGTCAATCAGCAAGCATTTATTAAGTATCTAGGTGGCTCAGTGGATAGAGTACTAGACCTGGAGTCTGGAAGAACTGAGTTCAAATCCAGCCTCACACACTTGCTAGCTATGTGACTCTGGGCAAGTCACTTAACAATGTTTGCCTCAGTTTTCTCATCTGTAAAATCAGCTGGAGAAGGAAATGGCAAACTGCTTTAGTATCTTTGCCAAGAAGATTTGTCAAAATTCACAAAAAGTCAGACATGATTGAAAATGACTAAAACAAAAAAAATAAAAAATAAAAATATGATGGGCATTGTTAAGTGCTAGGGACAAAACTAAAGAAGTGAATCAGCCTCAGCCCTCAAGGAGCATGTGTTCTAATATATCTTCACACCAGCAAATTTGCAAAGATGCTCATCATAATATCATACATTTAAAGTTGGAAGGGACTTAAAAAGTATATCAATTCACACTCCCTCTTTATACAGATGAGGACATTAAGGCTGAGATGGTTAAATGATTTGCCCAGAGTCACATAGCTAGTAAAGACTTGAGACACTATTTGAACTTAGGTCTTTTTCATTCCATGTCCTAGAGATCTATCTATTAAGCCACCCAGCTACCTTATAATGATGAAAGATCGGGGAAGTCTATGTTGGAATGGCTATGGTGAGATAAGCACTCTAATATACTATTGCTACATGAATCCATTTACCAAACTTACCTGTTCATGGCATTATTCTAGAACTACAAAGCTCTTGTGGTTTAGGAGTTTCTGTGGTATGTTTTCATTTTCAAACACCCTTTTATTCATTGTATCCTGTTATCACTTTTTAAAGTTTTTTCTTCAATGTTGTTTTTACAATAATCTGAAATAAAACTATTGCCTTTCAACAACACAGACCTGACCTGCTCTAGGAGGAACACTGGGTTCTTATAATATGATATTGGTTAATAAATGTAATTATCTGTAGGTCTTTCTAAGGATACACAGAAGTCTAATCTTTTGGACAAGAAAGCCATTATTCACAGTTAACAGCTAAACTCTCTCACAAGAAAGTTATTGTACTTAGCAAATGGTGACTCTGACCAAGTTTTTAAGGTCTTTTCAAGCCTTCAAACACATAAAATCTTACCTGAAAAGATGCAGATGGTAACACCACAGGTTATGTGGAAAGTTCTACTTTTATCTAAAAGCCTTCTTGTTCTTCTGCTTGCAACCTAAAATTTGAAAAGAAAAATTAGGAAATTATTTTGCTAACATACAGTAACAGGCTAAGCTGTATAAAATATCTAATCATATAGGGAAAAATCATGCAGTTCCCATTTTAACAATGTTTTACTTTCAGAGAAGGTCGAAGTCAGACAAACAATACTATCTATCCTCACCTTCTTTACCTCTTCCCTTTGAAACCTGGGAGCCAATATGCAGTGGCCTAGAATGAGAATCCTGAGCAAAAAGTTTGAGAACTCTTAGGATAATTTTATGTTTGTGACTAAATTAAAAATAAAGGAAATTTTAAAAACAATGCAATAAGTTGGATAATATTTTCGGTAGTTTTCCATTCATTGGGCAGTGAGGAACAAGCAAAGCAATCCCAAAACAATGATTTTTTAATGGTTAAAATTAAATAACTCAGTAACACTTAAGTAAAGGGGAAAAAGATTTATTTATTTATACATTTTATTTACTTACAGCCTGGATAGGGGATTTCATTGGTTTAGGAAACTCTAGTGAGGAAATTCCTTCTCTTGATTCAGACAGACAAGTAATATTTCCTCAACTCATGGTCTTAAAGTGTTACCTTATTGTATGTGTATAAATAGATTGAATGATTTATCTTAATAAGTATTTATTAAAGTCCCTAATACAGGTAAGACACTATGGTAAGTATTGCGGATGCATAAGGATAAACATTACAGTGACTACTCTCAAGGAGCTTACACTCTAATCAGGGCAATACATCATGTACCCAAGTAATTATCATGCTACATAAAATGAGATAAGAGTGAAGGAAAAGTTAAGGTAAAAAATACCTAGGAAAATTTGAAGATGGACCAGTCAATTAGAGAAGAACAGATGGAGGAGTGAGGGATGGGGAGTAGAATCAAAGACGGTTCATGAAAAAACGTAGCATGAGAATTGAGAAGAGAAGCAATGCACCTGATAGGTCTGAGAAATGAGAGAATGGACAGAGGTAGAGAAACAGCTATCAGCGCAATTCAGATAGAACAGAGTAGGTCGAGAGTAAGTGTGTGTGATAATGCTGGAAAAGTAGACTGCGGCCAAATAGGGTGTGTTCTTAAGGGTTAAGTTAAGGAGTTTGGATTTGACCCTATATATAATAGGGAGCCACTAAAGTTTTTTTGAGCAGGTGAGTGGCATGGCAAAATGGGAAGCAGGGGAATTATTTTGGCAACTGTCAAGTATCCTACAGACACACACAGACACAGACGCACACAGACGCACACACACACACACACACACACACACACACACATACACACACACTAAGGGGAAGTTGCAATCTGCCTCTGTTGGTGGGAATGCTCACAGACATGAAATCATGGATTCTTGAAGCATTGAAAGTGTGATTAAATAGGAAAGAGAGTGTAACAAAGAAAACTACTTAGGAAACTATTACATTTTTCATTAATTAAGGTGCTGGCCGTGCAAAGCAGGAGAAAGAAAAGATGTATGAGTTAGGAGGTAGGATCAACAGTTTTTGGCAACTAATCAGGTCTTAGAGGAGAGAATAAGGGAAGGGGAAGGGTCAAAGGTAACTTTAAAGTTTGAAGCCTTGGTGACTGAGAGAATGGTGGTTTCCTCAACAGAATCAAGAACATGAGAGAATTTGGGAACAAGTTTGTAGAAGATTGGGAAAGGAGGGGAGATAGTGAGTTCAGTTTGAGACACCCAGATGAAGACACCTAATAGGAGCTAGAATCTAAAAGTGGAGAGCAAAGAAACATGAAGATTGAAATATTGTTTTGGTAATCACTCATAGGAGCAAGAGTTGAGGTCAGATGAGTAGATAAGATTGTCAAGGAAGAGACTATAACAAGAAAAGGAAACAAAAGCAGGGGACAGAGTTTTGCAGGACAATTTCACTTCACTTAGTGGGGCAGTTGTAGGAAAACGAAGCAAAAGGGGACCAAAAAGGAAGGTTAGACAAATAAGAGTAGTATCAAGAGAGCAATGCCAGAGAAACCAAAGAATAAAGATGCATCAAGGGCAAGCTGGACAACAGTTTCTAATGTTACAGAAAGGTCAAAGATGCTGAAGTCCCAGAAAGGCCCTCCATGTATATGTGGGGTGGATAGAAAGATGATGAGGTCCTTGAGAGCTGGTACTATCCTATTTGGTTTTCCAATTGGAATTTGCAATCCACAGCAGCTCCGCCCCTACCTTCTGGGAGCCCCGCAGGAAGGCCAACAATGTCCGGCACATCGGTAAAAGAATAAGACTGCAGTTGAAGTTGAGAACTGATGCTGAAGCTCTGCTTAGACACAATCCTAGCTGAACAAATAAGGCAAGAATCACAAATACAATCAAAAAACAAAATTACAACCACCTATTTATCATGTATAACTCATCAATACCCCCAAATGCATTCTATTTCTCATATGCACTATTATGGGCCTCATTTCACAGTCGAGGAAACTGAGATAAACAGGTTAAATGACTTGCCCAGGGTCACACAGATAGCAAGTGTCTGAGACTGGATTTTAACTTTATCTTTCTGACTCCAGGACCAGTACTCTATCCACTGTGCTATCTAGTTGCCTTTCAGAAAACCAAGTATAGATGGAAATAAAGTTGAATTTCTTTCTCATTTTATAGACCACCCCCCCAAAAAAAAATTATCCATGGACTCCAGGTTACAAATTCCTGTTACAAATGCTCTCTACTCTCTTGGTTTCCATGACACAAATTTTCATCATTTTTCTCCTCCTCTTTGATCCCTACCCACCCTTTCGTAAGGGTTACTCATCTTTTGCCCACCCTTTATAATTCTGACTTTGGTGCTGGTCCATGTTTTCTCTCCACCCTCATAACTTCTTTAATTACCACTTCTATGCAGACAATTTTCAAATCTTTTCAAATCCCTCTTTCCTGAGCTCTAGTTCTAGAACTCTGCCTGCTTGATATTCTCACATGGAGATCTTTTCAGAAACTAAAATTTAATGCTCCTCATACTGAACTCATCAGTTCTTTCCAAATCTACTCCTTCCCCAAACTACCCTGTTTCTGTTGATAGTGCTATCACTCTCCCAGTAATCAAGAGAATAAAATAATTTATATTTTATTTTTCCCCCTCTACCCATACCTCCAAATTTAATCAATACTCTCAGTAGCCACCCTCATCCAGGCTTCAATCACACCTCATCTAGACAATGCAATTCAGCAAATATCAAGAGTCGAATTTGTTAAGAGCATTGTGTGAGGCCCTACAGGAAATGCAAATTGTAGATAAAATATTATTCCTGTCTTGATGAAACTTACAATCTGGGGAATGATATATTTACAATTCTAGGGAATTATAAGGAAACAAGACACAAATAAAAGAAATCATACCCCCCCCCAACATTTTGTAGTATTTACATTAGAAAGATAAAGAGCAGAGTACTTTGAGATCCAAAGGATATGAGGAGGTGGCATTCAAGTTGGGCTTAAAAGGGTGAACAGGAATTCCATTATTTTTTTTATCCCATTCCTGACTGTTCCAAAACTTTTCTTTTCTCCTTACGCCAGCTATGCCACTTATTCCTTCATTACCTTTCACCATAAGATCTTAACATATACTTCACTGGCAAAAAATGAAGACATCAGACATAAGTTTCCCCTTTCCCCAGTTCTAAACTTCAAGGCACCTCCACATCATCCCCTTTTTCCTTCTTTGTTTTAATCTTAAAGGGGGAAAAATGGCTCATCTTTATAAATGTCAACCATTCTACTATGGTAGTCAATGCCTCTTCCAGGAACTTTTGAAGATGAATGTCCCTTCTCTCTACCTAATTTTCATTCTTTCTTTATTCACTGGATCCTTATTGCTTAAAGATATGCTCAGAGAGAATTTAGAACTTAAATGTGTTTTAAAAGAATGTGAAAAATTGTTTTTACATGTACTTAGAAAATATCAAAAATAAGTTCAGATTATCCCTAGTTCATAAAAAAGAACTTCATTTGATCCTACCATCCTTTCAATCAAAGGTTCTATCTCTGGTCTACCCCTTTCACAGCCAAACTTTATATTTATTCATTCTTAGCTATCTACAATCTACAATAAACTATCTACAATCCCTGCATCAATTTTTTCACCTTTCACTAATTTCTCAACCCCTTTTAATCTAGCTACTGGCCTCATTACTCAACTGAAAATGCTGTCTCCATGATTACTAGTAATCCCTTAGCTCAGTGGTTCTCAACCTTCCTAATGCCGTGACCCTTTAATACAGTTCCTCATGTTGTGGTGACCCCCAACCATAAAATTATTTTCATTGCTACTTCAAAACTGTAATTTTGCTACTGTTATGAATCGTAATGTAAATATCTGATACTCAGGATGTATTTTCATTGTTACAAATTGAACACAACCCACAGGTTGAGAACCGCTGCCTTAGCTTGAAAAATATGATTGCTTCTTCTCATTTCTCAACCTTCTTGACCAATCTGGAAAATGTGAACTTGTTGATCACTTCCACTTCCTATATATTCTCTCTGTTGTTGTTTTTTTGGGGGGGATTGATCTTAGTTCTCCTCATAACTTTCTGTCCATTTCTTCCTAGATCCCTTGGCTAGATTGTCACCTATGCCCTATTCTCCTCAGTTTGGTTATATTCCACAATGTTAGCCTGGGACTCTTCTCTTCACTCTGCCCACTTTCTCATCAGTTCCTAGAGATTCAACTATCATTTTTTATATGTATAATAATATGTCAATCTCCAGTTTCCCTCTTGAGCTCCAAGCATGTCTCAACAAATGTCTCTGGAAATTTCCAACAAGATGTACCACAAGTATTTCAAAGTCAACATGTTGAAATATAACTGATTATTTCCCCTAAAACCTTCCCAATATGTTTGTTGAGTTTTATTGATTGATCGTCTAAAAACTGCTTTCAGATGTTCCCTTAAAAATCATCAGCACTATAGAAGTAATAAAACTAGATAGTGAGTTTTATCCAGGAATAAGGATTTTATCCCCAGGTTTTACGTAAGAATAAGGTCAGGAATAACATAAGGTAAGGAAGTGAGGAATTCTAAGCTGACAACTAGCTAACATTAAATGGCAAAACTTTGGTATCAAGCATGAGCATAGAAAAACCAAAGCTATGGCAGGGGAGATGCAATAAAAGAATAAACGTGAGTAATTGGACCAGATATGAGGAGGGTAAAGAAATGACAAAGAATAGAAAAGACAGAAGAACATGTTATAGAAAGATAGTAGAGTTTGAGCCTATGATTGTAGAAGTATTTTGATATCTTCGAGCTAGTGAAGTCCAAGATGTGACTAAGTTAATGTTTGCCTGAAATTGGACCAATGGTGCTGAGGAGGTTAAGGATTGCATTGGCAGAATAACATAAGATTTGCCAATATAAATGATCAAGTCATCTTAGATAATGGCAACAGATACGATGGAGGAGAAAGTGAATCAGGATCTAAATTTCTCCTTTACACTAACTATAGCCTTCCTTGAATCATAGTAATTTGTGTATACTTTTTTTCTCTCTCCCCCTCCCCTGAATGCATTGTAAGATCTTGTTTAAGGATAATCCGTGATATTTCATTTTTGTATCCTTGAGGTCTAGTATATGAGTTGTACATTATTATCCCTAGTGGTTAATACATTAGTGGAATGTAGCAAATGCTTAACATATGTTCAGTTAAATGTATTAAGCACTTCACATAGATTTTCAAATTGATCTCTATATAGCCTTTTATGGTAGATAATGCAAAAAAAATTATGCCCATTTTATAGGCAAGAAAAATGAGGCTTAAAGAGGTTAAGAACCTCATCTAAGGCTACGAGATAAAGATAAGAAGTAACACAGAATTTTGGACTTTTGATTCTTATGATTCCAAATCCATTACCTATTATATGCCATAAATGTCTACAGAAGAAAAGTATGAGACATTCAGCCAATAGATGACTGCATGGTATACACACACACACACACACACACACACACACACACACACATATCTACCTAGTCATATGATAGATGCTTTGACTGAATGAAAAAGAGATATATCTTGGACATGATAGCCTTTATCATCTCACATACAAAAGCATTCCATTACCATCCTTTCAAACAATTCAAAAACCCATCCATCTCCCTGGAACTTGATCCACACATACTCTTTTAAAGGTTAGCATGAATAATCAGACGTGCTCTCCATGCAGGAAGTGTAAGGATTATTAGCTAGATGTCTGTCTTGAATTCAGCATTTATTAGGCTGCTTTCTGAGGTCTTCTCCACTTTGTAATCTGCTCCAGGCCAGGAGCTGGGTCTATATAAGTCTTTGTATTTCCAGTGCTTCACTCAGAGTTTTGAACTCAAAAGGAAGTTTTTTGTTGTTGTGTTTGTCCTTCATTCTTGAAAAGGACCATGATATCAGGGAGACGATGACATGACTTGCAATTGACTTTGATTTTTGTGAGGGAGGGCTGTGCAAGGTCACCAGCCTCTCCTTCTACTCCAGAGTCATCTGGGTCCAGAGGCCAGATATTCATGAGGATGATTGGGGATGGCCCAGGATGTCTTGGGAGACGCTGGCCCTTTTAGGTTAAGGTCTTTTCAGGTTCTCACTTTAAGTGAGGTAATGCCCATTCAGTGAATAGGTTTCTTTAAGAAGTAAATCAAGGGATGGCCCCTTCAATAAACAAATTTTAAAAATCAAACTTCGATTTTTAAAGAAGATCCTCAGGGTTACTTACAGAAAGAGAAAGAATTACTATTTACATTCACTTACAGCAAGGAGGGCCCAAAAAATAGCCATTAAGTGATTCTTAAGTAAGGACTTATTCTTGTCCAGAGTTCCAGAGTGAAAGGGGCTTAAGGTTTGATATTTGAGAAAGAAATCTAGCCAGCAAATCCCAAGTTAACCAGGCAGCTTCTAGTCATCACCCAAAATTTACCTTCCTTTGGAGAGGAGAAGGAGAGGGGAAGGGAAAGGGAGAGAGAGAAGGAGGAGAATAAATAGGGAATGATGATAAGGTAAATTGTTATGACCTCACTTTTTCTTTTGGCAAGTTTCTACAGCACAGAGAACAGAACTATAAGCCCAGGCAACTTGATGAATAGGAAACCTGTCAAAGGTAACACTCTGTGTGTATGTGTATGCACATGTGTGTGTATATATTATATATATATATGAGTTTATGTGTATATATATACACATATGCATATATACATATGCAGACATATGTGTATGTGAAGAAAGAGAGCTACTACAAAGTGGTACAGTGAATAGAGCCCTGAGCCTTGAGTCAGGAAGATCTGAGTTCAAATCCACCTCAGACACTTATTAGTGGTATGACCCTGGGTAAGTCACTTTACCCTATTCACCTCAGTTTCCTCATCCGTAAAATGAGCTGGAGAAGTAAATGGCAACCCAGTCCAGCATCTTTGCCAAGAAAACCCCAAATGGGGTCACAAAGAGTTGGACACGACAGAAACAACATAACAGCATATGCATGTATGTGTATATAGGAACATTTGTATGATAGTAATAGCCCACAATTTCAAGGTCACATAGATTTAAAATGGGAAGAGACCTCATCTAGTCAGTTCCCTCCCCCCCCATTTTACAGATAAAGAAAGTGAAGCCACAGAGGTTAAGTGACTGCATAATATCACAAAGGTGGTTGTGGTAGACCTATGACATGGCTTTCATTTTCCTCCCCACTGTCCAGTGGAATATTCAGATCTTTTTACCCACACAGATGGGGAAACTCAGAAAGAACTCAGAGATGTTGTGACTTCATAGGCAGAACTTCATCTAAGGCCACAGAGATGAAAAGTTAACATATTGAGGATTTGTACTATAGATAGACCCTGGACTTCAAGTCAAAAGATGTGCTAGAATCCCACCTCTAGCAGACACTAGCTTTGCGATGAAGTGAAAATCACATTTAAACTCTCAGGACCTCAGTTTCCTCACCTATATAACGAAGATAATAAAATCATGATCACCGACTTCACAGGATCGGTCAAAGCAAGGTATCCTGCAAACCTTAAATGTGAATCATCACCATTATTTTCATTTTTGTTCACCATCATCACACAGCTAGTAAATAAAAAGGCCAGCATTCCAGAATTCCAACTCAGGCTACAAGTCTACTGTTCTGTGCACTGATCAGATCACCTACTGTTTTCTATTATCTGTGATACTTCTATTCTCCATCAGCAAATAATTGAGAGCTTACTATAAGAAGCCATTTTCTAGAAGTAAGTCAAAAAGCAGATCAGATCCGCACAGGAAAAAGGAATAATGCTCAAAACACTCTATCATCATTTCAAAAAAATGATTCAAATTTCAAAAAGAATTTGAATTCAAATGAAAAATAGCTGTCTCACTCAAAAATCATTTCCACAAAGATCATGCAACCATGTTGCCATAAGAAGAATAACAGAAAAAAGCGGGGGGGGAGGAGGGTCTCCCAAGGTGTTTAATGAGATTATGCAATCTTTGTAATATATGAGATGCACAACAATATCTACCAAGAAATCGTAACAAATAAAGCCATAACAAATTGTTAGGTGAAGAGAAGAGAAAGGGAGGAGAATGTCAAAATGGAGAAGTATTCAATTGAATTATCACTTGAAAAAATTTCAATATTACATTTTAAAGTTGTATAGAGAGAAACAAAACATTATCCCTTCACTGACTTTCATTGAAAATGGATGTATTAACATTCTGAAGTTTACTGACAATGCCAAGGGAAATATGATGTACTGATCTCAATGTCCCAAAGTCAGCAGGGACAATAGGAAAACATGTGACTATCACCATAGGGCTAAAAGTAGCTAGAAATGAGGCACCATATTGTTATGGGAAGTTTCTCTCAGTTTAAAAAGTATGACTTATATTGACTAGAAAAAATTGGGGCTTCAGTTCCCATATAGGTCACATAGGTTTACTCTGTTCCATGACCACAAATTGCTCCACTAACTAATCTGAGTCAGTCTACTTCACCTTAAAATGAAAGTATAGTTCTTTGTTATATAACACATAGAATATTTCTGGGCACAGTTTCTATTTACCATGTACAATTATGGCTGGGAAGGCTAAAATTCCTCTAAGTATCTCCCATGGAGCTAGTTCCCTATAGCAAATGGAGAACTGAGATTACAAAAGTTGACTGCTCCCATCCATTCAACAGTATCTAATTTCACATTCGTTCTCTGTATGCTTTTCCATATAACCACACTGTCTTATTGCTCTTACTGCCCCTTGTCCCTAGCCCTATGTTCACCTGTAAGTCACCTCCATGATATGCCCATCCCCACAGTGAATTAATTGTTCTTTAATTTTGAGTTGTAAGGCAATGGCACTCGGCCATGGAAATTCAAAGACTTTTTTTTTAATCTTTGCATTAAAGGAACTAACACAATTTAAGGGGTAAATGTGTAAACAGATAAGTATTTTTTTTTATTTGAAAATAGAGAGTTGACTAATAACTAAAGGGATCAAGATAATTATAGGAGGAAGCACCTGAGTTGTCATTTCCTTACAGTGAACTAAGGAGTTTAAAGGAAGGATCAAGGAAGGAGGGATGCAACCCAGCTTGTGCAAAGAAATGGAGGGTGGAGATGGAATGGCAATTACTGGAAACAGAAGTATGCCAGTTTGGTTGAAACATTGAGGTTTTGAAGGGAAACAATGTAAAATATATTGGAAAAGGTAGACTTCCTACATATTGCAGAGGAATTTAAATACCAAGCTGAGGAGTTAGCATTTTACCCTAAAGTCAATCTTGGGAACCAAGAATCTTGAACAGTGAGGGACATCGACATGTCAAACCTGTTCTTTAGACTATATTTTAGGTACATGGAAGATGGAGAAGATGGAGAGAGAAAGAGAAAAATGGGATCTATAGACACTAGCTGGCACGAGGTTCCAAAGAGTGTTCATTCTAGGTCCTCATAAGAAAATGTGCTCTGCTACCCTCATCTAGTAATTGAGAAAATATTATTATTTATAAAAAAAATATTTAGTAGAATAAGCAAAGGTAGTCCTGGCCTATCAGGACCATTTCAGCAAGCAGAACATCTTAATAACAAGGCAAAAAAAATTACTTTATCAACAACTTTAAAAGGCATTCCTGAGAGTGAAATTCATCTAGAAATCACAGGCAAAGTTTTTTAATGTAAACTTTTATATTTGAAGAATCTCAAACAACTGAAAATGCATCCCAAAGATGCTTTGTAAAAGAAACTTTTGATCAGATCTGAATAGAATGGTGAAAAACAAGGGATATGAAATGAGCAGAACAGCACTCATTATCTGGAGGACTTTTTCTATTCCTGAGCAAGTAAAAACCATTCCACAGCACCTCTGAGCATGGTTTTCCCTTATTTATTTTCTTTCCTGTTCCAATTTCATTTCCCCCTCATTTGGAAATGAAGTGGAGAATTTTTTTCAAAAAAAAATGATTTTAGCAGAAATTTACCATTTCATATGTAATGCTCATTGGTCCTTTGTATATTGAAATGTTTGTGCTTGTTGCTGATTAAGTTCAGAAAAGCAAAGAAGAATGGAGAAGAGAAGGAAAAAATTAGAATGGAGAGATGGGAACTATTACGCCTTCCCAATTTTCTTCTTCCACTTCAAGCCTGGGCTTATTAGTTGCTTTTGTTGCTTTTCCTCTAACGATTCTGAATAACAATGACTTTCTTAATACCTTTGACACTCTAACTGGAGTAAAGCAGCATGACGAAGGGGATAGAAGACTGGACTAGGGGATCAGAAAGACATGGGCTTGAATATTATCTCTGAAACTAGCTGCATGATACACAGGAAGTCTGTCAACTTTTTTGAGTCTCAGTTCTGATATCTCTAAAACAAGGCAGGTAGGTGGTACTAAAATACTGGGCCTGGAATCAGAAAGTTATGAGTTCAAATCTAGTCTCAGCACTTATTAGCTAGCTACATGAGGCTAGGAAGTCATTCAATCTCTTTCTGTTTCACTTTCCTCAAATATATCATGGAAATAATAGCACCTTCTTCATTAATTAGATAGATTTAGAAAATTAGGTGATATTTGTAAAGAGCTGGGAAAGCCTTAAATGTTATATAATGTTAGCTATTCCTGTTAATATTTTATTGCTGTTAAAGGGATGATAATAGCATTTACCTTCTTGGGTTACTGTGAGAATCAAAAGAGATAATACATGTAAAGTGTATGTCATCGCCCTCATCCCCACACCTAGCATGGTATCTGATACATGGGACTTGTCTGCTTCAAATGTTGTTTGGGGGTTGGTTTTCTGCTGTTGTTGTTTTGGGGTTTGTTTGTTTTTGTTTTTGTTTTTTTGGTGAGTCCTTCAGGGTTAAGTGACTTGTCCTGGGTCACACGCCTAGTAAGTATCAAGTGCCTGAGGTGAGCTTTGAACTCAGATCCTCTTGACTCCAAGGATGTTGCTCTATTGAATGAACCACCTACCTGCCCTTGCTTTAAACTTTGTTGGGTAAAAATATCTCATAATTCCCAAGGGCTTTTTGAAGAGGCATTCTTGCAGTGGTGTTGTCAGCAGAATAAAAGACTTATCCTGCCCTCAGATAAGGACATCAGCAGTAACCAGAAAATAGGAATAGATAAAAGTATATAGTTTGTACTTTTTCTACACAGGCAAGGCTTATTAAATGCTCACTGACTTTAAATTTTAACAAGATAAAAACGAAAGCTATTATTTCAATATGATCATTGATTGTCCCTTCACTAAACTATTACCAAATTTTTGATGGCTCAAGAATTCAACTCAGAAACATTTACTAAGTACCTATAAAATGGAAAAGGGCTAATTCAGGTAGACTACATGAACTAGCTATTTGATGGATCCCAATTGTCTAAGTTACCACTAATGTCCTTATCTCAGGGCAAACTGAGTATCATGCTGATTACCACAACTAATAATGACTAATATTTTTGTAGCATTTGAGCTTTGTATTTTATATAGGTTACTTCATTTGAGCTTTATAACAACTGTGTGAGGTAGGTGTTATTCCTCTTCACATCTGGGAAAACTGAAGCACATAAAGGTCAAGTGACTTGCCCTGGATTATACTGTAAGTGTCTAAGACAAGATTCAGACTCAGGCCTTCCTGACTTTAAACTCTGGCTCTTTACACTGTGCCAACTGACAGTTTTCACTATGAGAAGAACTTTTCAAAGAAGATCATCCTTTGGGACTGATACAACACTTTCTCAACTAATTTTAAACCAAACACGTGTTTAGTACACCATCTGTCAGTATCTTGGTCTATTCAACACATGTTTTCAATAAAAGGAGCATCCTTCAAACATGAATAGTAAAGGCAGTATCATGTCTGCATACTTGTTATAAAGTCAGCATAAAGTGACACTATTTTAAGAAATATGAACTGTTTGTGGAAGTCAGATGTTTTTCTTGAAATAAAAGTGGTAGGGCTTAAGGGAACTCTAAATTACTACTGGCAGAACATCATCTCTTTAAAGAGTGTTTACTATCCTCACATGAAATATTGTTACTGAACAGGGAAAGGGCAGATGTGAAAAGGAAGACTATTTTTTAGGAAGGCAATAATTTCTATGACTGGTGAATAAAATAATTAACATTTTTAATCAAATTAGGCAGTCCCAGAGATGGAAGTTTAATAAACATCCTAAATAGAATGGTGGGGGCGGGCTGGAATAATTGTACATGAAAGCATCATTTCCCCTTCTCACTTAGAAATCAGCTGGGTGGTTTTTTTCTTTTCTGTGGAATGGAGATTTTTGTATCTTCAGGAAAAAGATCAGGAGTTATCTTTTTTGATCTGGCATCCCCTAGTGGAGAATTTTCTATATGCTTTTATGAGAAATTTTAGTTCATGGATTTTAGATGACTTAGTTATGTCTTGATAGATTTTAAATAAGCTAAAAACTATCATGCCGAACTCTAATAAGGTTTAAAAATAGCATCTATACTTCCCTTTAAGTGACAGTTTCCTAAAGGAAAATCTTAATATACTCTCCTTGAGTGAATGAAAAAGTAACACTGTAGCATATGTCACTTCTGACAATTTTGCCATATGCATTTGGATTAATATGCTAAGTAGACTTCCCAATAATTTAAAATGTTAACAGGGTCTAAGATTAGGAGGGAGACATAAGGTCCAAGAAGGGGAAGATGACAGCTCTGCTACACACTTTTAGACACTATATTATAAGAAGCTTGTATATAAGCTAGAAACAGCAAGATGAAGCAACTAGAGGTGATGTCATGAGGATCATTTGAAAGAACTAGGAATATGTGTCCTGGAAAAGAGAAAATTTCCTAAGGTCATAAAAACTGCCTTCAAGTATTTGAAAAGCTATCATGTGGGAAAGGGATAGTTCTACTTAGTCCTACATGGCAGAACCAGGAGCACTTGGTATGTAAAAAAAAGTGGGTGATTTTTAATTCAATGAAAGAAAAATTAAATACAGTGAGAGCTGTCCCCAAAACAAAAGGGACAGTCTTAGAAAGGAGTAAGTTCTTCGCCAAGAGTGAGTTGTTTTAAAGCATTGTCTGGATGAACATTTGTAGAAGACATTGCAAGAAGATTTTTACTTACATTAGTAGAAGAATAATAGAATAGTTGAGTACCGGCTGGAATAGATGGTGTCTGGGGTAGGGTACCTCCAACACAGATCCTATGATTCTACAAACTGATTCAAAAAATACTAATGGGATAGTGGAGGTGCAAATAGATACAACAATTCTAGGAAGCAATTTGGAATTAAGCAAATAAAGTGAATAAAATATCTATATTATTTGACCCAGAGCTTCTACTGACAAACATATAGTCCCAAGAGATTGATAAAGTGAAGTAAACAGCCAGGAAAATGAAATATTCAATGACAATACAGTAAATGAAAAGAACAACACTAAAACAATCAAAACTGGATAATACAAAATTAGAAAAAAAAATGATGTTGGACGAGAAAAAAGTTAAGAAACTTCCAATCCTGATCTTTTATAGAAGGGTATCAACAGTTTTTAACATCAGATTTTCTCAACATGTAGATCGATTTTACTGATTTTTTTTAATCTTTATTCTTTTTAAAATTTAGATTCTCTGCTCTAAGACATAGTTCTCTGGGAAAAGGGAAGTGATATGGGGAAATTTAGGCAATGTAAAAACAAAATATATCAGTAAATTCTGCTTTAAAAGAAAAAAAGCCATTTACCATTTCTCTGATCCCTTAAAACTTTGAAAAAAAAATTAGCTGCACTAATTTCTTACAAGTACCCACTTCCTTGTCTACCTATTTCCTTTAGCAGTGGTTCTCAACCTGTGAGTGGCGAGCCCTTTGGAGGTTGAATAAGGTCGCCTAAGACCATCGGAAAACACATATTTCCAATGGTCTTAGGAACAGAGACACCACTCCTCTATCCATCTCCAGGTGGGTCCGCCCACATGCAGATACACCCACATAACGAGTATTAAAGGGTCGTGGCATTAGGAAGGTTGAGAACCACTCGTTTAGGGGAAAGGTTTTTCTTCAACAGGGTAGGGGAATGGTGAGAAATAGTAGACTTAAACCTCACTAGTCTGGAATAAGAAATGAAGAATCTGAATATCAAACTGATAGGAATTAAATATTAAAAGACTCACAAAGTCTTTCGACACTTTGAGTAAATTCTTTAGTGAAGAATTTAGGGAAGTAAAAGGAAAAGAATCATTTGCACAGCAAAGACTAAATACAAACATAGACTGATGGGAAAAAAAAAAAGTACCCAGACCAAAGAAATCCTGGATCCCCTAAATATGTCAAAGTATAATTTGAAATAGAGAAAGAAGCATGGAGCAGGAGGGGAGAAAAGTCCTATCTAAAATAATAGAAAGAATAAACTTTCAAGTGTTATTTTTTTGAGGGGGACACAATCTGTAATTCTCAAATACAATATTAAAGAAAGCATAGTGAAGAGAGAGCCAGCCTGGAAGTCAAAAACTTCTGAATTCAAATTCCACCTTTGACACACATTGGCTGTGTGACCCTGGGCAAGTCATTTAACCACTACTGCCCTTGTTAATTCTGTAAAACTTTAAGTTATAGAGAAGAAACCAAACTGAATCAGTAGAGGGTGTTTCTGCACCCAGGAGTTACCTATACAAATAAAATTATAATTTCTGGCTCTATTGCTATATTTAGGTATAATGGTCACAATAGCAGTGAATTTTAATTTACATTAATCAGTAGCAGACTCCAAGAATCAGGTGTCCACATCACACAAAGTTAGGGAAGGCTTTCACATGCCCCAGATGAAGCATGCATTCCATACGTTATATGTCTTTACAGGAACAAATAACATCGCATTATCTCAAAAAAAAGTATATAACAGAGAGCAGAATTTTCACATCTTTTTAAGAATTAAAGAATTAAAGTTCTTTCTTTGAACAATTCTATTTGACTTCAAAATCCCAAGGGTTATATAATATTGGCAATGTGGGTATGATTATATGACAATACCTGAAAAGTCCACTCTTAATTGTATGCTAAGCAGCTACATATTTGCCTCCTCGAGTCTCACTCATACCTTGTATTTAAAATGTAATTATAATCATACAGTTATAGTATCTGAGTCTGTGCACATGATTAAATTGCTTGCCATGAACAAGTCTTAGTGGTCTTAAATACTACTCTGATTTAAGTTTGGGTTATTTAACACTAGGTGGCACTGTTGTTTGTTATCTATCAAATATTCTAAGTCTTTCAAAGTAATATTTGAGATTTCTTATATAATAATCAGCTTTTAGGGGAAAATGCCCTTTGATTCACTAGCACAATAAATATGAATTAAACATTACTTAGAGGAAGATGCTACATTGAGAAAAATATAAAAAATTAACATTCGTCAAATAAGACTTGTTCTAACTTCGGACTGGATTCTTGTCAAGGAACAAATGGAATTAATACTTGTGATGCTGATTAGTAAACTTGTTATGTAACAAATTTTCAAAGTCCACCTAGGCACACCCATGCCTTCTCTCTGTTCACTTTCAATAAACTGGAATATACTTTACAATAAGAATGGAAAGAAGCTAATTCAACTGCCCACTCCATTTGCGAAATCACTTTCATTAGCAATCTTGGCAAGTGTTGATTCAGGTATGACTGAATATTTCCATGACAATGATATAAAAATAGCTCTAGGGTGAACTGGATAGATGCCAAAAATCTCTTCCTAATATTAAGCAGAAATCTTCTTGCCTATAATGTTCTTTCATTGGCATTAATGCTCTTGACTACAGACTCTAACCCTCCCTACATGGTTTCAAAACTTCTAGGATTTAGAATTTAGGGCACTGTGAGCACTTCTACAGGACATATTTGGAATAAGTAAAGGAGGCTACAAGGGGGACTCAAGTCCTCTCTTTTAAGACTACTCCCTATCCAAGTTATATTCTTTTTTTTTTTCTATTTCAATTATCTAGATGGTTTTTGAGTACCAAAGATCAGAGTGAGTTGTTACTTCCCTTGCTCTAGACATTACAATCTTTATGTAGCCAACCTGCATTACCTTTTTGGCAGTCATATAAACTACTGACTCAGCTTGAACTTACAGTCAACTAAAACATCCAGGCACTTGTCATGTGAATTTCTTGTAAAATCATTCCTGTACTTGTGCAGTTTACTGTTTGAACCTAAGTAATGTACTTCATTAATAGCTCTGTTAAATCAAACTGAGTCAATTATGAACAGAGGAGGTTCAGTACCAGACATAATACATTTTCAAGGATAATGAGAAATTTATTCTCAAGAAATGTGAAAGAAGAAGGGAACACCCTTGATGGATGTAAACAATTCCAGGTCTTGTTACCAAAACCAAGATGACTAAAAATATCAATAGTTACTGTTTCACATTTCAATGCTTTTTCCTTTATCTCTACAAAATGTCACATGAAAGCTTATGCATGAGAGACAGCATGGTACAGTGAATAAAGAACTGGCTTGGGAGTCAACAACATCTGGGTTCCTTGGACATATAATAGACTGTGTGACTCAGGGCACATCACAGGACCTCTTAGTGTCTCCGGTAATCCTCTAAAACTAATAAGTACAGAATAGTTGAAGATCTGTATTGGTGGGGAGAATTCCTCATGGTTAGCTTCCTATGCCAGTGAAAATGACAGGATATGGGACTAGACCCCCAAAACACAGCTCCTGAACCTTCCCACACACCCCCACCTAGATACTCAATAATCTTTTCAACTGTTCATTCATTGTGTTCCACCTCTTCCTCCAACTCTTCATTCTGTTTCCTCTTATGCAGTCCAGCCCTTCATTGTCACAACCTCCAGAACACCCCATAGCAGCAAACCACACTGCCATACCCAGGATAGCTGCTAGCACAGGTTCTTAGATCTGCTTTACTAGGAAAGATAACTGTTTAAGAGGTCAATAATCTTTTTAAATTACATTCACTAGTTCAGGGGAAAAGTCAGCACCCTGAATTTCATATATACATATATATATCCCTGGATGAATACATCTGAGCAGCTGGGGAGCTATAAACATATGGCCACTCAGAATCTCAACCAGAGAATCATAAAAGCCTTCTCTTAAGTGAGTCCTCAAAGCAAAATAACTCCCAGCATATATGCACTTCTCAGAGCCAGAAGGCATCACAACCCTCAGTGCTTAATTAGAAATTAGCAAAAGGTGTGAAAGCCTTCCTACAAGCAAACCTCCCTTAATGGGCTCCATGTAAGGACTATTAATGTGTGGGAAAGATCTTAAATTCCATTAACATTTTACACCCCAGGTTATTTCCCACCCTAAATCCCATCTAGACCCCTTTCTTGGTTACCTCTGGGTCACCCCAGGCTATTAGTCACTCCTTGATCATAGTCAGATCTTCCCACAACCTTTCTATATACAACTGTCCATCTTTCACTCATTAAATGGCTTGGATCCCTAAAAGCTGGCCTGCTTGTACTGGTGTCACAAATAGCACAAATTCTCTTGGAGATACAACAAATCTTGTTACTTGGACTGAAAGAAGACTTGAGTAATCAAATTCTTTCCAGGCAGACCTATGCCCTTTTGCCTTTCTATTTCAGGATTCATAGCACCCCTAAGCCACAACATAATCACAGGTCCATATCAAGGTGCCCCACCAAAAAAAAAAACTATACATCTATCGAAACTATCTTTGAAAAGAGTAGAGAAAAAAAATTGACAGTATTTCATAAACAATATGCTTCAGTAAAGAACACCTTCAAATTCAGACAACTAACTAAAAGGTGCAGAGAATACAGAATCCAAAACTATTGTTTTCTAAAAACACTTTACATATAGTTGGTCATAAAAGAAAAAATCCCTTAAAGGATTTTCTTTTACAAGGTATCACCTATGCATCTGGTAATATCAGGAAAAACTTTGATGACTGATTATTTTCATAACAGGAAGACATGAGGTCACCAAAGTGTTTGTTACTGTCTTCAAAGATGCTTAGCACAGAATTCAAATCAAAGACAAATTCCCCATTGAAGGCATCAAAGTAGAGCTTTAATATTCTTTGGTCTTTCTTAACTTTTAATTTTTCCTAAAATATTTACATTGTTAGAAATATAAATCTTATTGTGACAAAATGGCATAGTGGATAGAGAACTGGCCTTAAAGCCAAAATGATGTGGATTTGAGTCCTTGCCTCTGAGAGGTTCTGACTGTATGTCTCTGGACAGGTCACTTATATTGTCAGTGCTCTGGGCGAGAAGGCTTAAACTTATGGTGGAAAGACCAGAGTAGAGCTTGAACTAGAATAAAATGTAATTGGGAAATGTTTAACAAAATATAATACAACATAAAGTTAATTCATAGTTTTCTCAGTCTATATATGCCAGTAGGGAACTGTGTTTACTGAGTTTAAAACCACTGCTCTTGACAACTCTCCAAGACTACTTATCTGCATAATAGTAGAGGGAATTTCCTAACAGAACATTCCTTAATCCAATAAAATCACAAATCTAGCACCTCGTTATCTCCTCTACCCTTCCCACTGAAAAAGACAGAAGATAAAGGTCTTTTTTTGTTTGTTTAAATCAGACTACATCACACTTGAAGCAACTATTCATCAAATGTTTCTTGGGTACCTACTCTATACAAGGTACTGTCCTAGGCACAAAAGTGCAAAGATTTTAAAAAGTCACAATCCTTGTCCACATAGAAACATAGAGCATACCTTCTACTAGGAAGTAAAGAAAAATGGGAGAAAGAATTATATGCAATTATATAGATATGCAAGAATATAGATATGTACCATTCAGAAAAGGCTATGATGGAAACAAAGGGAGATCCAGACAAAATACCCTAGGAAAATTCAAAAGATAAATTCTTTTAACTGAAGGTGTGTGGTTGGGGAGTAGTGTGGGGGGTGGGGGAGAAACAGGAAAGTGCATGACTGATGTGGCAACTAAACTGAGCCTTAAAGGAAAAGATATCTGAAAGGCAAAGATAAGGAAGCATAACATTCACAGCCCTAAGAGGTTAAATGACTTGCCCGTGGTCATATACTTAGTGGGTGTCAGAAGCAGGACTTGAAACAAGATTTTACTGATTCAAAAGTTAGCACTCTATCCACTCCAATATTTTTTTTTTAATAGACTCTTGTCCATGGCCTTCCTTTCCAGGCAGAGTTCAGAATGTATTAGTCAATAAGCATGTATTAAGTTCTTACTATGTGCCAAGCCAACTCACTTAACCCTGCTTACCTCAGTTTCCTCATCTGCAAAAATGAGCCAGGGAAGGGAATAGTAAACCACTCTGCTATCTTTGCCAAGAAAATCCCAAAATGGTTTCACAAAGAGTTGGACTTGGTTAAATGATACAACAATAACACGTCAGGCACTGTGCTAATGACTGGGGACACAGAGAGATGGAAAACATAGTCCCTGCCCTCTAGAATCACAAGGGAGGAAGACAAGATGCAAACATCTATGCACAAACAAGATATATTATGGGAAAAACTAGAGATAATCAACAGACAAAAGGCATAAGCATCACAGAGCAACTATAAAGATCAAATGATATGATCGACATAAATTACTTTTTAACCCTGAAGTACTACATTAATGTAACTTATGACTCAGTCTAATTGCCTCATTTTGGGGCTTCAGTTCAAGTGATTTGATTAGTATCCCATAGAAAGTGGATGAATCAGACTCCTTTGCCAGTTCTAGTTTCTACTATGACATTATGTAATTGAGATGATCTTCAAAATCTATAAAAACAAATCTCGTTTCAAAATTTTAACACAGAAAACTACAATAAACATAGTCTAAAAGCAGCCATTCTCAACTAGTAGGTCACGATCCCTTTGGGGGTCAAAACACCCTTTCACAGGTTTCACAAGGGTCACCTAAGACCATTAGAAAACACATTTCCCATAGTCTTAGGAACCAAGACACCATTCCTCTATCCGTCTCCAGGCGAGTCCGCCCACATGTAGATACACCCACATATGAATATTAAAGGGTTATGGCATTAGGAAGGTTGAGAACCACTGTTCTAAGAGTATAAGGAATTCCACAGGATGATCAATTTTAAATAAACAAAAGGGATTGCTCATGATGGGACCCTTCAAAATGTTAACTAAATATTTTGATGGGAAATGCCATAACAGTATGGTTATAAGCAAAATGTTTACTTTGACAATATCATGAGCCACTGAGAAGCATAATTAATGATAACTTGAGAAACAGTTTATATAAAATCCAAAAATAAACTACAATTTTCATCCTCTTGGTAGAGATCCAAAGGCTGATGAGGATCCCTGCAAGCCCTAATAAAACATAATTTATTTTGCATGACCCTAGTTGACTTCTGTCAACTTGATATCCTAGAAACATTTAACTGTAATACAACATTTAAGTCAGTGTAGTTGATTGCCCTCCCATTTATGAAAGCCTTTTTTTTTTAAGAATATCACCTCCAAAATCAGTCATTGCTTCTAAGACACTGGAAGAACCAGAAAAATATAAAAGGAACTCAAAGAAGTCATCTAATCTAATACATTGCCTACATAACCTACCACCACTTTCTGTTTTGTAAACCAATACCTTTTTTTTACTGCATTATATATCCTTTTATTTCTTGTTCTACCCTCATTGGAAATGAAGTAACCCTTTGTGGATCTAAAAGTATACACCTTATCTATCCCAATAGAGGCTTATATTTCTAGGAAGGAGAAAGCTGTCTCTGCAGGAGAAACATTGTCAAGAATAACAATGACAACCTGATACCTACTAGCACTTCGAATCCTCTGTCCTTTCAGTTGAGCCTATGGAGCAAGTTCAAGGGAAAGATGTAGTTACACTGAGACTCTGTATATTTGGCCATGGTAGAGGAATACTAAAGTAGATGAACAAGACTCTGTTAATATGAAAACTGCTTTGGACTCTTATCCATAAATTATCTCTTGCCAAAAGTGCTATCTAACAGAGCAATAGATTGACAATTACAAAGTCCTGGTCTCAGCTAAGTGACCTTGGGCATGTCAAGCATACTATCTCAACTTTAGAAATATGTTCTGAAATGTTTACAGCAGCTCCCTTTGTGGTGGCAAAGAACTGGAAATCACAGGTATGCCTAGCAATTGGGGAATGGCTGAATAAGTCATGGTATACAATTGTGATGGAATGCTATTGTGCTATAAGAAATGATGAGCTCAATGATCTTAGAAAAACATGCTCTTCCAAATAATGAAGAACAAAATGAGCAGAATCAAGAGAAGATTGTATATAGAAACAGTAATATTGTTTTTAGAATGACTTTGAGCAAATAAAACATGTTATTGTAAATATCCAAATTAACTAGAAAGGACATATGAAGAAATACACTATTTGCATCCAGAAAAAGAACTGAAAAATGGAAGTATGTACAGAATAATTTTACACACACACATACACAAATTTACATGATAATTTTGTTATAGATTTAAAAGCAATAGCAAATTGTACCCATAATAGACTTGCAAATTCATGTGCAATCATCTTTTTTCTTATGTTATGGAAATGCTAATTTTATTCCATAAATTAAAAATAAAGTAAATAAATGTGAAAGAAAAAAAAGAAACAGGAATGATAACAACTAACTTCACCTTTCTCATCATGCCGAGATATCCTGAGGATAAAATATAATGCTCATTAATTCATTTAGTAATTATTATGCATCTTGTAGGCTTAAGAAAAAAACGATATAAAAATGCTCTGAGTTCTTTGGAGTAAAGCTTTCAAGAAAATTAAGACGCTTTTTAAAATTTTCTTTTTTTTTAAGAAAGTCTGCCAAAGAGATTCAAACAACCAGAATTCTAGTCTTAGTTTTGCCACTAACTAAATATGTAACCTTGAGCAAGTTATGTACTCTTTGTGAACCTCTGATTCATTACTTGTAATTCTGAGGATTAAGGGAGAGTGAATTCTGCAAAGCAATTCTAAACTATGCCCCACCCCAATCATAACTGTGACCCTTAGGCCCAGCAATAACACTACTAAGTATATACCTCAAAAAATGAAAAGAAAGAGGAAAAAAAACCATAAACACAAAAACTATTTTTATAGGAGTTCTTTCTGATATAGCAAAGAACTGGAGATACAGGGAGTGCCCATCAATAGGGAACAACTAAACTAAATATGGCATATTATTATCATGGTACATTATTGTACCAAAATAAGTGATAACAGATTTGATTCAGAGAAACCTAAGAAGTCATGCATCAAGTGAGTGAAAGGAGCAGAAATAAAAGAACAATACACATAATGACTACACTAATGTAAAGGATAACAATTATGAAAGACTATAGAACTCTGATCAGCACAATTAGCAATCCTGGCTTCAGAAGAATAACAATAAAGCATGTTTCCCAAAGATGCAATTTGTCCTGCTTGACTACACTCATTTGTTATAAAGGGATGGGAGGGTGGTTTAGATTAAAGAATGAGTTAACAGGTAGGATTAGAGATGCCAGAAGAAAAGAAAGAAAGAAAGGGAAATAAAACATTTAAAAAGACACAAAAGGAAAACAAAACATCATCAGAAGGGGTCATAAACACTGGGCATTTTAAGTGCCATCATGTTTAAAGTTAATATATATTTTATAAACTACATAATAGGAGTTAATAGTTCCATATAAAAGTCACCTTTTAACATTTATATATTGAATTATTCATGTCTGGTGACAACCATTAAGTTCATAATAGAAAGGTAATTTTTAAAAAAAACATGAGGCATTAAAAGCAACTGATCATTTTGAATTCCCTCTCAGTCTTACATTTTGTAATTTTCATACACTAAATACTCTGAACTTGTAGCATATATAAAGTTCCTACAGATATCCATGAATATGTACCCTAATTTCTACTCTTTTCCACTAGAAAGCATTGGAATATCTTGCAATTAAAAGTAATTTTATTAAGATATGCAGTTACATCTCTCCATTCATAGGACTAATCAGAACAGGACAAAATATGTCAATAAAACAGAAAATAATTCTATTTAGTCATGGATCAAGAACATTTTAAGATAAGTAATCTCTCAACTATTATCAGGAAAATAAGTCAACATCACTAAATAATTCCAGATTCTTTCATCTTTCCTCTGTTAGATCAAAGTCCAATCTGATTTTTTCACATTCTAGAACCAAGATCTTCTGACTGGGAGCCCAGTGATATACTGCTTCCCCAAATAACTCTGTGACCCTAGACTTTAACATCTTTAGGGCTGCTTCCTCAACTATTCAATGGAGATAACCCTTTCACCACTTACTTCATGGAATTATTGCCAGATCATAGATCTATATCCTAGAGTCATGTAAAGAAGGTTATACTTATGAAGTGATGTTACTAATATATCTCACACTATGAGGGCCCATGGGAGCTGTCAGTAGGAGGCTCCTTTAGCCTACAAATGAGACTGTGCTCTTGGAAAAAATTCTCCATCCTCCCTACTCAGATTACACAAGTATTCAAAAGTGAGGAACACTTCACTTGAAGGTGTTGAGCTCTCTTCTCTACAGGCTTTCCCATTCTTCATGGCAATCCATCCTAGAACACTTTTGTATTAAGGTTTATTGTTGTGTTTCTTTAACAATGAGTCAGAGACTGATCTTGATGACCTTTAAAACCTTTTCATTTTATCTTTTTCTCTTCCCCTATTAAGCTATATGTCCCAAATATCTTCTTTCTACATATTTTACACTGTTCTTACCAGATGTGATGTAATAATGGATAAAAGAAGGCATCAAGATAACCATCTACAACATGTTAGTGAGTATCTGATGTATTGATCAGATAATATAGCTCCCAAAGATTATATAATTATGACATGTTGCATCTCCCTTTCAAGCCTCAAAATAAATGCTTTAATCAAAATAGTATGAAGAAATGATAAGTTGTGAGGAACAAATTATTTCCATTGAAATACCAAAAAATGTCTCCAGTTGAAACTTTCTTTTCCTTTCCTTTATTTTTTTCTTTGTGTCTTCAGCGCCTAGCACAGTACCTGGTACATGAGAGCTCTTAATAAATGCTTTTCTAGTAAACTAATTTATACATAAAAACTATGGCTCCTTAGACTTAAAAAGGTAAGGCTTATTGTTGTGAACAACCTGAATATATTTAACATTTTGAGATGATTATAACATTAATCAAAATTCTCTCTACATGAGCCATCACTTCTGGCATTATTTTCACATATATTATCATATACGTGTTACTCTTTAATCATTTTCAGTCATATCTGACTCTTCATATAACCCCTTTTGGGATTTTCTTAGAAAAGATACTGGAGTTGTTTGCCATTTCCTTTTCCAGCTGATTTTACAGATGAAGAAACTGAGGCAAACAGGGTTAAGTGATTTGCCAATGGTCATACATCTAGTGTCTAAAGTTGAATTTCAACTCAGGTCTTCCTGATTTCAAGACTAGCACTCTATCCACTGTGCCACATTGAGACCTTATATTTATACATATGCACACACATATACACATATATATAAATGTTTGTGTGTATTGTAGTACATATAGTACATATATTGCCATATTATATATGTATGTGTATTGTGTATGTACTGTTATACCTGTGTGTCCTCTCTCCCTCCCTCTCACTTTTATATACACCCACACATACACACACACACACACACACACCAGCATCTTGTGCCATGTATCCTGAGGGCAATGATAATTATTTATTGAATGACTGACTAACCCAAAATAAAAGATACCTCCTTAACACCAATTAGTACTATTCCTTTACCACCTTGAGACCTTCCTAATCCATCTCATACTTCTAGATTTATTCCAGAACTTTAATTGCTTGAAGAATGAAAGAAAGGCTATCCTTTTTGGTATTTTCCATGTCTTCTTACCCTGTTCATCCATCTTTTTTTTTTCAAACTGATGGAATTTATTTGGTCCTACCGATCATTTACAAGGTAAAGAAAGACCTTGCACAATCCAGGATGGGAAAGAAGATAGATAATAATCTAAAAAATGCAATTTATACTTGTTATACACTTGGTATACACTCCTATCTCACTAATTCATCAAGCCTCCTTGGGATTTATTTATAAGCTATTGACTACAGAAGCCCTTAATATTTAACATAATTAACTAGTCTTCCTTACCCATCCTGGTTGACATTCAGTAAAATTACAGCTTTAACTACATTACCACAGAACAACAAAATTGGATTTGTACACCACCTTTAAGAAAAACCAAAGTACAAAAAAGTGGCATTACAAAATCTACGATTCACATATGAAAGACATCTAACCTTCAAGCTTGTAGAAAGAAAAGGCTGTACCCTACTTTCTAATGAAGAGATGTGCAGGAGAAGTAACCTAAAGAAATCATTAAAATTTTTGTTTGGCCTCTTAAAGCCCCTTTGGAAGGACTTATGCTAAGTCTTAGCCCTTTCATCTTGGGAATTTCCACCACAGTCAGTGCCCCATTGTCTGACTGCCAGTTGCCTCAGTTGCTGATTACATCTAGGCTGGCCTCTAGCCATGCTTCATTTCACTGCCCAGCTATCACACCCCCTTTTCCCCACTTTATAGTGGAAGTTTGGAGAACATTAGCAAACCTACTCCATCACTGCTTTTAGAAAAACTATGTCAATATACTCTCCTATGGCTCTATTCACCATCTCAGGAAATTTCCAAACCAAAATAACCCGCTATGGCCACACATGTGCTGTCTCTTATTCCCAGTGATTAATTCATTCTAGCTCTAATTCTATTATTCTTTAATCATGTAGTCCAGTATGTGTAGTTGGTAGATGAATTAACTAGACTCCAATGTTTTCGTATTAAGAAGAAATCACTATATATTTGAATATTTATTTTTTTTAGTGGCAATAAAATTTTAGTGATGCCTTTAAAATACCTAGGGGGTAAAAAAGTAAAAGTCAGGGGGGAGGGGGTATGATTTTTTTGTTGTTTGTTTAATGTGTGTGTCCACAGTAGGATAGATAGATAGATAGATAGATAGATAGATAGATAGATAGATAGATACATAGAGGGATAGATAGATAGATAGATAGATAGATAGATAGATAGATAGATAGAAAGAACATATATGTATATATAATATCTATGATTCTGATAAAATACATAGGCTTTGTTGTCCTTTACCACCATGCCCAAAATTAAAAGTCACCCATTTATGGGATAAATCCACCATGGAAATTTCAAAATCGAGGATGCTTTGGAGATCTGCTACGTATAAAAGTATACAAAGTAGATCCATAAGAACACTTCCCCATATGAGTGTCTGAGGTCAAATTCAATCTCTGGTCTTCTGAACTGCAAGGCCAATGCTTTATCCATAGTGCCACCTGGCTGTCTCTAGCTGCTTATATGCTACTTATCAAAATATTCATATCCCTACCATGTGATTCAAAACACCAAAACACCCATCACTAACCTTTACAAAATAAGGCTAAAGCATTTTTGAATTTTCAAGTGGTTAGAAAAATGGTGAGAAATTATATTAGATAGTTTTCTGTAATGGCAAGATGTAGAGAATATAGAGAAGGCTAGACATAACATCAAATGACTTGAATTCAAATCTTTGCTTGATCAATTACTAACTCTGTGACCCTGGTTAAGTCATTTAAATCCTCATTTAAATCCTTGGTTTCCCTGTTAATAAAATTGGGAAAACAATGCATGCACTACCTAGCTCATAGGAATTTTTTTTTCCTTCCCTGAATCCAAAGGTAGATGGCAGAATAGGTAGAGAGGAGGCACAACTGATAGAATAGTAGACTTGAGTTCAAATTCTGTCTCAGATAATTGCTAGTCAGTGTATGATGCTGGGCAAATCATCCAATTTCCAACTGCTCCAATTTCTTCATCTGGAAAAAGGATATTATAGCCCCTATCCTAAAGGATTGTGATAAAGAACAAATGAGATAATAAATGCAAATCACTTTAGAAACCTTAAAGTGTTGTAGAAATAGTTATTGTCTTTGTGTCATGAGTATGTGAAACTCTCATGCAGTTAACTCGTCAGTGGTTAAACTCCCTGGATCAGTGTAGAATAGCACCTGCTGGCAACCTTGCTAAATAAATTTAAGAGAATTTAAGTGCCTTGCCCAGGAATATGTCAAAGATAAGATCTGAGTCCAATTCTCACTCAGACCACATTTCTATGCTCAGAGTGATTACCCTTTTTTTTTTGTCCTAGATCCCTTTCAGCAGTATGGTGAAGCCTATGGACCAGCTCTCAGAATAACATTTTTAAATGAATAAAATATAGAAAGCATTCATGACATCCCTCTATTCCTTTAAGATGCAACTCAAATACCATTTTCTGCATAAAGTCTTTGCTGATCTCTGCACTCCCAATGATTAGAGCCCTCTTTCACAAACTAACTTCCACAAACTAACTCTTTCACAAACAAACTTGAATTTAACTACTTTTTGAGTTTGTATTGTATCTGCAAACTTTCCAGTTATGCTGTATATATTTTTAAATGTTGCTTCCCTCAGAATATATACAAGTAGGAAAAGTTTCATTCTTTGTAGTTAGGTCTTCATTGCCTAACAATATCTGAAACATAGTAGGTACTTAATAAATACTTGTTGGTTGGTTGAAGCGCTGTATAAATCTAAAATACATAGCAAGTATTATATAAGGAGAAGCTATAATTAATATTACAGTAATGAGAAAAAAAGAAAATGAAGAGGAGGTAATAAGGGGATGAAAGAAATAAATGGGTAGAGAAATAAAATAATATTTTGGGGAAGGAAACTCTTGCTGGAATTCATAATAATTAAAGAGATTATCATCATCCAAGGAAGTACTTCCTGCAGAGAAGGGGCCAGCTCTCTCCACCACCTGCCACACACAGGGCAGGCAAACCAGTCTAATGGAATCAAAAATCCCTGTCCTAAAAATCTTTAGATGAGGAGACAACAGGAATACACAAAAATATGTATATAATAAAGACTACATAAATACAAAATGATTTCTAGGGGAAACAACAAAAGCTAATGGGATCAGCAAAGTCTTCATATGTTTGAGTTTTGAATGAAACTAAAGATTGTAAAATGTTCATAGAAATGAGGTCAGACATGGAGAACTAGTCTATGCAAAGGCAAGGAGACATGAGAAGGAATTTCATGAAAGAACTACAAGAAAAACTACGACTATAATGAAGAATAAATGAAAGGGAGTCACACAGAGTAAGGCTGAAATTTCAAGTTGGATCTAGGTTGCATGCTAATAAATGTTTCAGATTTCAATATTGAATCTACTTATTACTTTTGACATCAGAAACCAAAAATAAGAGTTAATGGACGGAGACAACACAAAGCCATTCATTATGAGTTAGTTTGTCTTAAGCTACTTGGCATCGTCATGATAAGTCAAAACAGAAGTAGAAAATATTTACAAGGAGCAGCAGAAGATGACTATCACATCCAGTTCCTATAATCTAGGAATGATAAGGCACTTGAGAGCTTGACTATTCACTCTATACATACATTCCTTCTTATTAGAAAAGATTTGTGATATCCTGTCATGTCTTAAAGTATGTTTTATTGCATTTTTCAATGCCAAAGCTACTTTTTCCATTTTAACTCTTCTCTTCCTTATCCAAATATAGTTCCTCTTATCTTTCAAAGGAATCTTTACACATAGAGCAAAGAAAAACAGACAACTGGTAGGAGAGATTAACCTAGAGGGAGGACTCAGAGAGTCAAGAGGGCTAGGGCATTGTTTTGTTTTGTTTTCTTTTATTTTATTTATTACTAATATTTATTTCATAAGCATTTATTATGTCTCCCTCATACTGCCACCTCCATTGAACCAAAAAAAAAATAAAATAAATAAAACCTTCATGACAAATAAGCACAGTATGACAGAATAAATAGCCACATTGGCCATTGGCCAAAAATCTATGTCTCTCTACCTTTTAAGTCCATCACTTCTCTGGCAGAAGTTGGGTGATGTGTTTTATATTTAGTGCCCTGGGCTCATAGATTGTCATTGCAGTGAACAGAATTCTAAAGTCTTTCCAAGTTTTTTTTCTCTATAATTTTATTGTTGTTTTAAAATTTGTTCACTTAGTTCTATCAGTTCATAGAGTTCTTCCCAGTTTCCTATGAAACTGTCCACTCATTTCATCATTTCTCATGATATAATTTTGTATTACATTTATATACAACAATTAGGTGGACAGTTCTTAGGTTTTTACCTCTTTGCTACTATGAACGTGCTGCTATCAATAGTTTTGTTGGTTGCTTTTGTTTTTGTTTTTCCCCATGTGGATCTCTTTGAGGTCTAGACTTAGAAGATATATAGCTGGATCAAAGGCTATGCAAATGTGGGGACATAGTTTCAAATTGATTTCCAGAATACCTAGACCAATTCATACAACTACCAATGGTGCACAAGTGCCTGTTTTCCCAAAGCCTTATCATCATTTGTCATTTTCTTCTAGAATCATCAATGCTAATCTTGTGGATATTAAATAGAGCCTCAAAGTGGTTTTAATTTTAATTCCTTCAATTACTAATGATAGAGAGGCTAAGTGACATGGTGGATAGAACACTGAGCCTAGAGTCAAGAAGATGTGAATTTAAACTCACAAAGTGTCAGTCTCAAACACTTGCTAGTTCTGTGACCCAGGGCAAGTCACTTTGCCCTGTTTGCCTCAGTTTCCTCATAGATAAAATGAGATGGAAAAGGAAATGGCAAGTCATTCCGGTGTCTTTGCAAGGAAAAGGGTATTAAGAGTTGGACATTAATGAAAAAAAAAATTATTCTTGATTTGGAACATTTTTCATATGGTTGTTTATAGCTTAGATTTCTTCCTTGAAAAGCTACCTGTTTGTATCCTTTGATCGTATATCTATCGTCTTACATATGTGAATGTTACTTATAAAATATATTTGTATATACATATATAATGTTCCTTCTATATTTTTACCAATAATGCCTTGGATGAGGACATATTGACTCCCCCACCCCCACCCTACCAAAAGATAAGAAGTTGCATGAAAAATCACAGGGTGGTATCAGGAAAAAACTTCCTATTGTTTATCTTGTCTGAAACTGGAATGGCTCACAGTTGATGGTCAATGTAAAACTGGAAAATCTACTTGTCAGAAAAAGGTGTGGATAGGAAAGATAAACCAGATCTCTGAAATTTCTCCTAATTCTGCATGTTCATAAACACACAGTCTATTCTTTTCCACAATCTTTAAAGCTAAATATGGCAGTCAGTATTATTCCATCTTGCAGAAGAGAAAAGCCCAGAAAGGTTAAATGACTTCCTAAAGATCATATTGGCTACATCCAAGACTAGAAACCAGATGCTAGGCCCTTCTAATATACCCTAGTTATGGGTTTCCCATTAGAGTGATTATTATTTTTCAAGTTTAATTTATGTTTTATTAGACTCCAAGAAGAACTGTAAGTACAGTCTCATTCTGAAATGTTTTATCCTACAACTATAAATCATGTGATGACAACCTTTGTTCCAATTAAGCAAAATAGTACATTGTGCCCTTCTCTCCTGGGAAGTAACCAGAGGTTAACATGGAGATTGAACCTGAAAATGTTTCAGCTGACTGACAAACAAGCAGTCTCTTCATTAACAAATCATTTTTCAGTCTGCTTGTACACATGGCACCTGCACATGCTGTTGTCCTAACAGTAAAAGGAACAAATCTCTCTCAGCAAATTATTGTTGCCTAGAGAAGCCATGTGGTGAAATACATATAGAATGGGCCTCAGCAATGTAAGGAAGACCTGGGCTCAAACCCTGACTCTCACACATAATGCCTGTGGAACCCTGGGAAAGTGTTTGAACCTCTTAGCACTCCAGACAATTGTCTTAATCAGTTTCAGATGGTTGATCTGCATAGGTAGAGGGTATTTCCTCAGAGTTCTCCCTTCCAATGAAATTATAGATGCAGACCAAAGGTAGGAGCCATGTTCACTCTTCTACCTCCCTTTATTCCTATTTCATTTACAGTGGGAACCAGCAACTTAGCATTTTTAACTTTATTTTTCAGTTAACAAGCATTTGTTCTCCTATCTCTAAGGAAAGGGAAGGGAAGAGAAGGGGAGGCAATGGAAAGGAATGGAAAATGCATGTAACAAATATGCAGAGTCTAACAAAACAAATACCCACATTGGACATGCTCCAACATATGTTTCTCATTTTGCATACCGTGTCATCCACTGCAACAAATACTTATGGTTTGTGTCTGTGCCTCACACTGTGCTAGACACTATAGGGGATTAAAAACAACAAGAATTTCTTCAATTAAAATCAATGAGGTCTTCCTCACTGTTGCACTACCCCATTCCTGGCACCCAACCAAGATAATCAAAGTATGTTAGAGCCAGCTCTGTACTACCTTGGGAGAGCCGATGGTTAAATGTTCAGTGGGAGCATTTATACCTCAAAAACAACAAATACTATGAATTGGAGCTTGACTTACTGCTCTGTCAATTGTCTAGACTTAGAAAAGTAATGGGGAAAATGTTGCTAATGTACATTAAATTTAAAAGTGTGTGTTGCATGCATTTTTTTTCCTAGAGAGCTAATTGTTAAACATTTACCTGCATGTGTATGAGCTTCTCCACTCCTTCACAGATGAATTTCAAACATTAAAGTCATGAAAGTTAGCAACCTGACAAAGTTTGATCCCAAGCTGCTTTCCCATAGGATTGAGTTTAAAAAAAGAATAGGGGCCCTGAAAACATTTCTCTTTATGAACCAGTAATCCAAGAAAAGTAGGCTTAGTCAAAACTCTAAGAAAGATAAAAGGGGTATGTTGTATAGACTAAAAGTTGGGTGGACCAACAGAAAAAAGCTTCTGGGTAGCTATACCACTGAATGGCTAAGTATGATCACATGTACAGAAGTAGTGATTACTATTGGTTGTTGAACAAGAGCACTCGTTCATCTGTAGCCGAAAAGTGCATAGCTGCTCTCCAGCAAAAGTGTTGAATTTACATGGATTATTTGAAGGATGAATTCCACCAAATTCCTTCGCATTTAGGTTTAGCTCCCTGGGAAAACTAAGTAGAGTGATGACCTAGGATATGGGTTGGGGGAAGGGAAGATTAGAATATTAAGATACAAATTGGTAATATTGCCAATTCAATCCCAACAATTAAAGCTTACTAGGTAGGAAAGTCCTTCCTAACTTTAATTTTGATCACAGTAAAAAGTTCGGGATTGATACATAGAGAGCATGGCAGCAACTGAGAGTAGGTAGAAAAATTTGTACATGAGTTACGTGGAAATTATAAACCCTTTGAAGACACGGCCCTTGTTTTATTGAATCCTTGTGTCCCCCAGAAGCTAGCATAGAACCTTGAGGCTAGCCAATGCTCCATAAATATTTGCTGAGCTCAGTGCATGGTATGTAGTCAGTGCTTAATAAATACTTTTGATTAAATAAATTAAATATTTAAGATGAAAGATTCCAACAAAATATACAGATATGAAATCCATTCATTTTAAAATCATGTATTAGACATCTACTAGTTGCAAATTGCTATAGCAAAAAGTCAAGATTCCTGGCAAATGACCCAAGAGAGAAAAGAAAAGGAAAGGGGGGGGGGGGGGGCGCAAGTAATTATTGAGTTCCTACTAGGTACCAGATACTGTGCTAAGCATTTTAAAAATATCTGATTTGATCCTCACAACAATCCTGGGAGATAGGTGCTCTTATTATCATCTCCATTTTACTATTGAGGAAACTAAGTCAGACAAAGGTCAAGTGACTTACTCAGGGCCACTCAACTAGTATATGACCTGTATTTGAACTTAGATCTTCCTGACTCTAGACTCAGCTCTTTTCACTGTACCACTGGCTAACACAAGGATCAAAACATTACATATATGTGTGTGCATGTATATGGATATGTGTGTATATGTATATGTATATACTTATGTATGTGCATATGTACATATATGTAGTTGTGTGTATGGGTTGTTGCATTGTGATTATATACATGCACAAACACATGTGACTAAGAGATTCTATCACGGCATAGAAGGAGCAAATTTCCTCACCTTTCCACATCCACTGGCTTCTAACATTCAGTCTATTTGATAATAAATGTATAGCTAGTTGTCCATACAATTCAACAAATAATTATCGTATGTCTACTATACTCAGAGCACAATACTAGGTGCTATGGAAATACAAAATTTAGATAGGAATAGTGCCTTGCATCATGGCACTTTCCCTCTAATATATTCAATGGACCTATGATCTCACTGATTTCAATATGCCTTCCAATGATCAAATACTTTCTAGCTATATGACCCTGGGCAAGTCACTTAACCTCTCCTAGCCCCATATTCCCTTCTGTAATAGGGGAATAATAATAACACCTACCTCACAAGGCTGTGGTGAGGATCAAATAACATATATACATTATGTTACAAAGCTTAAAGTCCTACACAAATGCTAGCTATTTTTATAAATATTGCTATTTTTAAAATGTTACTACAACACGAGTTGCAGTTTCCTCATGTCTGCCATATAATTCTCTACTGCTTTCCACAGCATTCATTTTCAGTTCTTTGGAGATTACTGTATTCCAAGTTTTCTAGTCACTCAACAATTGTACAGTGGGATACTAGTATTAAAAATATAACTGATGCTGTGCTTTGGGGGAGGGAAGGCGATCCGGATTTGTGATTTTATATTTGTGAAAAAATCTCCAACTGGAAACTACTTCCACCAAGGCAAAACGGCAAATCATTCCTAACATTGCCTAGAGATGCTTGGGGCTTAATGATTTGCCCAAGGTCATGCAACAACTAGGACTCTAGAAATTTAGGTCTTCCTCATTCCAATGTCAATCCTCTTATCTATGATATCTTATTGCTTCTCATCATCATGTATCATAGAGTCTAAATTTTGAAGTATATAAGCATACCTACAATGCACATGATCACATGATGAACATACACAGTCTCTACAAATGGACTGCTATGGTCTATGACAGTTTCAAACTCACCCAGTGCTTTACCTAAATAAATCATTAAATGTTCCCATATAAAGAAAATATTCAGGAAGAGAGTGGGATGGGCACATCTCCTTAAATCAGCTTTTATAATTTTATGTGTTAAAGTAGGTCAAATTATGAGTTTTCCAGCCCAAGTTTCTGTCTTTGACAGTGACATCAAGGGACCTGGGGCTGTAAAGCAGATGAAGGAGGGAGTGTAAATTATCTAACAGTTTGAGATGACTAAAAACAAGATTTAAAATACAGGGAGCTCAGTTGCCCATAGCCAATTAATGGAAATTGATAATAAAAATTACTCATTTATCTAAGAAACTTATGTAATAATCAGTTTGCTTCAGAATGCTCCCTGAACCAGAAATAAATAAATAAATCACAATGTAGAACATATCTGAGGAAAAGAAGTGGTCTCGATGTGCTTTTATACTCAGTAATATACTGAGTTACGTGGTCCTCAGTTCCCTTCTTAAATAGCAGAGTAAAATGAGCTCCAACAGAGCAGGCTGCTATCTCCAGTTCTGAATACCAAACTATCTTAAAATTCTCATTTTCCCTCTACAGTTGGCCTTAAGAAATTTGCATGACATCAGAGTCCAGCCTGGCAAAAAGTGAGTAATGATATAACTCGCAGAGCTGTCCCAAGGATAATTTTGTTAATGTTTCTCAAACATATCTAGGATAATGATGGGTCCTCCCAAGTAGTTTTTAAAAAAGAGAAGAAGAGTGCAAGTCAAGCAAATCTAGTCTAAAGGTAAAAGAAATAGGATTTGCATGACCACTTAGCAAATGTCTAATAGAGTAGCAAAAAGAAAAACAAAACACTGTATTATCAGGTCAGCAGAGATACACAAACAACCAGTCCATTACTGAAAGATTCAATGACAGAATCAAGGGATTTAAGCCACAATAAAGCACACATCTAAGTTGGCACCATCAAAACATTTCACTTCGGGGAAAAATGTTAATACAACTAAAGTGAAATCTGATCATTTTAGATTCTCAGTTAGAAAACAGGGATCTTCTACTGCAACCTTTCCCCAAAACAAGCATCCTGTCCTTCCCACTCTACATGTATGGAATTCCTTCTTCCTGTCCCTTAGGTTAGATCTCAAATGTCACATCTACCTTGAAGCTTTCCATGATATCCCCAAGTAAGCAATGACTTTTACCCCAAGAAATCACCTAATACTTTGTTCTACCCATCTCTAATATACTTTTTCATATAATATTGCTCATCACAGGGGAAAGATACATTTCTGATTTGTCACCTAAGTCCACTATTCTGAAATTATCAGATTCTTCTTTATTCATATTAAGTCTCAAAGGAATGTTTTCATGGCATCAGCTTTCTCTGTCTGGAATGGACACCATCATGCTTCTAGTCACCCATATTCATAATCTCAGCAATATCCATAATATCTCATTTCTCATCAAACCAATATTCATCAGTTGCCACGTATTACTGATTCTTCTTCCATCTTTCACATTTAACTCCTTATAACTACTTATGCAACTATCACCTTAGTTCAAGCTTTGATTATACTTTCCTAGTGGTGTTGTAGTCTTATAAGTGAGTTCTTTCTCCACTCCAATTCATTCTCTACACACTGGAAAAGTGATTTCCCTTAATCATTCAATCACCATTTACTAACTACTTGCTATATGTCAGGCACCATGCTAAAGTGAGTGAGTACAAAGAAAAAGCAAAAACTGATTTCACTCTCAAGCAGCTTACAGTCTAATGCAGAACATAGCATCTACATAAATAGGTATATATGAGATCCACAGTCAACAAGTCAACAAATTTTTTAAGCTCTTATTTTGTGCCAAGCCATATGTTGACCACTGGAGATATAAAGAAAGACAAAAACAGTCCTTGTCCTTGAGGAGCTCACTTTTTAATGGGGGAGACAGCATGTAAATAATTGGGTATCTACACACTATATGCAGGGCAAATTGTAGGTAATCTCAGGAAGAAGCCACTTAGCATTGAGAGGGACCAGGAAAATGGATAGTAGCCATCAAGGGAAAAACACCGACAGTTACCGGCGAACCAGGAAATACCTCCCAGGTGACAAGTGAGATGCATCTTGAATGAAGGCAAAGACTAAGACAAAGGCATGGGAGATAGCCAGTGAATGGGCATACAGATTGCAGAGGGAATATAGGATGTGAGGAACACATCAAGTAAGCACTGTTTGGAACATAGAGTTGTATATGGAAGAACACTAGAAAGGAAGAGGTAAGGTCATGAAGACAAGTTCTAGCTAGTCTTGAATGGTGGAAAGGGTAATATTTGAACAAAATGCTCAAATAAAGTCCTCTGACTTAAAATCAGTCAAACTGACACCTGTTAAGGACCTTAGCTTGAAAAGGCCAAGGTCGCCCACTGCATCCTGGGCCATATCCAGTTGTCCTGTTCTGTATCTGATCACTGGATCCAGATGGCTCTGGAGGTGAGAGTGAGGCTGGTAACTTTGCATAGACCTCCCTCTGTCACTTAAATCCAACTCACTTTCATGTCATGGCATCACATCCCTGATGTCATGGTCCTCTTTGAGAAGAAAGAAGAAACAACAATTCCCTTCTCTATTATACCATGCCGTTTGTGGGGCTGGGAGATCAACGGATCTAATCTTTTACCTTCACACTTGATGCCAAGGAGGAAACCATATCTTACTGCCACAGGTTCCTCAATGACACTGTCAAAGACAGAAAGTTGGAATGGATAACTCATGGTCTGATCTATTGTAACATTTTTTATAGAATTAATTTTGATTTACAATAACTTGCCCATTCTACTCTCCCCCTGCTTGCTATTCTTCTTGCTCCACCCAATAGCTTTCATGCTGTCAATTTCTACTTTACTACTTTGGAGTCTCCTTAACATAATCATAATAATACTTAGCATTCACACAATGATGTAAGGTTTGAATAGTGCTTTAAATATACTGATCCTCAGAGCAACTCTGTAAGGTAGATGTCATTTTTATCATTTTTTTACAGATTTTACAGATGATGAAACTGAGACTGAAAGAGAATATTTGAATTGTACAAGCTAAGTGTCTGAAGGTGAATTTAAGCTCGTGTCTTCCTTGATCCAAGTCCAGCCTGTATACATAGCCACTATGTCCACTATGACATACTGCTTCTCTGTGCAACTTGCAGAAGTAGAAGGTGAAGCAAGACAGAAGAGGGTGTGAACTCATACACACACACACACACACACACACGCACACAACACGCAAATACACAGAGGTTACATGTTGCATTTACAAAAACTTCATGACTAATAAACAAGATTGTTTTTTCAGAAATAACCTTCCAAAAACCTCAAGCCCATAGTAATTAGTCCCTGTCCCTCTTAAACCTTTAAAAAAAAACTATCCTCTGAGTTTATGCATGTTATAAACTTGACTGCTAGAAAACTGAATTCCAAAGTTCAATTTTAGCTTTTCAAGTTGTCTGCCCTTAGATTTTACATTAACACAATGCATAACTCTTGAACAAGAGCTAGCTTTGCATCTCAAGATTTTTCTTATTTTTGTTATTAAGTTATCTAAGATGTGAACTAAACCCCCAAAGAAAAAGAAAAGCTTAGCTCAGACGAATTTTAATGCATCCAATTCAATAAGAATCTGTGACCCTTCTTGATGAGGCAGTGAGTGTGAGTGAGTGTGTGTGTGTGTGTGTGTGTGTGTGTGTGTGTGTGTGTGTGTGTGTGTAAAAGACATAAAGGTTAGATAAGAACTAGTAAAACTAGTCCAGGTCCTTGTGAAGCTTACAGTTTAGCAGTGGGATAAAACATACAGAGATAATTTTTCTACAAATTAATACAAAAGTACATTTAAAGTAGGTGCACAAATTACATTTGAAGATCCACAGGGGAAAAGAACGTAACAAATGGGGAGTGTGATAGAGTATTGGGGATATACCAAATAACACTAAAGTTGGACTTTAAAAGTGAAAAGGGAGGGCATTTGTGCCATAGAGAACAGCATGAGCAAAGGCTGGAGGTGGGAAGGAAAGCACAGGGTGTATTTAGAGGACTGAGTACTCCAATATGAGTGAAGTTGGGTCTACTAGGATTGAATGGTGGAGTACTGAGCGTAAGTATGAGACAAAGGTAAAAAGGTGGGGTGACTCTAGATGAGGGGTGGGGAACCTTCAGGCTGGAGGTCACATGTGGCCTTCTAGGTCCTCCAGTGTGGCCTTTTGACTACATCCAAGTTTTACAGAACAACCTAGAAGGCCACAGGTGACCTGGAGGCAGAAGTTTCCCCACCCTTGCACTAGACTAATAATGGTCCTTAAACACTTGACTAAAAAGTATGAACTATTCTCATTAGGGAATACCGAACCTCCAAGAAGTCACTAAAGTTACAGAAACTGATATGACCGGATCAATGCATAAGGAAAACAGTTTTGGCAGGAACAAAATGGTTAGACTGGGGGGAGGGAGAGAGTTCAAGTTGAAAGAAACGAGATGAAATAAAAGGCTTATTATATATCACTTATTGAAGCAGCACATTAAAATGGAAAAGGCTTTGGATTTTATCTCAGAGGACTTGGGTTCAAATCCTTCCTCTGTTCCCTTCTATATATGCAACATTAGGAATATCACTTAAATTCTCTGGGCTTCTGTTTCCTCAACTGGAAAATTAAGGGCTTGGAGCAGATGACCTGAAGCCCTTTCTAGAAATGTCAAAGAATCATAGCACATGGCTTCATCTATCCAGAGCTGCAATAGGCCTCCAAGACCATCTGGTCCAATCCTCTCATTTTGGACATGAGGAAACTAAGGTTACACAGGTATTGAGCATTATACATGTGATTTGAATGTGGGTCCTCTGACTCTCAAGCTACTGTAGTTTTCACTATGCCACAATCCTATGAGATTTCTTAATTTGCATTCTTAAAAATATCTGGAAATTAGAGATAGTTTAGAGAGAAATATCTAATAATCAGTAAAAATCACACAAGCTAAGTGTCTGAAGGTGAATTTAAGCTCGTGTCTTCCTTGATCCAAGTCCAGCCTGTATACATAGCCACTATGTCCACTATGACATACTGCTTCTCTGTGCAACTTGCAGAAGTAGAAGGTGAAGCAAGACAGAAGAGGGTGTGAACTCATACACACACACACACACACACACGCACATAACACGCAAATACACAGAGGTTACATGTTGCATTTACAAAAACTTCATGACTAATAAACAAGATTGTTTTTTCAGAAATAACCTTCCAAAAAACTCAAGCCCATACTAAGCCCATAGTATAGCAAGCACAAGCTTGCTATAAGTAATTTATCCCTTCACGAACCTCCCAGTCATTTCTGCTATACCTTTCCTATGACATTATCACATTCTGATTTATATTTTAGGTATATGCACACATGCATTATCCTCCTACTGGACAATAAACTACTTAAGGAAGAAAATGAGCGTGTATTAAGTACCTACTGCATCCTATGTATTGTTCTAAGTGCTTTACAAATATTAGTCAACTTAATACTCACCACAACCCTACAAGGCAGATGCTATTATCATCTACATTTTAGAGTTGAAAAAACTGAAATAGGGATTATATGACTTGCCTTGGGTTGCATAGCTATTAGTATCTGAGGCTGGATTTGAACTCAGGATTTATTGAATCAAGACTTGGGATTCTATCTACAACTCTATCTAGCTGCCTCAGGAAAAAACTAGGTCATTTTTCTATCTTTAATTTCCAAGACTCAGCACAGTACTCCATATATACAAACTAGCCACTTTAGTTTATTGAATGAAATGAAAATAGTCCAATATCAAGAATAGTTCCTTGCATATAAATAGTAGTAACTTACCTTTTCCCCATACTGAAAAATAAGTAAGGCATTTCCTTGAGAGTACTATTATCTTTTAAAGTCACAAACACAAATACTATCGAAGTTTCCAAAGTATTGAACTAGCCCACAATGCTAAATTACTGGGTGATCATGTTTGGTTGGGAGGAGGAAAGGTTACAAAAAGCAGGACTATGTCTTTTTTTTTTTTAATTCTTTCTAAAGGTCCCAATTTAATTCTTATGCAAAATGAATCTCAGCCATCGAGGATAACAAAATTTACCAAATCTCATTTGGAAAGTACATAGTTCAAAACATCTATTTAATAACAACCAGACTACAACATGATACAGTGGATAGAGGACTAGTCTTGGAGTCAGGAAAACCTGACTTCAAGCATTACCAATGACACTTGCAAGCTTACATGATCCCTGGAAGGTTATAGTGCAGCAAGTATATAAACTATAGAAAACCTGCTGCTCAGTACAAATTCATGATGGATCTGGTTTCCATATTGAGAATTCCCTGATCTATTTTGCTTTCTTTTGGATGAGAGAAAAAAGGGGAAGAGGGGAAGTGAAATGATAACTTAAAACATTAAAAATCACACTCATATCACCTATGTAGAACTTTTTCTTAGCCATGAAAATATATTGTCAAAGTTGCTCTAAAGCATTTAAAAACATAAGAAAAGTGCCTCTCCTAATTCTTTTTCTCTCCTCTTTACAGGAAGTATGGTACATAGGAAAGAAGCATGAGACTAATGGCAGAATGGCAAAGAATGGCCAAAAAAAAATGACAAAAAAAAAACCAAGAATAGGCTTAGGGAAAATTTTGCACAGTACATAACATTTCTGTAATAAGTCACGATCACTGACATTGTCAGCTAACTGATTTAGAGATGCCCAGGATTATTAACTAGATCTGTAAAGCATGTATTTCCTGAGAATTGGCAGCAAAAGACACAAGCTCCTCTGAATAAACTCACAGGTTGGCTAAAGTTTGGATGACTGAAAACTAAAACCTCAGTCATCTGTTGATCATGTTTGTGTGCCAAATCCTTAAGTGCTCCCTGCATCTGGCAGCAAGAAGAGGCTTTTCCCAAGCACTAGACTAAGGTCCCTGCCGTTCATTCATTTCCACTGATTAGATAATTTCCTTTGTTCTTGAACATTACCCTTTCCTACCTGGAGAAAATAAAAGTAAAGTGTTTGGCAAGAATATCTGTCTTAACTTTTCTCTCCAAAGAGAGATCTTCACCAAACTTTGTCAGCAACATTTTGACTCCCTTACTGCTCTCTTCCCTTCCTCCCCTTTTACCAGCCTCATTGGGATGGTCAAAGATCATCACTTGAGTCACACTTACCCCTAACATCTGGTGGAGATAATAATACTCTGGTCCTTGGTAATACAGCAGGAAGGTTTTCCAAAACAGAAAGACATTGACAGAGAGCCAGATGAGCTAAAAACAATCAAGACAAAAGAAACAAACACCAAGTCAATGAAACCCATAAGCAAAAACTAGAACATCTCACCATCACGTGTTTTCAATCAACCAAAAAGCCAATTATCATTAAAAAATAAAAAGACCTTAGTCAAGTCCTCTGCCCAATAGTAAACATTTTAGATACAAACAGGTTTTCTGAGTCATGGGCAGGTTTCCACTCCTATGTAACTCCACACAAAGTTTAGAACTACAAAAAATTTTAGACATCATCCAGTCTATTCCTTCATTTACAGATGAAGAAACTAAGGTTTAGGAAGTAGTTGTCATTTGGCTAGGGTCACATAGGGAGTAAATTGCACAGACGGCATTTAGACCCAGATCCTGTAATGCTAATCCAGTGCCCTTTCCTAGACTTCATTTACAGGATTTGACACCCTGGGGCACCCACACATCTCTAACTTCATCCCCATTTACAAATATACAAAACTTTAACTGCTGTTAGAAGAATGAAGAAAACAAATACAAGAGGGAATTATTAAAAGAGCTGATCAACAGAAAAGAGAAATATTCACATGGCAGTGCCCACTTTACACTCTCAACATTCTCCTCCAGAAGACAGTGGAGTTAAACTTTACATAAAGATCAAGAATCAATTAAATGTAAATTAGCATATCATTGTATGCATAAAATAACGTAGGGGGAAAGAAACTGTTACTTCTAGAAGATACATCTCTTTTTTTTTAAAGTTATGTTAGCAACACTTTCAATTAGTAGTAAACGGACCCATTATATTCCCACTCTAATAGACATAAACACAAAGAATTAAAACTTTTCAACTGACAGAAGGGAAAAGACGGGCAGAGCCCCCATCCTACCAGGCAGAGGTGTTTAACCCCTTCGTTTGCTAACCAGCTCCTCCACGATAAAGCCATGCTGCAGCCCCCCCAGGCCAGCCCAACGAAAGGACCTGCGAGATCACCGACAGCAGTTTTTGCAGCTGTTGCAGTTGTGGGAGGGGGGGGAAGGGGAGCAGGAGAAAGGGAAGAATAAAGACAAGCAGGGTGGGGGAAACAGAGAGGCGGAGAGTTGGAACACAGCGCGGATCTAGTCCTCTGATTGGATCAAAGCCTGTATGTGGCTTCTTCCGCCGCCTGGGCTCCCAGGGAGGCTGCTCCCCTAGCCAGCTTGCCTTCTTGCCTGCTTGACCTCGCCGTCCTGGCTTCTCTTGGGCTCTCAGCTTGGCCGGCTCCACTTTTGCCTGCTCTCACTTTGTCTCCGAGATACAGTCTCGGTCGCTCGTTGCTGCAAGAAGCAGCCACAACAGTGGCGTGGCAGCAGCCGGAGCTCCCTCCTTCCTCCCTCTCTGTCTCTCCCTCCCTCCCTGCACGCAAGCGCCCGGACCCCTTTGTCTAGGAAGGGTCTCGCTCTTGTTGTTTCTGTTCTAGATGTCCCAGACTGGGAACCAGGAGACGTCCCCCTAGCTGACTCAGACCTAGCCTCGGAGACTCCAAAATAAGAATGATGATGATGGCAAAGACAATAAAATGGGGAGAGTCTGATTCTTCCTTCCACCTCCTCTTTTCCCTTCCTGCCCTTTCTTTCGTTGACCCAACCAAGTTCTCCTTTACTGCTTCCAAAACAGTCCAAGATGTGGGAGTAGAGCGAGGGAAATTAGAGCCGGAAATCGCCTTTTGTGTTCAAGCTTCCCCCTTCCCCTGGCCGCTCCACAGCAATCCCTCAGCCTCTAATAGCAGCCGCTGGAACCATCACCACCAGTCTACACTCACCTTCCTCCCCCATCTCCTAAGTTACTCAGAAGGCAGCTTGTAACACTTTAAAACAGAAGAGCTCTTCATGATGAAAGTTCACTTTCTAGGTAGCAAGAGACTGGGGTTGGGGTTGTCTAAGCATGTATCATTCCCCCCGGCAATAACAATACAGGCATTCATTTCTCAAATTAAGGAACCACTCCCTAAGGGGCCCATCTGTTCTGGACCTAGGCACTGTCCCAAGTGTTCCCTTGGGAGGGGGTAGAATGTACCGGCCCCTAAAGAGGGAAGCTAGGCCCAGGGCACAATGAAGACAAGATCGGACTTGGAGTCAGGAAGAGCTGAATGTGAATCCTGCCGTTGGAAGTTCCCTAGCTGTATTACCCTAGGCAAGTCACTTAGCCTCTCTGTGCCTCAGTTTCTTCACCTGTAAAACTGGTGTGATATAACTACCTGACAGGATTGCTGTGAAAATCAAAAGAGAACATGTCGATCACATTGTAAACCTTCAAGTGCCATAGTGCTAGCTATTAGTTTTGCCACCCCATTCATAAATGTAAAATTGCTTAAACCTAAGTTTGTTATTCCAAGCCTAGTTCTCCTCAAGGGGCAAGTAAAATTGGTATTCAATACACAAGGTTAATTTGGCATAAGACAGGCAGTTAGTTCCTACACAAAAAAAGAAAGGCTAAACATAAAAGACTCAGAACATTTTGAAAGAAAATGACTTAAAACAGGATTGAGTAACTTAAAACTATTGTTAGAATCTTCTGAAAGGTTAACCCAAACCTCAACAAATTATAAAACACTATCAGAATACTGATTAAACATTTTATAATTCACCTTAGCTCTACACTATTTCCCTCAAAGTCAATAGCTACTCTCTACCCAGGCCAGGGGTTTTGTCTGTTCTTCTAAACAGTGTTCAATCCCCTCGTGATGAAATTCTCTTTACTGATTGTCAGCTGAAACTACAATGTCATCTGTAAGCCTGAACAAATTCATCTCAACACTGATCCTTAGTCACCTACACAGGAACAGAACCATGAAGTGGAAAAAGCAATGGGGGAGCCAGACAAAAGCTGGTTTTCTGGAGTGTCACTACTGTAACTATTACTGTGTTCCCAGGATGAGAAAAGGCCTGTCCAAAGACCCATCCCTTACAGGAAGTTTGTGAGTTACATAATGCCACCTGGAGGGTCAAAAAAAGAGAGGGACAGCTGGAAGTTGGGTTTGTCGTTTCAGTTTTTTGTTGTTGTTGTTGTTGTTGTTGTTTTTACCATTTTAACCAATGCATCACCCCCAGCTGCTCCAAAGGATGGAGGAAATCAAGGACTCACTCAGTAATGTCTGTGTCATACCAAAGTGACAAGTGCTTTCAGCCCCAGGGCCACACATGAACGAAAAGGTCCATGTGATGAATCACAACGGCCCTGGAGTCCATGGAAGTTTTCAAAAACCTCTGCTACACATTTTTAAACACTTATTAATCAACCACTACGTATATAGTACCAAGTATGTAAATTTTACCACTTATTCCAAAAATAATTAACTTTTTTAAACATCCAGAAGGTAGAACCATGCAAAAGTTACAGCAAGTGTGAAATCATTACAGGATAGATCAAGTAAAATGGTAATTATTTAGAACTTACTTTAGGAGGGAATAGGATGGGAGTACCAAAAAGGTAGGGAAGCTAAAGAATACAATCTGGTTACTGGTTTGATGATACTTTGTTACAACCATGGGTCTAAGTTAAGGGTGGGGAAATTTTGACCTTGAAGCCACATGTGGCTCTCTAGGTGCTCAAGTGTGGCCCTTTGACTGAATCCAAACTTCACAGAACAAATCCCCTTAATAAAAGAGTTTGTTCTGTAAAACTTGGACTCAGTCAGAAGGCCTTACCCAAGTCCTAGAATTAAGGGAAGGGAAAAAAAATGTGTCAATCTCGAATCCCTATATTCTTAACTCTGACAACATCAGAAAAACAGGCAGACCTTATCTATATGTTGACCAGTCTCGAATTTCATAATGGTGTTGTATAAATTTCAGCAATGTAAGTATGCAGGACATTATAAAATCAAGCACGTTGATAATTACAAACATAGTAAAGCAGGAGCATCATATTTGAAGTCAAAGGTCTTTGGATGAAACCCTAGCCCTCTTACTGACTACCTTGCATGGGTATTCTAGATGACCTCCAAAATTCCATGCAGCTCCAAGTCTCTGGGCCTAGGAAGTTGCACAAATGCATATATATTCTAGATAATCACTGGAATGAGTTGACTGCCTACCATGTGTCTAACAGTATGTCAAATATTTATCTCTCTGCCAATTCTGTTATGTAGGATACATGTCCTCCTGTGTTTTGTTAAATGATAACATAAAACTATCTAAATAGTGAGAACATTATAAGGTTCATGAGATACAAGATCTTCACCACTGATTAATAGGCCTCACAAGGAGCCCTGGCAGCAGAGCCAATTAGGTTCTGGGCCACAGGGATCCCCATACCTTTCCAATTAAGTGCTGATCTCCAAGCTTCACTAAGCCAATCAGGTTCTTTTGATTGGAAACATTATATATTGTATTGCTTGGAGGGAGAGGTGTGGGCTGAGAGAAGCATGTGGGCTGAGAGAGAAGCAGACCAAGGGAAGAACTTACCTGGGGAACTTGCTTGAGGAAGAGAACCTTGAGAGGCCAGAGCTCCCCCGATTGGTGATGAATACCTTACTAAACCTTGCTTTCTGGTGTCCTAATAAATGTCCCAAATAAATATTTTGGTTTTGTCTTGGAGGAGGAGGGTTTATGAGAATTTTTGAATAAACCCTGGTAATATGTATGCATATTTATAGCAGCTGCTATGGGTGTCACACTGATGTTACAAGCACTTACCTGGTATAGTAGAGAGAATGACAAGATTGGGAGTCAACTAACCAGGGTTCTTTTCCTAACTCTGGCCCTTCCCAAAATATGATCTGAAGCAAATTATCTTGTATTTCTAGGCATTCCTCTTTTATTTTTCATCATTAAAATTGAGCTTAGGACTCAAAAAAAAAATAAATTTAGCACTAGGAACTCTTCAAGATCCCTTGCAGTTCTAGATATCTTTAACTATTCCTGTGGTCACTTTGAATACTAGATTGTAGGTTTGTCAGATTTTACCCTCATAATGCCTCTTACACACAGCAAGGACTAAATAGATGACTGTTGAATGAAAGAATATTTTTTTCTACCTATACATTGATTTGCACAAGTGTTCAAAATGAAATTATGTTGTATTTACTAAATTGAGATTTTCCTTTGCTATAAAGTTCTATGTTTGATTCTTATTAGAGTTAAAATTTCTATACCATTGGCAGCCCACTCATCCCCAAATAATAATAGTGACATCTTACACAGAATTAACAAAAGCAATGTCCAGAACAAACGAGACAGTAATCAAATCAAGGCAATGAGTATTTAAGTACCTGTTATGGACCAGTCTCTGTGCTAAGTATTAAGATTTCAAAGAACAACAAAAAACAGTCCCTGCCCTCCAGGAGCACACAATCTAATGAGAGAGATAACATGCAAACCACTATGTACAAACAAGGTAGATTTAGATATATAATAAATTTGAGATAATCAATAGAGGAAAAGTACTAGAATTAAGGAAGACCTGGAAAAGTTTCCTTTAGAAGGTAGACAAGGACTTGAAGGAAGTCAAGGTAGCCTGGAGGCAAAGATGAGCTCTCTCTCTCTCCTCCAGTTATAGGCATGGAAGAGAGTCAATGAAAATACAAAGTCAAGAGATGGAGTATTGTGGGAGGCATAGCAAGGAGATCAATTTTACGGCATGGGAAGGGGAAAAATAGAGAAGGAGTGAGGTGTAAAAAGTCTGGGAATTTAGTAGGAAGTCAGATTATGAAAGCCGGTAAATGCCAAATAGAGAATTCTTTTTTGATCCTCAAGGTAATAGGGAGCCAACGGAGTTTATTGAATAAGGGAGGAGTTTATATAGGTGGACCTGTACTTTAGGAAGATCAGTTTAATAGCTGAATGAAGAATTCATTGAAGCTGGGAGAGACTTGAGGCAGGTTAACCCAAAAGCAGGCCATTGCAAGTCTACAAAGAGGGTAACAAAGGCCTGAGTTATCAGCGTTCGAGGGGAGAAGAGGGAATACACTACACTAGAGACAATACAAAGGTAAAACTGATTAAGAGGATGATTGTACCTTCAACAGTCATAGGAAATAAAGGAAGAGGGAAGGGCTTTGGGGGGAAAGAAAATTAGTATTGGATATATCGAGTTTAAGACCTCTATGCAACATTCAATTCAAGATGACTAATAGGAGATGTATCTAATACTTATGATTGGATTCTGAAGATGGTCAGCATAGAGATGATCAGATCCAAGGCAGCTGATGAGAAAACCAAATCAAATGTATAGAGGGAAAAGAGAAGAGAACCCAGTTAAGAGCCTTGAAGTACATCCATAATTAGTGGGAGGAGTGACTTGGATGAAGACCCCCCCCCCAAAAAAAAAATAAGCCTAAGAAAGAGAATTTGGCTAGGAGGAGAACCATGATAAACAGTGTCACAAAAACCTAGATAGAAGCAAATACCAATGAGAAGAAGGTGATCAAGAATGTCAAAAGTTGCAGAGAAGTCAATAAGATGAGGACTGAGAAAAGTTCATTAGATGTTGTCAGTTATAGGATTGTTGGGAAACTCTAGATGCAACAGTTCTCAACCTGTGGCTTATGTTCAATTTAAATACCTCCTGCATATCAGATCGTTACATTACAATTCATAACAGTAACAAAATTACAGTTATGAAGTAGCAACGGAAATAATTTTATGGTTGGGAGTCACCACAACATGAGGAACTGTATTAAAGGGTCACGGCCTTAGGAAGGTTGAGAACCACTGCTCTAGAGAGAACAGTTTCAGTTTTTAAGAAAAAATGAGGTCAAAAGCCAGAATATAGAGTTAAGAAGAGAGTGAGGGGAAAGTCATCAAACACTCATGGCCTCCTCAAAGGGCTGGGGGAAGGGATATCGGATCATGCTAATGGGAAGAGAAGGGATGAAAGAATGAAGTGAGGGGGTTTTTTTCAGGATGGAGGAGACTCAGGTATGTTTGTAGGCTGTTGTAAATGACGAACATATAGTAAGAGATTGAAGATAAGTGAGAAACTGGAGACGATATGGGGGTAATCTGCTAGACAAGATGGGATGGGAATAGATCACTTGTGCTATAGAAGGCTTTCTTTGGCAAGGAGACAGGACACTTCTTCATGAGAGAGGGGAGAAAGAGAGATAGTTGTAGAAGGCATCTGGGAGTGTGAGGTGAAGAGAAGAGGAAAAGAGGGAGTTTGAGGTAAAGGACCTCAATTTTTTTTATTGAAATATGAGGCAAGGTTCTCACCAGGGGGGTCTGGGGTGGTGGGGAGGAGTCATGTGCTCTGGCTTGGTCTAATACACTTGTAGTATTGTGTCTAGTTCTGGGCCTTGTATTTTATGAATTAATAACAAGTTAGAGCATGTGCAATAAAGAACAACCAGGATGGTGAGAGACCTACAACAAACTTCCCTAAATATATGAGCATTTGCCCAATATCTTCTTCAGGGTAATCGTGTTTGGGTACTAGTGGATTGATGAGCCCTGTGTTTCTTTACACTCTAGGACTTAGTAATTGTACAATAAATTATAAAGATGCCTCCCACACACATACCCAAAGAAATTCATTAATTTGTTGCTTTCCCTCTGATACAGAGCTATTGTACATTTAACTATAAGTCTACACACAGAGATAATGATGATAACATTTTAATCAATAGGACTATTAGAAATCAAATTAGTGTTAACATATAATAATAAGAAGGTTGAATTTGAAGATGCATAAGTATCTGAGGGTTGTTAGATGGGCAAGTTGGGGTCTTGAGGAAGGTTATGAGTTAAACCAAGAGAGATCATGCATTCTTTTCTTACCTTATCCCATCCTATTGCACAACTATGACTCCAGCCTTCAGTCTTTTTGCCAGAATCCTGATAGCTTTCTAACGCTCATTTTGTCCTTTGTTATCTTCATTTCATATCTTCATATGTATGGCCCTCATTCACCTTCCTTTTTCTTTTTTTTTTCCTTTTTGCCCCCAAGATATAGAAAATTTTAAAAATATGTGGATTTGGGAGATAATGATATTGACAAGAATTGGTGGCATCTATGAGAAAGAATATAATAATTATTTCTTTAAAATTGCCAAATACTTTACATATGTTACCTCATTTTATCCTTACAACTCTGAGATACATCCTATGTATTATATATTTTAATATATTAATTAACATATGATTATTTTATATACAGATGAGGGAGAGAAAAATGAAGTAACTAGCTGAAGATCATACAATCAGTGAAGTATGAGACAGGATTTAAACACAGGTTTTCTAGACACTAAGTACAGCACTCTATTCACTGTGCCACCTAGTTGCTTTTATAAAAGAAGGGAGGGAGGCTATGGATTGAGGGTAACAGAAATGAGTATTGATTACCAGTTCACCAAGAAGTATATAAAGTTAATAAAAAATTTTAAATGGAGAAGATAGGTTAACTTCTCTTATAGGATTATAAGCGGACTAACAAAAATAAATCAAGAAAGAAATTGTTATGGCAGAAACAAATGAGTATAATGTCAAAGAGAATGGGAAACTGAAATTTTAGAATGACATAGATGCACAGAGAATTCACAGACAAACTCTTATTTTTTAAACCATGTACAAAACACGGAAACTAGAGGAAGTAAATTTAAAAAGAAAAAAAGGGTGTGATAATAGCAGCAGTAATAATAGTTCACAATTATCAGAAGTTGTTAATGAAGTCTATGAATAACAAAAAAAAATTTTTGACTATATGGGGAATAAGAAGAGGATCAAAGAAGTAATAAGATCATCCCTTTGGATGGATTGGATGGTGATAATGAACTATAGATAGAATACAGTACTTATCAACTCTTGTTTTGCTTGTTTATTCAAGAAAATTATCTGAAGTATAGAAGCAGATATAGAAGAGAATAAAATTCTCTATTTCTATTAGGTATACTGTAGGGTGGATTCTTTTTTCCAATATCTATTGGACTAGATCTGCACTGATTTCTCTCCCAACTATGAAATTTGGTGATTTTCATTATTTCTCGAATTGTGGCAGCATGGTGCAATGGAAAGACCACTGAACTTAGAGTCAATTAACCTGACCTAAAATCCTAAGACTAAAATTTACTACTGGTACCTCCATTTTCTCATGTGCAAAAAAGAGAGCAATTGGATTAAACAAGTAAGGTCACTTCTAGCTCTAAAGCTAAGATTCTATGATAAGAGGGAAGTAATAAACAGGCACCTGGCTGCCTTGAACAAACTAAGTCATCAGGCATGGATGAATTGTATCCCAGAGTACTGCAATAACTGACATTTATGAATGCTAAAGTGGCTGTGAGTGAGCTTTGAAAAATCAAAAAGAAGAGTACTGAGAGCTAGATATAAACAAATATACTGGTCTTCAAAAGATAAAAAGTAGATGAGTGATTCAGATCATAACCTAATGAGTTTGACTTTGGTTTCCTGGAAAAATTATAAGCACTATTGTTAAAAGATTATTTGCAAAAATTTAGCAAAGGATGCGGTAATCGTTAAAATCCAGAAATGATTCATCAAATCAAATCAGCCTGCACCAACCTCATTTTGCTTTTTTGACAGGGTTACTTGATTAGTCAATCAGGAGAGTGTCAAAGGCATAGATAGCATACCTAGATTTTAGTGATGCTTTTGACAAAATCTTTCACCACACATTAGTGCAGAAGATTAAAAGATGAGAGCAGGATAATAACACAATTATGTGGATTCTGACTTGTTTGAATGACCAAACTCAAAGAAGAGTGATTAACAGATTGGTTATCAATCTGAAGGAAGTGCCCTAGGGATCTTTCCCTCTGGCATGCCAATGACTTGTATGAAGACATAAAATTCACTGATCACAAGAAGTTGTCAGTTGCTAACTCAATTGATAACAATCAGAATACCAAAAAAAAAAAAAAATACTTGATGGACTTGATTATTGAGTTAAATAAGATAAAGCTTAATAAAGATAAATGTCATTTGTATAAGTACTGGATAGAGGAAACTTGCCTAGACAATAGTTCATTTTTTTATAATGGGGGATTTTAATGAACTTCAGACTCAAACATAAGTTAACACCATATCATGGTCTCAAAAAAGTGCTTTCTTCAATACATTGATAAATCCATGGTTTCATTGGGATTGACAATCCCTTCACTGAAACAGATAGCAACAAATCCATATCTTCTTGGATGAATATTTTTTTTCCAGACAGAGCAATGAGACCGGGTTGGGGTGGTGATAGAGTATACTGTGTCCAGGTAGGCTCTCCAGGAGATATTGTCAAACTTCTAGAGTAAGCATGATATGTCTTGGAAAGAAGCAAATGCTGCAAATCAGGGCTTGGTTTATTGTTTGGTTGACTGTCTGGATTTAAGAAAGTGATGGAGGAAAAAGTGAATGATATAGATTAAATTTAGGAGTATGGCATGAATACATCCCCCCCCCTAGTGTTTTTAAACATTTAACATTGACCATGAAACTTATTCTGTTTGGCCTCAGAATGAATTAGGAACATGGGGGAAGGCAATGTACAAAGGTTTTTTTTTTTTTTCCACCCAGGAAAACTTCCTAAGAATTGGAGCAATCTGAAAAAACAAAGCTCTGCCTCCAAAAGTTAAGGGTTCCCTATTGCTTGCAGTCTTCATGTCAAAATGGCATAAATAGTTATCAGGGATGGTGGAGAGATTATTTCTGGTCTGTTCAGTCAGACTAGATGATCTATTTCTTGCCCAAGGTCACACAGGTAGGAAATATCAGAGACCAAATTTAAGCCCATATTTATCTGACTGCAGAACACTGCTTCCTAGTTCTTTCCTTGTATTCTATCTACAAGCAAGCACTCATGAGAAACACAAATCACCAATCTGATTGCTACCCTAGATAATCTTAAATTCTATTGGTGGGAAGGCGGTGGGGGGGGGGGGGGGAACATGCAGGAGGAGAAACAAGACATTTGCCCAAGTGAAAATAATTAAAGAAAAAGCTAGGAAAGTAGCATAACATTGTAAAGAGGTCATCATGTGCAGAATGGTTGCCTAAGCTATTTGAATGAGTTCCTCTGCTAGCTGGTCTTGGTAAGCATTTTTTGTTTCTTTGTTGCAAGACAAGGGATCTAGTGGGGCAAAGGAAGAGGCAGAATACATTGAAAAAATGAATATGGTGTTAAAAAAAAAAAGAAAGAAATCAGCAGCTCTTTTAAAAACAGAGAAATTAGAGACATCTTTTTTTTTTTTTTTGTACATGAAACTTGGAGTCAAAGACCTGGATCCAGGACTCATCTCTTCTAGTAATAAGATGTGTAAGTTTGGGCAAATTACTTTTAGTATCTGAAACTCAGTTTCCTAATCTTTAAAATGGTGATGAGACCTATTCTACCCACCTTACAGAGTAGTGAGGATGAAATGAGAAAATATTTCTAAAGAAATCTGTAAAACCTTGAAGACCTATATAAAGTTATGATGGGACCTCCTCTAAATCCTTTGGAGTTCCCTGTAGAAACAGAGGTTAACTGACTGGCCGAGGGTCATACCTAGTAAGTGATAAAGACTAGGGTCTCAAATCTAGCTCTTTCAAACTCCAGGTCAAGCACTCTGTGAACTAAACAATTCTACCTCATTTATAAATGTAAATATAAATTGTTAAATTACCTTATTCAGACTACAAACTCTAATTTTCTTAGAAAATTTCTGGTTAGCTGTCTGCACAAGGCTGATCACACTTTTCCCCATCTGCCTTTACCCCTAACCAAGAGGTGCCTACATTCAAAATGATGACATGTCTGGCTACTGACCGTGGCATCTTGCAGCATTTTAGCTTGAGTGTCCATCTCCAGACATTGTGCAGACAATGACACAACAATTTCTGGATGATTGTTTGGGGTTGTTGGGTTTGGGTTTTGTTTTGTTTTGGGTCATATTTTTCTGGAAGAAATTTCCCAAGGGACTGGGACAGTATTCTAATACCTGCTTATAAGTTTCCTTTTGCATTTTCAAGCATAGCTGCAGAAAATTGAGAGAACAAGACTAGACATATTCCATGGTTTCACTTTACTATTTGATGGTGGAAAATTATTCCAGCCTGTAATTCAATAAGGACAGCTTCCACTTATACAGCATGTTACAGTTACCATAAAGCTTCGCATACATTATCTTATTTTGTACTACACAAGAAGCCTGACAGGTAGATTACTCAGTGATTACAATCCCTGTTTGATGGTGGAGGAAACTGAGTTTCAGAGATGTTAAGAGACTCTTATCCAGCCCCTTCATTTTACAGATGAAAATCAGAGTTTCAGTCATTTATCCAAGGTACTGGGGTAAATTGGTGAGAACACATGGATTAGACATGAAATCTCTCAATTCTCAGTACATCTTTTGTTTGACTACAACATTCTGATTTGCCCAAAATTGCTTATGTGGCTAGACACTGGGAGAAAAGGAGAGAAACAAGCAGTTATAAAGTATTTACCATGCTCCAGGGACTGTGCTAAGCACTTTTGAAATACTTTCTTCCTTGATCATCACAACAACCCTAGGAGGTACATGTTGTTTAGGAACCTGAAGCAGTTAATTAACTTGCCCTGGGTCACACAGCTAGTGAGTGTCTGAGGCCAGATTTCAACTAGAGTCTTTCTGACTCTAGGCCCAATACTCTATCTACTATACCACCTATCTCCCTTGGATATGAATCCAAGTCTTCTTATTACAAATCTAATTGTCTTTCTTGATGACTTCTCAACTAATTATATTGTTACATTATAACTTTAAGAGCTTTTTAAAAAAGAAAAGCTTTAACCTATATTTGATGTTTGCCACAGGCCAGATTTAATTGTGTGTACAAGGTATCACATGCTGGCACTATTTCTCAATCTGAAAAGGGGAAGAGTCAAATCTAGTCTACTTGTCAATGAAGTAAAAATGTAGGCCACTAGAATTTCAAAGTGAATAGAAGCTTTATCTTTCAAGTATATACCAAGGTGGATCAAAGACACTAAGTCTTATAGACAGTTGCCCACAGAGAGGTAAAATGTTATAGTGGATAAATTTCCAGGATAGAAATCATGAAGACTTGGGTTTGAATATTGCTCTGGCTATGTAAGAATATATAAGTATAAAAATATTTGTAGCAACTCATTTTGTGATGGCAAAGAATTGGAAACAGGTGAGATGCCCATCAATTGGGGAGTGTCTGAACAAGTTATGGGATTTAAATGTGATGGAATATTATTGTGCTATAAGAAATGATGAAGGGGCTAAACTAGATTTCATTAAATGAGATAAACAGAGAAACTACATTATA
>CM053588.1:92002281-92033324 GCA_028646515.1 Pseudochirops corinnae | reverse complement strand
TCTTTCACCTGTCTGATTTGGTTTTCAAAGTCCTTCTTCAGCTCATCTCTAGCTTTAAGGCATTCTTCATGTTTATTGGAGGCCCCTGGTGGGGGAGCTCTGGCTGAACTCTCCTCCTCCCTTTCTTTGCCATGATCTTTCTTTTCCCCAAAGAAGAAATCTAGGCTTTGGTTGCTGTTCTTACTTTGCTTCTTATGCTTATTCTTACTCATGGTTGGTTAGTCTGTGATTTTTTTTTTTTAAATCTCTGTGGGGTTCTGCTTCCAGAAGGGAATGCTCTGTCCCAAATCGCTGGGGTCCTCCCAGCTGTTGTAGCTCTCAGGAAGGTGCTGGGTCCCTTTCCTACTTACTTCTGGCTCACTCGATAATTAAGACTCCAGGACCAAAGCCCAATACTGTGATTCGGATCCAGGCCGCTCAACACGAGAGCACTGGCCTCTGAACAATTGCTTAGTCCCCCTGCTGTCTGCAGGGGCGCGGAATCTGCAATGCAGAGGCAGGTGCAAAACCTCTGCCTTTCGCTTTCAAGCCCTGGAGGCCTTTTGGCCCGACTGCTTTTCTCCCCCGATTTCGCAAGTCTCACTGACCTAGTTCTGAATGCTGCTCACAGGTGCCGCTAATCCGAGGCTCCTCCGCTCCTCCCATCCAGCTGCCCCTGGGGCTCAGCCAGGGCTTCAGGCCAGGCTGGTTTCGGTTCGCAGTGCTGATATGGTTCCTCGTAGCCGAGCTGACTTTAGTGGAAAGTATATTTGTGTGCATTTTGGAGTTCTAGGATTAGTTTAGAGTCATATTTTATAGGTATTTTGCGGTGGCTATGTGAGAGCTGCGATATGTTGCTGCTCCTAAGCCGCCATCTTGGCTCCGCCCCCAGAGGAGGATATTAAAACAAACAAAACCTCTTCTACCCCCAAAAGTAAATGGTCACCTGCTCAAAAAAGAATTCATACAAGAATTTTTAAAAGACTTTAAAAATCAAATGAGAAAGATTGAGGAAAAACTAAAAAAAAAAACAAGAACAATCAAAGAAAAACAAGAAGATTATGAAAAGAAAGTCAATCAATTAGAAAAGGAGATCCAAAATCTTAAGGAAGAAAACAACTGCTTGAAAAGCAGAGTTAGATAAGAAGAAGCCAGTGAAGTTATAAGAGATCAAGAAATAAGAAGGCCTGAGTTCAAACCTTACCTCAGATACTTACTAGTTGTATGACCTTGGAAAAGTCACTTAACCTCTGCTTGCCTCTGTTTTCTCAATTATAAATTGGGTATAATAACAGCACCTAACTCTCAGTGTTGTTATGAAGATCAATAAGATAATTGAAAATTCCTGGCATATAGTCAGTGCTTAATAACTGTTGTCTTTTTAAAAATCAATCAACTAAAATTTATTAAGTATCTACTTGGATTTAGTGAATTGGATTTAAGTGAGGGAGGGCTGTGCAGTCACCAGCCTCAGTTATTCCTCCAGAACCATCTGGGTCTAGTGGCTAGATGTGGATCAGGACAACTGGAGATGGCCCAGGATGCAGGAAGGGACCTTGGCCTTTTCAAATTAAGGTCTTTAACAGGACTCAGTTTGACTGAGGCAGCACCCATTCAGTGATTATGGCTTAATAAAAAATGAGGCAAAGAATGACCTCTTTAAAAAAAGATAGATCTGACAGGGGAAGACCCTCAGGGTTTTTGGGGAGAACAGAAAAAATGTTATTTACATTTATTCTGAGTCAATCAGGCTCAAAGAGTGACCAAGTATGGCTTGGTTTGGGACCAGAGTGATTGTTAAGGCTTGTCTTTAAGACAAAAAAATGGAAAGCAAGTTTTGAAAAAGTTTCAGAGGTTAAAATTTCCATTCCCTTTGGGCAAAGCACTCTCAGGTAGGGGTGTGATACCCTGTGTGGAGAGAGAAGAAAGAAGAAAAGACGGGAAGAAAGAAATTCACTTGCATGTCATGACAACACCTCCCTAATGTCATGTTCTTCTTCAAGAATAAAGGACACACAGCAAGTGTCTACTATGTGCCAGGCACTCTGTTAAGAGCTGGGGGAAAAAGAAAGGCAAAAGCATTCCTTGCTCTCAAGGTACTCATTCTCAGCACTGAAAGGTCATGGGATGAGTCCACAAAATTTTGGTCACCCATTTGACAGGGGGGAAAGTGTTGCATGAAAGAGAATTGGTCATTGAGGCAGGAAAAAGTGTCTATTCAGTGGAACTTAAAAGGAATAGCTCTTTCCAACCACCAAACCTTCAGAGACTCTGTCTTATTTTTACCCTCCTGCCCCTACTCCATTGTAAGTATTTCAACTGTTTCCATATGGCACTGAGCACATGTGCTGCCTAAGTGAGCCTGAATTCAAGGAACCACGAACCTCTTCTTAACTATTTCTTTCCCTGGGCACAGATGACTGGAGTGATCACAAGAGATAACCTTTTGGGGGAATGACAACCTGGGGAGATTAGGAGCTTTCAGGTTGCTTGTTCAGACTACAGACTGCATTTTCTGTAGTTACATTCTTCTTGGAGAAGGAGACCAACCCCAGGAGGATAAACTGAAGCAACACGATGGCTGGACAGAAGACATAGACCTTGAGAGTTGTTTAAAAAATATGAAGCAGGAGTGAAAATTAATTAACTATTCATTAGTCCCACTAAGAGTTCCATATTTTAAAATTCTAAATGCCAGTGTCCCGGGAGAACATTTAAGAGTTATGGATTATCGTATCATGTTTTGAGCTTTGTTAGTGAATACTTGTCTTTTTTTATTACAAGCATTTCTTTTGCATCAAGGAAATAAATGCCTGTCTTAGACTTGATTTATATTTGTACATTAAATAACTTTCTATCCCCTCCTGGGAAGAACCTAGATGTGCACAAAAATTAAGAATTAAAAGATTTTTCCCTGACACCTGTGTTGGGATGGAATGAGTTGCAGACAATATGAAAGAGCATGAGCCTTTTTAGAGACAAAGTTTACAGGAAGACTGAACCTGATATCTTTAGGAACCTAGAGTTGACACTGGGGGACCACTCATCTTCTTTACCCATCCCCCACACATCAGGACTATCAATTTTGTTGTTACATTCATTTAACATGATTTCTAGATTCTTCACCAACCTGATATCTCTCTTCTCAAGTGTTGCAAATTGAAAGCATGCTTCTTAAAATTTCCTACCCAGACTGAACAGCATATTCCAAATATGGTTTGAGCAGAAGGAAGTACAGCCAAACGATGGCTTTTCTTTATCTGCACCCTATCTGTCTCTTAATGCTGCCTGAGATTATATTCTCTTCATTAACAACCAGGTCACATCGCTGCTTTCTAGGGAATTTTCGAGTTACCTAACCCTCCTTGCTCTGATGGGGTTCATTTTCTCCTTCCTTATGAGAAAAGTGGCTTGGAATCACAGATTCCTTCATTTTGTTTCTTGTATAATAGGTACTGTACACTCAACAAAGAATGAAAAATATTCTGTTTACCAGATATACAGACCAGTCTTTCAAATAGTGAGAACCCACAGTTTTCCGAGCAATAGAAGGTTACAGAGAAAACAGCATATGGAATGGTTTCTCCCAAGAGCTTCATAACAGCCTTAGTACTTTAAATTACATTAGAAAAAAAAAAAGTGTCCCTAAAGAAATATATATCCTGGTTGCTTCTTTGACTCCTAAATTCAGAACGTGACTGGTAGTGCCAGGGGAGGAGAAGGAGAAGGGCTCTCACAGGTGCCACAACATTGTGGAAACAAAATGTCATTCAGTCCTATTTTGTATCTTTATGGTTCATGTAGAACATGGGGAGGATGGTAACCAAGAAGTCTTATAGCTCTGGCTCACTGCCCAGAGAGGAAAATGGAGTGTTACTTTTGATTTTGCAGACACCAAGACAGTTAGTCATATAGACAAATCAAATCCCAATCATAGGCATGTCCATGGGATAAAATGAACCATAAATGTTAAATTCTACATATTTTTTATTTTCTTCAGGTTGGGGGATAGCAAGGGATATTAAGGAAACAGGTTGGGGTAGTGACCTTGAGAAATGTGTTATGAGACTGAAAGGAATTTAGTTATGTTGTATTACATTGCTGATGGTATTGACAAAATCGGTAATACTGACATAAGCAACCCTCCTTTTTTCTACCTAGGGAAGAGCCTAGTTTTCCTTTGATTCTGGTCCTTATTGGGGGAACCAATTAGAAAGAAAGGTAGTTGCAATTACTGACAATAAGTTAAACTGACATAGCACTTCAGGATGTGCAAAGTGCTTTGTAAAAATTAACCAATTCAGTTAAATTGAACAAGCATTTATTAAGTGCCTACTATATGCCAGGAGCTTTGTGAAGTGCAACTCCTGTCCTTCTTAATTTACCTTCTATGGGGATGGAATGACCTGTGTGTGTGTGTGTGTGTGTGTGTGTGTGTGTATAAAGTTAATACGATATGTATACAAAGTAATTTCTAGGGGAAGGTTATAAGCTTAATGGGAAGGATGATGTGCACATCATTTCCTTTACTAAGTTATATGGGTTGATAACATCTGCAAATATATGGTTAATGCTTTGATTTTGGAATAAAATTATTCTCCTAATAAATAAGAATGCAAAAAAGTCTTGCATCTTTACACACATATGCCACACTACTCCAATTTAGCCACCAGATGTCAGGAGTAGTCTACCATGGCCCTTCTGTTAACAGCAAGATAATCCTTTGCCTTTGGAAGATTTTGCCAAATCTCTCCTTAAAGGAGATTTGATAAATGCCAAGAGCACTTAATTTTAATTTTCATGTTGCTTTTGGAGGGAGTGAGATGATAACCGTTTGGCAACCCCAGCTCTGTCAATCATGGCTAACATTTATTATTTTACAATTTATTATTTTACTTTACAAAACACTTTGCATGTATCAGCTCATTCGATCTATGCAACAGTCCTGTGAGGTAGGAGCTATTACCCCCATTTTGTAGAAAATAGACTAAGAAAGCCCATGTTACTTACATAGGATCACACAGTTAGTAAGTGACTGAGGCAGGATTTGAACTTAGGTCTTCCTGACTGAATCTAGTGCATTATTTACGATATCATCCATGTGCTTAATAACCAGTTATGTGACCTTGGTTATGTCCTATTCCCTGTTGGTGCCTGGTTGGTGAAGGGACTAGACTAAGCAGTTTTTGAAGTTTCTTCTAATGAAGACATTTTATTTTGCTATCTTTCCCATTCATCTGATTGCTCTAAGACTAACAGAGAGCACCCTCTATGGGGACTAGAAGCAAAGAGATATGGGAGAAACTGAAGTTTCGAAGAATGTTCAATGGGTAGACACCTCAGATTCCATCTAATTCAAGCTCCTCATTTTATAGGTGAGGAAACAGAACCAAAGAGTGGAAGTGACTTGCTTAAGCTCAAGTGGGATAAGTGATCAAGTTAGCATCCTAATTCAAGTCTTCTGATTCCAAATCCAGTTGTTATCCCTCTTTCTCCTAACTACCTGGTCCATTTGGGGAATACAAAAAGTTTAAGAATTCAGAGTTCTTTCTGAGTGTGTATTAAAGCTTCATATAACCTCACTCTCAAATCTTGGGTCTCAAAAATTGATCGCTAGTGAGTTACTCAATGATGGTTATCTCCTTAGATTACTTTGCAATTCTAGGTTAAACTGCTTCCTGGCCCTCTAGAAACCTTTTGAGAGCAGTAAATTCTGAGGTGAACCCTTCTAAGGATTCATGAACTCCATTACTAGCCCCAGGAAAAAGACCAAACTAATAATAGCTATTTTCTAGACCAACCTCAAAGGGCAGAGTTGGCCATCACGTGTCTGTATCTGAACTGCTGGGCTGTAGCAGGTTGAAGAAGCTTAGTTGCAGAAGTTGAAAATAGGATCACGTGGCGTAAGGCAAAGTACAGTGCCCCTAGCCTGGGGTCATCATTGAGTGCATGCCAGAGTAAGGTCTAATTGGAAAATCTAACAGTTCTCCAAGTAGCCCTCTAGCACTTTAACTTTTATAGATGATCTAAAAGATATTTCTATTATTACAACACATCATAAATTTTAAAAAGTCAAAACTAAGGATTGAGTACAGGGTATATGGTAAAATACTCTTTGAATTTATCCTCAGAATTGATGTGAGTTTAAAATGCTGCTATTACAGGGAGCTCACCTATCTAAAGATGGGTTAGCTACATCTTGATTAAGTGAGGTAAAATTTTTGCTTTCAGTTTATTTAGTTCCACAAGCACATATTAATCTCCTACTATGTGCATGGTTCAATGTTAAGTTACAGTGTTCAATGGTTCAATGTTAAGTTACGATGTTAAGTACTAGAAGAACAAAGACAAAACATAAACAATTATACTCTTTAGAGAGTTTCCATTTTCTGGGAGGATACAACATAATGCACAAACACATATATAAAGACATACATATATACATTTATATATGTATATACATGCACATACACATAGAACTTATGTATTAGAACATTATATAATTATATAAGTAAAAAGAAGATAATTTGAAAATCATGCATTTTATAGTAGTCATAATAATTTTATTATATATTATCTTGAACTGGTAGTTATCTTTAGTGTGTATAGACTTATCTACCTGTGTATAGCAATAACTGAGTTTTCTGTTCTTTCGTAGAACTTACAGCTCTTAGCATAAATCGAATGTTCAATGTAGGATAAAGTATAGGAGTTGAGACACACAGAAATTTATGGGACATAAAATCACAAAGTGGGTTAATAATAAAAACATGGCCTCAGGTGTCTGTATATAAACATACAAGGTATAGGTAGCATAAGAAACAGAAATCCTAATATATAACAAGGGAGATTTGAACTTTTAAGGCATATAAGTAAGGGTTGGTGAGATGTGACTCATAATATAAATTTGATTGGAAGGTTATTTTTTTATTTATAAGAAAAATTAGTAAAAATATCATGGAGGCAGAATAGCATTATGTATTAGGAAATCCAGAAAAGGAAAGAGAGGTTATGTGAGGTAGGTGAGATGTTTTGGTAAAAATAGCAAAGGCAGAAGCAATGCTGTCATTGGAGTACATTGCAGACCACTTAGACAGAAAGAAGAAATAGATGGACAGTTTGTGAACAGCAGATGCATGATATAGTAGTGATTTTTGTTGTTGTTGATTCATTTCAGTTGTTTCCAACTCTTCATGACCCCATTTAGGGTTTTCTTGGCACTAATGGAATAGTTTGACATTTCTTTCTCAAACTCAATTTACAGATGAAGAAACTAAGGCAAACAGGCTTAAGTGATTTGCTTAGGGTCACACAGAGTATCTGAGGCCAGATTTGAACTCAGGAAAATGAATCTTCCTGACTTCAGGCTTGACACCCTATCCGTTGTGCCACTTAGTGATGGATAATTTTAATTGTATGATCATCAGCTAGAACTCTCTTTATCCAAAGCATGGCAGCTCTCAATTTGGTTGACTTTTTTTTGTGATATTTTCATCCTTCAAACCATGGAAGAAAAAAATCAGGAAAAATTATTTTCTGGGTCTCATTCTTATCAAAAGGAAGCTAGTTTTGGGGGTGGAAATAATAGAAAATTTAAGTGGAAATGAACATTATCTCTTAGAGTTTATGATAGAGTAAAAGAAGAAAATTAGGGATAGTTTGACATTCACTCATGATTTTGGAAGTGCAGATTTAAAAGTGCTAGGAGGAAGGATGGTAGCTAGGTGTACAGTGGATAGTACAGTGGATTCCACTGGGCTTGGAATCAGGAGGACATCTTCATGAGTTCAAATCTAGACTCAAACACTAGTTACGTGACTTTGGACAAATCACTTAATCCTGTTTGCCTCTGTTTCCTCATCTGTAAAATGAGCTGGAGAATGAAACGGCAAACCATTCTAGTGTCTTTGCCAAGAAAATCCCAAATGGGGTCACAAATTTGGACAGGATTGAAGAATGACTGATTAACGATAAGAGAAAGGATAGCTAACATATTATGGACTATAATTCTAAAGAGTTAAGTCCTATGGGAGAAATGAAAAGCAGTTGAAGACATAATTTTGAAGAGATGCGAATGGAAACATGTTAATGTAGAGAAAAAAGTATTATCTAATATGACAGCTATGGATGGAACTCACCAACTCACCAACTAATTTAATTTAAAATCGCATATACAGAAGGTGGAAATTAAGCAAGTAATGAAGAATATATTTAAAAAAAACTGTGGAATGGCTCTGTAAGCATTTGTCAAGGTTGCCAAACCCAGTCACTTAGGTTGGGGAGGAAAGTGAAACTTTTTTTAAAGCTGTATTTGGAGAAAAGAGGAAGAAGAAAGAAAGGATAAGACAGCTATTTGGGGTTGATGGGACTGTGATGATTAACAATGGACTGATAATAGGGCTGCTCAATTCTTAATTTACTTTTTTCTTTTCTGCTAAAGAGAAAGATCTTTGAACAAGAGAGGAAAAGAAAGAAAAGGACCAATAGGGAGGGGATAAAACATCTAATCTAAATGAAAAGACAGTCTTTGTATATGCCATTGCATCTTCATCTCCATCCTTTGCACTGTCTGATTGACAGAATATATTCTTTCCTCACCTCTACTTCTAAGAATCCAAGGTCCTTTGAAGGATTTGCTCAGTTCCCATTCAATTGGAGACCTAGCTTGATACCTGAAGTTGATAATGCTCCAATTCCTGTTATATTACTTTACATATATCTTGCGTGGACTTATTTGTGTTTGTTCTGTTTTCTTCCCAATACAATTTAACTCATTCAGAGTAGAGACTATTTCTTTTTGTCTTTGTATCACCATCTCCTAGCACAGTGTTGTTGCTTAGTAGTTTCAGTCATGTCTGACTCTTCGTTGACCCTCTTTAGGGTTTTCATGGCAAAGATACTGGAGTAATTTGCCATTTCCTTCACAGTTAATTTTCCAGATGAGGAAACTGAAACAGAGTCAAGTGACTTGCCCAGGGTCACACAGCTAGTAAATGTGTGAGGTCTGATTTGAACTCAGGTCTTCTTATCTCTAAGTCTGGTGCTCTATCCCTTGTACTACATAGCTGCCTATGTTAGCATAGAGACTACCATATAATCAACATTTAATAAAGGCTTATTGAATAAATGAAGATGAAATGTCATAGAGATAAATAAAATGCCTTGATGCTTGGGTTCAAAAGTCAATCTTCCAAGTCCAAGATGGGGAAGGGGTATAACTAGTTTGGCTGAGGAAATTATATGGTTTTTATTAGCCCCAAAGCCCATTATAAATCAACAGTTTTATATGCAGCTATAATAATTGTTTGTTTTTTTTGTTTTTGTTTTGTTTTTTGGAGGGGGGGAAGGTAGGGCAATTGGGATTAAGTGACTTGCCCAAGGTCACATGACTTGTAAGTGTTACGTGTCCGAGGCTGCATTTGAAGTCAGGTCCTCCTGACTCCAGGGCTGGTGCTCTATTCACTGTACCACCTAGCTGCCACAACAGCTATAATAATTAAGACAAACTCAGAATGAACACAGTGTCCAAGACTAGACAGATAATATTCCTGCTGTACTTTATTTTAGTCAGACTGCTTCTTGACTATCGTATTCAGTTCTGGGTATCACATTTTAGGAAGGACAATAGTATCCTAAAGAATTTCCAGACGATGGCAACCAGTAAATTGCTGGAGTTCATGCCAAATGTCAGGAAATATTGAAAGAACTGGAGATTACCATTTTGTGCTCCATCCTTTGTAGAGGGAAAGGATTCTCTTCCAGATATGGGTTAGACTACATAGCCTCTGAGGCTTTCTTCGACTCTAAGGTTCTTTTCTCACAAGTAAATATTTGTTGGCCCCTTGGCTTCATTTAGTCTTTAATTGACATAAACAGAACCTTAATTTTCTGTAGGGAAAAAAACCTTTCAAATCAAGAAGCAGAAAGGCTTAATCAACCCTTTGGCTGATTTTCAGAGGAGGTATGAATCATTCACCTTGTAGAAACAGGCTAACTCAGCTTTAAACAAGCACTTTGCATCTGTCTGTGAGCTGATGTTATTCATTATCAAGGCCAAGGGGGGGGGGGAGGGAGTAGGAGGGAGAAGCGGGGGAGGGAGGGAGAGTAAAAGTTGAACAGGGGACAAAATGGGGAAGCCAAGAAGTTTCCCTACTTCTCTTGAGTCTGGTTTCACCATTATTTAGCTTAGTGTTGTGAATCTCTGAACAATAGATGCACCCATATTTAAATATAAATTGAAGAACACAACCAAAATAGAGAATAATTGCTTTCTGGATTACTTGTATTGAAGCTCCTCTCCATTAGACCAGATAATTGAGATCTTACTATTTGAATGGACTGCAGACAAGTCACACTAGAGTTATAAAAAGTTGGTTAACTTAGGTTTCACTCTTTTTTTTAGTGACCTCATTCCTGAAATTTTCTTTGTTAATGCCCCATAGTAAAATTGGAGATATTGAGGTAATAATGATCTCTTCACATTCTTTTTTTTAAAAAATTTATTTATTTACTTTTAATTTACAACATTCAGTTCCACAAATGTTTATTTTGTCTTTTTGGAGGGGAGGAAGAGGAAAGGCAATTGTGGGTAAGTGACTTGCCTAAGGTCACACAGCTAGTAAATGTGTTAAGTATCTGAGGCTGTATTTGAACTCAGGTCCTCCTGACTGCAGGGCCAGTGCTCTATTCACTGCACCACCTAGCTTTGCTCCCTCTTCATATTCTTAAGAAGCAATAATGATAGGGACTGACTCTGTGATTTCTTGGTATAGAGAACTCATGGATGACCAAACTGCCGTCTCCAACAGGCATGGGCACCTTTTCTAAGTAATCTTAAATATTTGTCGAAAGCAATGAGAGGTTAAGTGTCATACAAGTGGTATATGTCAGAGGTGAGTCTTGAAACTAATTCCTTCAGGGTACAAGGCAAACCCTCTATTCTATCACAGCTGTCCCACTAAAAGATTCATGAGCATTAATAAAGATAAATTCATTAAATACTGATTTATTGCTAAAACATAATGCAGTAGCTTTATATTAGGATACTGAATGAGACATGTGAAATAGATATTAGAGAATGGGTAGGAAACTCACTGATTTAATCACTGCTCAAACTATTTAGAATAAACTTTATAATATTATAGAATAACAAAGTCACAGAGTGGAAAAGGACCTCATCCAATCCACACCATACCTGAATAAAGAATTAAGTACTAAAACATCTCCAATAGGTGGTCCTAGAAGCTCTCCTTTAAATCTAGAAGGACCTTAAAGGATAAAGAACTTATTGAAACCCAGAGAAGGAGAATCCAAATCTTCTTCCTATGATATCCTCTATTATAATTATACAAAAAGATGCAGTTCAGATATGAGTCTTACAGAATTGTCTGGGAATGGGAGGAGGGGACACTGAAAAGTTAAGTGACTTGCCCAGGGTCACACAGCTCATGGGTATCAGAGGAAGGGCTTATCGCTAGATCTTCATGAATCCAGCACTCTATTTAGTACTATATGCGACCTCTTAGGATTTGCAGATAGAAGGGGTTTAAGAAATGTTAGATTCTGAGTAAAGAACCTGAGCTGTAGAAAGATTAAGTGAATTGCCCAAAGTCACAGAACTCATTTATGGAAGAGTTAGAATGAACACCATCTCTTGAATCTCAGTCCAGTGAATAATTTAATAGCAACTTAACTCAATTTTAATGTCTATTTCCAACCCTTAATTAAATGTACAGAAGGAAAAGGCAAAGGTTATATGAAAACTTTTCCATACTCAAATTACAAGGATCTCATCTTCCCTTTCAGGTCATTTTTTTCTATTTTATCAACAAAGTGAGTGCAAGACAGTATTGAGCAATTGAACTTTGAAAAAGGTGATCCTGACATGGCTATAATATTATTTCAGTTTTCCATAGTGCTATCTGATTTACAAACATTTTGCTTAAAACAAGTAGTACAAATATTTCCCATTTTACAGGTGAGGAAATATCCAAGGTCAAAGATGTTGCATGTGTGATATCTAGGATCTGTACCCAGATTTTCTTACTCCAAATCCAATAGTTTATTCACTTTACAATGCTGCCTCTAGATATTCATAACTGTCGTATTCATTTTTTATACAGTTTCTCCTTTTTATACTGGTATGTATTACTTGACAAGTCACTGAACCTTTCAATCCCCCAGGAAACATAGGAAGGGCTTGTTGTAGGTCTCAAACTTAGGTAAATGTGAAAAAAAGCACACACACTATGAATAATTACCCTTTACTTGTTCCGTGATCAGCTCACCTCCTTTCATGGTTCTCTGTTTGATGAAATGTTTAATATCACATCTCATGCATTATTCTTTATTGGTGTTCTATCACTGTCTGTGCTCACCAGGCATCTCTGCACTGTCCTTGGGCTGACTTGTAATTTTGATTCTTCAGAGATTGTTAAATTCTATGACTCTTAGTCTTATAAAATAATCACAAGAATATTGGAATTGAAAAGTTGAGCTTTCTTCAATTGAGAAGCTTTGGGATCATTAAAAACCCCTGCAACTTCCCCAAAGCAATCCAATCTCTTTTCTTTTGATTATTCAGTTCTGAACTTTATTCACTGTTCATTTGCCATGTGTTTAAAATATATATTTACTGATACAGCATACACATATGTATACACACACGCACACACACACACATATGTACAGGATGTTCATGTGACTATATGGCAACACATTAGGTATTTTTTATGCATTTGTTTTTTCCCCTTATGTGTATTTTCCTCTCAGTGTATGCTTTTGAATAATTATGAATCTCACTTAAAATTATTTTTCAGTGTTCTAGGATATGATGTAATCAATATGATGCTTTTTTTTTTCCCCAAAAGGGGCATATGGAGAACCTTCCAATCTACATGGAATCTCTTTTCCATTTGGATTCCATAGTGGAACCTTAAATGACACTGGCAAATGCCTTAGAGAAGCATGCATATACCACATTGTTTCACAATTCACTTGATGCTAATAATGTAAGGTTATTAAGTAGTCCCATCTTATACTACTTTTCTGTAATGGCTGCAGGCTTTCTCCAACTTGTACACTGAGTGTGAATGCAAGTTTCCCAGATAAAGGGATTCCATATCTAAAGTACTTTTTGAATATGTGTCCACTCAAAATAATAGCTCATAAGTCTTTCTCTTTCTCTCTCTCTCTCTGTCTCTTCTCTCTCTCTCTCTCTTGCTCTTGCTCTCGCTCTTTCCCTCTCTCTCTGTCCATTCTCTGTGTCTCTCTTTCTGTCCTTTCTCTCTCTCTCTCTCTCTCTGTCTCTCTCTGTCCTTTCTCTCTCTGTCTCTCTGTCTCTCTGTCTCTGTCATATACACACACATATTAGTCAGAGGATACGCTTAGTTTGAGGAAAAAACATTTAATGAAGTAATATAAATACGAAAGTAGAAATAAAATATTTCCCCTATAAAACTTGGCAGCCATGTGACCTTGTGCAAATCACTTAACCCGATTGCCCTGCCATCCCCCCTCCCAAAAGCAAACAAAACAAACAAAAAAAATCTTGGCAAACTCTCCAATAAAATATGCATGCTACCAGTTAAAATAAAAGGACACATACAGGGCTGTCACATGGAGGAGCACACATACAGGGGATCCTTATCACCAGGGTACAGACAGAGAAGGACAACTTATGTCTCTGATGCTAAAAGGCCCCCAGTAACTCCTGATGATATCATCACACTGCTTCTACTGCTCTTGCCTTCTGGAGTGCAGTCTCCGTAGGGCATGAGGGTGTGGTATACAGTCTCTGCCAGATGATGCTTCCTCATGCTGTCACATGGCTGCTGCTGCTGCTGACTGGTAGCTGTCACTCTCCTGAACAGGTTCTCTGCTTTCAACTTTAGCTAGGGTCCCTCACGAAGGTGCTACCTCCTCCCCTTAGGAGAAGTAAGTCCTGCCATGCTATTCTAGACAAAGACTAGGAATCTTTTGTGCTATAGATAGTAGCCTTAACATAGCCAGTAACAACTATTGAGGTGGGAAAAAAAATTCCTCAATGGCTTTTACTCCCATTGGAGTGTGCATGTGTGCTTCTCTGGGCCTTGGATGAAATGGACATTTTCTCTCTAGAAGAAGGTTCCTCATCTAAGCCATGCTCTTTGGATCATAGAAGCAGAGCTACTTAGGCTATATAAAGCACTCAGGCACAAACCTATCTTTTAACCTATATTTCTCAGTTAGTGAGGGCTACCTCTATGTTAGGCAGCTAGATGACACAGTGGATAGAGTGCCAGGCCTGACGTCTTCATTCTGAGTTCAAATTTGACCTCAGACACTTACTAGTTTTGTGACTCTGGGCAAGTAAGTCACTTAACCCTGTTTGCCTTAGTTTCTCATCTGTAAAATAAGCTGGAGAAGCAAATAGAGAACTACTCTTTGCCAAGAAAACCCCAAAGGGGTAACTGAGAATTGGGCATGGCTGAAATGACTCCACAACAACATCTAGGTAAGAGGCTTCAGTCTAAGTTAAGGTCAAAAAGTCCAGGTAATTACTTAATTTCCACATGCTAAACTACTCTGTCAGCAGCCATCCACAGAGGGTCCTCTTCTAGCATATTATTAAGGTCTCATGGGGTTCAGGTTTCTTAATTTTTCAGTTCCAAAACTCCCTTATTCTTCTGTGAAATTAAGTTAGAGGGGGAGAAAAGGCAAAAGAACAAGATTGTTGTCTGCCTTCTGCCTAGCTATAGTTTTATTGTGTCCTTCTGTATGGCAACAAACCTAATCTACACTGACATACTTGGAAGATATCTGTTGAGAGAGAATCTTTGTGGTCTTATTTTCTTATTTTTTATTTATCCTCATTGCAAAAGACTCCACAATGCTTGTTTGTTGATTATAAAAAAAATAAATTTGATTGAGTAAAACAGAACTCCTTTAAAGTACATATGTAAGATGTTATTAGTATAAAGATGGAAACTCACTCCATTGATGCACATTGGTAACTCAAGTGTAACTTATTTCCTGACTTATTATTTCTATGACTTGTCCCTGGTCACATAGCAAATATATATGAGAGGCAAGACTTGAACTCAAGACCTCTTGAATTCAAGACTGGTTTTCTATCCAAAGGATATACTGACCTTCCAATTCCTGTAACTCTTTGGCTTTCAGTAAGTCTTTCCATACCCCTTATTCAATAGGAAAGAAATTGCTAAGAATTACTTAAGAAATAAAATAAAATAGATTATTAATGTTCCCTATGCCTCCCTGGCAACTTTCTTATACTCTTGGGGTACATGTATTCCAGGATGGCAACCCCTGTACAATGTACCATGCAGCCAATGAGGATATGGATATGAGTGAATGAATGAAAAATCATTCATCCTTATTTATTGTATGCCAAGCTATGTGCTAAACATCATACTAATGAAGACAGCTCCTGCCTTCAAGGAGCTTACATTCTAGAAGGGGGAATACCTCACATTCCCCTGTCAGGGGACATATGTTGATTTGGAAAGTTTTTGGATTGCTGAGTACAACAATTGTGGATTAGATTGATATATACTTTCCCAAGAGCCAGTTTGATTGGGGTTTAAGAACTGGAAAGTGGGGAAGGGAGGGGTGCACCTAAAGGGTTCATATCATGGCATAGCATGGTGGTTAATGAGAGCTGTTTCAGAAATGAAGTAAAGTGTCCAGGAGCAGGTCTTAGATATAATGGGCAGCTGAGGCAAAAACCATTAGCAGTTACTCTCCAGGGCAGTAGTTCTAGGGATGAAAGGCTTCAGTCGGGGATGGGGAACCTTTGGCCTTGAGGCCACATGTGACCCTCTAGGGTCTCAAGTGCGACCCTTTGATTTAATCCAAACTTTACAGAACATATCCTCTTAATAAAAGGATTTGTTCTGTAAAACTTGGACTCAGACAAAAGGCTCTACCCAAGAACCTAGAAGGCCACATGTGGCCTTGAGGCTGAAGATTCCTCACCCCTGGCTTGGGTGCTCCAGGTCTAAGTTTTTCATCTAAATGGCATTACAGCAAGGTAGGGAAATTATGTAAGTCTCTCATTCCTAGTTCACTGTGATCCACCACAAGTCCAATTAATCTCTGAGATTCTCATCCCCAATTACAAAAGAGGGCCCAAGTTAATCAGTGACCAAATTAATTGAAATCTATGTCTCCTAACAATTTCTTCCTTCAGCAATTCCTCTCATTCTTAAGAAGTGCCATTCAGAGGAAAAAATAAAGAAACCTTTCAATGAAATCTGTCCCTAAGAGAAGGAAGGGAGAAGATTTTAAAAAGTAGGTCTGTGTCTAATCCACCTCCTCTGTTGTAAACTGCCTAAAGAACAGATATTGTGCTTTATTGACGCTATATCTCCTCCACTTTCTAAGATAATGCTCTATGCCAAGTGTTGAACATTGTTGAAATGATAGAAAAGAGTTAAATTTAAGACTGTCTTTGCTTTCAAGTTTTGTGTCTGAGGGTTAGGAATTTTGGGCTACAGTGGATGTAGGACTAGGCAACTACTCCCCACACTGGTGGTTGTTGTTGCTCAGTCATTTTCCTTTGTATCTGACCCTCTGTGACCCCTTTTAGGGTTATCTTGGCAGAAATGTCGAAGCAGTTTGCTATTTCCTTCTCTAGGCAGACAAGGTTAAGTGACTTGCCCAGGGTCACATAGCTAGCAAGTGTCCGAGGCCAGATTTGGACTCAGAAGGATGAGTCTTCATGACTCCAGGCACTGCACCACCTAGCTGCCCCTTCACTGGTGATATCTACCCACAAAACTGAGAGTATATTAAACTAGGGCTATGATAGAGCTGAGTCCCCAGCCAAGAGGCATCAGGAGACAAAGATGAAGAAAGAGCTGTAGTTGAGGAAATGAAGGGAGTTTAGACAAGAGTTCTTTCTTCGTCTCTAGAGACAGCTAGGTGGCTTCATGGTTAGTTAGTATGCTAAACCTAGAGTCAGGACCCCGAGTTTCAATTGCAACCAAGTTATTCAATTATATGATCTTGGGCAAATTTCTTAACCTCTGCAGTTCTTGGTCTCTTCATCTGTAAAATGGACATAATAATAGCACATACTTCATAGGGTTGTTGTGAGAATCAAATGAGATACGTAAAATACTTTTCAAACCTTAAAGTGCCATGCAAATAATAGTTATTGTTATTGTAACAAAGCTAGTGGCAAGGAACTGTCCACTATTTAAATGCAATCTTTTGTCTAGTCTTCTGAGAGAAGTCTTTACTGGTCCTCGAAATGCCATTTCAAAACAGGAAAAAAAAAACCCCCAAACAAACCAACAACCCATCGTTTAGAAGGATGAATTAAATAGAGGAAGCCTCTAAATTTTTTTCTTCTCAAACTATACATTGTATTATCTCTTCCATAAACACATATAAAATCCCCATATCTGTGTATGTATATATGTTTGTATGTACATATATATACATATATGTGTGCATATATATACATATATGTATAGATGGAAGAGAAAAACCTGATGTATATCTTTTGGACAGGGCACTTAATTGTGTATTACCTCTCATTGCTTCATGTGCCTATACCTTATCCTTCCAAAGAGATTGTAGGGACTGAATCTTATTACAATGACAATATTAATAACTGATATTTAGAGAGCCTTTATAGTTATAAAATTCCTATGTTTTCTCACTAGGTCTTCACAATAATTCTCTAAAGGTAGGTAGTACTAATATTTCCATTTACAGATGAGTTTAGTAAGGTACAAATAAATGAAGAGATTTGTCCATAGCCACACAAATGTCACATCACCTACCATGCCTAGAACCATGCTTTCCATAAAGTAAAAGTTAAATAAATATATTTGGTATTAACTTGAATTTAAGAAAATATTCTGCTGCTGTGAAGACTATGGCAAAAAAAAAATATGCACATGTAGGGCAGTGTTCTTTGTAATTAATTGAGTATTCTGGCTGCACCCCTTTTTTGCTTATTAATACAATGTTTGTTTTTCTTCCCTCTGTCAAAGCCTGAAGTGATGTTTCCCACTGGGCCTCCTGGGGACTTGGGGGGAGGGGCAGGTACACACAGACTGAATGAAACATAGGACAATGAAAAAGAACAGTAGGGAATAGAAATCGCTCCTTCAAATGACAACAGGGGTAAGGAATGCCACCAGTAAATAGCAAAAAAGCCCCAGTTGCCAAGATTAGAGAAAAGCCTGTGATGGTGCAGGAGAAAATCAGCTGCTTAAGGGAAAAGGTTCTTGCATAACCAATGATATAACTTCCAAATACATTCCTCAGCCTAGGCCAGGAGCCAGCCACTCCCATAGTGGCAGCCCCAACTCCCCTGAACTTTGCTGCTGCATCAATGTCCCTCAAGATGACACTGGTTTTAGAAGCCCCATTTGGGGATAAGTGAGGTCAAGGAAGCTGATGCTGCCAAGATGAGACTATTATCCCTTTGAAGCTCTGTTCGGTTCACCACACTGCAGATAAGGGTTGACTCAGCAGTTGAAAACTGTATCTTACAAGGGCAGTGAGAGATGAATCTGCTCCAGTTGTACATTCTTGCGGGGTGAGGGGCCAACAGAGGAGCTGACTACAGAATAAAGAAGACCAAGAGACTGTCTGTGTTCTTCTATATGTCTGTCTGGGCTAAAACTTTTCAGATAGGACTTGGGTGAGGTAATAACCCTGGGATTATAGACCAGGACGATTGGTTATCTGCATCACCGTTGTCATCATCATCATCATCATCATCGGTTTACATCTTATCTGCTTCATTAATCAAGGAGGAAGCTTTCTTATGTTAGGCCAGATGCAGCAATGAATTCAATTCAAGAAACATTTATTAGTCACTTTCTATGTGCTAGGCCCTGGGACTACAAAAAACAATAATAAAATGATATCTGACTTCCAGGGCTTTCCTTTATATTGGAATCATTGAATATCAGAGCTAGAAGTGCCCTTGGAGAATACATAGTTCAATTTCATTTTTTTTCTTCCAAAGATGGAAAGTGAGACCTAGAGATGTGAAATGTCTTATAAAAGGTCCCACAGCCAGTGAGTGTCAGAACCACCACTAGGTTTTAGGTCTCTTGAAACCTTTCTATGGTGCTGTGCCTATCAAGAGAGTGAAGCTAGGTGTTTATAGATTCATAGCTTGTTAGATCTGGAGAAGACTTTGTCAATGATTTACTGGTGAGGAAGCAGGGGCCGCAGAGGTTAAGTAACTGGCACAAGTCACATGACTTGTGGTTGGACTGGAGCATGAAGCCAAGTCTTCTGTCCCCTATTACAGTGTTCCTTCCATCTTAATAAACTGCCTTTGATACATTCTGATACTGGATGTCGTTAGTCACCCAGCTAGAACAGATCTTGGGGAAATCTGTTAGTTCAAATCCCTTATCTGATGGATGAAGAGACTGATGCAGAGAAGGGGAAGTGATTTTTCCAAGATAACTTGGTGAGTTAGTGGGAGAATCAGGGCTGACTAGAACCCAGATATTCTGACTCTAAATCATTTTACTGTAACATGTAACAGTCTAGAATTTTGCTAGTGGGACAATATGAAAAAGAAGATTTTCTCATTCTGTTGAAGAAATTTTATACATAAAGAATTAGAAAAAAAATATGAATAGTTGATAATACAAATATCACCCTTAGCCAAAGGGCTACTCAAAGACTCTTGGCTAAGACAGACTAGGTTTAATCCTGGGAAGCTGACCTTGGAGGATTCATTTTTTTTTCCCCTTTGGCTCATACTTCTACTCTGGGGGAAAAAAACTGTAGGAAAATCTCTAAAATCATGCTTAGTTATGATTCATATCTAGTTTCTCCAACTCCCATGCAAAGTCTAGAAGTATGCTCTCTGGCTTTGCCATACCCAAACTAGAATGGCTACAGCTCCCCCTCAGAATTATTGGAGTAACTTGAGGTATTTCTTTTCTACTGCCATTAGCTCGAGTCCCCATTCCAGTTGAGTTTCCTGCAATGTTAACCTCCAGTCAGTGACTAGACTATTACCCCAGTTCCATTTAGCCAATGAAAATAAATTAGCTTTTACAAAGGAATACTTATTTTGAAAATATAAGAAGAACAAAAGTATAAACTTTTCCCCAAATGCTTTGGGGAAACACTTCCCAATATCTTTTGTCTCTGGGAGAGTAGATTGAGAGTTAGTATAGTTTTTACAGAGCATTGGTCTCACCACATTCACATCCAGATTTGGCATAACTATTGGATAAGTCTGTGTCTTAGCTGCTGCTGGACTAGGTCTCAAACATAATTCCTAGATCCTTGGAGCATTTGTTGGTTGCAAAACCCTTTATGGTTGTGACTCCTAGACTCCCTGATGCCTAGATGACATCTGTAAGCTCACTTTCCTGATGTTGTGAAGCTCCAAAATGTTGGAGCTTCAGAGCAATCTTCACCTAAAAGAACAAATAGTAAGACAAAGGGCTTTTTCACAAGGCCACAAGTTGGCCTCAGAGAGGGAGGGCTAAGGGCTTTACCCCTTAAGGCATTGTCTCACTAGATGCTGTCAAGTGAAGTAGTCAAGAAAAGAGATCCACCAAGAATGAGATCCAAGAAAATAGCTGAAACTTGGGTAGGTTACTGTTCCCCAGTTCAAACAAGTCAGTTCAAACACTGACTATGCAGTCAGTGAAGAGACTGTTTCCATTTACCACAGGGATAGCATATTGGAACCAGTTCTAGAACACACACACACACACACACACACACACACACACACAAATATATTTCCATATGCATTCTCCAGTGTCTCCATGGCACTTTGATTACATGTCATTACATCTCTCCCATAAGAAAACTCCTGTTGTAGGGAGCTGCATCAGATGTGTTTTGCACATGTGCCAGTCTTCCATTATGTGGGTAACAAGTGTCTTCTTCAGCTGTGGTACTCAGTATGCAATATAGGTGTTAAGGATGGAAGAGGGTTTTAAAAATATTTTTTCTACCATAGAAAATGCGTGAGATACAACTGTGTTAGCAGAACCCATGAATAAATACAGTAACAAAATATTCAAATAGCGCGTTAGATTTATTGGCCACCTCTAGAAGAGACATACAAAGTAAGAAGGGCATATTGGGTAAACTTTATGGCACTACAGACCAAATATTTCCTATTTACTTCAGACCTGTACTAAGAAATTCACAACAACATCATGGAAAGTTGACAACATTCAGATTCCCTGACCCTTCCTTCATGGCATGGCTTAATTTCTTTAGTTGTAGGATAATTCCCTGGTTAAGTATTTTTTTTTAATCTGAGAGGTATGTTAATATTTTCTTCTTCTGGGAGTATTTAATTCAATTTAGGAATTCTCTAACTGGAGACTTGTTGTATAGTCATTCAGTTGCGTCCAACTCTACATGAGCCCATAGTCTTTGTTCATAGGGTTTTCTTGTGAAATATACTGAAGTGGTTTGCCATTTCCTTCTCCAGCATATTCCCATTTTATAGATGAGTAACTCTGGCAAATAGGATGTAAGTAACTTGTGGAGGGTCACACAACTAGTAAGTGACTGAGGCCAGATTTGAACTCAAGTCTTCCTCATTCCTGGGGATTACCTATGATAAAACTCCAAAAGAGTATAATATTTTCTAAGTATTTTGTTAAATGTGGCTATGAGCTATAGGAGCTTGATGTCATACAATAAAGAAGAATCAACTCTGGGTTTTTAAAAAGTTATTGAAATTAAACACTGGAAATGGGCAACAGAAATGCCATTAACACTAATTACCATAGTTCACCCAGAAGCTAAAATTCTATATATTAATAGCTGCAAGGATAAATGCTCATATACTTGTGTGTTTGCACATATATACACACATGTGTATATACACATGCATGAATATACACACATATGCACACACACATATATCCTTCTCAACCTATTATTTGACACTATTGAACACCCTGTGCTCCTGGCCATTTTATTTTCTCTGCATTTTTATGGTATCATTCTTTTGATTCTTCTAGTTGTTGTTCAGTCATTCAGCCATATCTAACTCTTCATGACCCCGTGGATCATAGCATGCCAGGCTTTCCTACCTTCTACTATCTTTAAATATCTGTTCAAGTCCATGTTCGTTGTCTCCATGATACTAGCCATCCATCTCATCCTCTGCTGTTCCCTTTTCCTTTTGCATTCAATCTTTCCCAGCATCAGGATCTTTTCCAATGAGTCCCATCTTCTAATTATATGGCCAAAGTATTTAAGCTTCAATCTTTGACCTTCCAATGAATAGCTTTAATTAAGAGATGATTTGGTGGTGCTCAGCTTTCTTTATACTCCAACTCTTACAGTCATACATTGCAAGTGGAAAAAGCATAGCTTTGACTATATAGACCTTTGTCAGCAAGATGATGTCTTTGTACTTTAGTATGCTGTCAAGATTTGCCACACCTTTCCTTCCAAAGAACAAACATTTTGAAAAAAATCCATGACTACAGTCTCCATCTTCAGTGATCTTTGAGCCCAAGAATATAAAATCTGATACTACTTCCATTTCTTCTCCCTCTATTTGCCAGGAACAGTTGCCAAGATCTTATTTTTTTTGTTGTTAGACTTCAAGTCAGCTTTTATGTTCTCCTCTTTCACCCTCATCAAAAGAATCTTTAATTTTTCATCACTTGATGACATCAGAGTTGTGTCATCTGCATATCTGAGATTTTTGATGTTTCTCATGACTACCTTACTTCTGGATTTTGATTCATCCATCTTGGCATTTTGCATGATCTGTACTCTGCATATAAATTAAATAAATGAGGTTAAAATATACAGCTTTGTCATACTGTTCCAATCTTTAACCAATCTGTTGTTCCATCTTTAATTCTCACCGTTGTTTCTTGACTTGCATACAGATTTCTCAGGGGACAAAGTATGATTTTGTACTCTTCTATTATCTGTCTAGTGGTTCTTCAGTCTCATTTATTGGTTATCATTCAGATTCTGTCACTTAATTGTGTGTATTTCTGTAAAGCCAAACACAAACAGCTTTTCAGAGGACTGCTGCTGTGAACAGTTTTAAGGTTCTGATCACATAGTATAGTGAACTCTCTATTTATTCAGCAGTAAACTAAAGCAAAACATTCACAAAAACCAAAGTACAGCATTCGCAATGTTAAAACATAAAAACTTATCACTAAAATGGACACCTAGTTTTCACTAAAGTGGCCACATAGTTTTAAACAAAAGATGTCATTCAGTAAGTTCTTAACTCAATCATCCTTAAGGAGAAAGCCTCCTAAGGGACACAAAGTACAAAGCTTAAAGTTCTCTGCCCCTAGGTTGCATTGTCTTAATCTCTCAGTCATAAAGTCTTCTTTCTTCTTGATTGGAGATTAATTTCCAATCACCCTTAAGAGGTACAAGATATAGAGTACAAAGTTCTGTCACCCCTAGGCCACAGTAAATCATGATCTCAGTCAGTACTAAGTACCCAAGGAGATGCCTTTTCATCTTGACTGAAGGCTGGCTCCAAAATTACATGGTTCCCCTTCTATGGGTCCAGCTCCTGCCTGAATCTACCTGATTCACAGGTAAGCAGCAATCAGATTCTTGTCTAGTTCCATACTGAAGCTCACAGTGTACAGTCCACCTCAAGTCCTTTGCAGTTTCTGTTTCTGGGAAGACAAAGCTTAACAGAGCCAAAACAACATTCATACACATTTCTGGCACCATCATCAATTTATTATCTGCCTGTGAGATCAACACAGACCCACAAACAAGGTCTGAGAACTCAATGCAGACCCACAAACAAGGTCTGAAAACTCAACACAAATCATCAGTATAGTCCCAGGACATCTGAAACCCTCCTCCAGGACTTCTATAAACAGACAACAAAAAAATACTCTTTCAGACCTTCCAGTAAGGTCCCAGGGCTTCTGTACAAAATATTACAAACAAAAATCAACACAGAACAGACAAACAAAGTGCTGCCATCACAAGTATTCCCTTCTCAATTCTGCTCTCTCCCACCTTGTAGTCAGCTTTTTATCTGGTCATTAGTTCCTCCCTGTTCTGCCCACCTCTGACGTCCTTCCTCTTCCTGTCTTTGGCAAGTCTCTCCCACTGTGGGTTTCACAAGTTCTGTTTCTTAACAAAGATTTGACAAAATCATGGCAAGGCTCAAAAGAAACTTGAACTGAAACAAGGTGTTAAATAATTAAATAGCTGCTTGCCATTACAGTTTCTCAAGGCTTTTCCACAGTCCCCTAATCATCTGTCTCTACATATTTTCTTGGTTACCTTATTAGTTCCCAAGAGTTTAATTAACATCTCTTTGCCAATGACTCCCATATGTATATATCTTCTTCCTTTGCTTCAGTCCTGAATCACCAGTTGTCTACTCGACATTTCAAATTGAACATCTGAGAACTAACTGAAACTCAACATGTCTAAAATGGAACTCAGTATTTTTCTTCGACCTCCATTTGTCCCTCTTCCGAATTTCTGTCCTTCTGATAAAGGCAACACCATAATCTTGGTATTATCTTTCATTTTTCACTGTATCTCACTTTACATATCCAATACATCACCAAATCTTAATATTTCTAACTCTATAGCATTTCATGAAGTCCACACTCTCTTTCTATTCATAAATCTATCACCTTTGTTCAGGCCCTCACCACCTCTTGCTTAGAAATTTTCAGTAACTTCCAAATGTCTCTCCTTGCCTCAATTTCTTTCACACTTTAGTCCATCCTCCAAAGTGTTTCCTTAAATTCAAACCTGATCTTGTCTCTCCCTACTTAATCAACTCCAGTGTTATTATATTGCTTCTAGAATCAAATATGAATTCCTCTGGTTGACTTTTCAAGCCCTTTGTGGGTTTACCCTGGCTTATTTTGCTAAATTCATTGTACATGATTACCATTTTTTGCATTCTGATATCCAGTCAAACTTGACTCTTCTCTGTTCCTCAAACAAAATGTTCTATCTCTTATCTCCATGCCTTTGTACCTACTATCACCATGCTTGGGATACACCCCTTCCTCATCTCTGCCTCTTAGAATCTTTTTCTTCCTTTAAGACTCAGCTCAGGTACTATATTCTATATGAAATCTTTCCTTATTCCTTCACCAGCTAGTGCATTCCCTCTGACAATGCTTTGTATTTAACTATTTTTTATTTATTTTCATTCTGTTTTACTTATATATGTATTTTTCACTCATTAGACTCTAAATTCCTTTCAGATATAAATTGTTTCCTTTATTATAAATCAATCATCATTGCCTAGTACAATGCATGACACAAAGTGGTCATTTAATAAATGTTTTTGATTGATTGATAGAGAGACATTTGACTTCCAAAATGGAGACAGATGTCTGCTAAAGGCAGCATCAAATTAGAATATAAATTCATCTATAAAATCCTAAGAAGAAATATGACAGAAGAATTGAAGTAATATTATCCCATAAAACAGAGAAAAGCAATAGACGGTAAAAACCAGACTATAGAAAATTTAGCAAGATATCCAGCTAAGAAAAGTCATCCTAGTGCATTTCAGCATGAAAATGGAGAGAGAAATGCAAACTAAAGAAAAATGGCAAAGGTTTTCCAAAAATTTTCAGTAAACTTTCCATTTTTCATTAAGAATAATAGAACCACCATAGAATCAGAACCTAGAGGAAATAGAAATGACACTAATGAGAACATAGACAGGAGAAGGACTTTATAGAACATAAATACTGCCTCACAATTGTCTCACAACAAGGCATCTCCCATCTATATATCAAAACCATTCAACAATACTTAGAAGATACAACAGAAAATAATTTTGTTCAATATTCTTGTAACAGAAAATAACTCTATTCAATGGTCCTATGATAGTAAATATTAGTAGAGGCATAAAATAGTGAGATATACTTTGCCAAAATATTAGCAATTGCAATGGAGGAGATAAAGTGTAGAGTCCCTGTCAAAGAGGAATTCTCCTTAGATAATGTTCTTCTAGATTGGTAGCATCAAACTCAAATGGAAATGGGGACACTAAACTGTAGAAAATCACATATTAAATTTATCTCTGTTCTATTGTATTTTTACTTATTTGATTAAATAATTCTCAATTTCATTTTAATGTAGTTTGGGCTACACCCAAGAGTATTGCTGACTGGCACATGTTTGACACCTCTCTTCTAAATGCCCTTGCTTGTGTATTACATTATATTGTTTGCATCAATCCCCAAGAAATTACAGAGCCTCCTGAAAAAGATCTGAAATTCACATAGGAAAGACCAAATGGCTGAAGACTGTCTATTTCTTAGATTTCAAAATGTGTCTGAATGGATACCTTTTAGCTAATAGCATATATATCTGTGATGGACATTACAAATGAACAGTGAGTGGTATGCAGAGATTAAAAGAGAGAGTAGACTGGATTACTTTAAAGAAATTGAAAAGTCCTCCTCACCCCCCTCCACTGATGCTAAGCTTCATATAACTATAAAGGTCCATCTTTTTAATACAAGCATTTTTCAGATTTGGAACACTATTGCTTCCAAAGAACACAAATGGGCAATAGAAAGAGATATTGTAGGATTATGTTGAGTAGAAAATGTTGAATTTTATTTTATCTATTTTGCAATTATTTCAATTTATTGGATTGTTTAATCCATTCAAATTAAGTGTTATGATTTATAGATTTATATTTTATTCTATTTTTTTTCTTGTATTTTCTTCCTCTTTTAAGGCAGCATTTTGTTGTGCTCATGATTAATTTTACTTATACTACTTTGGTGTTAGTCTGTTTCAAGGGTTGGAAAACTGTGGCTCACAGACCAAATCCAACTTGACTCCTCTTTTTTCTATGGCCTGTGAGCTAAGAATGGTTTTTGTATTTTTAAATAAAATTTTATTTTATTTAAATTTAGTCACTCTCTCTCAGCTCAGACTGAAGACTTGGTTCTGATATCTGAGACAGATGAATCAGAAGATCTTAAGGAATGATTCTCTTCAGTGAGCTTTTGAGATTCTTTTTCCATCTGGCAAATTTGACTTTTTAAGGCATTCTTCCCCTCACTGACTTTTTGGGCCTCTTTTACCATTTGAGTTAATCTATTTTTTAAGGTGTTATTTTCTTCAGTCAGGTTGTTGACTCTCTTTTCATGATTTTCTGGCACCATTCTGATTTCTCTCCCCAATTTTTCCTCCACTTCTCTTATTTGGCTTTCAAAATCCTTCTTAAGCCCCTCTATGGTTTGTAACCAGTCTACATCTTTCTTGGAAGCTTTTGGTGTGGGAGTTCTGACTGTGTTATCTTCCTCCCATTCCATGCTTTGATCATTTTTGTCCCCAAAAAAGGAACCTAAAGTTGGACTGCTGAGTTTGCTTTGCTTCCTTTGCCTGATCATGTTGCCAGTCAGTTATTTGACTTTTGGGCTCAGTAGAACTCTGCTTCCAGAGGGGAGAGCTCTGTCCCAAATTGTTGGGGTTTTCTCAGCTGCCAGTTATTAAGAGGTTGTCTCTACAGCCCTCACCAGCTTTGGCTCACTGGTCATGAACCTCAGGACCACCACCCAAGACTGCAATCCTGATCCAGGAAGCTCAAAGCAAGAGCACTTAGCCTCTGAATGATCACTTGGCCCCTTTGCAATCTGCAGGCCAGGAGCTTCTGAAGTGGCCACATGGAGGTGGCTGCTGGGCTGCTGCTTCACATTGCTTCTAGCTCTGGAGGCAGAGGCTGGATCCTCCCCTCCAAATTTAGCTGAGTTCCATTGACCTTTTCCCTTTGTCCTTGGCTCTTATGGGTTGGTAATTCTGGAAACTGCCACAGCTGCTGGTGATCTGCTCCCCTGAAAGCTCCAGTTGCAGCTTCTTCTGGATAGCCTAGGGCTAAAACCACATGGGGCTAAGCTCTGCTCCCAGAGATGAACCCTTTCTGTCTGTCTGCTGAGTTGGGAGCCTTGTTTCTCTGCCATTTTATGAGTTCTGGAGCTCTAAAATTTGTTTAGAGTCATATTTTCTAGATATTTGAGGTGGTTCTAGGGGGAGCTGCAGAGTTTTCCTGCTTCTACACCACCATCTTGATTCCACCCCTTGAGTAAATCAAATCAGAAGATCTTAAGAGTAGGTAAATATAATACAACAATGCTAAGTCATATTTCTTTAAGGTTTGCAAAAATAATTCCCTCACAACCAGGACCATCTCTAAAGTGCTCAGGGCGTAGGCAAATCTATATGTATAGCTGTAGAGATATACGCATACATATATACATGCGTGCGTATGCATTCATATACACAAATATATTTGTGTGGCCACTGTCTAAATAAACCATTAGATTAAAGTTGTATGAGAAAATTAATAACCCATGAGACATATTTTTATCAGTGAAGATTTAAGATTGTTGACTTATAAAAATGACCATTTTTATATGAAATATTGTGATTAAAATATTAAACTGTACAGAGCCTAAATGAGTACTTAAAATTGGATCACTATTGCAGTCTGCCCTACTACTCACATTATACTTCCATGCAACCTGAGACAAGAGATGGTTAAAGTATGAATCCCTTATCCTCCCAACCACTAGCAACATTATTCTTTAGATATTATTGAAAACCAGTTTATACTGTCATGGTTCCTTACTCCTATAATGCCTGCAGTCCTTCAACATGTTACACACACGCACACACACACACACACACCATACAACAGATAGATAGATATAGATATAGATATAGAGAGATATAAACTTCATTTTCAGAAAATATTTTTATATCATTGGATAACTGATACCAGGAAGTTAGAATATGAATTTTTGTGTGAGTCTATGATCAATAGAGTCCTCCAAAGCATAGAGGTTGCATTAGGGCCAGGGGCCATGCTTGCCAGGATCTAAGGACAGTACTACTTGTAACCCTGTAAAATAGTGCAGTTAGAATTGTATTTTACTCATTAGCATAATTATCCTAGAAAGATATATTATAAATAATATAGTTAAAATAATTATACTGTATGAAAATTAAGACTCAGATAGGTTAAGGCATATACCTATGGTCACAGGGCTAGTAAATCTTGGAGGCAGATTTTTGACCTCAGCCTCCCTGTTCTAAGTACTGTACTCCTTAAAGCAGTAATAAAGATAGAAAACTGAATGGTGACAGTATCAGAGGAAAAAAAGGCGCATGTTTGAGAGATGTTGAAAAAGTGAAACCTACAGGTCTCATCAAAAGATTGGATATATGGAGTGAGATAAAGTGAGCCATTGAGGATGGGACCTAGGTTTCAAGCCTGAGGAACTAGGAGGATGATCTTTCTCTCTACAGCAATAAGGAAGGCAGGATATGGGAAGGGCTTAGGGGAAAAGATAATGAGTTCAGTTTTAGATGTGTTATGCTTAAGATTTCTACTTGACGTCCAGTTCAAGATATTTGAAAGGTAGTTTGAGGTGTGAAATTTGAGGTTATGACAAGATAGATTTGAGAATTACAAACATAGACATGATAATCTCTATGGTAATCTATGGGAAGTAATGAGATCCCTGAGTCAAGTGGTAGAGAGGAAGAAGAGAAGAGGGCCCAAGATGGAGGCAAGACTTACAATTTTATTACATTGAACAATCCCACTTTATGTTTTTATTTGTTAACTTGTTACTCCTTCTAGATCGTTACCCTATATGGACTCTGTTTAGAAACATAGGGATTGTCCCTAATTTTTCTCAGTCAGGAGGAGCTCCCCTCTTTCTAGAAGAATTATAGCACACATAGGGTTTTCTTCATAATGACCCCATGAAAAAGGCAATGTAAGCATTTATTAAATCAGTTTTATACATGAGAAAGCTAAGGCTTCTATAATTTAAATGACTTGCTCCAGATCACTCAGCCAGTAAATATGAGATCTGGGGTTAATCTCTGGGCTTTTAATTTCCAAGGTCAGTTTTCTTTCTATTAAAATGCATCTCTTTTACTGTTTTCAGCTAGACCTAACATATATCTAATCTTTAAAATTAGTGAGTCATTTTCTAATATGAAGGAATATAAATTTATGTAGTCTTTCAGAGGACATTTCTGTGATACTGTGAAGATTAACTGTGAAGTAAATATAAATCCTTGGCAAATATAATAAACTTTTATTAAAGGTAGTATGGACTAATGAAAATTATCCAGGATTTGGGGCTGGGTGGCCTAGTGCTGACCCTTAATACCCTTTACCTCTGATAAGTCACTTAAATTCTGACTCTCAATTGTAAAATGGTAATTATAGCAATTATACTACCACTTTATATGGTTGTTATAAAACAGATAGAGATTTGGACACACCATTAAAGTAGACCTCTGGATACAAAACCACAGTAAAATTTTTGTTTATGAGATTAGCATATAACGTATGCCTCCCCCCAATATATGTATTACAAAGTGATTTCATGGCATCAGTTTAATAATAGCTATATTTACATAGTATGTTTTTGACAAAGCGATTTTCATATGTTATTTTATTTCATGGTCCTAACAGCCCTGTGAGCTAGGTACTGTTATGTCAGTTTTATAGATGAGAAAATTGATTCTGAGAAAGGCTAAATGACTTGGCCAAAGTCACACAGATAATGAATGTCAGAGGTGTAATTCAAAATTGAGGATTCCTGACTCCAGGACTTGCACTTTATCCACTAAATTACTTTCTTGAAGCTAGTGAATATAAGTAATGTAAAAACTAACCACTGATGTCAGAAGAATCTGAACATTTTAGTTGATCATAAGTTCAATATTAGCCAACACAACAAATGAGAAACTGGAGCCCTGGAGAGATTAAATGCCTCACTCAGGTTCACACAGACAGTAAGTAATAAAATGAATTCTGGGTTAGCAGAACTAGATGAACTTGAAAATCTCTTATTTATGTTCTATGATCTTAAAAACTCAGGTCATCTCTCTAAATGGAACAGCCCTTTTCCTGTTCATGTATATGTTGTGTGCATTGAAGTTGAAAGGAGGGTTGAAAAAGGAAATGAACTCAGTAAGAGGAAAGCCCTTGTCTGGTACCACGTTTTTATTTTTATTTTTTTTAATTGTTTTTTTTTTTTGCTCATTTACTTTTAATTTACAAGATT
>CM053588.1:91972501-92001781 GCA_028646515.1 Pseudochirops corinnae | reverse complement strand
ATAGTCATATACAGACACATATATTCATATGCATCTATGTCAGACTATACTTTACTTATTTATCTTCTGTTTCTCTGAGAATGGATAACCTCTTTTTCCTTAAGTCCAAGTCTTTCCATATTTCCATAAGACTACCAACTCATCATTCGTACACCACAGCAATATTCCGAATTTATACTGTCTAGTTGTTTCAAAACAACATTGATAAATGTCTGACACATGGTGTAGTTACCCTATTTGTTTATTTGATTGAATCTATTTTAGCCTTAACTTTGTCTGAGATCATGATTACTACCCCTGCTACTTTTTTCCCTAAAAAATTCTACTCCGGATCTTTATTTTATGTTTGTGCGTATCTCTTATTTCCTATCCCTCCTGACTCCTCTACTTTACTTCTACTCACTATCTTGCCCTCCTGTTATTTAACCTACCACCCCTCCAAGGATCCCTCCCTCATCCTTCCATTCCCATTAGATACCCTTCTATACCTCCCTTTAAGCTATTCCTTCCCCCTTCTCCTCCAGAGATTCCCTTCATTATCCTCTTTCCCTTCCATATCCTCTTGGTGTTTTATTTATTTCTGAATTTAGAAGATTTGTATACTCTTCTAGATATGTGTGTATTATTCTCTTTTGAAACCATTGCCAGTGAAAATACATTTCCAGAACTAACAGCCTTCTTCCCCCATCTAATTCCTCTCACACCTCATTTGTATAAGATAATTATTCTTTTTAGCTGTATGAGGACTAGCTATAATTTCTCTCATGTGTCTTCCTTTCTTCAGGCTAACCAATCCACATTCTGTCAATTAGTCCTTGTATAGTGTGATCTTGAGGCCCTTCAAGACCAATCCTCGTCACTTTCTTCTGGGGAATCTTCAGCTTGTCAAAACCCTTCTGAAACATCTTATTCAGATATACATAATAGTCTGAGAAAAGTTATAATAGTCTACAGACCTGGTGAATCAGTTCTTAACGCATATATTTATGTTATTAATTTGTTCATATCTTTTCATTTTTTTAACAAGGAGATCATGGGTTTATGAAATCAACCTTGTAAAGTAGGTGAAGTTTGTCATTTGTGATGATTTCACATGTTTTTCTTTTATTTTTCTCCGTATAAGCCTTTAAAGCCTACAGAATCTTCTCACTGTCTCTAACTGTGTAGGTCTTTTAAATTTTGTGTTCAGTCTAGTTTCACAGTATATGCCAGAATTATTTCTCTTTTTCCATGTCACAATATCTTTCCTGTGTCCCATTCCATTATCTTTCCCTTTCCTTCATTAACTGAGAATAACTGGATAATTCATGTATCAGTGGTAGATGATGGCTTAATGTAGGTCATGTGGTAAACAAAATGGAGAATTAGATATTTTCTCCAATCCTCATCATGGCCCCTAAAACCCCTCCAGTATAAGAATTATGGACAAGCTGTCTCCATGATCCAACACAGAAAGAATCCTATTGAGGTAACAATTGGATTAGTATCAGAGAAGATCAATCCCTAAAATACTCATTCAGCACTTTCTCCACCTCCAGTTCCTAGATTCTAGCAGGGCAGCACAGCACAACCCACAGTTTAGGCTTTGGGATGCATTCAACAGTTTTGTTCCTTTTAGCTCTTCCTCACCTTCGCCCTCTCTACCACCTTCAGTCAAAAGCTAGCCATGACTCAACTGGCCCCATGTCTCCTGTGGCAGAGTTAGAAGAACTAGAAAGCAAAAACATGCTTTTCTTGGGGGTGAGGGTATCCTTGTTGTGCTATGGTAGTTCTGAACCAGAGAATGAGGGGAAGGAAATAAACAGGATCAGGGCATCAGCATGTGTTTGGCTTGACCAAACCTGAAGGAAAAAGATTTTTTAAAAAATGAATTCCTTAGTGTGGGAAAAAGTTGATATCCAGGACTCTGGGGAACCACTATCATAGGGGGAAGAGTCAGAGAGTAACAGGAGAATATACAGCAAAGGAGAAAAAAAAATACTAAAATTAATAGAAATCTCAGGAAGAAGAAAAATCAGTTAAAAATCTTAAGAAAAGCAGAAAAACCAACAGAGAAGATGTTTATAGTAGAAAGCAATGTGACATTGATATCATCTAAATGAATCTAAACATCTCTGAATAAATATTGCAAGACAAAGGAAAATAAATCAATACTTTACATCACAGATGAACATATGGATTCCAAAGAGAGCATGGGATCTTATCAGAATGTTCGCAAATGGTACTAAAGAGAAATAAAGATTGTGAAATTAGACTTTATAGCTTGTACCAATTTAAAAGAAGCAGAATAGAAACCCTGAATCCACCATAGCAAATCTCATAAAGGAGAAAAAACTGATTGGGAATACAAGGACAAAGAAGTGGAGGACAATCTGCAAGAAGAGAAGCAAAAAAGAAGTAATATTAAAAGGATAAATTATTTCTATATCAGCAAAACATATTGATCTCAAATACAGGGCTTGTAGATATAATTTAAGCATTATAGGTCTCCCAGAAAAACAAAAAAACCTAAAAAACAAAACAAAAGAAAATATGTGTGTGTGTGTGCGTACAAGAAAATGTTAAGAACTTCTCAACACAGAAAACAAAGTGCCATTTGAATAAATTCACAGATCCCCTCCAAAACAAAACAAAAACCTCTGCTGCAAATTCCAAGACTGATGGGGATTAGATTGAACAATCATACATCTTGCAAATATTCATGATGCTCTGTTATGGATCTGTGAACTCATCATACCCTAGTATACAAACTCAGTTCTCTTTCTCTCTCTTTTAAAAAATTCTCTCTGTTGTGTGTTCCTGGCCAGACCCCATACTTAGTGTCTCTCTCTGTCTCCCCATGTGGACTAAAGCTGGGAAAATAACGCTATGATTTTTTTTTCTTGGGTTTTTTCATCAGGATTAAGTCTGGTGCATTTACTAGTTCTCTTCAGAAGATTTTTATTTGTCAGGGTAGCTTCTATATGTCTTCCTTCTTCTCTGACATTTTGGCTCTATTACAGCTCCCATCCAGAAGTTTTTAGGAGGGCATGGGCCTAGCAAGTATATTTCATGGAGAATAAGGGGGAAAAATAATGGAGAGGACAGAGAGTAGCAATTGCACAACTGTGGATATAGGAAAGTTCCTACTATGGGGTGATATTCTTTTCATCTCTGTTTCTTCCAGGAATTGACATCTGTAAGACAGAGATACCAGGAAAGGAGTGGGGGGGAGTGGGGGAGGAGAAGGAGGTAGAAGGGAGGGAGAAATTAGTTTCCAACACAATAAAACTCAAAATAGGTACCTTTCTCTGAGGAAAATAGAAACTAAAGAAATAACAAATGAGTATAAGGACCATAAATGAAAGAATACAATTCTAGTAAAGAAAGAGTGGAATCAGAATTAATGAAGAGAAAAAGGAGGAAAAATCCTTCTTTAGAAAAAGGTGTAGAAAATGAAAAAAATAACAAACAAAAGAACATGAAAGTAGAAAGGAGGGTTTCATTTGACTTGTTAACTAAGAGACAAAAGGGTAGAAGGGTTAGAGTATCAGATCATATAAAGAAAGTCAAAGATGAGTAAGCTAAACATTTCCAAAAATAGGGAAAGGGATGATGTGGTAGTGGAAAGGTCTTGAAAGTAAGGGGAAGGGAGCTAATGGGAGTAGGGATGTCTTAAAATAGATTAAACAAACATAACTGAAGAACAAAGTACAGTCTTTACAAGGGAAGAAAATTTTTTAAAAATTCTAAATCAGAAAAAAATTTTAGACACAAATGGAGGAAAATATAAAACTAATTCTCATAAATTTAAATGTGAATAAATTGAACAATCTAATAAAATAAAAAAGAGTGTCAGACTGGATAAGAAAACAAAACTCCACAATCTGTTCCTTATGAGAAATATACTTAGAAAGCAAAATACATATAAAGAATAAAAATGGGAAACTGGAACAAAATTGACTATGCATGAAGCGAATCTTAAAAAAAATTAATTGCAATCATACTCTCTAATGGAGCAAATTTTTTTTTTTTAAATCACAACATATTAGCAAGGACATTTCATTATCCTCAAAGGAACCATGGCTAACAAACCAATATCAGTATTAAACTGACAGGCTGCAAATGCCTCAGCATCTAAATTCATAAAGAAAAAAATTAGCCAAATTATAGGAAGATATAAAGAGAAATGAAATTATAATGGGACAGTTTAATATCCCTTTCAGTCTTTGACTGTTCTAACAGAAAGATAAAATGTAAATTTTAAAATTGAACAAATTGGGGTAAAACTAGAGCTAAAAAATTTTTGGTGTCTTCCAAATGATAACTACTAAAGAACATACATATTTCTTACTACCAAATGGACCTTTTATTAAAAATTGACCATGTAGTAGGGTATAGAAATATTGCAAAAACTATAAAAAGGCAGAAATAGTAAATTCATGCTTTACAGACCATAATACAATAAAAACAGCAATCAGTTTAGGAAACACAAATGGAGAAAACAACAAAATCTTCAAAGATGAGTGGGCCATAGAAAAATCATAGACAATTAAGAACTGTGTTAAAGACATCCATAGTGATAAAACAATACATCAACATTTCTGGGATGCAGCTAAAGCTGTCCTGAGGGAAGATAAATATATCCCTAAAAACAGACATTAGCAAAATAGAAAAGATAAGGATTAATGAACTGAACATACATTAAAAAAAATAAAAAGCCAATAAAAAACTTAAACTAAGCCCTCTCAAATTCTGTGATCTTCTGTAATCTGGGTTCTCTTTTTGACTCTGCTGCTTATTATCTATATGACCTTGGAGTAAGGCACTTAAGCTTTCTAAGCTTCATTTTTAAAAATCTGTGAAATGAAAAAACTTAACTTGATGACTTCTAAGGTTTCATCCAACTTCAGATCTATGATTCCATGACTATGGACTCATTCATTTAATCTTTCTGAGCTTGCTACCTCAGCTGTATAATGTGGACCATAATATTGCACTATCTTCTAAATGATGCCGATACGAGGATGAAATCAGTTGCTGGGCATAAAGCATTAGACAAATGCAAGCTCTCATTCTGTTTTCTTTTTCTTTGTCTGTTTCTTATATTCCCTACTACTGGGACCTGTGTATACAAAGTAAATGTACAGGTTGGCTGACCATGATCAGCACATGGGGCTCAGATGCCTGTCAATAATGTCATCCCGAAGAGGGCAATTTCACAGCAAGAAATGATCTGAATGGAACTTTTCCCACAATTCCCTGAGAAGAAACTGGAAAGAACATATATTCAGTGACTATCATCAGTGTAAACACTGATGGGGGTGGGGGTGGAGGGAGAAGGTGAGAGTAGACAGGAGAGATTTCAAAGATTTTCTTAAATCATTGGCTCTTTCTGGTGACCAGTATGCACTTGCTGAAGAGGCATGTTTTCTTTTTTAATGAATAACTTAACAGTTAGTGCCTTTCGCCTGACCCTCACAGACTTAAAAATGGACAAAATCATTAACGTTTCTCTCATTTTCTAACGGGAAACCTACTAGGAAATAGGAAACAGTTCTCAGGGGATGATTCTTTATAAGGTTGTTCTAGATCAGAGGTTCTTAACCTGGAGTCTGTGAACTTGTTTTTGAACATATCTTAACTGTCTTTCAAAATAATTGATTTCCTTTGTAACCCATAAATTTTATTTTATGCATTTAAAAACATTTTTCTGAGAAGGGAGCCATAGACTTCACCAGATTGCCATAGGGATCCATGACATAAAAGAATCCCTGGTAAAAGTCAGCTCATTTTTAATGGTTAAGTGAAAAATAAGGAAGGCAAAGCAACACTTTTTGACCTGTTGAATTACTTAAATTAGAGGCAGCATTGTGTGGCGAATCAGAACTGGCCTATAATCTTCATGCTCCTGAAACCTGAAAATCAAAATGTTTTACTTGTAATATAATTTATGATGACTTTTTAAAAAGTTAAGTAAAACAAGCAAGTATCTAGACTGTGATTCAACCTATAATGGCCAATGCCAAGTCTGGTTATTCATATATAAACTCGGAATTGTGGCAAAAAAACTGGAGTGGGAATCTGGAAACCTACATATTAAAACTGCCTCTCTTAGTATCTTGCTATTATTCCGACCATGGACTAGTCATTTCACTGCTCTGAAACACCAGTTTTGTATCTCTAAATGAGATCTCTAAAAATTACCTGAAGACTTTTAATGTCCTTCCAGCTCTAACAGTGAATCTGCATAAGAGTGTGGAATCTTAGGAGCTACAGAAATAAAAATAAATGCCATGGAATGCCTCTTTAACACTTTTGGGGGATGGGAAGTTCAGGGAAAGTGTCAAAATGATGAAAATAAGAATGTTGCTTGTTTTACTTAACTTTTTAAAAAGTCATCATAAATTATATTACAAGTAAAACATTTTGATTTTCAGGTTTCAGGAGCATGAAGATTATAGGCCAACCCAACAGAAAGCAAGTTAGTACTATTAGCAAAGAATTTTTTCCAAGGATAGAATTTAAATATACTTACATAGATTATGTATACATATTGATAAAAAAATTAATATGTAGTTTAGATAACATAGGTATATTGATATAAATCAAACATATTTACATAAATTATATGTATATGTTTAGTAGAGTTAAATATGCAAATACATAGTGTCTTGTCTGGTCCTCAAAGCAACTGTAAGAAGTAAGTGCTTATTTATTATCCCACATTTAAAGAAGAAGAAACTGACTCTCAAAGAAGTAAAATGACTTGGGAAGGTTCATATTAGAAGTGGGGATTGAACTGTAACTTTTTTGACTCCACGTTTAGGATTTCATCTACTATGCCAGGCTACCTTTGATAAATATGACATCATTACTAATAAAAATCTATCATTAAGTCATTAGAATTAAATTCTTGAAACCTTTTTATCTCAGGCAATGAGATCTTATCTATTCTTTCTTTAAATTCTTCTCCCCAATAACTTCCAAGGTTCTCATCATCTATTCTTTACAAACAAGGGCTTCCTCATTGGTCAGTCTCAATAACCCATATTACTTCTACATTTTTAATGGTAAATTCATTAGGTAAGACAAAGTCAAAAAAATGAGCTCCTTGGGGCCTGGGAATATCTTTATTTATTTATTTATTTTAGGATGAAAAAGTAGTATTTATTTGCAAGATAGTGTGCAATTTAATTTTACAGCCTTTTAAAATTATATGAAATGTAGGATACAACTATTGGTTATATATAAATAAAACTAAGCATCAGAAAAAAAATCTGTGTCACAGTTAGATTTTTTTAGAAATTGGGCTCAATTGACTTCTATCTTGTGAGGGACTATTTTTACCTTTGGGCGCAGTGACCATTACATAATAGGTGATTAATAAATGCTTTTGATTAATTTATTGATAGCAGTTCTGCTTCTAATAGAGAGACCTCCAAGAAATGTGAGGATATTTCAAATCCCATAAGAAATTCACAGGGCAGCTGGACTGGCATATTAGAGTTACTTCCAACATTTTATCAATTTTGTTCTTTTGACCAAAATGGTTTCCCATTTTGACTCTTAGTGTAAAAAAAATTTGTACCGATGCTCTTTATTTTTATATATGACTATCAATTTCCAATTCTGTTCAGTTTTCCCCATTTCTACTAATGGGATATTTTCTATTTTTGTGCTAATACAAAAAGTGCTAAAGTGCTACTGTAAGTTTTTTTTTTTTAATATGAGGTTTTCCCCTCTATCTCTGATCCCTTCAAGGAATAAGCCCGATACAAGAATTACTGGATTAAAGGATATATGTAGCTAAGTGACTTTTTAAATTATAATTCTAAATTATTTTTCCAAAAAGCTTGGATCAGCTCGTAGCTCTACCATGCCTCTTCCATAAGATACATGGTTTCCCACAAAATAATGTCTACTGCTCTATTGCTTCTAATTTGTTAGTTTTGAATAAAATAAACTCCTCTATTGTCTATTCAAGTCATGAATCTGATCTAATCGAGGCTAGGAGTCCATAGTGCTAAACCTACCACCCAACATTTGAACCACCATTTCCCTGTGTTTATTAAACCTATTCTGTGAATTGATTCGGAAATACATGATTTCTACAATGTCTTTCTTTTTTACCTATTTACTCATCAAGCCATCAGGCACTCTGCTAAGCACCAGGGATACACACAAAAAGATGATCCTCATTCTCACAGAGGCCACATTCTAATGGAAAACAACATAAAAAATAATTATTGAAGTACAAGATATTACTGTGAAAATGAAAGTTGATTTCAGAGGGAAGAGACTGGGAATGAGAAGACTGGGAAAGGCCTACTACAGATAGGGAGATTTCAACTCAGTCTTGAAGAAAGTCAGGGAAGTTAGTACTTGGAAGTAAGGAGGAAGAGCATTCCAAACTTGGGAAACAGACAGTGCAAAATGCATAGACTCTGAAGAAGGAATGTCAAATATGAGTAGCCTTAAGTAGGCCAGTGTAGTTGGATTTTAGACTGTATGTCATAAAGTGTAAGAAGTCTGGAAAGGTAGAAAGATGCCAGATTTTAAAAAGCCTTGAATGCCCAATAGAGGAATTTAGAATTGATCCTGGAGGTAATGGAGTGTGTGTGTGTGTGTGTGTGTGTGTGTGTGTGTGTGTGTGTGTGTGTGTGTGTGTGTGTGGTGCAGAGGGGCGATGGATCTAAGGTTATTCTGTAGTGGAATGACATGGTCAGGCCAATGCTTTAGAGAAATATCTTTCAGCTGAGTAGAGGATAGATTAGACCAAGGAGAGAACTGAATCAGAGAGACTAGTTAGTTTAGTAATGTAAGAGTCCAGGTGAGAGAAGATTAGGGGCTACACCAGGGTGGTGCTTGTGTAAGTGAAGAGAAGGACATAAATACTAGAGGTGCTGTGAAAGTAGACATGAAAAGACCTGACAATAAATTAGATGCAAGAGATAGTGAAAGTGAGGAGTATTTTTTCCCCTCTATCCTATCTCTCTTGGTTACTTTATCAGTTCCCATGCATCAATTTTCTTGTCTTCAAAGATGATTATCAGATTTGTTTATCCAACCCTAATTTTTTTCCTGACTCCAGTTCTACATTACCAACTGCCTTTTAGACATCTTGAACTGAATGTCCAATAGGCATTTCAAGCTCAGCATATCCAAAGCAGAACTCATTGTTTTCCCCACCAAACGTTTCCCTATTCCAAATTTCCCTATTCCTGCTAAAGATACTGTTGGTTGATTAGAATGAAGATGCTATCTGCCACAGCAATAGGACCAGTTACCCAGTCTTCTACTTCTGTATCATTTTTGGCTCTTCACTCTCACTCACACCTCATAGAGTTTAATGTAAAGTCTTGTAATTCCTAGTTTTATAAGATACTTAGGATATATCACCTCTCCACTTACACATTCACTATCCTAGTTCAGGAACTCATCTACTGTTGCTTACACCGTTATAATAGCAAACTGATCTCTATTATCCAGATTTCTCCCCACTCCAATTCATCCTCTAACTAACTGCCAAAATGAACTTGTTAAAGTGTAGGTCTGACTATGTCAGCCCACTTCTTAGTGAATTTCACTAGTTCCCCATTACCTCCAGGATCAAATATAATATCCTCTCCTTGGCATTCAATCTCCATCATGTCTTGGCCTCTTCCTGCCTTTCCAATTTTCTTATAATTCATTCTTCTCTATTTACTCTGTGATATAGCTGCTCTGGCCTATTTAATGTTCCTTGCACATAACACTACACCTTCTGTTCCTTTGCATTGGCTATCTGCCATGCCTAGAATGCTGTCCTTCTCTTTACATCCACCTCTTAGTGTTCCTATAAGACTAACCTCAAATCTCTCCTTCTTAGGGACGTCTTTATTGATTCCCTCCAGATGCTGGTAGCTTCCTTTCTCAAATTGCCTTCCATCTTCTCCCTATTATATTTTAAGTACTTCTAAATATTTTTATGCTTTTCATTAGAATGTGAGTTACCTTCTCTATATCCTGCCTCTTGATTTTATAGAAAAGGACCCAAATGTTAAGGAATATTATTACTGATGTAATATGTGGTGGTATGATGTGTGGGTATTGAATTTGGGTACCAATTTTCTTTCACTTTTCTAATCATAGAAACATAATAGACTTAGAATTGGAAAAGATCTTAGAGATTGACACAGCCCACAAATTTTACAGATGAAGAAACTGAGAATCACAGAGATGAAGTGATGTGTTTGCCCAAAGTCACATTGGTAGTAACTAGGAGAGACAGGATTCAAACATAGCTTATCTGACTCCAAATTGAGCATGTTTCCTATTGGATCACATTGCTTCTTAATCAGGAAGCATCTATTTTTTGAGTCTACTCGAAAGATTTATTGGCATTCTTCACATTACATTTAAGGTGAACTTCACATTCTCTCTCAGAAAGAACTTGCAGGGGAATGCATCTCTAAGTGTACTTAGCATTAATTTCATTTGCCCTAAAAATTCTGAAAGCTCATTGTGTTTGATGTTAAGCGCTAGTGGGTTTGATATTAGTATCCTCCTTTCAGAAGTTCCATTTCCTAGAATTTAAAGAAAGCACATGATACTTACAATTATCCCATTAAAGGTTTCCCATAAGAGTGACAGATAAGCCTTGACTGACTTTTAAAAAAATGCAACTAGAATCCAAGGGTTCAGTGCTGAATACAAAATAGAAATAAATATACTCCTTATTCTCAGAATATCTAGCAAGCTGCTATAGTAAGAGGGATCTCTTATTCTTTACTGTCTTTAGTTGTTCCTTAGAGACAGCACTTGTCTGCCCATTTAGAGTCTGGCTTCCAGGTGGTCACAAAGTAGGATCAGTGAAACATCAATTTGCCCATATACTAATCTGAATTGTAGGAATTATTAGAAAGTGCTAGTTATCACAGGATGATCAGTCTGATTAGCTTGAATACCACTAAGTACCCTGAGAACATCTTTGACAAAAACTACTATTATTGGTTAAAGGAAGTATTGAGAAAAACTTTTTGCAGAAAAACACCTATTAGTCTTTTGACAAGATTTATGTCTATAATCAGTTATGTTTCAAAGAAAACTATTAATTCTTACCATACAAGAAAAAATATTACAATAAAATCTACTTAATACAATATTTCTTCTGCTTAGAAAAGGAATCTTTGAATGTGGGAGCTGTACTTGAAGTTTAGTAAAAAGTAAATAGTAATAAGAATGAGGAATGGATGAATAAAAGAAAAAAAAAGGAAAAATAGGGATAGTTCTCTAGGAAATGGAAGGGGAGAAATATAGGGGAAATTTTAGGTGAACTAAAAATAAAACATCAATATTAAAGATAATACAGAAAAGGAGGAAGTTCAAAATGAAGTGTAAACAAGCAGAATAATTTTGAAAGTAATGTTTGGAAAACATATCTTTTTCCATTTGTTCAGCTGTGTATATGGAGATACCCATTGTTTTGGAGTTTAAGTTCAAAATAAAAAAAAATATTAAAAATAAAAAAGTAGCAAAGACTTGACTTACTTGACATTTGGAGAGGTGTGAAGCAAAAGACAACACCAATTTAGAAATATAAAATTATAGAAGAGTATAACAGTGATTGTGAGCAGTGATACTTCATAAAACAGTAGTAAAGAGTAAATTCAATTTAAAAGAAATTTGATGAAAAACTCAAGTAAGCAAAGTAATTCCAAGGGGATTTTTGGATAAAGTTAGAAGGAGGGCAAAGATAGATAAAAGATTGAAAACATCTACACAGGTTTTTATAGTTAACTTTTTGTCATTAAGGAATGTTTAGGGGCTGCTAGATGGCACAGTGAACAGGATAATGGTCCTGTAGTCAGGAGGACCTGAGTTCAAAGCTGACCTCAAACACTTAACACGTACTAGCTGTGTGACCTTGGGCAAGTCACTTAACCCCAATTGCCCTGCCTTCCCCCCTCCAAAAAAAAGAGTGTTTAAAAGAATAAGAAAAGAATACATAAAATGTTTAAAAGGTAGAAATGCCACTAAAAAGAGTAAAGAAGGGAAAATCATCTGGCTTAAACCAAGCATGCACACAGATCTGTGCAGAAGTCAATAAAATTATGGGCATGTTGAGGGATCAGTTTACAAAGCATGTTCAAGGGGCTAAGATAATGAAATCTAAGGGGAAAAAAAGTCAGGAAAACTCATCTTCATGAGTTCAAATGTGGCCTGAGAAACTTACTAGCTGTGGGACCCTGGAAATGTCACTCAACCCTATTTGCTTCAGTTTTCTCATCTGTAAAATGAGCTGGAGAAAGAAATGACAAACCGTGTCTGAATATTTGTCAAGAATATCTCAATTGGAGTAATGAAGTCATGGACACAACAAAAATGACTCAACAACTTGCGTGCAAAAACTTGTGATTTTAGATAATCCTTTCTGTTATTTCTATTTTATGAACAAGTTTAGGCCATTAGTATTCATGGATATGTTTCTTAAATTTGTGTTTCTTAGCATCAAATTGTGTTCTATGATTTTTTTAGAAAACCTTTAAACCACCAACATGATCCTGTGGTTTCTTTGCTTTCCTTAATCCAGTCCCAGTCTCCTCATACAGAAATTTTTTCAGCCCATTTTTCAAAGCCTAGATTTCTTGTTTCTACCTCTCCCATTTCCTTCCTTTTCACCCTTTCCCTTCACTTCTTCTCCCTTCCTTTGTCCTTCCTTTCCTCTCCTTAGACTTTTCCTCTCTCTTCTCTTTTTCTCTTCTACTCTTTCCTTGCCCTCCCCTCCCTACTCTTTCTTCATCTCCCTTCCCCTCCCCTGCTGTGCTTTCCCTTTCTTCTTCCCTCTCTTCCCTTTCCTTCCTCTTTTCTCTTTCTCCTTATCTCTGTTTCTGTGTCCTTTTCTGTCTCCTTGTTTCTATCATGCATATGCACATATGTGCACAGACAAACCTCCCCCCCACTTCCTTTGAATAGATCAGAAAATGTTCTCTTCTGCCCCCATTATTCCACTTCTTTGTTCTGAGGGCATTCATTCAAGCAATGTGACATCCTGTTTATGAAACAATAATTCAACAGTATAGCTTCAGATCCATCTTTCCTGTAATGCTTTGTTGGAAAGATTTTTCACTTGTAGAGCCCCATTCCCAGAAATATTATTTCAGAAAAGATGTTTTGTGTGGTCCAGTGGAAATAATCTTGAAATTAAAATTAGAAGACATAAGTTAAATCCGGGCTCTTCCATTTACTATTTGCACTAGAGATGATTTATATATGGGCATCAGTTTCCCACTCCATAGAAAATGAGGGGACTAGAACACAGTTTCTAAGATACAGTAATTCTCAAATGCGTGATAATATCAATATCTTCTTTCATCCCATTCATTACTACTTTCCTCCACTCCTTTTACAATATTTTCAGATCCTGCCCTCATGAACATTACTCATAAATGTTATTTCTTTATTCTTTTAATGACCATCAGACAAACTGAGCCTTCTGAAATACAATAACCTTGTCTCCTCCACAAAGCATATGAACATTGATTTATGTTCTTGGCCTTTTCATGCTTTATGGATTAGTTCACCTTTCCTAAGGGTTTTTTTTTATATTGAATGTATCTGCATGTCAGATATCCTGTTTTGTTCTTTTTATTTAGTAGAAACGATTTATTTGGTAGGAATGATTCAATCTCATCTTCCTGCTGAAAATCTTTCCTTTTCATTTATGGTTAGATGGAGTATTGAAGGATATATAATCTTAAGGATATAAATCATACATTTGTCATCTTTTTGCAACATTATATTCTAAAATTTTATTAAATATATTGTAGTTGACAAACAGTCTTGGATGATTCAGAATTTTTCCCCCCCTGCTATGTGAAGGACTTCCTGCTAGTTGCTTGCAAGGTTCTTTCTTTAATATTAAAGTGATGCAAGTTGGTAAACTATAGTTCTTGTGCTTTAAACTTGATTCTCCTATCTGACAGCATTCTACAGATTCCATTGAACTATATATTTCATTCTAATTTCAAGATTTCTAGACAATTTCATTATTTAATTTCCGGAAGGATGCTTGTCATTATTTTCATTATTATTTTTTCTATGTATTTTTTAAACATTCTATTAATGCCTTTTCATTTTAAAAAATCTACTTGTTTATTCCCTCTCTTCTGAAAGAAATGTCCTTTTTAACAAATAAGCATAATCAAGCAAAAGAAATCAATATATTGGCCATTTGTGAACATGTATGTCTCATTCTGCATTTCTGCTTCACTGTCTCTCTCTAAAGTGATGGGTTATTCATCGTGTGATTAGTCAGTTTTTCAAAGTTCCATAAATTGTCTTCTTTCTCACTGTTGTGTCACCATATGAGTTATTCTCTCAATTGTACTCATTTCTTTTTTAATTTTATTTTTAATTTATGTAATAATAAAAATATTTCCATAACATAGTACAATAAAAGATTGTACATGAAACTACAAATCTACTATGCATAACTTGCTATTCCTTCCAAAAATAAAAAAATTATCATGCAAATTTCTTTTTTTCTTTCTTTTCCCCCACTCCCACCCTAGAGATGGCTACCATTAGACACAAATAGGTATATCTTTATCTACATCTATTTCTGTATCTATATAATTATTGAATACATACTTTGATTTATCAGTTCTTTCTCTGGATGCAGATAGTGTCTTCATATGTCATTTATAATTAGTTCTGCTAATTTCATATTGTTCTGTACTAGTTCATAGAAATTTTTCCAGATTTTTTGAATTTGTCATTAATTATGCCTTATGACTTGATAATATTCCCTTAGATTCATATAACAAAATTTGCCTAGTCACTTCCCAGTTGGTAGACATCATTTCCAGTTCCTTGCTCAAATAAAAAAAATGCTGCTATCAACATTCTTTGGCATTTGAGTCCTTTTTCTCTTGATCTTTTTTTTTTCTTCTTCTGAACCATTTCTCTTGATCTTTTTTGAGGCTCTCTTTTATTGATATACCTGGGTAAAAGAGTAGATAGAGTTAATGACATTTTTCCTTAGTCCTCTTTATTCAGTTGGTTTGTGAATCTCATGAGTTCTTCTATATCTCATGCATCTCCTTTCACCTTACACAATCCCTGCCTTAGTTAAGAACCTTAATGCCTCTGATCTAGATGAAGGGCAAGTCAGGTAGCAATTATAGCCTGTAACTTGTGTCTCTACTGCCCATAGCAAGAGCTAAATATGGTTTTTACATTTTTAAAATACAATAAAACTTAAATTAAAAATGTAAAAATAATTCCTAGCTCTCAGGCCTTACAAATATAGGCAGCAGGCTGGATTGGTCTTAAATTGCTCACCACTGGCCTAGACTCTTATGATAACCTTTGAATTCATCTTCCTGCTTCCAGACTTTCCTCTCTCCATTCTATCTTCCGCACAAATGCAAAATTATTATTTCTAAAATGGATTGGAGTATTTGCTTAAAAATCTTCAGGGGCTCACTCCCATATTATAGTTGCTGTGTAAAAAAACTTGTTTGATTGAATTGATAGTAAAAGTTCTACATAGAGTTGAGATTAGAATGAAGGGCTTCCAGCTTCGACTCAGTCCAATGCTCGTCTAGCTAGACAACATTGCTTTGTCTCCTCTCCTCTCCTCAAATACCACAGAAGCACCTGATTATCCATCTCAGACTAGTGTCTAATATTTTCAGTAGATTCCTTTATACTACTTAATATTTTCACCTGAGTTAGATGAAACATTTATTTAATACGTACTGTGCTAAGCACAAGAGTTACAAATGAAAGCAAGCAAGACAATCCCTACTTTCAAAGAGTTTATATTCTAATGAGAGAAGACAAAGACAAGAAATAAAGAGGAAGGAGTGGGTATGAGGAAGGACAACCTTTATGAAAATGTTGCCCTTATTTGAATTTGTGGGTATATCTCAAGGCATATGAAACTCTGAATGTGAAGCATAACTACATTTCTATGTCCCAATAAATGTGAGAAAGTTTTGCCATGAAAGCTAAATTTAAAAAGCAAGTGTTTTTTATGGGTTTTTTGAGCCATATATTATATCAATACTTGTAGATATTTTATGCTTAAAGGGACTACAGGAGGCCAGCTCAGGACCAAGGAACATAGAACAAAGTGAAGGTATCTGATTTACTATTCCACAACAAGCCAAGGTTGTGTCATGATTCAAGAAGAAGGACCACTTCAGAAGAGTGTCTTTCTTCTGAGTTTTAATTAACCAACCAAGCTTGGATCTTTTTTGCCTGGTAGAATCTCTATTCACTGAAGGACTTTTAATCTCTCTCTGATCATAATTGTTTTTTCAGGCCCCCAGTATCCAGAAAAGTCACCCTTGTTCATGAATCCTGGAATCCTAATGGGAAAGGTATTGAAAACTATTACATAGGTAGTCTATGAATTATAAATTTTGACCTTAATACTAGGGAGCCAACATAGCTAATGATTGTTTTTAGCTTTTGTTTTCCAAAATGTATCTCTCTCATCCATCCCTTCCTGATTTCAATTTTAAAAATAAGCTCATAAAAATCAATATAGCAGAATGAGAAATATTTTAAATTTAATTAAATATTTAGTAATAAGCAAGTTATCACTCTTTCTTGGAACTCTGGAGAACTACTTATGGTCATGTTAAATTATATACATGCACAAAGTTAGTGTTGGTAATCTCAAATTTTCATTAAACCAGCATTTATATCAACCTGTGTACATACCATGAAGTCTATCTCTCATTGGTTCTCTTGCCTAAAACTTTCCCGTCCTTTTGGGACAACATCCCCATACGATAAGAATAACAAACAGAGATAAAGGTTTCATCAATTTGATGATCCTATTTGACACTGCCCCCTCATCTGGGATCACAATGATGTCTCCCAGGAACATAAATCATAGAACAGAATAAAACACACACATACATACATATACATACATGTTTATATACACATATATATATGTATGTACATAATACATACATACAGCCTACTGCCTTGTTAGGCCGAGAAGCAAAAAAGAGGAAGAATGTGAGTTGGACTGATTTATTTAATGGCACAGTTCATTTATTGACCCTAGCTTCCCCTTGAAATAAAGATCCATATCTTTAACACCAATGTTTCCCTGGTGAAAAACTGAGTGAGTGTTGCATAGTAGATGCACATTCAGAGCCAGAAAGACCTGAGTTTTAATCTTGCCTCTTAAATTTAATAGCTGGATGACTCTGCACAACTCACTTAACTTCTGGGTGCCCCAAGCAATTCTATATTATTTATTTACTGTCATAGAGGCTTTATGATCTATATTGATGGAGGGAATAGCCACACAGGGAATTCCTAAAGTTGAAAAGATGATGTCATCTGTGTAGCATCAGTCCACGTACATCAAAGCATTTATCTGTCTACGTGGTTTAATTTTAAAGACTCTGGGAAGAGTCTTATCTCTTCTCAAAAAATCTACTTCAACTTGCTCCCCTATGATTTATATCTGTTGGAAATTCATTACTTTAACAAAGCTTTCTTCTCCATTTAATTGAAGATACATCTGTGAAGGTTAACACATTAAGTCTCTTCTGCATAAAAATAAATAAGTTGTTAGCTCTGATGGTTTTGGTAACAAAAGGAGATAGAGAATACTAGAATCCTATGGTGAGTGCTAATGATAATTGATATTTAAATGGTATTTAAAATTTTCAAAGTGCATTATATATAGTACTTAATTTGATACTCAATAAGCCTAAGAACTCTAGGTTTTACTTTGTAAGATGAGGATCCTGAGACTGAGACCTTAAGTAATTTGTTTATGCATGTGAAACTAAATGAGCAGGGCTGGATGTGTGACCCTAGACAAGTTCCTTAACCTTCTTCCTCAGTTTCCTCTTTTATAAAATGGAAATAATAATACAACCTACCTCACGGGGTGGTTGAGAGGAGCTAAGGAGATCCCAGTGTATGAGCAAAACAAACAAACAAACAAAAAACCAATCTTCTTTGTACATTTGCTTTTGTTTCTGTTCATGTTGTATTGATATGACTCATGAAATTAAACCAGAGGATTGCCTAAAGGGGCAGCAAAGAGGTATAGGGTAAGGCACACTGGATATAACATATCACAGATGAGAAATTATGTGGGAGCGTTATAAAGGATGTCAGTAGATGAGTTAGACAAATGGATGGGAAGAACACAGTAAGAGTGAGAGATAGCCCATATTAACCTATCTAATGGATAGCTCAACAAAACAATCTATACAAGAGTTTGCAGAGCTAGGCACACTAATGCACTGTTCATGGGGTTGTGAGTTAATGGAAATATGATGGAAGGTGATTTGGAATAACTCAAAGGAAGCAACTTTGGTCCAGAGACCTCAGTGCTATTCAAACACTCCAAGAATGTAAATGACCAAAAGAAAACCTCTGTATATACCAAATATTTATAGTAACACTTTTTGCAGTAGCAAAGAGCTAGAAAATAAATTAGATGCTTATCAATTGGGGAATGTCTAAACAAATTGTGGTGTGAATATAGCAGCCTATTTCCATGCTTTTAGAAATAATATGATTAAGACAGAGACACAAGGGAAAACACATGAATTGATGCAAAGAATTAAGCATAACCAGGAAACAAAATATATAATGAAGTCAACAATATAAATCAAAAGAACAACAACAAAACTGAAATACATACTGTGAAATCATAATGATAATATTTCTTCCCAAAGTAGATATATAAGAATGTACCTTCACAATTCTTTGCAGAAATGGGGGAGCTGTGGCTATGGAGCACCACATATAATGTCAGAATATTTTGATATATTGGTTAGTTTTGCTGGCCACTCCTACCCCTTCTTATTCTTTGTTATAAGGGACAGCCTGTTGGGAGGCGACTACAGAGAAGAATATATTTGCGAAATGTTGCTGATAGAAAAACACAAGATTTCAATAATTTTTTAAATAAAAAGTTCATTATAGCACAGTTAGCATGAAGCAAGAATATAATTTCATTGCATTTCCCCTACCTGTTGCTATCCTTTTTGAAAATAATTTTTGGGTTACCCTGTTGATAGTGGCATGATAGTGGAATATTTTTGGGGGGAATACAGATTTCATGCATCTAAAAAATGAATCAACAAGTTTCTAGCTGTTTGTCAACCTGCAACATCAGATGTGCAAATTTAATCAGATACACTTGTCCCTTCTTATAGAACACCTAATCCTCTTTTACTTCCTGGAGTGGCCCTGTGGTGTGGGATACAACCCACATTTGCCTACCTGAGGTTGGTTCCTAAGGGGATTTCTAACTCATTAGCCTAAAAGGTACTGAAAGAGGGAAATGTGTCCTGGTTTCACATAGGGGCTGACTCCAGTGGTAGCCTCTCACTTAATTGATCATGCCCCCTTCAATTTCCTGTGGCCTGATGTACCTCCTCCAAGTGCCTATTGCCCCACTTGATACCTAGTTGTCTCTCGATTCTCTCGATCTCACGTGTCAATACTCCACACTCTCCTCTTCCCTCTTTTCTCAGCCTTTTCTTTATGGGTGTCTCAATTTAGGTGTTTTTCTTTATGCAAGTTTAAAGACTTCCTGTTGAGAAATGGAATAAATAAGCACCTATACCTTTTAACCAGAGAAAAGAAAAAGTTGTATTTGTGAAAGCTAAAAGACAAAATATACATTAGGAGAGAAATTGATAAGCTGAAAATTATATACCACATTTACCGTGAATGAGGCCATATGGAATAATGGAAGACAGACTGAAGGAGACCTGATAACAATTCAGTTCATCAAATATTTATTAAATGCCAAGGCCCTGTGTTCACTGATAAGTGGCCATGTCACTTTGAGCAATGTGCTTGGTCAATATGGGTCTCAGTTTGTAAGTATGTAAAAGGATAGATTTAAAATAAGTACCTTCTAAGGTTTACCATTGCCAAATCTAACATGAAACAAATCATTCGCTTTTCTTCTCTGGTGATAGGAGATACGAAGGTACCAATATAAGGTCAGAAAACTTTAACTTAGTGGCTTCTTTTGGGCTTATAGTCTTCTCTCTCTAGGAGGTATTTTTACTACAACTAGAAGGTATTTACACAGGCATGCATTATTTGTTTCATCATAATAAGTAATGATAATAAAATAGCTAGTATTTATTTTTGCTTTTTTTGGGGGCAGGGTAATTGGGGTTAAGTGACTTGCCCAAGGTCACATGGCTGGCAAATGTTAAGTGTCTGAGGCCAAGTTTGAATTCAGGTCCTCAGACTCCAGGGCCAGTGCTCTACTCACTGTGTCATCTAGCCACCCCATTAGCTAGTATTTATTAAAGGTCTTTAAGTGGAGCTTAGGCAGGGACCTATTGCTGTCCAATCTTTGAGCACCAGAGTGAAATGAAATTTACGTTCCTTTGGAGAGGAGAAAGAGAGGGACAGGGACAGGGAGAGAATGAGCTGAGCTAACTGGGTCCCCATTCAGACAGCTCAGATTACTCACAGGTTATGCTTGTCCTTCATTCTTGAAGAGGACCATGACATCAGGGAGATGACTCAGAGTGAATGTAAATAGTAACTATTTCTCTTTTGGCCAGAAACCCTGAAGATCTTACCCTAGTTTGATTTTTTTTAAAATTAAAGGTGCCATCCCTTGATTTACTTCTTAAAGAGACCTATTTACTAAATGGGCATTACCTCATTCAAAGTGAGAACCTGAAAAGACCTTAGTCTAAAAGGACCAGGGTCTCCCCCTGCATCCTGGGCCATCTCCAGTCTTCCTGATGAATATCTGGCCTCTGGACCCAGATGGCTCTGGAGAAGAAAGTGAGGCTGGTGACCTTGCACAATCTTCTCTCATTCAAATCAAAGTCAACTGTAAGTCACGTTATCATCTCCCTTATGTCATGGTCCTCTTTGAGAACAAAGGACAAACACAACAAGAGAGGGCCTTAAGATTTGAAACGTACTTTTATGTTATCTCACTTGATCCTCACAAAGACTATCTATGAGTTGGGTTCTATTTTTATTTTATAGAAGAGGAAATTGATGCTGAAAGGAAAGTGAGGGTCTGAGGCAGGATTTGATGGTAACTCTTCTTGATTCCAATTTCACCACTCTGTTCATTGTGCTACGTAGCAGCCCATGTATGTATATGTCTTATCCTTTCTCCAACTAGAATTTTAGCTAACAACACCTAGAAGAATATTTTAAATTTCAGTAGCTTATCAGTAAGAATATTTTGATTAACAACAGATCATCTTATATATCACCAGCCAATTTGTTATTTATTATGAAGTTTTTCATGTTGATATTGATGCCTTAGATGTGTTCCTTTGAAAACTTCCTGTTTATAATATGTGACCATTTATAAATTGCTCCCTATAAGTATTTCTGGTATGTGTGTGTGTGTGTGTATATGTGTATATGTGTGTGTGTGTGCTGTTAAGTTGGTGCTATATTTGTATGTGGGAAAAGCTGGGGAGGCAAGGTCACCCCTCATCAGAATCTCTTGGTATTTCCTCCCAAGACTTTCTGTCTTTGTGGGAATATCTATTAAACTGATGCTTTATTTAGAAGAATTCTTTTATTATCCAGTTGAGGCAACTGAGGCTCAGAAAGCTTTGATTTCTTCTGCAAGGTTATATAGGTGCTAAGTTCCAGAATTTGTATTCACATCCAGCTTTTATGATTCTGACTCCATTGCTTTTTTCATGCTGGTTTACTCAGCTATGTTAGCTACTATATTGGATATCATGATAATCAAGAATTTCTATAGCTCAGTACTAAACACTCTGGCTACAAATGCAGATCTGGGTAATGGCAGAATTGTGAATTCTATGAAGTTATGGTAGGTTAATTTTATAATTCCGTAAGACTATAAAATACCTTATTTTACAGTGGAGGAAACTGAGGCTCAGAGAGGTTAATTGACTTTCTAACAAGATCATAAAGTAAATAGCAGAGTCTCAATACTCTTTTAATCCTTCCTCTTTCTTTGCCTTATTCTGAGTATCATTTTACATTATTAACCTTAATATCCTGACTTTCCAGTATTCTTCACCCATGTCTGCCCATATCCTCTACTTTAGACTTTTTCAGATTCATGGAAAAACTTAATGGTTCCACATCTTAGGATATTGCTTTCCTACTTTTCAGTGAATTAATTGGATAAATGAATTTTTGCTAGTGAGGGAGGCAGTGTGGCATCAACACAAAACAAAACCAAAAAGAAATGACTGGCCTTGAAGAGAAAATGCTTGAATTTGACCTCTGGCTCCAGCATTTACTAACACAGACAAGTCATTTAACTTTTAGTCTTTATTTGCTTGTCTATGTAATGAATGATACTTGTGATACTTACTTTAGGCATTAAGATGAGGGAAGTGCTTTGTAAACACTACAGTGCTATATAAGCATAAGTTATTATTATATGATACAGTGTGGCTCAGTGAATAGTTAAACAGACCCAGAGTCAGGGAGATCTGGGTTTAAGTTCTGTCTCTGAAGTCTGCTAGTTGTGCAAAAGCTGGGAAAATCATTTAACATCTGAGTGTCCTGAGAAGCTCTCAAAGACCAAAAATTGCAGAGAAAATACTGAATTCATCTGCCTTTGTGGAGAGACTTTCTTGATCAGGGACATCCTACAGCAATGTATATCCATACAAGAATCTAGCTTTTATGTGTGTGTACGTAACACACATAACTGTACATAAATGTATGTATATATAAATATGTGTTCATGTATATATATAAACATTGTCTTTATATATAAACATTTATATATGTATTTGAATGTTTGTTTATAGACAAATGTGTTTTTTGTGTATATATATATATACATATATACTCACATATACATATTATATACAAACATACTACAAGAGTGTTCAGATGAAGAGAAATATCACATAGAGGGCTAGTTTTTTAATCAAAATTTATTGCTTATGAGGGGAGAAGAGCTGCTGTTAATGTGGATAGTGTCACCGTGCCTACTCCATGCCTGCAGTGAGAAGCACATGGTGGGGTAGAGTCATACTTTGGTCACAGTTGAAGGCCCAGAACCCCTTAGGGATTAAACATATAGAAATATAGACAAAGAGTCAGTATAATACCAATGGGAGATTGTCCTGTTACCTACAGGATCAATAAACTGAGGGTATTCTTAAAATTTCCAAATAAGGAATAAAGAAGAAAGGGTAAGGGAATAGGAAAAAACCCTCAAACTTGCCAGTGCCAATTCAGCAAGAAGTTGAAAGAGGAGAAATGCCTCTCCATGTGTTTATTAGCCTTGGCAAATATGAACTGAGTAGGACTGTACCAGTCTGAAAAGGTTTCCATTGGTTCACCGTATCTATTTTTATATTTATATCTATATGACATCTACATGTACATTTACATCTACATCTATATCTATATGTTTATACAGTCATTTTTCAGTCATGTTTGACTTTTCATGATCTTATTTTAGTGTTTTCTTGGCAAAGATACTGGTATGGTTTCCTATTTCCTTTTACAGTTCATTTCATAGATGAAGAAACTAAGGCAAACAGGATTAAGTGACTTGCCCAGGGTTACACAGCTAGTAAGTATCTGAGGTCAAATTTGAACTCAAGTCTTCCTGACTCCTGGTGAGGTGCTCTAGATGTGCCACCTAGCTATGTATTCATATATGTATATAATATGCTACTAATTCTAGATAAGTTTATTATATGATAGTATTTTTTTATTAATTTGATTTGTTTATTTATTTTTAGTTTACAAGATTCAGTTCCATAATCTCTTGAGTTTCAAATTTTCTCCTCTCCCACCCCCCATGGCAGCATGTAGCCAAGTATTGGATCTGCAAATATTTTCAAATTGGACATTAGTCTGGTTGTATAGACGGGTTGTAACCAATGGAGTGAACAATGGGAAAAAAGAAAGAGAACCAAACATGAAAAAGAATGGTAGCATGTAGATTGCTTCAGTCTCCATTTAAATTCTGTTCTTTCTAGGTCTTCCTCTGAATGTAGATATGTCCTTCCATCCTGAGACTTGTAGAGTTGTTTTATAACTGTGCGTTTCTGAGAAGAGTCCAGTTTATCAAAGTTGGTCATCACACATACAATGTGTCTGTGATTGTGTATAAATTTTTCCTGGTTCTGCTCTTCTCACTTAGCATATGATAATATTTCCTTATGGCATTTCTCAAACTTTATCTCAAAGGAAAGTCTCCAGTAATAGTATATGAAGAATCATGGAGAAGGCATTTAGAGAAGATCCATTGATATCTTTCAAATGATACCATGTAGGCAGCTACATAGAATCATAATAATAAGTATCATTTGGATAGCTTTTTAAAAGATTGACAAAGTGCTTTCCCCTCTCCACTAACCTTTTAATGCAGATAGTGTCATTATCATGATCCCCATTTTGCAGAGGAAAAAACTGAGATGCAAAGAGAACAAGTTGCTTTCCCCAGTTACTCATTTACTAAGAAACAGAGTGTAGACTTAAACCCAGCTCTCCTGACCCTCAAGTCCCGTGCTTTGTTTCCCCATTCTCTTTCTAGCAATAAGAATTATAGATTCACAGAACCTTACAACTAGAAGTAAACTTATCATACATTATTCTAACCCCCAACCTAAGAATTCTATTTACAACTTCCTAAAGAATTCCTAAAGATCCAGATGTTGTTTAAACATTTCTATTGGCAGGGAATTCATCTCAATCTTGCCAAAGCCTCTGGCTTGCATGACATAAAAAGTATAGGAATAATCTTTCAAAAGATCAAGTAAATCATTTTGCAAAACTTGAAGTACCAAATAAATATTAGGTATTATTACTATATCCTCGATACAGCATGATCAGAGGATGGCTGAAGATAGCCTAGAATCACATTGGATCAGAATGCTTTGAAGAGTTGTGACCTGCCCTGGGGAGTTGGGAGGGATGGCACTCAAAACAACCAGCTCATGGATCCATGGGAGTAATAAAAATGCTTGGCACTGAATATGTAACTGTTACCATGGAAGCAGATTTTGTTATGTAAGGCTTTCTAGTTTAGGCACAAAAAATGTTTTTCATCCAAATTTTCTCTTCCAATGAATATGTTTGTATTTTAGAAGTGACTAAAATTATATTCTTTCATATTTTTTATTTGGAGGCATAAAATAGTAAGTAAAACTTAAATGCAGCAAAAGAAAGGCATTAGCATTTTAACAATATTTCCAAATTTCGACTTAGAACTTGGCCTGTATAAACTTTCTGTGAGGAAAAAAGAGCCTCAGTTCTACTAGGATAATGTAAACATGATGACATATAAAAGACTGAATCATCAGCATCTGTCATTTTGTTGTTCAGTCCTCTTTTAGTCAGGTCCAAATCTTCATGACACCATTTGGGGCTTTCCTGGCAGATGTATTGGCATAGTTTGCCATTTCCTTCTCCAGATCATTTTATAGGAAAGGAAACTGAGGCAAACAATTTTAAGTGACTTGCCCAGGGTCAAACAGTTGTTATGTGTCTGAGACAGATTTGAACTCAGGAAGATGTGTCTTCCTGTCTGTAATCTGTCATTACATCTATGTAAAATCATTTGGAAGAACATTCCAACTATTATATTAGACATAGAGATGTAAGTGAGGTTATTTTAGCTTCCTTTCATTCAACTTATAGTGGAAATTGATACAAAAAGGGAAAAAAGGACATAAATTGCTAACTATCTGATCTAAGTAAAAAATTTAAGAGACTGAAAGTCGTATGGTTCTTTATTCCAAACAGACCTTGAAAATTTGGGCTGAGCAACTGAGATGACAGTAGGGATTTTTCCAGTAGAATAGGTCATGAAGGATCTAGAATAAGTTGTATCTTACCTTTTATTTCATAGAATTGTACAACATTAAATTTGTCTTCCACTATCTCAGTGTGGAAGGAAGAGGACACCAGGATCTGAAAGTCTATGTTAACACACCATAGTTATCTAATAGTTGCTACCCATATACAAAGGCTTCAAGCGTATCGTATGATTACTGGTCTAGCTAATTGTGAAGGAGGTCATTATCTGTAGGTGATAGACCTTATTTTTTGGCCATAGAAACTCCTGATAATTGTGGGTGAAGGATGGAATTATGACCTGCATTGATGCATGGAGTACCTATGCTGATGAAAATCATATACTTTCTTGGAGTATTAGAGATAAGTTAATAGAATCATATGATCTGTTATTTATCTTCTTCTAATCCCCATGTCTCATGGCATTCCCAAGGAAACCTGTGTTGGTGGCAATTCATGCTATTCATTTCTAGTCTCTTTAATACATATTTTCCAAGCATCCTGTATTAGACCTAGCCCAGATGTAGACCACCTCTCTTCAGCCCATCTTCATCCCAGGGCCTTCTCCAGTGTTGTAAAAATTGTTCTCAGATAAGATCCACCTCAAAATGTCTCCTGTTCAGACTAAACCAGGCCATATCTTCACCTGCCTGCTGTAAATAGGGCCTACTGGCCTTCTGAGAACACAATATTACCACCTGCCATGAGGTTGGAACACAAGGGAGGGACCTGAGACATTTCACTAATTGTGTCCTTCAATGGACTCCTTTTCAGCAATGGATACATTTCCTAGACTCATTCCTCAATGGTTATTACACTCCCATGCCTTTCCACTCTCAAGATGTATTCCCCACCTCCTTAGTTATCTCATTAGTTACCCTGGGTTCAATGTTATCTCCATGCAGATGACTTTGAGATCTATATTGCCCGCACTAGTTTGTTAGCTGAGCTCCAGTCCCATATCACCAATTATCTATTGACATTTTGAACTGGATTATTTATAATTATTTTAAGCTCAACATATCCCAGACAGAATTCATAATCTTTCCTTCCAAGAACAGTGCTCTTCTGAAATGTTCTATTGTTGTTAAGGACCAAAATATTCTTGTCACCAAAGTTTACATACTCCAGGCCATTTTTGACTCCTCACCTGATTCACAACACATAACCAGTCAGTTGACAAATCTCCATGTTTCTATACCCAAAACATTTTTGCCATATACCTCCTTCCCCTAAACAAAAGAATGTTCATGTATCCTTTTGCAACAGCCTTGTCATCATCTCTCTGCTTCAAATTTCTCCCATTCTAATATATCCACCATATGGCTGCCAGCATTCCATTAAAGCTCATGTCTGACAATATTATCTCATTAATAAGAAAAAAAACCCAAAACCTCCAATGGCTCTGCAATAACTGTAGGATAAAGCACAAACTTTGGAATTTAAAACTCTTCATAACCTGGCTCCTTTCCATTTTTTTGTATTTTTCTACATTATTTTCCAAGCATGTACTCTACGTCCAGTGTCTAGCAGCACTTTCTTCTTTTTTTCCCTAGGAATAACACAACACCTCCCATCTCTGTAACATTTCACTGGCTACCATATATATATATATATAGTCTTGTAAATATGTAGTTATTTCCATGCCATTCTACCATTAGAAGATTATTGCTTTTAGCTTCTCTTCATTCAGATTACCCTGAATTTCTGTGTATTTGCTTTTTTTTCTTTGCAACAGATGGATGACATCAGATTTGGACAGATTATATTATTATAGTTCTCCAGCATCACATCTCTGTGTAGCTTCATCTGATAAAGGGCCCATTCCTTTTGAGTGAAATCTATAGCTACATTCTTGAATGTCACTGATTCATTTCCAAGGAAAAGTCCAGATTGTTCTTTCATCACCATCTCTCCTAGCAATGCTGGTTCTTCCTAATATTCATCTCTGATAAATGGATTTTTCCTTGAGTCACTCTCCCTTTCCCTCCTAGAAGCTATTCTAATCCTCTTTCCTCTGAAAATCCAGGACATGACATAAAATCATTCCTTTTAAACAGTGAATCCTGATTCCTACTTTCTTAACAAAAATGAGGCAATTTAATTTAAGTTCACTCTTCTCCCTTAGCTGACACTTGAAACCTCATCTATACCAATGTACATGTGTTGCCTGTTTGGTAGTCTCTTGGGAAGAGGAAATCCTCTTCTCTATTTGTGTTCTTGTTCACTTCCCTTCCCTTGTCTTCACTTCAACCATTTCCTTTCTCCCTCTCCTCTTCCTCAATTAGTTCCCCCTGCTCCAATTTACTGACTCCTTCACTGCTTTTTGTTGTTGTCATTGAGTCATTTCAGTTGTATCCCATTCTTCATGCTCGCATTTGGGGTTTTCTTGGCAAAGATACTGGAGTAGTTTGTCATTTCCTTCTCCAGTTCATTTTAAAGATGGGGAACAGAGGCAAGCAGGGTTAAGTGACTTGTCCAGGGTCACACAGCTAGTAAGTGACTGAGACCAGATTTGAACTCAGGAAGATAAATCTTCCTGATTTATAGCCCAGTGCTCTATCTACTGCCCTACCCATCTGCCTCCTCACTGACTACATGGTTATTTATGTATTTTCTATCCTCAGAAGAAAAACAGAAACATTCAAATAACCCTAACTCCCTCTGAAGTTATCAAGCTATACATCCCATCTCCTCATCGATAAACTCCTTATAATGCCATCTATATCATTGCCTCCTGATAGGTAAATTTTGTCAAATGTTTTAGCATGGCAGGCACTTAATAAATATTTCCTGACTGACTGACAATTCAGATTGTTTTCTGAAATTGTGAAAACTTTACCACACTACTTTTGGGAGAGAAATTTGGCTGTAACTCAAACTAGAAAAAACTAAAGGTAACTAAGAGATCTATATCTCAAAAAATACTGAAACAAATGTTTAAAATAAAATTCTAGTTGATGACTAGAGAAAAGTTGGATTTATACTAAGGATGAGAATATAATTGAATACTAGGAAAATTTTAACATAATCAAATTTTAAGAAATATTATAAAGCAAATACATTAAGAGATAAACTAACTCCCCCCCAATGTTAGCATTTTTATAAAGCAATAATAAAGTCATCACAGAAATAGTAGATAGGGAAATTATATTAGAGTAGCTACAAAATGCAAAAAAAAATTGTTTTAGAGTTAATACATGAAGGCACTTGAGATTTATACAATTATAATATATGCTAACAAATTAAGTTTTAAAAATAATTTCATTTTTAATCAATTGATTGGATTTTTATTCATCATGCTTCATGAGTTACACTAATACAATGAAACTATATTACCTCACTAAATTTATAGATTGTTTTATATCAGTTAAATCACCAAAGTGGGGGGGTACTCAAATTTCAAAGAAATGAATTTTTTAAAATAGAGAGAAAGGAGAAATAGCGTTTCTTTTTTTTTCTTTTAAATGACTTGTTTATTTACTTTTAATTTACAAGATTCAGTTCCAC
>CM053588.1:91943744-91972001 GCA_028646515.1 Pseudochirops corinnae | reverse complement strand
TTGTCATTTTCCTGTTTTGTCATCATAGCCAATCTGACTGGTGAGATGTGGTACCTCGAAGTTGTTTTGATTTACATTTCTCAAATCAATAGTGATTTAGAGCATTTTTCCATATGCTTAAAGATATCTTTAATTTCTGCCTCTGAGAATTGCCTGTTCATATCCTTTGACCATTTATCAATTGGGGAATGACTTGTATTCTTATAAATTTTACTTAATTCCCTGTAAATTTTGGAAATGAGGCCTTTATCAGAGACATTGGTTGTAAATATTCTTTCCCAATTTCCCACTTCCCTCTTAATCTTGGATACATTGGCTTTGTTTGTACAGAAACTGGAAATAGCATTTCTAAGCCTTCCATTGTATCATAGAAAGGACACCTAAAAAATAAAAAAAACACTCAGCTCAGAGGGCTGAGGGCATGACACTAGCTTCCATATAGAAACTAGATGGGTCAGCAGGGCAGAGTGTGATGATTAGTGAGGTGGCCTTGGGAGTCTAAATGGGTTTATATTCTTAAATGATTGGATATGATTGAGGAATTGGTTGCTGCTGTCTTTTTTTTCCATTTTGTTCAGTGGGATGGTTTACAGAATGGACAAAATGTGGAAGGATACATTCAGAAGTAAATGTGATATAAAGACAGAAGGAATGAATATAAATATAAAATAAACCAAACATATAAGTGTCTATACTCTGCCTCACCTCCTATAACTCCATTTAGATTATCATATAATCTCTCTCCTCTGAATATTCTTTTCCTGAGGCAAAGTTTCACTTCACTTCACTTCACTCTGGGATCCCATTACTTTTCTCAATGCCTACACTTTAAAATTTTTCTATAGCTTTTGACAGTTGACCATATTCTTTTCATAGAATATGCTTCTTTTCTCCCTGTCCCACTACTATTCAGCAGAATTCTTTGCTGGATTACAACTCATATTCATGTGGTTAGGGTTAGGGTTTCTTGAGACCCCCAAATTCCAGCACACCAGGTCCTGCAGTATGAATTCAACTCAAGTCTTCTCTCAGCCAAAGAAAAGCAAAGTTTATTAAAAGTTTGCCATATTGGGTAGACTCTTAAGGAACCTCAGTATCTGTAAGGCTTGCATTGAACAAGCACACCAGAATCATCTGACACAGAGTAAATCTGTGCTAGGTCATTCTACGGTGCTCTCACCCACATGGGGGCAAGAAGGGGTCTTATGTACAGAAAGGTTGTGGGAAGAATCTAGGGGTGGTCTAGAGGAAGAGTTTGGGGAGGGTCTTCAGGAAGAGTCAATGGGGTCAGACTCTAGTAATGAGTTTGGGGAGGGTCTTCAGGAGGAGTTAATGAGGTGAATGAGTGATTAAGGGTGGGAAATTGCTGGAGGCTACCTGGAGCCAACAGACAATGGTGGGCTAGGCCAGTTCAAGGGTGGATTGAGATTTTGATAGGCTCAAAGGTGGGAAGTAGATGGACAATGGAGGGCTAAGCTAGTAACAGAGGTCTGGGTAGAGCCACAATGAAAAGCTTATAGCCTCTGTCAATGCCTCATCAAGTAGGAAGAGTCAATCTGAGTTTGAGGGGGTTCCCAGAGCCTGCACCTCATCAATATCCTCACCATTCCTAATACAGAGGTCAAGGAACCATAAAATGTTGAGGTTTATGGTTTACGGGTGTTTGTAAAACAGCAACATGCCAGTCCTGCTGAATGAATTCAGCTCAAGTCTTCTCTCAGCCAAAGAAAAGCAAAGTTTATTAAAAGTTCGCCATAATGGGTAGGCTCTTAAGGAGCCTTGGTATCTGTGATGCTTGTATTGGACAAGTGGGCCAGAATCACCTAACACAGAGTGAGTATGTGCTACATAATTCTCTGGCCTTTCTTCTTTCATGGAGGCAAGATGGGGTCTTATATACAGAAAGGTTGCGGGAGGAATCTAGGGGTGGTCTAGAGGAGGAGTTTGGGGAGGGTCTTCAGGAGGAATCAGATGAGTCAGACTCCAATAATGAGAGATTAAGGTTGGGAAGTAACTGGAGGCTACCAGAAGATGGAAGATAATGGAGGGCTAGGCTACTCTGAGGGTAACAAGATTTGAGTATAGATATTTTAAGAATATCAAGGATGGGCGCTAACTGGACAAAGGAGGGCTAGGCTAGTAACAAAGATTTGGGCCAAGCTATAATGAAAGGCTAATGGCCTCAGGCAAATGCCTCATCAAATGAGAAGATTCAATCAGAGTTCAAGGGGGTTCCCAGAGCCTCTACCTCATCACTAATGTACCCTTCTTCCTTAAATTGCCTCATGTAATTTACTTATCATTTCTTTGTGCAGTAGCTCCCTCATAATCATGGCATTTTAGTTTTGGAAGGGCTCTCACTAACCATGTAGCCCAATTCATACCTGGAAGGCATTCCTGGTATAATATACTTTTGTCTGAAAAGTTTTGTCTAGCCTTTGCTTGCACATTTGCAGTGATGAGGATTCCACCTTCTCCCAAGGTATCCACTTTCACATAAGAGCTCTTATTTTTAAGAAGTTTACCCTGCAATCAAAACAAAATTTGTTTCTTTTTACCTCCCACACATTGATCATTGCTTTGCCCACAGGATAGAAATGGGATCAGGATGTACTCTAAACCCTTTACCACACAACATCTCTTCTGAGCTGTCATGTCCATTCAGAATCTGTTGATCTCCAGGATAAAGTGACTTAAGTGCTTCTATTGAACCTCATGTGACCTGGACTCTGATCCCTTTATCCCTTAGTAATGGGGTTATTAAAAGGATGTACTCAGAATGATAAGTAAGAACTTTTGTATGGGAGAAAGAGGTAGGAAAAATCCATTTAGTTGTTGGAGGGGAGAAGACACGAGACATGGATATATGGAGAAGACGTGGGAAATGGAACATGAAATCGAACATGGAACATGGAACATGAAATCTCTAAGTAATTGAGGGACTGTTGTGTGGAAGCGGGATTAAATACCTCTTCTGTTTGTCCCTGTAGGTTAAAAATCAATGCAAAAAACAATGGAGAGAAGGGTCAAATTTCAGTTTGAGGTCCGGGAAAACTTCTTGAATGTAGAGGCATTGGTACTGGGAATCTGTGATCAATTTGAGGAAATCCTAAGTGAACCCAATCAGATTACATGGCATAGACCATTGTTTTCTAAGCAATTGTGGGAGTACTTCTTGTGGGGTGCAAAAATATTTAATGGAAATTTACTTAGTTTCTTAGACTTATCTTACCTCTTAATGATTGACTTATTCAATACCAGTGACCCTTCCTTATGGTCCTTAACAGCGAATTGATTGATCTTGCTCATCCTCTTCAAGATCTCATGATTATCTATTTCCCCTCACCTTTCCTCTGCACTTCCTGCCCCCAATCTAGTGTCTATCTCCAGAGAGTAACATGTTAGGATAACAGGGTTTATTCCTTCCTCCTGGACTAATAGACATTAACTTGGAACAGAAGCATGTGGCAACAGTAGATACAGGCTTGCACATGGTCTGAGATGATAGATCCTGAAAAAGAGATTCCCATGTTAAAAGATGGTATACTTAGTTCTTGCATACCATCACACCCGGAGGTCAAATCCAGTGAGTAACAATGATACTAGATATCCCATAAAGAGGGAATTCCTTCCTCAGCATCTCCCAAAGTATGCTTACCTTCTAGGGTGGGGAATGGGAAATTAATTTCAAGCATAGGGTGGCACTCTGTGTCTGGGAGTAATTGTGTATAACCCAAGGGCAGAGACAGATTTTGCTAGAATTTTAGGATGTTGGACAAATAACAATTTCAAGTTCCAATCTGTTCTATGGGGTAGGAGAGTAAATTAGATATTCAAGTGCTTTATGGTTCTATGTTTTTTCATGGTTTCCTGTGAATCTTTTAAGTTATATGCTTTTTCTTTGAGGGTCAAATAAAATCTGTAACATACACCATATGTATTTATTACTGCAAATTCCTGTACAGTATTTGGAGAACCAGTTACATACATTTGTGAAACCTATTTACCAATAAAGACTAGGTTAGAACTGATCAGATATGCTCTCATGAGTATTTTTTTAGATATGAATTGGACAAGATAGTGACTAAGATTCCTTCCAAATCTGAAATTTTCCTATCCAAATCTATCACCCAATCTAGGTATTAATAGCCCTTATCTTCCAACCTCCAAGAATATTCTTTGTCCTTTCTTAATTACTTCTGTTCTTGGGGTCATAATCTCCCTCTCCCCCCTCAGATCCTAGCCCAGGGGTGGGGAACCTGTGGCCCAAAGGCCATATGTGGCCCTTTATGTCCTCAGGTATGACCCTTTGACTGAATCCAAACTTCACAGAACAAATCCCCTTAATAAAAGGACTTGTTCTGTAAAACTTGGACTCAAACAAAAGGTTATACCCAAGGGCCTAGAAGGCCACATGTAACCTCGAGGCTGTAGGTTCCCCACCTGTGTCCTAGCTTTATACCAGGGAACTTTAATATATATGTTTATATTCCTTTAAAAAAAAAATCTAATTTGGGGCGACTAGGTGGTGCAGTGATAGAATACTGGCCCTGGAGTCAGGAGGACCTGAGTTCAAATCCAGCCTCAGACACTTAACACTTACTAGCTGTGTGACCTTGGGCAAGTTACTTAACTCCAATTGCCCTTCCTTCCCCCCTCCAAAAAAAAAAGCAAAAAAAAAAATCTAATTTATCAGTTATTTAATTAAATAAACTCTCATGGCAGCCTTCATGCCATAGTGTTGAGGATGGTCATAGTGTTGAACAAATGTTACACAACAAACAAATGCTTCACTTTCATCTATAAGACCTTGAAATTCTATTGTCTGATAATAAACTTGTCATTTGAACTCTCTTTTTACCTTATTAAACCTAAAATCTAGTCTTCATCCTCATCATGTGATCTCTAATCCCTTTATATATTGTTCCCAGGCCATCACCCCTTGGGAAAACTAAATATTTGATTATTCAAGCCATCTGTTTCCTTTACTAGAGTTATGGTTTGATAGTAAATGAAGTCACAAAACCATACTAGCTGCATCCACTACAGAGGTGTGTTATCAATCAAAATGAGGTTCTCTGAGTAGCAAGCCAATCCTTTTATTCCTCTGTAATTGTTTTTCTATCCAACTCACCACAACAGTGTATGCCAAACAGTCTTTTATCCTCTTGCTTTCCACAATATCCCATACATCTCCATCATTTCAGCTGAGAATGCAGATTCATGCTGTGCTGAAAAAAAAAGTCAATTTTCCATTAATTCTCTCTTATGCCCTTCTCATCTTACTTCCATTTTTCATCATTCCTCACTATTTCCTCCTTCACAGTCTCTATTGGAGAGGTGGTCCTTTCCCTTGCCATGGATAACCACTCTAATTTTATCCATGGTTTCATTTCCTTCTTTAACAGAGAAATTTTACTCACCAATCTTCAATCTACTATTGGTTCCCTCTGCATAGCCTGCAAACATTCCTAAGTCTTCCTATTCTTAAAGGACATAATAAATACTACCATTCTTTAAAAAGAATTTTTTTGTCTTTATTATTTTATTTGTTTACTTTTAGTTTACAAGATTCAGTTCCACAATCCCTTGAGTTTCAAATTTTCTCCACCTCCCTTTCCTTCCTCCCCACCCCCCCATGGTGGCATGCAATGAAGTATAGGATCTGCAAATACTTTAACATTAGGCATTAGTCAGCTTATAAAGAAGGATTGTAACAGATGGAATGAACAATGGGAAAGAGGAAATAAAACCAAACAAGAAAAATAACGAGAGCAGGTAGTTTGCTTCATTCAAACTCTGTTCTTTCTAGTTCTTTCTCTGAATGTAGACATCTTTCTCCATCATGAATCTTTTGGAGTTGTCTTATACCTGCATTGCTGAGAAGACTCTGGTCTATCAAAGTTGGTCATCATACATATGTTGTGCATGTAATTGTGCACAAATTTCTCCTAGTTCTGCTCTTCTCACTCAGCATCAGTTTGTATAAGCCTTTCCAGGTAAATATGAAGTCTGTCTGCTCCTCATTTCTTACAGCACAATAGTATTCCATTACATTCACATACCACCACTTGTTTAGCCATTCCCTAGTTGAAGGGCATCCCCTTAATTTCCAATTCTTTGCCACCACAAAAAGAGCTGCTGTAAATATTTTTGTATATATGGGTCTTCCTTCCCCTTCTATGATCTCTTAAGGATACAACCTTAGAAGTGGTATTGCTGGGTCAAAGGGTGTGCAATTATTTATAGCCCTTTGGACATAGTTCCAGATTGCTTTCCAGAATGGTTGAATCAGCTCACAACTCCACCAACAAGGCATTAGTGTTCCAATTTTTCCACATCCTCTCCAGCATTTGTCATTTTCCTGTTTTGTCATCTTAGCCAATCTGACCAGTGAGACGTGGTAAATACTACCATTCTTGATGGCTATTGTTTCATTCCTTATCTCCTTTCACCCAAAATCTTTTCTGGAAAAAGTTAAGTCCAATGCCTCAACTTCCTCTCCTCTCTCTGTCTTCTAGAATCTCTGTAATCTGGTCTCTGATCTCATCCTATAATTCAAACTGTTCTCTCCAAAGTTGGTGAGGGGGCGGGGAAATTATACCTCCCAGGTATTGGGGAGCAAGTTTCTATAACATTTGTGATTATATTTTCTGAGGTGAATGTTTTACATGTAAAACTAGTTACCCTGGTCTCCAGTGTCAAATATGTTATATTTCATTCTTACTTCAATTACTCTTAAGAGGATTTGGCAGGTCTAGGTTCTCTGCCATTATCTCCAGCCCCCTACTGATGGTGCATTCTCTAATTGTCAGGGGGATCCCCTGCATCCCAGTTCCACTTAGCCACCAACAGTCTAATTAGTTTTCACACAGAAATATTCATTTCAGAAGTTTTAATCACCAATATGCAAACTAGCGGGTAGTGGATTACAGCTTGATGGAGTTCTTCAGACAGATGGCTTGACTGTCTGGTATGTTGAAGGTGTTTTATTTATTCAAGTATGGGTTGAACTAGATGGTCTCCAAGTATCTGTACAAGTGAGCTCTGTGATTCTTCACATTGAATATGGTGATAAGTAAGACACATAAACAAGCATAGAGGATGGCCACGCTATGTTAATATTATTTCATTTCAGTATGAATTTCCTGGGAGCATCTAGCTGGTACATTGGATAGTGTGCTAAGCCTGGAGTCAGAAAGACTCATCTACCTGAGTTCAAATCTGGCCTCAGACACTTACTAGCCATATGACCCTAGGCAAGTCACTTAACCCTGTTTGCCTCAGTTTCCTCATTTGTAAAATAAGCTGGAGAAGGAAATAACAAACCACTCCAGTATCTTTGCCAAGAAAACCCAAAGAGGAGTCACAAAGAATCAATCACAGATGAAATGACTGAAAAACAAAGATGAATTTTCTGATGTTGCTTAAGTCTCATCATCTGACTGAAAGCCTTTCTGCTTCTATTATGTTCATAGGGTTTCTTTCCAGTATAAATTCTCTTATCCTGAATAAGATGTATTTTATGCCTAAAGGCATTCCCACATTGAATATATTTCTAGGGCTTTTATCCAGCATGAATTCTATAATATCCACTCCATTTTGTGATCTGGCTAAAGGACATTCCATATTTATTACATTCATACAGCTTCTCTCTAGTCTAGTATAAATTTTCTTGCGTCAAGATAGTGTTTCATTCTGGCTTTTGCACATTCCTGGCATTCATAAAGTTTCTCTCCAGGATGAATCTGATGCTGAATAAGGTTATTACTACTTATGAAGGATCTCCCACATACATTAAATTCATAAGGTTTCTCTTTAGTATGAATTCTCTGTTGTTGAACAATATGTATTTTGTGCCTTAAAGACTTCTCAGACCTATTACAAATATAAGATTTCTCACTACTATCAAGTCTCTGATGATGAAGAAGCCCTGTGCTTCAGTTAAAGGCTTTCTCACATTCATTACTTGTAATAAATTTCTTTCTAGTATGAAGTTTAGGATGCTAAAAAAGCTATATTTTCTGCCCAAAGGACTTCCCATAATTGAAACATTAATAAAGTTTTTCAATAGCATAAATTCTCTTATGTTTCTCCTCATTATTCTGGTACTCCTGTATCTTTGTATCATGTTTCTCAAATTCTCCCAACCTCAAATCACAGGGACCATCCCTTGCAAGACTTTAAGGTGAAAGATCTTCCACAGAAATATTCAAGTAGCAATTATCTCTTTTATTTCAAGTCCAGTCTGGATTTTTTATTTTCCTGTTTTAAAACTTGACTATTTTTTATATACCTTCATTTTGATTATATCACCTCCCATTCCATATTTACCAAGCTATATCTTGTAATGAAGAATGACAAAAAAACACCCCCATAAAAAACAAATTTAAATGTTAATGAATTGTAACAGTAAATAGCAACGCACCCAATCCACCAACTCTACAAAGGAAAGAGCCTGGTGAACTTTCTCATTTCTTCTGAAGGGCAAAAATTGTGGATTATAGTTGTACGATCTTCACTTCTGTCTTGCTGCTTTCACTTAGAATGTGTTAATCAATTAGAGCATCTCTGATCTACCACTCCACATCTATCTGATTGGCTGATATGACAGAAAAAGGAAAATGACAAATGTAGTGGAGGTGGGGTGTGTGTGGGAAAATTGAGACACTAATGCACTGTTGATGAAGTTGTATGCTGATTCAACCATTCTGAAGAGCAATTTGGAACTGTGACCAAAGGGCTATTAAACTATATATACCTTTTGACCAAGCAATAGCACTACTGGGTTTGTATCCAGAAGAGATAAAAACAAAAAGGAAAAAAGAAAGACCTATAGTACAAAAAATATTTATAACAGCTCTTTTTGTGGTGGCAAAGAATTGGAAATCGAGGGGATGCCCATCAATTGGGGAATGACTGAACAAGTTGTTTTATATGATTATGATGGAATACTATTATGCCATAAGAAATGATGAGTAGGATGCTCTCAGAAAAACCAGGAAAGGCTTATATGAACTGATTAAAGTGGATGAACAGAGCCAGGAGAACATTATATACAGTGACAGGAATATTGTATCACAATCAACTGTGAATGGCATAGTTATTTTCTACAATACTACGGTCCAAGACAATTCTGAAGGACTTATGATGAAAAATGCTATCCACCTCCAGAGAAAGAGCTGATGGGATCTCAATCCAGATTGAAGCCTTCTTTTACTTTATTTTTCTTGGTTTTTTTTTTTTTTTGCTCTGTATTTTCTTTCATAATGTGACTCATATGAAAATATGTTTTGCATAAGTGCATGTGTATATTCTATATCAAATTGTGTGCCTTCTCAATGAGGGGGGTTGGAGACGGAGGGAAAGAGAGAATTTGTCACTCAAAAATAAAGAATGTTAAAATTATTTTTGTGTGTAATTGTGTAAAAAAATAAAATATTAAATGAAAAAAATGTTAATAATTGAGCATATTATTTTTCTGCCTTATACAATCTATATGTTTATTAAAATTCCTATGCTTCTTTGAATTTTTCAAATGCATAATTCTTGTAGTACAGAATATTCCTTGACATTTGTCCTTCTCTCTACTTGGTCATTCCCCAATCCAGGGGAACCCGCTTTCTTTCCAGCACTTCTATAAGCATGTTGGTATACTGAGGACATTTATTTCTGTCTTTGATCACTTGGTGCATGTACGTAATGAAGGGATCTGTGGGTTAAAGGCCGCTGACATTTTAGTCCCAATTTTGGCATTATTTAAAATTGCATTCATAAATGGATAGATCAATGAACCACTCTGGGGGCAATGTATTAGCGTGTCAATCTTTATTTGGTATCTTTATCATTGACTATCTTCTGTCATTTTGACAGCATGCATGGTTGTAAAAGTAAACCTCAGAAGTGTTTTTATATTAACTTCTCATATGATTGCTGACTTGACCTAGTCTTTCATGTGACTTTTTAAAAAAATCTATTAGGAAAGGTTTCTTGGTCTCTGCATCTGTATAAGATTTACAGTTATCTTGGAAATCAGAATTTTCTTTGAAACATTTCTTGCAAAGATTTTCCAAAATTGATGCCCTTCATTTATTTATTTTTGGCTTTTAACCTTCACTTTTAGAAGATTTTGAGTTCCAAATAATCTTTCTCCCTCTTCTATCACCTTTCCAAAATGGCATGTAATCTGATATAGGCTATACATGTACAATAATATTAAACGTATTTTCACATTAGTCATGTTGTAAAAGAAGAATCGGAACAAAATGAAAAACGATGAGAAAGAAAAGAAGAGAGTCTTTATTCAGTTTCCATATTTCTTCCTCTGGATGTGGATACCATTTTTCATCATGAATGTTTTGGAATTGTCTAGATCATTATATGACAGAATAGTAAGTCTATCCAAGTTGGTCATTGCACGATGTTGCTGTTACTGTGTACAATGTTTTTCTCGTTCTGAACTCAGCTCAGAGGACATTATCAAAATGCTCCCTCCTTTCTGCATGCCCATGGACCCTGCACCCCAGCCTGGGAAATTTAAAGATTAGGAGCTGCCACTCTTTCCAGATATCTGCATTCCCAGCCTCCATGATGTTTTTTAGATAAGAGGCAGCCAGAGCATTGAAAACTAAATGGATTGTGTAAAGAGAAGGTGACTGGGAGTGGGACCAAGATGGTGGAGAGTAGCCATGAAGTTGCCTGGGTTTCCTTTGGAAATAATGTTAAATCAAGCCTTTACACTGATTCTAGAGCAACAGAAACCACAAAAAGATAGAGTGAAACAAATCTCCAGCTTAAGATAATTTAGAAGGACTTCAAGAAAGGTCTGTCTCACTTGGGTAAAGGAGGAGCACAGCCCAGCACAGATAAGTGTCTGTGCAGGCCAACAGGAAGCTCTTAGGCACAGCACAGATCAGCAACCAAGACCCCTAAGTCCTGGCTCATCCAGCCATCTGTAAGACCTTCAGCCCCAGCACAGAAGGGAAATTGCCAACTCTGGAACCATGGCACAACAGGTGCTGCTTAAGCTGGGCCACCCCAGGACAATGAGCAAGCTGGTATCACCTGAAGCTACAGTGTGGAAAGCCAGTGACCAAGTCAACTTGTCCCTAACACAAGAAGCTTAGAGGATCCCAGGAGCAGAGTTCAGCTTCAAAAAATGAGCAAAAAATAAAAAAAAAAGTCCCTACCAGAGTGAGCTACTATGGCAACAGGGAAGATCAAATCACAAACTCAGAAGAGGACATTGTCAAAATTCCTACATGTGAAGCCTCAAAAGGGAATATAAATTAGTCTCAAGTCAAAAAAAGTCCTCTCACGAGAGCTCATAAAGAATTTAAAACTCAAGTAAGAGAGGTGGAAAAAAAATTGGGGAAAAATGAGAATTATGAGGAATTATGAAAAAGAGTAAATAGTTTGGATATGGAAGTAAAAAAAATTGGTTGAAGGAAATCAATTCTTTTTTTTGGTTAGGGTTTTTTTTGTGTGTGTGTGTGTCTTTTTGGAGGGGGGGAAGGCAGGGCAATTGGGGTTAAGTGACTTGCCCAAAGTCACATAGCTATGTCAAATGTCTGAGGCCAGATTTGAACTCAGGTCCTCCCGATTTCAGGACTGGTCCTCTATTCACTGTGCCACCTACCTGCCCTCTGAAAACAATTCTTAAAAAAAAAAATAGAATTGGTCAAATGAAAAAGGACATACAAAACTAACTGAAGAAAATAATTCCTTAAAAATTAGAATTGGGCAAGTGGAAGCTAATGACTCTATGAGGCATCAAGGATCAGTCCAAAAAAATCAAAAGAATGAAATAAATAGAAGAAAATGTGCTACTGAAAAGACAACTGATCTGGAAAATAGATGCAGGAGAAATAATTTAAGAATTATTGGACTACCCGAAAGCTGTATTTAAAAAGAATCCAGACAGCATTTTTCAATAAATTATCAAGGAAAACTGCCCTGATAACATAGAACCAGAGGTTAAAATAGTAATTGAAAGAATCCACTGATCTCCTCCTGAAAGAGATCCTCAAATGTAAACTTCAAGGAACATTGTAGCCAAAATCCAGAATGAACACATCAGGGAGAAAATAGTGCAAGCAGCCAGATAGAAACAATACAAATATCTAGGAGCCACAGGCAGGATTACACAGGACTTAGCAGCTTCTACATTAAAGGATGAGAAGTCATGAAACACGGTGTTCTGGAAGACAAAAGATCTAGGGCTACAACCAAGAATCACTTACCTGGCAAAATTAAGCAAAGTACATCAACAGAAAAAAAATGGTCATTCAATGAAATAGGGACTTTCAAACTTTCCTGATGAAAAGAACAGACCTAAACAGAAAATTCTATCTTAAAATATAGGACTGAAGAGAAACATAAAAATGTACAAAAGAAAGAACAAAAAAACATGTTATATAATAAGATTAAACTGTTTATATCCCTATGTGGGAAGATGATGCTTATAACACTTGAGAACTGTGTCTCTATTAAGGCAGTCAGAAGGAGTATACATAGACTAAGGGTGTAGGTATAAGTTGGCTTTAATGTGATGATATAAAAAAAAAACTTAAAGGGTGAAAAAAAGGATTTTACTATGAGAAGAGGGAAAGGGAAACAGGATAGAGTAAATTATATCACATGAAGAGACAGAAAAGACCTAATCCAGTAGAGGAAAAAAACAGGGAGGGAGTGAGTGTTGTTTGACCCTCTCATTGACTATGGATCAAAGAGGGAATAACATACACATTCAGTTGGGTATAGAAATTTATCTTATCCCATAGGGAAGTAGGACGGGAAAGGGGAAACATAAAAGGGGACTGATAGAATCTGGGCAAATTGAGGGAGGTGGTAGTCAGAAGACAGAAAGGGTGAAAGGAGAGAGAAAAGTATAAATGGAAGGAATAGGATGGAGGGAAATATACCATATTAATAACTGTCAATATGAATGGGTAAACTCTCCCATAAAATGGAAGTGGACAGAAGAATGGATTGAAAAGCAGAATCCTACAATATGTTGTTTACAAGAAGCACATTTGAAGCAGGCAGATACACACAGAGTAAATAAAGGTAAAAGGCTGAAGCATAATGTATTATGCTACAGCTGAAGTAAAAAAAAAGAGCAATACTGACTTCAGACAAAAGCAAAAATAGATGTCATTAAAGGAGATACAGAAGGAAACTGTATCTTGCTAAAAGGTATCACAGACAAAGAAAAAATATCAGTACTAAGCACCTATGCAACAAGTGGTATCCATCCAAATTCATAAAGGAATAGTTTAATGAATTACAGGAAGAAATAGACAGCAAAACTCTTCTAGCAGGGAACCTCAGCCTCCCCCTCTTAGAACTAGATAAATCTAATCACAAAATGAACAAGAAAGAATTTTAGAAAAGTTACATACAGTAGACCTCTGGAGAAAATTGATGGAGGATAAAAGGGAATATATCTTTTTCTCAATGGTTTATGCCACTTACACAAAAAATGACCCTGTAGGGCATAAAAATTCACAATCAAATGCAGAAAGGTAGAACTATTAAATGCATCCTTTTCAGATCACGATGCAAAAACAAACAAACAAACAAACCCTTACATGTAATAAAGGACTATGGAAAGATAGATTCAAAAATAATTGGTGATTAAATAATCTAATCCTAAAGAATAAATGAATCAAACAACAAATTGCAGAAACAATCAACAATCTCATCTAAGGGAACAAAAACAATGAGACAGTATACCAAAACTTATGGGATGCAGCCAAAGCAGTTCTTAGGGGAACTTTCATATCTCTAAACGCTTATGTGAAAAAAAAATATAGAGAAAGAGGAGATTGAAGAATTGAGCATGCAACTAAAAAAGCTAGAAGAAAACAAATTTAAAATCTCTAATTAATTACCAAATTAGAAATTTTGAAAAGCAAAGGAGAGCTTAGTAAAATGGAAAGTAAGAAAATTATCAAACTAATAAATAAAACTAAGTTAGTTTTGTGAAAATAAAACAACAAAATAGATAAATCTTTGGTTTATTTGATTTAAAAAAGAAAGAAGAAAATGAAATTACCAGGATCAAAAGTGAAAATGGTAAATTCATCACCAACAAAAAGGAAATTAAAGCAATAATTAGGAGCTTTGTGCCAATAAATCTGACAATCTAAGTGAAGTGGATGAATAGTTACAAAACAATATAAATTGTCCAGATTAACAGAAAAGGAAATAAAATACTTAACACCATTTTGGAAAAAGAAATTAAACAAGCCATCAATGAACTCCCAAAGAAAAACTCTTCAGGACCTGATGGATTTACAAGAGAATTCTAGAAAACATTTAAAGAATAATTAATTCCAATTCTATATAAACTATTTGGAAAAATGTAAACTACTTCAAAAAAAGGAATCCTACCAAATACCTTTTGTGACACAAATATGGTGTTGATACCTAAATCAAGAAGAGACAAAACAAAGAAAATTATAGATCAATTTCCCTAATGAATATTGGTACAAAAATTTTAAACAAAGCATTAGCAAAGAGATTACAGCATTTTATCATGGAGATCATACACTATAACCAGGTGGGATTTATACCAGGAATGCAGGACTGGTTCAATATTAGGAGAATCATCAACATAATTGATCATATCAATGACAAAAATAAAGAAATCATATGATTATCTCAATAGATGCAGAAAAGGCTTTTGACAAAATACAACACCCATTCCTATTAAAAAATTAGAGAAAATACACATAAATGGAGTTTTCCTTAAAATGATAAGCAGTATCTATCTAAAACCATCAGCATACATTATCTGTAGGTGTAATGTATTGTTTTTGTTTCTTTTCTCTGAGGCACATAGACTGATCTAGTCCCTCTATCGCATGTACACAACCTTTCTAGTACTTAGGCAGTATTCTCAGTCATCCCTTCTGGACTATTCATCCCTAGCTTCTTGAGATAGTTCACATCTGGTATGGATTCAAAAGTCTTCACCATTCTGGTTGTCCTCTTCTGGACTTTCCCTAGTTTTGCTGTATTTTTCTAACCTGTGGTGACCAGAGCTGAACACAGTGCCGGAAATGTGGTCTGACCAGTGGAGAATTTAGTGTCACTTTCCTATTCCCCAGGACCTTATGCTATATTACCTTTTGGAGTTGTAGTCTCACCCTTTTGACTTACATAAACTAGATAGATAAATTAGTAGCCTTCCTAATAAGATAAGGGTGAAACAAAAAAGCCCATTATCACCACTATTATTCAATAATGTACTAGAAATGTTAGTATTAGCAATAAAAGAAGAAAAATAAATGGAAGACATTAGAACAGGCAACGAGTAAACAAAACTATCACTCTTGGCAGATGATATGATGGAATACTTAGAGAGTCCTAGAGAATCAACTAACAACCTGCTTGAAACAATTAACAATTTTAGCAAAGTTCCAAGATGTAAAATAAACTCCCATCAATCCTCAGCATTTCTATAAATCACCAATAAAGTCCAGCAGCAAGAGATAGAAAGAGAAATTCAATGTAAAATAACTATAGACAATACAAAATATTTGGTAATCTACCTGCCAAGACAAACTCATAAACCATATGAACACAATTATAAAACACTTTTCACACAAACAAATTCAAATCTAATGATTTGGGCAAAATATCAATTTCTCAGGGGTAGGCCAAGCTAATATAATAAATATGACTTTTCTACGTAAATTAGTTCCATTTTCAGTGCCATACCCATCAAATTACCAAAAAAATATTTTATAGGGCTAGAAAAAAATAAAAAATTCATCTGAAAGAATAAAAGGACAAGAATATCAAGACAATCAATTTTTAATTAATTAATCAGATTAATTAATTAATTAATTAATTAATTAAATGCAAAGGAAGGCAGCCTAGCTGCACCAGATGTTAAACTATATTATAAAGCAGGAATCATCAAAACCATTTTTTATTGACTAAGAAATGGAGTGGTGGATCAGTGGAAGAGGTTAGCTACACAAGACACAGTAGTAAATGACTATAAATGACCATTTGATAAATCCAAAGACCCAGTTTCTATGATAAGAACTCGCTATTTGACAAAAACTCTTGTGAAAACTGGAGAACAGTATTGCAGAAACTAGGCACAGATCAACATTTCACACCCTATACCAAGAGAAGGTTGAAATAGGTACATGCTTTAGACATAAAGGGTAGTACCATATGCAAATTAGAAGAGGAAGGGATAGTTTACCTGTCAGATCTGTTAAGGGAAGCATTCATGACCAAACAAAAGATATAGAATATCATGAAATGCAAAATGGATAATTTTGATTACATTAAATTAAGAAGCTTTTGCATGAACAAAACCAATGCAACCAAGATTAGAAGGAAAACAGAAAGCTGGGAAGCAATTTTTACAATCAGTGTTTCCAGTAAAGGCCTTGTTTCTAAAATATATAGAGAAATGAGCCAAATTTATATGAATACCATCATTCCCCAGTCGATAAATGGTCAAAGGATATGAACAGGCAGTTTTCAGATGAAGGAATTAAAGCTATCTATAGTCATATGAAAAAAATGCTCTAAATCACTATTAGTTAGAGAAATGCAAATTTAAATAACTCTGGGGTACACTTATTCCAGCTACCTTTGCATTCAATTGGGGGAAAATACTATTAAAGAGAGAAAAAAAAAAAGATGATTGACTATAAGTATCTCAGATGTTGATGGAAGGGCAGTGGTAGACAAACCCAGACATTGACAGTCCTTTCCTATACTGCCATATAATGGAGGAACTGTTGTTGCTTCCCCAAATTTTGCACTCTTGAAATTAGACCATACTCAGGGCAAAGTCCCACTTTCTTACTTTTTTTTTTTTAAAAACTAACATCAGGAAATCATAAGATTCTTGAGGACAGGGAATAGTCTCTGTTTGTCTTTGAATTGCCAACCTCCTATGGTACCTGGCACTAATCAGAACCATTAGAAATGATTACTTCAATCTGTATTAAGACACCATAAGTTGATGCATACTTTTTAAAAATTTTATTTTTATTGAGTTTTTTTGTGTCTATGTTTTCTTTTCCTACATGACTATTATGGATATGTTTTGCATATCCATATAAATATGCATATATATAACACATATGTAGATACATACACACATGTATAACCTATATTGCTTGCCTTCCCCATTGGGAGGGAGTATGTGGAGAAGGGGGAAGAGAGAATTCAGAACTCAAAATTTTAAAAATAAATATTAAAAGTTGTTTTTAACTGTAACTGAGGAAAAATAAAAATAAAATGCTAAAAAAAGAGAAATGATTGCTAACTTGAATTGCATGTCATTAACTTATCCTGATTCCTTCTCTGACTATTTAGTTTATATCTTTTGATCCCCAGTAACTATTATAGGGCCTTAAACTAAACCTATTGGTGGAAGAGGGGAGCAAGGGAGATAATTTTATTGAATTTTTTTGTCATATTTAGAATGTCTTTGAGAGAAAGCTTTTGAAAATCAAAGAAGTCAAGTTAAAAAAAATATTTTTAACATTTATTGAAAAAATGAGTTTTGATTCTCTCTTTCCTGTCACATCTTCCCCACCCTTTGTGATTTCAGTCATACACGTGAAATCATGCAAAACATTTCCATGTTAGTCAGGTTGCCAAAAAAAAAAAAAAAACCAAGAAAAATAAAGTTTTTAAAAAATATGCTTCAACCTGCATTCCAGGAGTCTTAACTAATTATTCCTTGAAGACTATTGAATCCTATAGCAGAATTCTTGACAGAAGATGAGCATGTCCCTATGCCCTAAGTGGCTAATTTGGACTCTGTCCAGGGACAAAGCTTCTTGGGGAAAGATTCTCAAGAGAAGTTTCTTAGGTCAGTCTCCGTTAAGGAGAGCTGGGTAATTGTTCAAATCTGAACTGGGCAGTGACTTCCCACTCCTTAGTGAGTCAATGTTTAGAAGATTTCTGTCTCAATACTTTTTAAAATGAATTCTACAGGAAAACAAAAGGGAATGGATCAACCTTATTCTCATTGAATTTGGCTTAAGGAGGGTATAATGCCATACTCAAGCAGCTTCCCAAAAGAATTCTATTGTGAGCAGCTTGTAAGTTTCAGATTACACAGTATAGTGAACACTCCATTTATTCCATAACAAATGAAGGCAAACATTCACAACAAATCACAATATAATATTCACAACATTACATCTTATCACAGAAAATCACAATATAGTGTTCACAGAAGCTTAACATTACAATGACCACATAGTTTTCACCAAAGTGGTCACAGTATTTAGAACAAAGAACAAAAGAATAATCATCTGATATCCCTAAGGAACTTTGCCTCCTCACTCAACCATTCAATCACTTCACAATACAAGTCTGTCTTCCACTTATGGGGCAATCATAGCTTAACTTAATCAGTCACTTATCTAGCAATCAGTCACTAAGTATCATTAATCACATAATACAATCATTAGAAAATTACACAAATCCCCAACCCCTAGGTCTCTAGTAAGCTTCAATTTCATCATGCATTCAATATCTAAGAATTAGTCAGTTAGCAAAAATTTACATGATCTATTAAAATAAATTTAATTAAGTGATATTGAACATACAATTTAATTAAACTTATAAATTAAGAATGCATATACTTATTAATATGTTGTAGTCTTCTTTTTTCATATTTGAGTGTTTAATTTTGATTGTTCCCCTTGAATCTTAGTAGTGAAACAAATTCCCACAAAGGGTTTTCAGCAATTCCTTCAGAGCTGGGCTGTGTTCCTTTGGCAAAGGACAATCTTCTCTCTTCCCTAAATGGAGGAAGATCAATAAGTCTAATCACTTGGCACAAGGTCTGAGTTGATACACCTCTTCACCCCTTCATTATTTCCCACCATTCACCCTCAAAATTTCACAAGTCAATTTCACAGAAAATTCGTATCTAGAGGGAAGGAGGTTAATCAGAGCACGTGGCCCTCTCTGATTCTCTTGGCTCTGGCACTGTAAAGTAAACAAGAGAAGTAAGGTGGTAACAATGTGGTAAAAGTTCCCCCAAAAGTGAAGTCTATAGAAATCTGGATAATGATTATTTATCAAGCATTTATTCACACTTACTAGTTGTCAAATACTAGGTGCTCAGAATACAAATGCAAAAGTAAGACAGTTATCCCTGATTTTAAAAGAAAAGATTTATAGACATTCTTTTTCTTTTACATCATTGTTATTTCAAACTGACTACTATCCCTTCCCACAAAAAAATACCCTCTTGTGTTATAAATAAGTATAATCCAGCAAAACAAATCAACATATTGGCATTGAAGGGTCCTACCCTCAATCAGCTTACATTGCAAAAAAACAAGTATGAGTTCCTCTCTTGAGTGACACCAGGAGCAGACAGTAGCCAAGGGGGTGAGTTGGATAAAGAGGCTACAAAATGACAGAGATGGTACTGTATTTGCATTAGCCTTGCTGAGGGGGCTCAGGGATGGGAGAGGAATCCTTTACCCTGTAAGCCTAGAAATTTACTGACCGGGTTTCAGAAATTTAGGCTGCCTCTCAATGAAGTGCAAATCCTGAGTCACCTTGTCAAAATAAGAGTAATAGCTAAAAGTCCTTTTTCAGCAGTTTTAGAATTGACAAGTCCTGACTGGTTTAGGGTAACTGATCATACCAAGTGTTCTAGTAGACTCCTCTGTTTCTGTCCATTCTGACAGCCTTTCTTTATTGTAACTATCTCTCCTCAACAGAGCTGGCTTGCTTTACTGTTTAGTTGTGTGCTCCATATTTCTTTGTACTAAACTTCGGAACCTGAAAATCACTAAATCTGGTTTTAAGATAGGCAGAAGTCACTAATATTGCTAAACACATGAATCAATGTTTTTGTTTATTTATGTGTTTTAATAGCAGGTCTATCCTACCTCATTTCATTCTTGGAATGATTTACTAGACCAGTAGATCAGCGGAATGCTATAGATACAATTGAGGAACATGTACCAAGCATTTAATCAAGTTTGTTCTCCTATTCTTCTGAACTATATAGATACATATGAGTTGCACAATTAGCCCTGTTAGTCTGATAAAATAGTAATTTGAGGCTGGTCATTTTTGGAAAGTCTCCAGATATATGTGTGGCCTTGCATTGAAAACATTATTATCAATCATTTATACAAAGGGATCAGTAATATACTTTTCAATTTTAGAAATACATAAGTCTCTAAGGGAGAGCTAAAAGTTGGAAAGCAGATCCAAAATCATTAGGATACACTAAAACATTAGGCTGAATAGAATACAACTTCATTTAACAGGGAAAATGTAGTCTTACAAATGGGTTCAAAAATCAAATTCACAATAATAAAATGTGGTACGAATGTTCTGGGGATTTTAGAGAGCTACATTCTCAATATTACTCAGTGGTGTGATGTAGCACCCATTTTTCACACCATGACCACAACCAAAGTATCAGGATCATCGAAGTGTCCAATTTAATATACACTGAGAACATTGGAAAGATTTTGTGGACTTTAAGCTGTTTTAAGAAATCACATCAATGAGAAGAACATCCAAGAGTGAGCAATCAGAATGTGAAAGATATTTTGGGTTACATGAAATGAGGATTAGATGAAAGAATTGGATGTTCACCCTAGAGATGTAAAAACTTGGTGGTGATCAAAAGACTATTTTAAAGAACTTGAGAGATTGCCATTTAGAACATGCATTTAAAGTTGTTTTTCTTGATCAGGGTGGAGGGTGATGTTGGAGAGAGAGCCATGACTTCTTTTTTTTTTTTTGCAAAGATACAAAGTCTGGATTGATTTAGGAAAACTCTCAGTAACAGTTGAAACAATCTCAAATTACAATGGACTCCTTTGAGACATAGTAGGTTTCCCAAAAGTCTCCAAAAACTATTCAAACGTTTATACAGTTTGTTCAAGAAGCAATTTTTTTTGAACTGTGGGTTGGACTAGATTAATGGTTCTTAAACTGGGGTTTATAGAAGGCCACCAAGAGTTTTGTGACTATATTTCAAGGATTTCATGAATTTGGATGGGAAAAAATAGTACATCCTTAATTTCACTAATCTCTATTTGAAATTTAGTTATTTCCTTCGATTATGTGAAAATGTTCTTAGATGGGGTCTGATAACCTTGCCAGATTCCCAAAGGGGTCCATCACACACACACACACACACACACACACACACACACACACACACACACATACACACACAGAAGTCTTCAGAAAATTCAGTCTCATACGTCCTTTATAATTCTGAGATAGTATATATATGTGTATACACATACACACACATATATGTACTGAAAGTCCTATCCACATTTCCTAGATTCATTTTGCTTCAAAGTACTATGAATTTTTCAGATGTTAATTAAGTCCTGTGATCAGGCTGAAGTCTTCCCACATAAATTACATACACAAGGTTTCTCTCCAGTGCAGATTTTCTTATGGTAAGTAAGTACATTTTTTTCTGGTTGAAAGCCTTTCCACATCTATTACATTTATAAGATTCTTTGCCAGTATAAATTCCCTACTGGTGAATAAAATATTTACTCTGTCTGAAATCTTTCTCACATTTCTCACATTCTCTCCAGAATGAATTGTCTGAAGATAAACTAGATTTGTCCTCTAACTGATGGCTTTTGCACATTCATTATACTTATATGATTTCTCCAGTGTGAATTCTCTGATGTTAAATATGTTTTTCTGTTTAAATGCCTTCTCACATTGATTACACTGATTTTTTCCTCTAGTATGAACTCTAAAAAATTTACCCTCATTATATTGGTGCCTCTCCAGCCTGCCATCATGGACTCAAGGTTCTTTTAGTTTGAAGTCATGAGGGTCATCTCTTGCAGTTCCTTCCTGTGAAGAATATTCCATAGAAGTGTCCAACTCTGGAATCATTTCTAGTTTTTTAAGTCTAGCTGCCCAGTATAGATAGTTGCTACTTATAACATCTTCATCATTATTCAGAAGCATTCAGGAGAAGTTGCAAAGAGGAAGATTCAGACATCATCTAACCTAATTCCCTCATTTCACATGAGTGAATGAATTAAAAATCACTTATTAAGTAATTCCTATATATCAGGATTATGCTTAGCATTGTAAAACAAAAAAGGGAAATGATTTTCCTAGGACACATGGATAGAGAATGTTAGGGTTGAGTTTTGAAACCAGGATTGAATGAAAATCCACAATTCTGTTCACAAAGATGGCTTCTCTTTATGATTTTAGGATATGATGGATTTTAGAAGTGTTATGGAATTGACTTCCAGATTATCTTCCTTGATCTATGTTTTTCCCCTCATTTTTCTTCCTTTTCTACATCTCTGCTTATAAATGATTTTGTTAGTTGTTGCTCATTAGAGTTTAGGGTCACTAACCAGTCTTAATAAGAATCCAGTCATCTCACAGTAAACGTGTAATGCATAGATTCCTCTCAACATCCTCATTCTTCTTCTTTAGGTATCACGCTACATCCCCATTTCTTTGATTCTGTAATTTAATAAGAGTAAAGATGACTGAATAATCTTTGGAGAAGACAGAGGTTTTTCTTTTACTTTTAAAGAAAATTATTGATTTTTTTGTTTTCGTATACTTTAAAATTTCCCTTCTAACCCTTTTCTTACCTCTTCCAGGAAGTTTTTTCTAACAATTTTTAAAAGATCAGCAAAATGGATCAATACATTGAAAAAAAATTGACAGTATATGTAATGTTCTACATTCATGGCCCACCCCACCCTTGAGAGACTGAGTTTGTAGACACCCAAGTTCTCACTGATTTCCACCTGAAAGTCTGCCCCCAGCCCCAATTATTTTAAAAACTTTTTCAGAGTTGCAATCTGTATGGCTCAAGGTCTATAAACAACCAAGGGAAAGGTCTATATTTTGGCTACCCAAGGGCCCTGGAAATTCTCCAATGACACTGTCTTAAAGATAAGGTCCTAATGAATGAAATGGTACTTAGTTAATGACAAATAACATGTTAATAACAGGTATTTACATAGTCTTATTATTTGAGAAGATTAAATTCTCAAGGCTAATTTTTTAAAGTTAGTTTTTCTTCTTTATAGCTTAATTCTAGATTTAATGTTGTTGGTATTTTTTTTTACAACACCAGAGTTCAAATGATCATATCACATTTTTTGACATAAGAATTAAATTTTGAAAATTAGCAAATTTAGATTTACTTGGCAATAAGGTTTGTGTTTCAAACAAGGTTTAAATTATACACTGTGTATATTCTTAAGGCATGAATTAAAATGAAAATTTCTCCAGCAATGGACAATGTTTTCATAAATTAAGGAAAGTTTAACTCAAAGGAAAATATACAAGTCATTGTTTGACAAAAATTAGGAGGAAGAATGGGGATTAATTTGATTGCAATAATCACTTGAAATTAGCAAAATAATAAAAGATGACTCCTCTCTGTTTTAGGATGTCTTTTAATACAATGAAACAGTATTCCATAGTTTGACCTTGAGCAAGACATTTTCCTTCTCCAGGGAAAATACAGTAAAGAAACATTATATATGTCATATCACATCATATCATATCATGTCATATCATATCACATCATATCATGTCATATCATATCACATCATATCATGTCATATCATATCACATCATATCATGTCATATCATATCACATCATATCATATCATATCATGTCATATCATATCACATCATATCATATCATATCATATCATGTCATATCATATCACATCATATCATATCATATCTATCTATCTATATATCAACCATATGGGAGAAAGTGACTGTCTTTTGCCTGTCTCTGTACCCCACAACCTTAAGATAACGCCTTCCACATAGTAAATACTTAAATTTTTGCTACCTGACTAATCCTTTGCAATAACCAGACATCATTCTAGAGAAAAAGTACTATCTGTAATCTTTGATTGATGAGATCTTTCTAATGGGTTTCCTACTGATACTGTGACTAATTTCATCCTCTCAAATTGCCCCCCCCAACAAACAAATTTGTCTCTTCTAGTCAAGTGTACTAATTTGTTCTTCTTTTTCTGTTACTATCAACTTAGAATATATTTTTCCTACCTAAAACCCTGTTAGATAGCTGAAGCACTAAGTTATGTGTACTTTATTTAATGGTTACATATATCAAGTAAAGGAAGAGCATTCCTAACTTTAAAGAGAAGAAATATTTGTTCCAAATATCTACATGGCGGAACCTGGAAGCAGACTCCTTAGGGCACAGCAGGAGATCAGCATTGAATTATTTTAAACCTGTCATGTCAAATATTTATTTATCACTTACTATTTACTGGACATTCTGCTAAGCACTGAGGATACAAAGGGGAAAAAAATCCCTGCCCTTGAAGAGCTTACATTTTAATAAGTGAGACAACATGTAAACAAATCTTATTATAGTTCCATCATTTTTCAGTTGTGTCTGTCTCTCTGTGACCCCATTTGGAGTGTTCTTGGCAAAGATACTGGAGTGGTTTGCAATTTCCTTCTATAGTTCGTTTTATACATGACCAAATGAAACAGGGTTAAGTGACTTGTCCAGGGTCACATAGCTAATAAGCATCTGAGGTCAGATTTAAACTAAGGAAGATGGCTTCCTGATTCCAAGCCCAGTGTTCTATCCACTGTACCACCTAGCTTTGAGTTCCTGTAAATAATTTGGGGGACCTCTTTTATCTATCTTATATCTGTCAAAATTTAGGCATGAAGTAATTAGTTTATTTTTTTTGGAGATTATCCTCAAGTAAAGTACAGAGGAAACATGACAAATTAAATTTATCCTTTGAATCATTTCTCATGATTGAACCAAGTGTATGTGAAACCAGCTTTTTACCCTAGGGCAGAAGTTACACATGCATTATCTATGATACTATGATATTGAGAGATAATATGGTATAATGCATAGAGTAAATGACCTGAAGACAGAGACTCAAATCCTGCCTCTGACACTTAATAGTTGTGGAATCCTAGGCAAGGGTCTTGTTGTCCTTAAATGTTTGGTAGCTCTCTAAGACCATAAGTTTTAGTTAAGTTATCATCTCTTTGAGCTTGTATACTTCTAACACTGATGAAATCAGAAATTTTGACCTTTGATAATATACAATTAAATATATGTACTATGTATTATATGCCCAATATCCAAACATCAGACTATCTTGAGGATGACGGCCTTATGCCAGGAAATAGAGTAAGGGATGATTGTGTACACAGTCAGGGGAGGTCAAGACTTGGGGGATTTCAGTATATCAGCTAGGAAAATTCCATAGCAAATTAAAACTGCATTAAATGTCAAGTTACAAGATGCAACTCAAGTGACAAAATGGAGTTTGAGAAACAGAAAAAAATAACACAGAAAAACATGTTTCCATTACACCAAAGCCACTAGATTCTAGATATAGAGGATCAAGAATTAAAGGTTGAAAGTTTTAAAGGAAAGACTTATCCAAGTGAAAGGAAAAAGAAATAGCTAATTAATGCAAAGATTGTCTGATCAGGCATTTATCTGAAAGTTTTCTATGTTTCACCAGGAGAGTCCCAAATTGAAGTTCTGTGTATGTATAAACAACAGTTTTAGAGTTCTGTAACTCTTTCATTATTCCATGCAAAATATTATCTACATATCCCTGGGGAGAAGGATGCACACATATCTTTTTTGCCCTAATCCTATCTTCAAAACATATTCATAGATATGTATTTATGCCTATGTGAAGTGTGCCGCAACAAGTATAAAAAGCCTTTTTCTACACACATACACACAAATATAATCTATTCATTTCTTAAAGGCGTAGCATAAAGGAAATTGAAATGTGTGCTCAATTTTCTAAAACATTTACATTTATTTCAGGACACTCTAAAATATATGTGTATGCTACCCATGTAGGTTATATACATTCAAATTTATCGTCTAAATGGGGCTTATGAAAAAAGACATTGATAGATCTTTCTGGAACCTTGCTCTATCTACCTGTAATGGGAAATTTTAAATTATTATTATTTCCTGGAGGTAAGTAAAAGTTTCTATGAGGCTTATCATTGCGTTCTTCCCTAAGAGAAAACAGTATAGGACCAGAAAGTTCTCACTGGTTTAAGGAAATGTTTTTAGGTCCAAAAGAGACAAAGTCATTAGCTTCCTAGGTTGCTATTGCTTAATGAGGTTGAGTACCCAAGATTACTCCCACAATCTTGACTGCTTGCCATCAAACTGTAGTTACACAAAAGATGATCATACAAAGCAAATAGTGATTAAACTTATTTATCCAAACAGATATTAAAAAGGAATTAGAGTTCTTCCGATTAGATATGCCAGAAACTACAAGGAATGAATTAACTTTCAAACTGGGGGTGAGATAACTCAGGTTAATCAACTGAGAGGCACCAATCTTACCTGATGGAAAATTACTTAAAGTCTCTATGAAAGCAAGTTAGAAATTAGGGACATTTGGAGAAGCCAGTTTTCCACTTCATACCTGTTTTCCAAAATGTTTTTTCTTCTATCAGTCTCTCCCTATAAGTTTCTCCTCAAAGTCCATATGGAACCACTCACTCCTCAAGCAGGAATGAAGAATCTTTCTCCTCTCCAAAGCTTTCCCGAAACTCTGTCTCTTACCCAGACATGCAGCTTTAAGTTATCTTTCTCTACATCAACTAGGTGTGTTGTATCTTTTTTTTATAGTTCTTTTTAAAATTTATCTATTTATTTTTAGTTTTCAACATTCATTTCCACAAGAGTTTGAGTTACAAATTTTCTCCCTGTGTCTTCCCTACCCCCCCACCCCAAGACAGTGAGCCTACTGAATACACCTTCCTCCAATATGTTCTCTACCTCCCCCATCCTCCCTAACTAAGGCAAGATGGATTTCCATACTCCAGTGCCTGTATATCTTATTTCCAAGTTGCAGGTAAAAAAATAATTTTTTTTAACATTTGTTTGTAAAACTTTGATTTCCAGATTTTTTCCCCTTCTTCCTTCCTCACCCACCCCCACTGGGAAGACAAACAACTCAATATAGGTTGTACATGTGTAGTTACACAAAACATTTCCGTAGTAGTTATATTGTGAAAGACTAACTATATTTCCCTCCATCCTATCCCATCCCCCACTTATTCTATTTTCTCCTTTGACCCTGTCCCTTTTCAAAAGTGTTTCCTTCTAACTACCCTCTCCCCCAATCTGCCCTCCCTTCCATCATCCCCTCTCTTATCCCCTCCCCCCTACTTTCCTTTAGGGTAAGATACCCAATTGAGTGTGTATGTTATTCCCTTGTTAAGCCAAATTCAATGAGAAGAAGGTTGACCTATTCCATTTCACCTTCCTGCTGTTCCCCTCCATTGTAACAGTTGTCTCTTGTCTCTTTTATATGAGATAATTTACCCTATTCTATCTCTCCCTTTCTCCTTGTGGCAATATATTCCTCTCTCACCTCTTAATTTTATTTTTTAGATATCATTCCTTCATATTCAACTCATCCTATGCCCTCTGTCAATATATACATGTACACACAGTATACACACACTCTCACGTATATTTACACACATACACCCTCCTATACATACATATACGTGTAAGTATACATATATACATATATATTCCCTTCAACTAGCTTCATACTGAGAAAAGTCTCATAAGTTACAATGATTGTTTTTCCATGTAGTAATGTAAATAGTTCAACTTTAATAAGTTCCTTATGATTTCTTTTCCTATTTACCTTTTCATGCTTCTCTTGCTTCTTGTATTTGAAAGTCAAATTTTCTGTTCAGCTCTGGTTTTTTACTCAAAAATGCTTGAAAGCCCTCTATTTCATTGAATGACCATATTTTCCTCCGAAGCATTATACTCAGTTTTGCTGGGTAGGTGATTCTTGGTTTTAATCCTAACTCCTTTGACCTCCAGAACATTATATTCCGTGACCTGTGGTCCCTTAATATAGAAACTGCTAGATCTTGTATTATTCTGATTGTGTTTCAACAATACTCAAATTATTTCTTCCTGACTGCTTGTAATATTTTCTCCTTGACCTGGGAACTCTGGAATTTGATTATAATATTCCTAGGAGTTTTCTTTTGGGGATCTTTTTCAGGAGTTGATTGGTGAATTCTTTCCATTTCTATTTTCCCCTCTGGCTCTAAAATATCAGGGCAATTTTCCTTAAGAATTTCTTGAAGGAAGATTTCTAGGTTCTTTTTTTGATCATAATTTTCAGATAGTGCAATGATTTTTAAATTATCTCTGCTGGATCTGTTTTC
>CM053588.1:91891074-91943244 GCA_028646515.1 Pseudochirops corinnae | reverse complement strand
AGGAGGAAACACCAGACAGAACGCCCGAGGAGTTAATGGGGTGTTTATTCGTCAACAGCTACATCCCGGAAGCGCGCTGTCTTCCGTATTCAGGGGAATTTATAACAATCATCAACCAATCATCTTTAGGAATCATAAACATGACCTTATATAGTAACTTATAAAGCAAGCTGGCAATCAGCATAACCCCGCCCCTAACAATCATCATCATTACTTCATTATAAAGGATCACTTTTTGGGAGCAGATATAGTAGAAAACATAGTTGATATAAAAACAAAATATAGCAATAAATATTTTAATAATAATTAGTATTTAAATAGTGCCTACTATTTGACAGGCATTGTGCTATGAGTTTTACATTTATTATCTCATTTGATCCTGAAAACAACCCTTAGAGATTAGTGTTATTATTATTCTCATTTTACAGTTTAGGAAACCAAAGCAGGCAGAGGATAAATGACCTCCCCATAGTCATACAGATAGTAAGTGTCTAAGGTCAGGTTTGAACTCAGGTCTTCCTCACTCCAGTGCAGGCAAGGGGAGAATCATTGTGAAGTGATAGCTATGATAAAAAAAAAAAAAAAAGACACATGCAATCTTTTTATTTGTATTTTTTTTTAAAGAAACTGGTCAATAATCTCAGGGGAGAAAAAAGAATGAATAGGTGAAGTATCCCTAGTGAAGCATTACTATTTCAACTACAAAAATCCATCTGTTTTCACTATTGAAGTACTGAGTTGGGATTGAATCACTTCCTAGGCTACTCAAAAGGAAGACAAATTAAGGGAATTAAATGATATTGATTTGGAATGTGTGTGATATAGTTTCTTTGTTACTTTACTTTCCATTTAAATTTTGATTAAATATTTAGTATTTTAATGTTATTCTTTGCCTAATTGAATTTTTATACTTCAGTTTAATTTAGAAATTATCAGTCTTAAACAGGGCAGGATCAAATTTAGATAAGAATAAACTTTTAAATTTCCTATAATTTGAACCCAAATTCATGTGGTGGTTTCAGGATGGGTTGATTCAGATTAGGAAAATGAGTCCCAGAGAGGTACAGTGACCTGCCCACAATCCTCATTCTTTTCCTTTCTCTTCTTTTTCATATTCTTCACTCCTTAGCCTCTTCCCAAATGCTCAATAGAATTCTTCCTTACAGCTGTGTCTTTGATTCTTTTCTACATTCTCCCTTGGCAGCTTCATGATGACTACAGTTTCAATAATGACCTCCATGCAGATGACTCCAATATCTATTTTTCCAATCTCAACCTATCTTCTGTCCATATACGTCTTTTCAAACACCTACCTGATGTCCTGCCTACTCTCAAACTATGTCCGAAGTTGAATATTATCCATCTCCAAAAACTGCTCCTCTTTTTTGTTTCAGTTTCTTTTTGTGGCACCACTGATATGTTTAACCTAGAATTGTCTTTGACTATTGCTTCTCTCATCACTCATTAGCTGCCAAATAATTTCCTATGGTATTTTTCACATCTATCTCTTCCTTTCTACTCCCAATGACATCCTCCTCTTACTAGTCTTCATCATCAGCCAGAATAATTGCAATAGCTTCACCAATGTAATGGATCTTACAGTCTACACTCTACTTCCTCCTTAATCTGGTACAAGAATAAACTTTCTCAGACCATGCTTATGCTCAAAAATATTCAGAAGTTCTATATGGTGTAATGAATAAAGTTACAACTCAATATTTGATTCTTTGCTTATTCAGTAACATAGAAAACACATTGTATGTTCAGCGAAGGGAACTAATTGTGAAATTAATGGGAAAGTAACTTTTTTTTATAGAGTTATGGGTTTATCACAGATTTACCCTCAAACTCAATCTAGGGAAGAATTAGATAATTGCAATCTATCTCTATTAATTACCCACTTTTTCTAACATTTGCAAAACAGTGTGTTATATCTACCCCTCCCTATTTCTTTTTTTTTTAGACTAGATCTGTGATTTGATTGGTGTACAGAATCCCCAATAAGGAACTTCCTTTACCAATAAAGACTGACATCTTTTCTGCAGTTTATAGTTTTACATAGTTTACCTTAGTTCAGAGAGTTTTATTATAATTTCTGACTGTTTTAAGAATCTCTCCAAATTTTATAAATGAATTGTGAAATGGCATATTCTGAGAATTGAAGAATATTAATATAGACAGAAATAGATCAAAGCATGTAAGTTTAGGGATCATTTAATTATCATTCAATACATTTTAATTTAGCCTTCTATGTGCAAGGCACCTTCTAGGCAAGAGTACAGTGATGAGAAACAAAATAATAAAATGAGAACTTATTTCCACCTATCTACTTGGAATAGACAGTTAAGAAGAAATGCTTTCTGGAGGCTTTACATATATCAGCTCATTTGATCTTGCAACAACTTTAATAGATATGCATTGTGAAAAAAATGGGTCTCCTGATTTTACAAGGAAGGAAACTCAGACTCAAGGAAACCAATAGCCCAAGGTCAGATAGTACTTGAGCTGACCCCCAAACATTGAGTAGAATTTGGGTAAGAAGTTTCCCTATGTTGTAATGAGTGAAAGCAAAAACATGGATGAACAAAGGTATTTCCATTTGATATACAGGGAAATGGAGTTGGAAGAATCTTTCCCAAGAGCAAATTGAAATGTTATTCCTTTTTGAGGCAAGGTAGTTGAGTAAAGTGTTTCATATATGCAGGTTATAGAACTCCTTTCAGATCATGATTTGGCAAATTCCAGTTTACTAACTTTTAGAGTAACACAGATATTTTACCTTTTAAAACTTCTATCCGGAAAGAACATTAACAATAAGTTTTTGTTTTATCATGACAAATGTAAATGACTTAATTATTAATGACTTAATTATTATAATCATATTCCCTGGAAAAAGATTCCCCCAGATTCTGGCATTCCATGGACTGTGTACAATCTTGGTGGCTCATGCCAGGAAGGTCACAATCTCTTTTTGGTTTGTTACTTTCACTTGTATTTGCTCTGGGGAAATCGTCATTTCTACTCATGTCTAGATTTCAACAAAGATAAGTGAATGGATGTGTTCAGCTTCTGTACAAGAATTCAAGATAACAAACATGAATTTACTTCTTCTCACAAACAATGCAAAATACTCACAGGAACCCATAAATAGACATTGAAAACCTATAAGACACTCAATGAAATCACAAGAGTCCATAAAAAATAGAGAAAACACATAAAGCACTCATATGGTACATAAACTCCCCTTGGAAATGAAATAAATTTGCAAGTAGGGCAACCCCTTGACCTTCTAGTGATTCCTAGTTCCCCACGGGCTCATTGTGTCCCTTCTTGTTTTGAATTTTTCCAAAAGTAAATACACTTTTATATTGATGGACAGGTAACCCCATTCCCATTTGATGTAGAGTATCTTAAACTTACTGTCATAATATGTGTGTGTAGGTTGGAGTGAAAGGGAAAGAATTACTAAAATGCTGATATCTTGATGCCCGATTGTATGTCTTTAATTCTTAGTGCTTCTCTAGCACTATGGACTTTGTGGGTAGTCTTCTTTTTCCTTTTAGTGGAATACTTCTCAAGGAATTCTTCTTTTCTTTAGAAGGTCTCTGAACTTTTGATCAATGAGGCTACTTTCAGAATATTCACCAAATGTGATACAGCCCAAGATATCTCCCTTCTCTAGCAAGAGGAATAGATTCCATAATTACACTGTGTACAAAGTATTCTGCTCCTCTACACTAAAGGCTAGAGTTCTGTAAAATTATCCATGAATTTCTCTCTTGAGCCACAAAAGCAAGAAGATTAGCTTTCTCCCTTTACTTCTATCATAGATCCAACTGCTTTCATTTCTGGCTTGGGAAAAGTCCAATAAAAAAATTCTCTTAGGGCAAATGGGCAAGAAACCTGTAGACCAGTACCTTCAAGTTCCATTTGCTCCTATCCCAGTCATCATTGCTGATTTCTGGGAGGACTATACTGTGAACATATAAGGAACTCCCAACCACAATCTGTCACCTCTGCTCTACTCTTGTCAATTTTCTGAACAGAGAAAAGTGAAAAAGAAAAAAAAAATTGGCAAAAGGGACTAGCATGTTTTTTAGGTCATATTAAGCTAGTTAGAAAGGCAGCTCCTTACACCAGGACCTGACCTCCTAAGCCCTAGTCAACCAATACTCCACTTCAGTGTATAGTTTATTTATTGTCCATGAGCCTTGAGATTTTAAATAAAGACTGATATAAGAAAAGACTTTTTTTTTAACAATTAGACTAGACTAAAAGTGGGAGAAAATTGATTCTCCTTCATTAGAGATCTTCAATGCTTGTACATGTTGGATCAATAAGCACAAGTGACACTTGTTTCAGGATAAAACACACACTTTTCTATTTGATATTTAGAACTGCTTTTCCCAAACTGGCCCCAGCTTACTTTTCCAGTCTTACTCTATATATTATTCCCCTTCATTCCCTCTGTAGTCCAACCAAACTGGTCTTCTTTCTATTCCACACATGACATTCCATCTCAAGTCCCCAGGTCTTTTTCCTCTAGTTCTTTGTCACAATAAAAATTGTTCCTATACAAATCATTTTGTATTTGGAGATGTTTCCCCTTGGTTTTGGATCTTTTGGGGCATATGCCCAGTAGTGATATTCCTGAATCAAAGTATTACTATTTAGTGGCTTTGGGGGTTTCATTCCTAAATTGCTTTACAAAATGGTTAGCTCAATTCACAGCTCCAACAACAGTGGATTAATGTACCTGGCCATCCTTAATACTTCCGACAGTAGTCATTTTCCTTTTTTTTGCCATCTTTTTAAAATTGGATGAATGTAAGGTAGAAAACCTGTGTTTTAATTAGAACTTTTTTGTGATTTGGCTTTATTTATATATTTGTTTATAGCCTGAGTTTCTTCTTTGGAGAGCTGCCTGTTCATATCTTCTGATTATTTATTTACTGGGGAATGACTCATAAATCCTCTGTATACCATATATATATATATATATATATATATATATATATATATATATGATCTTTATAAGAGAAAATTTCAGCAAAAATGTTTTCCCAGTTCAATTTCTCTTCTCATTTTGACTACACAGTGAAAGGTAAGGGTAAAGTAAAAGTAAAGAAAGGCTAAGGAGTATGGATGTGTATGATGACCATATATATGATGTGTGTCCATATGGATCTGTCTGCAAACAACTCACTAGGAGTCTCTTCTGTAGTAGACTTTCTGGGGTCCCTCTGCCCCACTAATGGAATGCTCCCCTCTTCTATGAGGTCGCTAGGCAGATATGCAGGAGGAGTATAATCTTGTTTGTTGATGCCCCCATTGGTCCTATGAATAACTAAGGAAAATTCAGGGCAGTTAATTAGAAAGTCTTGTTTGTGACTCCCTGTTTGTTTGTGCCTCTGGACATGGTCCTAGGATGAAGCCTTAATGAATAATTAGCCTTAGGCTGGAGTAGGGAGTGGTGGAGACCAAAGGAGGGTCCTTGCATTCTGGTTACTTAAGAATTTCTGCTATAGGGAATATAAGCCTTGTAAGTTTCTTGTACCTTGGCTCTGTATGAAATGGTTCTGTAATAAACAGACTATCGAATACATCCCCATCTCTCTCTTTACTCAACTGGTTGCTAGGCCACCAACGGTGCTGGTCACAGCACTCTTCCACCCAGCCTTCTCCAACAAAGAATTGGATTCCTGCCAGGAGAGGAGTAGGAGACTGGAATCAGAATCTTGCCACTCTGCTCTCCTTAGAGAAACAGTATTGGGATAGAAATATCTGTTGTTGTTTAATCATTTCAGTCATGTCTGACTCTTTGTGGCCCTGTTTGAGGTTTCCTTGGCAAAGATACCTAAGTAGTTTGCCACTTCCTTCTCTAGCTCATTTTGCAGGTAAGGAAAGTGAGGTAAATAATATTGTGTGATTTGCCTAGGGTCACACAGCCAGTAAGTGTCTGAGGACATATTTGAACTCAGATCTTCTTGACTCCAGACCTGACTTTCTATTTACTGTGCCACCTAGCTGCAGAAATGTCTATCTTCCCCCAATATTATTACTCTAAGGAAAATAATTGTTAAATTCAAGATGAGTTCCTGATTACTTTTTCTTAATGAGGAAGAGTAGCCCAGCTATATATCCCAGGCTTGACTCTCTTCCCACCAAATGCTAGTTCTACAATGAACATACACGTTGTGTTGTTCTTGGCCTCACCTGGCTCCCTTGATGCTTGATCCCTTTCCCTTCCCCTTCCCTTTCCCCTTCCCCTTCCCCTTCCCCTTCCTCTTCCTCTTCCCCTTCCCCTTCCCCTTCCCCCATTCTGCTCTAGCCAGACATCTTCTTCCTGTTTCCTCTCAGAAGTTGGCTGCAGCCCCCCCCCCAAAGGTTTTCCCCCAGGTGAAACTTAAAATGTATACTAGCCAATCCCTGCTGTAAACCTCTGATTATGCCATCTCTGACCATTAAGAGTCAGGGGACCCTATATATATCAGTGATCTCCCTTGTTCAGGCCTGTTTGATTTGGGCAAGGTAAGATGTATCCCCGAACAGCCGCGCTAAATAAAATACACTTACAAAATTTGCACTTGCAGTCTCACTTGCTTCTTTTGGCACAACAGTAGCAAAAAGCAATGTTATTTTATCCAACTACATAGCAAACAGAAAGCAGATGAATTATACTAATGAGACTATATAAGAAACAAAACAGAGTGAATAAGTCATACCATTGGAAGAGAGAGAGAGAGAGAGAGAGAGAGAGAGAGAGAGAGAGAGAGGTCTGCTGGGGATAGGGACAAGATTGAGGGGCTCTACCTGTTGGCTTCTTCCCAGTCTTTCCCTCCCTTCAGAGACCAGATGAGAGTCTAGAATCATGTCTTCTTTCTTGAAACCGGAAGCCAAAAGAATAGGATCTCTCTGCTACTAAGCTCTCAGAGGATGGAGGAGACCTGGAAAAGCCTCCTGCAGGAGATGAGATTTCCTTCCCTGAATGGAAGATTCTTGAATTGAATTGAGATTCTTCCACCAGTTAGTTTACTCTCCTAAAGTATTTCACAAGATCTTTGACCTGGAATGGATCTTGAGAGGATTCAAACTGGAGTTAATCTGAAGGTAGCTCAGGAAGTTGACCAGGAATGAGAGGAATTATAGTTGTTGGGAAAGTAACAGAAAGTATGTAATAAAATAATTGATTGAAGGAGTAGTGATTATTTAGCTTGGAAAAAAGGCTAAACAGGAACATGGCAGTTGTGTTGAAACATTTGGGTGGCTGTGCTGCAAGGAGTCTTTAGAGGTAGTGTATTTTAAGTGGACAGACCACAGGGAATCCAGTTATGAGACCAAAGTTTGACTCCCAGATCTGACACTAAGTGGTTAATGACCCTGGGCAAGCGCCTTCACTTGTTGGAGACTCGATTTACTTATCTGTAAAATAGGGATAACAGATATTTACCACACAGAGTTGTGGGATTCTTAAAAAATGCTTTGCAAACCTTAAAGCAGGGTAGTTTCCTGGTCCATCCCCTACTTCAGTGCAGAAAATATGTAAATAATTAATCAGCTCTCCATCAAGCATCCACACTACTATGCGCTAGACTCCAGAGAACAAATCCAAAAATGAAACATTCTTTGCTCTCAAAGAGCTAAATTCTATGTGGAGAGAAAAACGGTATTTGCATCCATATAAAACAAATCCAAGATAGTTTATGAAAGAAAGCCCCTAGAAACTGGGAAAATCAGGAAAAGCTGCAAGTGGAGAGTGATGCTTAACCCGAGTTTTGAAAACTACGTGTTCCAAGGCGTGGAGTGAGAGCATTCCAGGCACTAGAGAGAGTGCAAAGGCCTGGAGATGGGAGAGCAAGGATTGGGTGTAAAGCACAAGAAGCAACGAAGTGCAAGGGCTCTCACCTTTATCAAGAGAACCGAAATCATGATGATTTAAAACCACATATGTAGATTTTTTTTTAAAGCGAGCTCTGGGCAATTTCACGGATTGGTTGCTTTTTTTATGTTACCACTTGTTAGAATGCTTGGATTCCTCCTTAAGAAGCAACAGTCGGATCACTCCGCCTTTTACAGAGGCGGGTTGCCTCCGGTCCTAACGTCGGTCTGTGATGGGCTAAAGGATGTAAAAACCAGGAAAGGTTGTGTCTTTTTTTTTTTTAAGCACCGAGTCTCCGCCCAGACTAACCCCCGGTAGCAAAAGGAGAGGCGGGCGCACAGGCCAGCTGGTTCTGAAGCCCAGGCGCTTCTCCAAGGAATTTGGCCCCACTAAGAAGAAGGGGGCAGGGTAGGCGAGGGGGAGGATCAGAGTGCAGGAGAGCGGGAGAAACGTGCGGGCAGGCCCTCGGCATCAGCAGCGGCTGCGGCTGCCCCACCCCCCGGAGAACCTGGAGGAAGATTGGAGGAGGAGGAGAAGACGGAGGAGGAGGAGGAGGACAATGTGGACCCCGCTCCAGAATTCCGTGGAGGTGGCGTTGCGCAGGAACCCTCACCGCCTGTGCGCGGGGACCCTGGGGGTGGCGGTCAGCCTCTTCGTGCTCGGCTTTCTTTTCGGTAGGCGCCTGCAGGCAGAACGCTTCCCCCGCTGGGCAGCAGCTCCCGTTTCCCCCATCATCCCCTAGGGCTCACCCTCTTTCTTCCTCCCGGGGTAGCGAAGTAGGGGAAAGGGCTAGCTACGGGTTGAAAGGAAGAGTCAGCCCTAGGCTTACAGTGGGGCAGTTGTAGGCTTTCATTCTCCCTCCCCTCTCTGCCCCACAAGGGGGATTCTTGCATCCTTAAACTCTCCCCAGCTACTTGTGTCAAAGAATTACTAATTACACTCGGCTGTATAGTGCTTCTTCTGGGAGGCGGGGTCGTGTAGTGGAAGAGTCTGAGTGCTTCAATTCCAGTGCTGGTTCAGATACCACCTGTGTGATTTGGGGCATGCCAGTCACCGTCCTGGGCCTTGGAGACTATCCCTGAAGCCGTCCCATTCTGTCTCTGGGTTCGTGATGCCTCTCGACCCTGCAGTCCACAGGGAGCTCCCTCAATTTTAGCACCTGTGCATTCGAGGCCCAGTCTGCTTTTCAGGAATACCTAGGGTAGATGCCATACCTAAGGAGCACACACACAGAGAGGTCCTTTTTGCATTCACAGATATATTAATTAGCACCAGTATTTCGAGGTTATGAAAATGTGTGCTTGGCAGCTTGCTTTCTTGCATGCTATGTATTGGTAGCACTCCAGGTCATTGCAGGCACCTATCAAATCTCTTTCAACCAGTTTTCCTAATTGCTAGTAAAGGGAATTCATAAGGAACTGCAGGAATTTTTCCCTGACTTTTAGGAGCCTTTAGTGCTCCAGTCCTTTTTTATTGATGGTACTTAACATTAAGTAAAAATACCAAAATTCCAAAGTACCTCTCTTTTTCTCCTGGGATATCTTCTTGGCTGTGACTCAAAATTACAGACTTTCAGTCATAGAATGTTAACTCCGAAGGGTACTTGCTGATTAATGGAATGGTGGACTTTAGTCACAGAAAGCTCTAAGTTCATATTCCACCACCTACAGTGACTAACTTTCTGACCATGGTCAAGTTGCTTGTCCTTTTTAAGCCTTAGCTTCTTCACCTACAAAATAAGATTAATATTACCTGCAATACCTATTCCACAAGGCTGTATGAAGCTTGGGTAAGCTGGCATTTGCAAAGGAAAGTGCCATATAAATGCTACATTATCATTATTTAGTTCAGTACCCTCATATACATCTTAAATCTGGGATAGAACAGCTTGATAGTTTGATTAGCACCTAATACACAATATTGCACACAGTAGGCACCTAATTAATGGTTGTTGAATAGAATTGTACTGAATTGACTTCAATTTAGAGTGAACCAAGCTAGACTTAGGGGAACACAGTCTAGGTCTGAAGCATGAGCTCCATTTCTTCAGCCCTCCACCTGCCTTACTGTAACAGTGAGGTTTGCAGTTATTTTCTAATGTCATAATCTCTTGGTTCCCCAATTATAGATAAGATTTTAAATACAAATTCTTGCCAGGATAACAAATGCATATTCTTACTAGGATATGAGAAATAGCCCCCCTGCTCCAAAATGATACCAGATTGTCATCTGAAAGCAAGTTTAGCTAAACTGATTTAGGATAGAGACACAGTTCAGAAAATGAGAGGTCGCTCATCCCTCTGGTAGCAGTCACCATCAGTAAGCACTGATCAAGCACCTACTATGTGCTAGGAGCACTGTGCTAAGCATTGAGGATGCAAATTCGTTAGATTGCCAATTTAGACCTTGCTTCCTGTCCTGATTCTGCTATTAAATATCTCTGTGATCAACCATTGCTGACTACTGAGCCACCCATTTCTCCCTCTTTGTGCCTCTTTCTCCATCTGTAAAATGAGAATGTTAAACAATATTATCCCTAAGTTCTAAAACCTTTTAGCCATAAATCCTAAGATTTAAAGTCAGCCCAGTTCAAGAATAAAATACCTGTTTGATCCAGAAGAAATTTAAGATTAAGCTATACTGCCGTACCCCTTTCTGTAATCCTTGTGTGCTAAAATTATGAGCTTATCAGAATTCCTTAACTGTGAGGTTTGATGAAAGGTTAATTGACAGGTGATGTTGTACAAATGCATTATGTAACTCCAGGCTAGAGTGGCAGCCTAGTCAGCATATCTGTCTAAAAGTGCTTATTGACATTGAATAGAACTTTGAACAGTAGATCAGTTGTACAGTCTTAGCCTTATTTCATAGCCAGTTGTTTACAGAATTCAAAATTGTTGCTTTGAGGAGAATACTTATTAAAAGTTTCAGTAAAGCAATTCAAATTCCCTAAATAATCTAATGATGAACTACTATGTGATTTCTTTTCATATATTTTACTTAAAAGCAAAAAATAAATGCATTGCAAATATCATACAATGTTTGGGGAAAATTAGAGAATGGAATCATGAATAAAAATAATTAATTTTACCAAATAAGTTAATCAATGGCAAAATCATGAAATTTTTAAAAACTGCCATCTCTTCTTCCCTCCCCCTCATCCACCTCTCCTTTTGGTGCTTCTCTGTTTCTCTCCCCACTTTGACATCTGGTACTCTTACACCTGCTGGGCCCACCACATGGGTACCCTTCAAACAGACTTCCCTATTCTTGGGAATTTTACAGCCTAAGAGTCATATACCTCCAACTCCCTACCAGAGGCTATCTGATGCCTTTTATCCTATACCTTCAAAAGCTCAATCCTTTGGTGTTGGCTAATCTGATAATTTAATCTGTGCTAATTTAGCTGTTTTGAACCTCACTTGAAAAATGAGGATGATAATACTGGTACTTTTTTTACCTCCTAGTATCATGAAGAAAGGACTTGCCAAGCCTTAGAACAGTATTAAAGTATAATTTAATTATAGCTATTTTTTTTAATTTTATGAATTGCCTTTGACTTCGACTTTTCTCAAGAAATAATATCTCCATAGGAGTTACTCTGAGTGCCCTCACTCCATTGACATCAACAGAATTCAGTAACTACCTTGGGATGACACTCCTTATGCAAATTCCTTCCCCAAATTTATCTCATGAGAGATATCTAGTAAACACAATGTTGTGATAGTCAACAAAACATTATTCTTTTTCACCAGCATTCTAACTGGAACTTTGAAAGTAAAAACTGAAAAAGCCTGTTCTATTAGTTCTACTTTGACTGTGAGGCAGCCTCTTACTCATACTGGATCTAAGTGATCCTAACCAAGTCAGGGTATTTCCATGTCTAGTAGTTCCCTACATTCATAAAATTACAGGTACAGTCCCTATATACTTCCTTGCCTACCCAGCACGGGTGAGAGAAGATAATAAATTACATTTTGTTCATGCTAAGTCTGAACTGCCCATAGAACATCAAGTTGGAGCTGTCCAGTAGCTAGCAATGTGGGACTGTAGATGAGGAAAGACACTGGGGCTTGAAACATAGATCTGAGAATAATTTTCATAGAGAAAATAATTAAACCCATGGGAAGAGATGAGATGACCAAGAGAGGGTATATAATGGAAAGAGGATTCAGGAAGAGTTATCCATTTGTTCTCTTCTCAGCCCTTCTTCCATTCTCTTCTCCTCCCTCAATCCTTCCAGCCATTCTCTGCTGTTCTCCTCCCCTCCCCTAAGAGCTTTAATGAGTAAAGCACTGCATTCAAATCAGGTCTCCTACACAGGAGACTCTAGGCAAATCATTTAAATTCTTTCTCAGTTTCTTCAATTGCAAAATGGACATAAGAACAGCACCTGCCTCCCAGGGCTGTGAGGATCAAAAGAGATAGTATTTGTAACAGGCTTAACAGAGTGCCTAAAATGTAGGAAGTGCTTAGTAAAAGTTTCTTTCCTCCCTCCATGCTTCTTCATTTCACTGTTCATTGTTTCTTATGCCACATTAATATTCTATTTCATAGCCATTTCCTACTTGTTGAGTATCTACTTTGTTTCCAGTTCTTTGCTACTACTACTAAAAGTGCTGCTGTAAATATTTTAGTGTCTTAATATATATTGAATCCATTTTGTGAAGTCATAAGCATAGAAGTAGTATCTCTGCTGCAGTATATAGACATTTTTATCACTTTCTTTCTATAATTCCATATTGCTTTCCAGAATGGTTGGGCAAACTCTCAGCTCCAAACCAAATGCATTAGTGTCTGTGTCTCTCCACAATCTCTCAAACATTGACCATTGTTGGTTGCAAGGTGAAGCCTCAGAGTTGATTTGATTTTTATTTCTCTTATTTTTTTGCGACCTGGAGCATTCTTTCATATAGTCGTTAATAGTCTCTTTTAAGAACAGTTTGTTTATATCTTTTGAACTATTTTTCGTTGGGGTTAGTTTTTTAAGTCATAATTCTATTGATTGTGTCTGCATATGATATGTATATAAGAGATGTGTGTGTATGTGTACAGTTGTATATAGATATAGCAATATACACACAAATGCATAATGAAAATTTCTCAGGTGTTTCATATAAAAATGTTTTTCTAAGTGAACCACTTACTTTTTTAATCCTAAATATTAATTTTGTTTGGGCAAAAACTTATAAACTTGAAATCTTATTTTTTTTTCCTTTGCAATTGTATCTATCTCTTTTTTGGTGAAGAATTGTTACCCTACCCAAAGCTATGAAAAATATATCATCTATTTCTCTTTGAATTTTTTTAATGGTATAGTTTTTAATATTCAAGGCAGTTAGGGGGCACAGCGGATAAAGTGCTGGGCCTGGAATCAGGAAGGCACCTCTTCCAGAATTCAAATCCGGCCTCAGACCCTTACTAGGTGAGTGACCTTGGGCAAGTGACATAATTCTCTTTGCCTCACTTTCCTTATCTGCAAAATGAATTGGAGAAGGAAAGGGCAAACCACTCCACTATCTTTGCCAAAACCCCAAATGAAGTCTCAAAGAGTTGGATGTACTGAAAACAACTATACAACAACTGTAATAGTCAAGTCATATATTTATTTGTAATTTATTGTAGAATATGGTATAAGATGGTGGTCTGTAGTCTTTCTATTGATTTACTTTTCTTTATTTTTAACCAATACCAAATAGTTTTGATGATTATCACTTTTATATGTAGTTTGAGATCTATAAGTTTTATTTCCCCTTAATTCTTATCTTTCTTTTATATTATCTCTTGATATCTTAGTTCTTCTGTTTCTGCAAATAAAATTTGCTATTACTTTATCTAGCTCTGTAAAGCATCCTTTTAGTAGTTTGATTGGCATAGCATTAAATCTTTAAATTAACTTGGTGGAGTAGCTAGGTGGTGCAGTGAATACAGCACTAGCCCTGGAGTCAGGAGGGCCTGAGTTCAAATCTAGCCTCAGACACTTAACACAAAAAACTAGCCATGTGACCTTGGGCAAGTCACTTAACCCCAATTGCCCTATCTTCCCCCTCCAAAAAACAAAAAAAAAAAATTACCTTGGTAATGTCATTTTTATTCTATTAACAAGGCACAGCCATAAACTCTGAATATTCGTCTAGCTTAAGTGAACATTTTGTATTTATTCTATACTGGTACTGTGTGTGCTTTGATAGATTAGTTCCCAAATATTTTGTTCTTTGTAATTATTTGGAATACGATTTTCCTTTTTGTTATTGTCTTCTGGATTTCGCTATTAACATGTAAAAATACTTTGAATTCTGTGGATTTATTTTGTAGTCTTAGCCCAGTGCCTGATATGTAGGAGGCATTTAATAAATATTTATTAAGTGATTGATTTAACTGTGCTGAAGCTATTATTTGGGGATTTCCTAGGGTTTTCTAAGTAAATCATCATGTCATCAGCAAATGAGTATAGCTTTGTCTCATCTTTCCTATCTTTATTAATCAATAAATGTTTATTGAGCACCTACTATCTGACAGATACTATGCCAAGTGCTAGGGATACAAAAAGAGGCCAGAGACAGTCTCTAACCTCAAGTAGCTTAAGTTTAAAAAAATACTTTATTTATTTCAACATTCATTTTTTAAAATGTTGATTTCCAAATTCTTTCCCTCCCTCTGGCACCTCCCCCATTTAGAAAACAAGCGGTATAATATCAATTATACAAGTGAAGTCATAGAAAACATATTAAGGAGCTTACTTTTACTTTCATTGAGAAAGGAATTATTCTGTCTTTTTATGGCTTAGTGGGTATGATAGTGGAAAGGACAACAGACAGTCAGAAAAAAACTGAATTTCAGTTTTAACTATTGTACCTTGGGTAAGACCCTTCACCTTTTCTCTGTGTGTATGTATATGTGTCTATATCAATCTCCTCATTCCTAAAAGGCATGCGTGCTATATTATTTCATTTGTTCATTCAGTAAGTACTTAATGCATGCCTTCTCTGTGCCAGGTATCATTTTACCATTGGCTTGCAGTGAAATAATGTACTTTAAAATGTTTCCAACTGTAAAGTACCATATAAAATGAGGTATAATGGTTACACAATCTTTCTTCACCTGTGTAGATACTGAGTCCTTTTGATAAATAGCAATTACAGTGTCTCTGCTCCACACCCACCTGACAATTGATCATTATCACTACCAGAAACACCACTGCCAAGGTCAGTTTGCTAAACTGTTATAAAAGTCAATTTGAAAGGGCAGTGGTTGATATCTTGCCCAATTTCTACCCCAAACCTTGTCTGGAGAACAAAGATCTTGTCTTTGTGGCCTATTTATTCAATTCCACACTCAGAGTACTTTTGTTTCTTCAGATTTTAAAAGGCCTTATCTATAGATAATTATTATAGGCTATGAAAGAGCTCAGAATGCTTACTGGAGAGTTGTTGTATTGATCAGATAATGTAACTCCTTGGGGACAAGCTGTTCAAAACCTGCTTCTTCTGAGTCTTTCTTTTCAAATATCTAAATAACTATATTTCTACACCTAATAAAAGAAGGGGAAGGGAAGCAAAATCCTTCCTGTGTGAGCTTCTAAGGATCTCTTTAATAACAACCTATTTTTCTTTTCTCTATATATTTTTAAGAAAAGGAAGAATGTGGTTCCTTATACTTAGTGAACAAATATTTATACTTTGTGAACAACCTTAGGAAAATCTACCATTTTGAGAAATATTTGAATTTTTAAAAAATTCTATCTACATTAACTTTTACTTCTTATACTACCATTTAAAAATAATTATCTATTTTATTCTGAACTTAAGAAATAAAACAAGCATTTCCATAACATAGTATAATAGAAAAAAAAAGATGATTGTACCTGAAACTGCACATCTATTATGTACAACTTGTTATGCCTTTTAAATATGTTATGAAGCTATCATGTAACTTTTTCCCCCTTTTTTTCCCTCCCTCTCTCTCCTGCCCTAGAGATGGTTACCATTGGACCCAAAAATGTATATGTATATGTGTGTAAACACACACACACACATGTAGAACCATTCTTTTAGATATTCCTTTCTCTAGATGCAGATAGTAGCTTCCTTCATATGTCCTTTGTAGTTAATTTGGGTATTTATAATAGTCAAAATGCCTTAGTCACTCAAAGTTGTTCTTAAAACAATATTAAAATAATACCTTTGACCCAGAAATACCACTACTAGATCTGTTTCCCAAGATGATTAGGGAAAAAGCAAAAGAAACTACATTTCCTAAAATATTTATAGCAGCTCTTTGTGTGGTGATAAAAGACTGGAAATTGCAGGGATGCCTGTCAATTGGGGAATGGCTTAAGAAGTTGTATTATATGATTGTGATAGAATAGTTGTTCTTTCTCGAAGAGAATCAAAATGATATTATGCTAGAGTCAAATTTCAGTGTGTCCGACTATGACTGATCAGACCAATACAAACTTGGAATGCTCTATAATAGGTTCATACTGTTATGCTAGAAGAAATCATGAGCTTGATGATCTTAGAAAAACATGGATAGACTTGCATGAAATAATGAAGAGTGAAATTAGCAGAAGCAAGAGAATAGTACATAAAGTAATAGCAATATTGTTTTATAGTACCATTTTACTTCATTTGTACAACATTGGATTTGGAGCCTGAAGATCTGGGTACCAGTTCCCGTTCATTCACGTATTGTTGCACTGATATTTGGCAAGTCACTCAACATCTCTTAGTCTGTTTCTTCATCTGTAAATTATTAATGGTCACTGAAATCCTTTTGTGTTTTTTTTTTATCTTTCATTGTTCTTGGCTCCCTCTACTGAACTTTGAGGGTTTTTTTTTCTTAAGATTATGCCTGAATTTAATAAAATGCATTTGTCTTGGGGGAGGGGGTTGGGGGGTAGGTCATTGATGATTATATTTAACTTTTGAAATATTAACTAACATCCTCAAAATAATTCTTTAAGTTGTATCATTGTTATATTAGTCAGAAGTCAGAGGACAGCTGATGTCATGGCAGTTGACTGAGTTCAAGTGACTGATCATAACAAGGGAGAATGTGAATCTTTCTGGCATTCAAGATAGGAGAGAGCCTAGTTGCTTTTCAGTTTGATTTCTTCAATTCCAGTATTTAAGTGACACTTTACTACCAGGTAACTAATTCTGCTTGTTTCCCTGCTGACTATATAAGCAGAATTAGACTATCACTTTCTATCAAATGCCTTATAAAGAGAGCTTATAGCCTGGTGATTTATGGCAATCTTTTGTTCAGTGGGTGTTTTGAAAGCTTAGCTATTATTACATGATTTCCTTTTGGAATGTAGGAGTCTTTTTACATATAAGTTTCTCTTAACACCATGAGACAAATGAAATGTACTTTATTTTGGCAGAAATGAAGAATCCACAGTTTCTTTATCTTTCTAGTCTTGTTTTTAGCCATCTTAATCAATTTGTTGTATACACTTTGTTCTCCATCCCCTCCCTCTGATACCTTAAATTCTGCTTGTCAGAATCCTCAGACACATTTCTTCATCCCTGTATATGCTATACACAGTAGATAAGAGACTGGAATTATAATTTCATTAGTATAAGGGTGGTTGAGGAGACTCCCTTTCCCAATGCAGGACAGCACCTTCTCTACAATTTAGAAGATTAGACGGTTGCCAGCAGGACAAGTAACTAGCTAACTCCTCATTTAGTAATGAAGCATTAAGTAATGATTATGAAACTTATTGGCCAAAGAATTTTAGATTTAGAAAGTAGAAATAGACAATGCCACTTTCTTTCTTCACCATGACCAGTGTCCCTCCCAAGGGCAATATCATCTGTTCTCTGACTCTTTGTCCTACCCAACACTCTGAGGTCCCCTAAGAAACCCCATATCATTTCACTGTAGTGTGAGATGCTCTCCATAGATGCCCAAAATTCTCCCAAGAGAAGACTTCTTTTCACCTAGCAAACTTTTTCTAAACTAAACCAACCAATGAATGTTCCATTGCCCGCTGAAAAGCCATAACTCCTTCTCCATGTAAATTCATTTCAGAGGCATCCTTTCTCCCAATTTGGAGGTATGCTACCCCAAATTCTAGTGCTACAGTCCTAGACTCCTCTCCTCTGCTGCATATATCCCCATCATGTTAAAGATTTTTCCCTTCACTTCAATAGCTAGTCAATAAAAATGTATTAAATGCCTGCTATGTGCCAGGCACTCTGATAAGCACTGGATTAGATTATAGGAATCATCAAACTTTTACCATTCATTTGTGGACTTAGTAAATGGTATATTACTAAACTCTTTCTGTCTCTTCCTTTCCCTTCTCTTATGCTACCTCCTACTCAGCTCTTCTTTCCCATGAAAGATATTGATTCATCCTCATGATTTATTTATTCCCCAACTTGTTAACTGAAAAACCACTCAATTCTCCTATAATTTTAGTGGGCATTTCTTTTATCTTTCTGGGACTAGAGGGCCCAAAGATAAAAATTGCTTCAGAAACCCTAGTGTCCAATTCCAAGGGTAGGCAAATTGGAACAGAAATACCTAGACCTGTTTCATATGCTTCCCCTTCATACATTCTATTTCCCACCAAACTAGATTTCTAGCCTGATCTTGAACCCCAGTGTCCATCTCTTCCCTCCATGCATTTACATAAACTGTACTCTATGCTTATAATATATTCCCTCTTCATCTCGACCTCTCAGAATCTTCATCTTTTCGCAAAGGCTTCAGTCAGTAACTACCTCCTCTATGAAGCCTTTTCTGAAATCTTCATTTCTTAGTGTTTTCCCCCTACTCAGTTTTTCTTCTTCTGTACTTATTTGGGTACATGTTGTATTTCTCCTCTTCCCTCCCTCAACCATGTAAATTGATTGTAGGTTGGGACTTGTTTTTGTCTGTTTAATTCCAGATTCTAGCACGTATACATTAGTCAGTTATTTGTTTATTGGATTTAGATGAAATTCATCAGAGGTTATATGTCATAATGAAATCATTTTATGGATTCACCATAAAATGTCAAAGATCATGAGATGTGCTTTGAAGAAATCATGTAATCTACCACCTCTAGTATTTTAGAATTGAGGAAAATGAATCCCATGAAGACACTGTGATTTTCCCAGAATCATATAACTAGTAACAGAGCGTATGTTCTTTTCAGTTCACCACTTCGGGGAGAATGGTATAATGGAAAGGTTACTGGATTTGAATTTTTTTATTTAACTTTAACCATGGTTCTGTTACTTATTACTTGTGCAGCCAGGTGCAAATCATTCGCCTTTTTTTGGATCTCAGTTCCTTCATCTGTAAAGTAAAGGGATTGAACCAGTTTGTCTTTGAAATTCCTTATAAATCTATATATTCTTTGATCCTATTGGGGTTTTTTACATAGATTTCTGAAAATGGTAATTCTGAAGAGGTCAGTTAGCCAAAATATTTATTGAGAACACACACTCTGTTCCTAGAATTGTATGTATATGGAAAGCTAAGTGACCCAGTAGATAAGAGTGCTGGACTTAAAGATTTGAGTTCAAATCCCACCTCAGATACTTGGTAGTTGTGTCACATAGGCAAATCCCTTAACTTCTCTCAGGCTCAACTGCCTTATCTATAAAATGGCATCATCCTCATCATAACAATACCAACTTCTTTGGGTTGTTGAGGATCAAAGGACATAACGTGTAATGCTTCACAAACCTTAAAACTAGCTATTATTTATATTATCACTATTTTATGGACAAAATGAAGGGTTCAGGAGGATAGAAAGATCTATGAGACTTGGTTGGGGCTTGACTTTAAGGAAACTGCCATCCTGGAGAAAAGACAAAAAGAAGCAATTCAGTAATTGTGCAAGATAACATTGAATTGATTGTAGGGTTTTCTTTTTCCTTTGAAATTCTGCCTCAGTTTGATTTCTATTCAATAAGTTGATCACTGAATTAATACGAAAAGGGCTAAGCCTTGGGTTCCCATTGTAAATGCACTTAAGACTTGAGAGAATGGGAGAGACTAATGGAGGCCACATAGTGGGTGACACATTTCTGAGAGGTTTATTTGAGCTGTTAGAAATGAACAGGGTATCATGTATAGGTGCCATGAATATTAGAGGACTTCAATGTTGTTGTTGTTTTGCTAATGATGAAGTTGCTTATTTGTTAGTGAGTGGAACATTTCTAAGTTCAGTCTCCATGATGATATTTGGTGGCTTCCCAGGGCTTTAGAGTGAGGCACACCATATGCTATTGTCCTTAACTGGCACAAAAGTACTAGGTACATGATGTAAAATTGTTGGGTAGATCACATTTCAGAATGTATTTTGAATACACTTATTGACTTGGATTCTTTTTTAAAATTACTTTTTTTGTTAATTTGAACTTGACAAACATTGATAAATATGAGTATTTCCATATACAAAGAACATTAGAAAAATAGACTTGCCTGTGAAACCATAAATCCCAGTTATGTACAGATTGCATTTCTTTTCAAAATTAGATGATTTGAGCACATTGATTTAAAGTCTGTTCTGCTTCTCTACTTCTGAATCTCCTTCAATTTTCTTATGTGCATTTTAAATACTATGTTGTTCAGTCATTTTGGTTATGTCTGACTCTCATGACCCAATTTGGAGTTTTCTTGGCAAAGATACTAGAATGGTTTGCCATTTCCTTCTCCAGCTCATTTCATAGGTGAAGAAAATGAGGCAAAAAGGATTAAGAGATATGCCAGGGTCACACAATTAGAACATGTCTGATCCTTGATTTGAGCTTAGGTGTTCCTGACACCAGGTTTGGCACTCTATCCACTGTGCCATCTAGATACTTGTTATGTGCTAAAATAACCCTCTTTTTTTTGGATTGTTGTTCTTCCGTTACCTACTTGATCTCCTCCCCAATTAGGGAAACACAGTTATATCAAATAAGAACATTCAAGCAAAATAAATCCATATATTGGCCATATCTGAAAATATGTTTCAGTTTATACCTTGGGACCCCCATCTCTTTGTCAGGTGGTGGGTGGCATGCTTCATACTTACTCCTCTGGAGTTGTGGTTAGTCACTCTGTGTGTGTGTGTGCATGTGCGTGTGCGTGTGCATGTTTTAATGTATTGGCCTTTTTCTTCTTTCATTTCTTTACCACTACCTAGTAGTGGTATTGAAAGGTGAAAGGGTACATACAGTTTAGTGACATTTGGTGTACAATTCCAAATTTCTTTTCAAGACTCCTGAACCGTTTCATAGCTCCAGCAACAGTGCATTAACGTGCCTGTCTGTATACCCAAAACCTCAAGAATAATAATTTTCCTTATTTGGAAAGGAGTCTTTCTGATGGGTGTGATATGGACCATTTGCAACAAATTGCATTTGTTATTGGTGATTTAAACCATTTTGTCATATGACTGTTGATTGCTTGGATTTCTTCCTTTGACAACAGCTTGTTCATATACAGTCAGTCCTCAACATTTGCACTTTAAACTTTTATAACTTCAAGCATTCACTTGATTTTATCCGTAACCTCATTTTCTCTCTTCTGTGGAGAGCTGCACATATTTACAGCTATGTTCAGTGGAGAAAAAAGTGAGAGGCCTGATGTGCTTAAGTTTGTGGAGTGGCTGGTATCCTGCTAGGTACTTCACTGGCCCTTTTCACCCCCACCATTGTAAAGAACTCCCCGTGCATTTGTTGTACTTTTTCATTGTTTGCCTTTAAAACTCAAAACTAAATTTTGTGTTGCAATTATGCATCACCACTTGGACTCTAAGCCCACACTTGCAAAGTCAGTGATGTGACTCAGTGCAAAAATAAAGATGTTAGATAAACTTTGTGCCAAAATGTCTGTAGCCCCTCTTGGCTGCCAATTATATCTGAAAAAAGAGAGAGAGAGAAAAGTTGTTATGTCACTAGATTTCTTGTGTTATGAAAAGTGAATGTTGTCTGAAATCAATGTTTTTAATTGAGAAGTGAGCACGAAAGGGTCACAGAATTCTAGGAAATTACTTGCAAGAAAAAATGTTTTTCATGTTACCAATTTTATTTTGTATACTATATTTTATTTCATGATTACTATGTTAGGAAAGATACATATTTGAATTAATGTTTTGTTATAAATAATTATATGCAGAAGAGCATATTTTCAGCAATCTCAAGTAAAAGATTTCAGTTTTTCATGGTCAAGGGGATTTAACCCCATATTTTCCATAGGTTCAGTATATCCATATTCACATTTTTTTACTTTCACACAATTTTGTAGGAATGTTATCCCTATGAAAATCGAAGATTTACTGTACTTTGTCCATCTGCTTGTTGTAGAATTGTTCTTCTTATATTTTCATATCAATTATTTAATGTCTTAGATATTAGATCTTTATCAAAGAAACTTGCTGCAGACTTTTTTCCCCACTTTCTAATTTAGCTGTATTGTTTTGTTTTGTTTTTCAATTTTATATAATCAAAATTGTCCATTACTTCTGTTATCCTTTCTATCCCTTGTTTGGTCACGAATTCTTCTTCTCTATTCATAGTTGCAAAAGGTATCATAGTTGCACAGTGAGTGCAGCACTGGCCTTGGAGTCAGGAGGATTTGAGTTCAAATTTGGCCTCAGACACTTAACACAAAAACTAGTTGTGTGACCTTAGGCAAGTCATTTAACCCAATTGCCCTACCTTCCCCCCTCCAAAAAATAGCAAAAAAAAAAAAAAGGTATCTCTATAATTTGTAGGATCTATGTCATGCATTTATTTGTAGCTTTTTGTGGTATGTGATGAGGTGTTGACTTAAACCTAATTTCTATCAGACTCTTTTTCTGGAATTATACCATTACAAAAAATAAACCTGGAATGTAATCAATACACCTCTAATAAATACATATATAAATTGGGTATGGAGAAAAGTCCTGGTTTTACCAATTATCTGACTTTTGGCAAACATGTATCCCCTCTGTACTTTTATCTTCTCCTCTATAAAACTGAATAATAATGTATATTCTACTTCACTGGATTGTTTTGAGGATCAAATCAGAAAATCATAGATACAAAATTGGAAGAGACCTCAGAGACAAACCACTATTTATTGCAGAAATCTCATCTAAAAACCCTGGCAACCAGTGGTCATCCAATATTTAAGGCATATTATGGAGTTCAATCCATAAGAGGCAATCCATAAGATTTTTAGATGAGTGATCTTTGTGAGAAATAATTATTATTAATAACTAATATCTTGGGGAGATTCTGAGGCTCTCCCCATTCCCTAAATTTGTCGTTTTAAAAAGTTCCCTTTTATTGAAGGACATCACTGATAATAAGATAGCATTGACTCTCTTAGATCTAGGTCGGACCCCACTGAACCTTGCAAGCAACTTAATCTAGGGTGGAGTAACCCATTGTGGGGTAACTCTCGCTTGGGTGGAGACAGATCCTTTTGTCTAGATAGCTGAAGGAGGGGTGATGGTTCTGAGTTGAGATAATTTCTCCATCCAGTGATCACTGTCAGCCTCTTCCTCTCTTCCCGCCCCCCATTGAAAAGGGTGTACATTCTTTGAATTGATGACCTAAAGCTATCGGTGGTCTGGCACAGAAATACTTAACTTATTCAAGAGATACTCAGGCCTTCATTTTAATATAGCCCATCTCCAAACACTTTAGTCAATTGGATTTGATTGCTGTTTGGTGGACCCTTTTGAAGGGTAAATAAACTTTCTGCAGTAATAATTGTCTTTGGTCTAAGAGAGATGGCCAAATGACCATCCTTTTATTAGTAACCTGCTGACCTTATTAATAAAATGATTAAATTACACAGAAATTGTTCCTTAATCCCTTTTAAGCATGGCACCTCCAATAATTTCTTTGTTACTTTATGTCAGCCCAAATTTTGATTATATATATATGCTTTTACCCAGGTCAATGATGAAAAAAATGTTGGAAAAAAAAGATACAAGTATTCAAATAGAAGACACATTGTAGGTTATTTTTTTTTTACCGTTAGTTTCAATTTTCATCAATCATATCAAAAATTTCTCGTATGCAAAACATCCCTTGAAAGTCAATAGGAACTTCAAAATTTGGAAATGAGAGAACCTAGGTAAAATGGAAAAGGCTGAGGCACTGACAGATCTTCAAGACAAGAAGGATTCTATTTAAAAAAAAATACCAAATCGGTGGAGTACAAATGTGCTAACTGGGGATTTCATTTTCATCACTAGCTTGCCCCCAAAGCACCAGAAGAGCTGTGAAATTTTAAGTCATTTTGTTCTTTCAGTATCATCTATAAATTCTGTTGAGATGATCTCACTTGGTTGGGCCTTATGTCAAATTCTCCATGGGGCATTTTTTTCTTTCACTTCTATTCTCTAGCTTGTGAGGCAATACTGCTCATATCCTTCTGCTGTTCTCTCTAAAGCTTTTCAAATTAGATTGTATTTTATTTTAAGGAAAGTATGATAGCATTTATTGAAGAAATGCAAAGTCACCAAACTGTTAAACCTCAACACAAGGTTTGTGTTTATCATGTTGTTGTCTTAAAAGAATTTGCTCAAGCTATCTCCAAACCAATTAGAGGTATTTATTGTAGATAAAACACCAAGCAAACTCCTCCTTACTGGCAGTCATAAACCCTTAATGGAGGGGGCCCCCTAAGGGAGATGGCTTCTTAAGGGAGAACACCTCTTAAGGGAGACCTTCTTCCCCTTCCCCTCCCCACCCCACCCCCCAGCTGGGCGAAGCAAGATATTCTTATAGACTCTATAATATAGAGGAAAACTTGCCTTGGGTGGGGAGCTGAGGTAATCAGGTGAGGTAACCCGGGGCATGTAGGCAAAGGGGTTCAGAGTATTGCACATGTGTAGGCACATCATTATTCCATTTTTCAGTCCATTTGGCCAAAGTGGAGGGACTTCTGTTAGTTTCGTATTTTCTTGACCAGCCTATATGAATCTCATTATCTCATTGACCAGTTTATCTGAACTCATCAACTCCAGAAAGGCTTCAGCTAATCTCATTCATAAAATGGACTACATTAAAATAGTCTGTTAGGTATGGCAAACTCATTATAATTTTAATTCATTTATTGCCTGTCAGAGATATAGACTCCATTAAAAAAAATTTTTTTAATGCCCTTGGAAGTGTTACAATAATGTATGAATAAAGTAATATTGTGAATATTTTATGAATTATTAAATAAAGAGGTACAACAACTAGAGGGAATTCTCTAATTTTTCATTTGCTACAGCTTTCCAACACCAAAAGAATGATTTAATGAGGATTTCTGAGAATTTTGACTACGGAACAGTCTAGCACTGCCACCTTGGATATCCACCTTACTGCTGCACCCTGCCCATCACATTTTAGTCTGTAAAACTATATGACAAACCAGTTATTGCTGAAATTCAGAAATTCCCTAAGTTTAAATTGAATAAGACAGAAATACAAAAGGAAAATTCACTGTCTCCAAGAGAAACAATTGGACATGAGAAATCAGTCCTGTTAATATGTACATTCCACAAATGTTGCTTTTTAAATTTTATTCCTTTTAGCTGTTTCTCTTGGTAAGATGTGAAGAGGTTGGATTAAATTTAAATGACTCTGCTGCCCCTTTTAAAGTCAAAAGAAAACCAAAGGACAGAGTAGGAATGAACATCCTGCTATGCTGCTTCCCCATCTTCCTTTCTGGATAATTTTGGTCCAGGGCATCAAAAGAACTTGCATATTGGGGAAAGAAGAACCTGAATAGAAATATTGTCAAGCTTAGCAAAGTAAAATGTTTAGCAAAGTAAAATGCAAAATAGTACCAATGTCCAGGCAAGCTGTAAATGCAATTAATCGCAGTACCTTTTCTTGTTCAAATAATTTAAATTATTGCAATGCACATTTTAAAATCTGCAAATTAAAGAGGTTTGAAATCTTTTTAAAAAAAGAAATTTGAAAAGATAAACTTGACTACAGAAGGGATCTCTTGATAGAAGGATTATTTGGAAACTTAAATAATGTAGATTCAGACCTTTTGGCAGGACCCAAAAAAAGCATTTATTAATGAATCCATGATCATCAAGGATGTCAGCTTGGAATGAGGCTTCTACTTTGTTTCTGGACCCTGAGCTTGGTCCTGTACTATTTTAAAATTTTTATCAGTGACTTGGATAAAGGCATAAATGGTATGCATATAAAATTTGCAGGTGACGTAAAGGTAATAAAAATACCTAATATGTTGGGTGATAGTTAAAATTTTAGAATAACTCAACAGGTTCTTCTATTGAACAGAACCCAATAAAAAGAATGAACTAAAATGAAATTTTCCATTTGGGTTCAGAAAATCAATTCATAAATACAAGTTAGGTTTACGGTATATTCCTTGGAGTTTTGATAGATTGACCTTAATATAAGTCAATTTTGGCATATCATAGCAAACAAGCATAACAGGGCCTTACTGTATTAAACGAGACATAGTGATGGTCCTAGAAATTCTTGTACCCTGTCCTGAGTGGAAAAATCCTGCTAAACTAGAGAACAGCTAGAGAAAGTAAGGCAAAGAGGAGAGAGAAACCTGAAGAGGACCATGGTAGCTATCTTCAAGTATTTGAAAAACCAACATGCAAACAAGGGATTTGATTTGTTCTACTTGGCCATAGAGTAGAAAACAAGGAACAAAACATGTACATTCTATTAAAGTTTTAGGCTTGATATAGCAAGAAGCTTACTCATGCTTATTGCTATATAGACATATGTTGAGTTGTCTTGGGAGACAGTGGGTTCCATTTCACTAGAGAGAGGTCTTTGAGGAAAAACTAAATGAACAGTCACCATGAATAGTGTAGAGAGAGATCTTTTTCCAGTATAGGTTCACACTGAGGTCTTTTCTGACTCAGAGATTCCGTGATGTTTTGGTGATGATAAACATTTTTCGCAAATGTGGACAATAAAATATAATGAAGATTTTTCTTTCAAAAGCTATATTGTTATATCCATGACAATGATGAATCTTTAAAAAATAATCTTTTAAAGTGCTAATAACTTAAAGCAAGATTTACATATGTCTCACCAATTCATTGTGAAATTTGGGTATGTGTTACAGGATGGATTGCAAAACCCCCTGGTGAAGTTAGTACCATAATTCCCCACCGAAATATGAAGAAAGCATTTCTGGATGAATTGAAAGCTGAAAACATCAAAGCATTTTTATAGTAAGCATATTTTTTAAAATTAATATTCAGCATGTTAGAATAGTTCTTTCCAGAAATGTTCGTACTTGAATTACCTATTCAGGAAGAAAATTGGCATTTAAATCCTTGCATATATGTTGAAATATGTTGTAATTGTGTTGCATTTCACCGGGCAAGAAAATACTATTAACTGTACTTCATGATTTTCACCTTTTTGTGCTTCTCATTGAGAACCCAGTGGAGCACAGTGTGATGATAGACAGAAGCAAAGTGCCAGTAAGAATGGGAGATATGTGTGGAGACAGAGATACTTAATCACAAAAAAACAGAGATGTGTTCAGGTGTGATGAATTGTAAAGAATGCTGGATTTGGGGGGTGGCTAGGTGGCACAGTGAATAGAGCACCGGCCCTGAAGTCAGGAGTTCCTGAGTTCAAATCCGGCCTCAGATACTTAACACTTACTAGCCATGTGACCTTGGGCAAGTCACTTAACCCCAATTGCCCTGCCTTCCCCTTACCAAAAAAAAAAAAAAAAGAAGAAGAAGAATGCTGGATTTGGAATTGGAGGACCTGGGTGTGGATCTTTCATTTACTTTGTATTTGACTTTGGGCAAGTTGTTTAACCTTTCTGGGCCTCAGAGTCCTTCTCTATAACATACTAGTTACCCTCTAAATTATCCTCTACTTTGAAATCACTGATATCTTTAGTATTTTGGAAAATTAATAATACATTTTTACTAGAAACAAATAGCATTGCCTTCCTTTTACAGGTTAGCAAATTAAAAAGGGTTTTTTTCTTTGTTTTGTTTTGTTTTGTTTTTGGTGTGTGTATGATATACCCAAATGCTTGAAATCACTTACAAGCTAGGGATCTAATCTGAAAGATTCTTGACACTGTATAAATAATAAGTATATAACTCTCAATTATAATAGTAATCATCTTAAAAATTAAAAATAAAGTAGTGAATATGGTAAATAATACATTTTAAATGAATAGTAAAAACAATAGCTAGCATTTATGTATTGTTTTAAGGTTTACAAAATACTTTACAATGTAAAACAGCCAGGAAAACAATATGCAGGACTACAGCCATGCAAATGGAAAGAAAAAAACAGAAACAAAACAATTAAAACTATGAAATAATGAAAAATAAGCTTGGCGTAAAAGAAGAAATACAAGAAAAAAATCTTCCTTCATGCCTTTCAGAGGTTAAGATTAACAGGTATGGACTCTTCCATACAACATCAGATTTTGTTGATGTGTTAATTGATTTTGCTAAATGTTTTTCTCTTATTTTTATAAAAAAAAATTTTGTTTTTAGGAATACATCTCTAGAAGGGGAGTGAGGGGGGGACATAGGAAGGAATCTAGATGATATAATCACATATACAAAGAAAGAATGTAGTCAGAGGCTCAACTGTCAGGAAGACTTCAGCTGCTGGGCTGGAGTTGCTGATTTTTTTTAATCAACTCCTTGCTGATTGCCTGGAAAAAGAATGAAATTCCTTAAAAGATAGATGAATTTCAGGTATTGCTCCAGATTTACTAGCTGTGTGACTCTGGGCAAGTCCCTTAACTCTGATTGCTTCTCCACCCTCTGAAATATCATCTACTGGGCTGGATTATAGCTCACTGATTGTTCTTCCAAATATATTAACAAAATGCTCTTTCTGTTCTAATGCTGTCATTGATCTCACGAAGCAGACACCCAGTATTCTATGTTCAGAAACTTGGGGTTATATTTGTTTCCTCCCTCTGCTTCTCCTGTCACATCTAGTAAGTCCTACTGATTTTACTTCTGCAGTATTTCTTGCATCTGTCCCCTATTCTCTAGCTCCACTACCACCATCTGAATAGATGCACTTATTTCCATTTACCATTTACAATAGCCTCCTGACTGGTCTTTCCAGCTACTTTCTCTCCCTACTCCAATCCAGCCTTCATACTACTGTCACATTTTCTTCCTTATATATGGATACAATAATCACTTCTCTGATCAAAACCCTTCTATGACACCAATTAAAATGCAGTTTACTTATTTCATCTTTCAAAGTATTCTATCTTAGCATTAGCATATATATATTATGAGCACATATACACAGTCTATAATAGCATTAGCGTACATATTAGCACATATTAGCATTAGCAATATTTAATCTCAAGCAATTACCCTCCATTTATTTTATGCTTCATCCAGATTGGGTTATTTTATTGTCCCTCATGTACATCTTACACTTTTCCACTTCTGTGCTTTTGCTTAATTTTTGGATCCCAAGGAGCAGATCCCAAAGACTCCATACTAATGTTTGGTTTACTGATGGCCTATAAACTACCAGTAGTACATATGAGAAAAATAAGATTGCTTCTTATGTCAGTCTTCTGCACTGGCTACCCAAAGTCTCAGATGTCTAAATAGCTTATTAGAAATGAAGCAACAAATGAAATTCCCAGAACCCATCCCCTTCTAGAATCAAAGGCTGGATCTGAATGGCCAGAACAATTAAGGTCAGCACTATATCATATTCAAGAAGAGAAAGGGATTTGGAATTTTCTTTTTTCTTTCTTTTTTTTTTTTTTTTTTTTGGAATTTGTCATTCTGGGGTTAGCCTTCTGAATATACCCCTCATGAGTAAGGTAGGTAAAGATGCACGTGAGGGTTAAAAGAATTCCTTTGACATCAGGGACTGTATTGACAGACCCACTAATCTGCTTAAACTGTTTTTACCTACATATTCTCCTCTTCCCCTTGAGTTAAAAGGCCTACTCTGGTCAGATACCATCATTTATGTTGTTCCTTATATGGAGAAAATTAAAAAGAAAACAAAACAAAATTCCACATCAAAGAGCTACTAAAAATTATAATATCATAGGTGGATAAGAGATATAAAGCAGGAGACAATTCCCCTAAGGAGAGAGAGAGAGATCACTTTTGGCAGAAGAGAATCAAAGAAAGTTTCATGGTTAAAATAACATTTTTCTGGACTTTGAAGGATGGGCTATTTTTCTAGACATATAGAAGTAGTGTGAATCAAGACAACAAAGATAATGGAACTGAGCAAGTTTGATGAAAGGTGAGAAGGCGATCTGACTAGATCTTAAAATACAGAATTTTTTTTATGAAAAGGAGATGTATGAGATAAGGGGTAGGAAGATAAGTGAGCACAAGTTTGTAAATGACTATAAGTTTGGATTTTACTGAGTAGGTAATAAGGGTCATTGGAAGTTTATTTCAACAGTGAAGGGACATGATTAGCCTTGACCATTAAGATTAATCTGAGAGAAGGAAAAAAAGAAATTTACATGGCAATTTTATTATAAATTTAAAAGGAATTGAAAGTTGTACATAAGAGATTTGCAGTTTCATGTGTAATCTTTTTTTTTTCCATGCTATGTTATGGAAATGCTTGTTTTATTCTATAAATGAGAGATAAAATAGTTTTTTAAAAAGATTAATCTGGGATCAGTTTATAGGATGGGTTGGTGCAGGGAAATAGTAAGGCAAGAATTATATATATACATATATATTTCACTTCTTCACAACAAGTAGGGCAAGCCCATGAACCCCACTGCACAAATGAGGAAAGTGATTCCCAGAGAATTTATGAGATTTACACAGTAAAATTAAAACTAGGAAACCTAAGTCTCCTAACTTCTTACTTCAGTTTTGATTCTGCCTCTTCAAGATTCTCTCTCTTCCTCACTTTTTTCACAGTTGTTATGGAAATCAAGAAATATTTCTAGAAAATGAGGAATTTGGTGGGAAAAAAATCACATCTCTACATGGTGAGAGATTGTATTTGACAACAACTATAGTATCTCACCCATATGCAGAGAATTATGTATTGCAAAGTACTTGTATATTTCTTTGTATTTTGATGAATTAAAAATAAAGATGATTTAAATCAAATGTTGTTTTTAACCATTATCCATTTTTCTCAACTAGTAATTTTACACGGATCCCACATCTGGCAGGAACGGAACAAAACTTGGATCTTGCGAAGCAAATCCAATCCCAGTGGAAGGAATTTGGCCTAGATTCGGTTGAACTTATTCACTATGATGTCCTCTTATCTTACCCCAATGAGACTAATCCCAACTATATCTCTATCATTGATGAAGATGGAAATGAGGTAAGGGAAATTGGTTGTTTGGGGATACCACAGAAGAAATCCCATATGAAGACAGACAGCCTATCTACATTGACCCTTGTACATGACAACTTAAGTAAGCTTACTATCTATCAACCTTAGCTTGATCTTGTGATCACCCAAAAATGTACTCCTTCTTTGTTTAAGAACTCTGAAATTACTTTATCTAATCACAATCTATTCGCCTTTTGCTTCTCCTTATGCCTTACCATATCAGACCCTATTCTTCATCTAAACCAGCGGTTCTCAACCTGGGGGTTGCAGCCCCTTTGGGAGTCAAAACGACCCTTTCACAGGGGTCACAGGGATCACCTAAGACCATTGGAAAACACATATTTCCGATGGTCTTAGGAACCGAGACACCGCTCCTCTATTTGTCTCCAAGTGGGTCCACCCACATGCAGATACACCTACATATGAGTATTAAAGGGTCATGGCATTAGGAAGGTAGAGAAACACTGATCTAAACCATTGTTTTACAGGCCATCACTACTGCACTAGCCACTTCCGCTTCTTTTCCTCATCTTGACTCCTTGGTGAGCCAGTTTAACTCTATGCTATCATCTTCTCTTGTGTCCATGACTCCTTGATCATATCCCTAGTTATTCCCTGCCAAGCTTCAGTCATGGATGATTCCTATGATCTCTACTGCCTTTGCTTCTACACATGTACTGCTGAATGAAGGTAGAAAAATTCATGCAGCTTTTCTGACTGGGTCTACCACTGGGTGGATTTTTTTTTTTTACTGGATGCTTCCTTAGTACCCATAAAACTGCCAATTTTTCCTCTATCCTCATAAAGCCTTCACTTGACTCTTCCATCCCTCATCATTTCATATTCCCTAGAGATAGGGACACACACACACACATACACACACACACACACACACACACACACACACACACACACACACACCAAAAATAGATAACAATGATTTAAGAAACGTTCTTTATAGACTCATAGAACATTAAGAGTAGAAGGTAAGATAAGAGGGGGGTACTAAGAGCAGAAATTAGGGTCTAGAGAAGGGAGTGACTTAAATAAAGTCACTGGAAGCCAGATTCCAGCATTTAAAAGTGAGTGAGAGAAGAGCAAGTGAAGATATTGAGTACAGATGATTTTCTTTGGCCAAGAAAAAGAGGAGAGAGATCATATCATAGCCAGTAAGGATAGCTAGATCAAGACGAGGCTTTTTTTAAGGATGAGGAAAACGTGTGTTTGTAGGCAGCAGGGAAGTGTCCAGTAGATATGGAGAAATTGAGGATTAGAGACTGGGAGAAGGAAGAGAGATGAGAGAGGTATTCATCTGCTGGAGAATGTGGAAGAGGGTGGGATCAACATTACATGTTTTGGCATTTGGATTGTCAAGGAAAAGGGCCACCTCTTCATTTGACGCTGGAATAAATAGTGGAAGCAGGTTGTCTAAGTAGTCTGAGATAAGGAGGAGGGGAGAAGAGAGAATTTTCAGTAAATTGTTTCAATTTTTCATTAAGTACAAGATGAAGTCTTAGACTGAGATGGTGTGGGAAGGGTGCCTTGAGGAGTTTAAGGAGAAATAAAAAAAGCCTGGAATAGCTGCCATGGAGCGTGGGATAGCTAATGAATTAGATGACAAACATTAGAATGTTTGCTTTGCTGCAATGAGAGCTCAGTTAAGATTAGATAAAATAAATTGGTAATAGATTCATTCAACATGGTTCATGATTTTCTTCATGTCTGTTTAATATTATATAAATATGAAGGAAAGAAGTGGATGCTGGGAATAATCCAGGATTGGCATTGTCAAAGACTGATCAGCAACTACAGAACAAGGAGTCAAATGGATTAGATGATATAAAGTAGTGTAGGATGGATTCACCAAAGGGTTAAGATAGGGAAGGGAAGAGACTGTAGCTAATACAAGGAAGGATGTTGGCACTTGTACTATTTGTGTGGGCCCACAAAAGAAAGAGGGATGGCGGAAATAGTGGTTATGGTAAGGATGAAAATCAAGATTAGATTTTGTAAGGCATGGAGAGCATGAAATGATAAAAGATTATGATCAGATAAAGGAAGTTCAGAGTTTGTTCATGTAAAAGTAGAATACTTGTGGGTGATGACAAGATCAGGGATATGACCATATGTATGTGTAGTTTATATGGATGGAAGAATAGATCATAGCACTAGATTGAGCCATTGGCATAATAAAGCTTTTAAGGGAACATCAGTATATATATTGAAGTCCATTAACATGAGGGTAGGAGAAAAAACTGGGTCGGGCACTGAACTCATTGAGGAAGGAAGAATATCTTGGGGGTTGGTAGATAATAGCCACCAGTATTTGGATTATTCTTTATGATGAGTAAATATCCCATTACATTTATATGTTAGAGTGTTCAGCCATTTCTTCCAATCGTTGGGCACATTTCATTATGACAGGTAATGATACTGTGAATATATTTGTACGTCTGATTCTTTCCTGTCATTAACTTCCCAAGGATATAATCCCTGTAATGAGATCTCCAGGTCCAAGTATGACCAGTTTCATAACTTCTCATGAATAATTCCAAATTGTTTTCTAGAATGATTTGACCAGTTCCCAAATCTACTGGCAGCTATTTGACCCCATTCACAATTGAATTTCCTCTTCTATCTCTGCTAATTTGAAGATTATGAGGTTATAGGTGAAAGTTGTTTTAATTTGCCTTTCTTTGATTAGTAGCGACTTTGAATAATTTGACTACTTTTTTTCTTGGGAGATTACTGATATTGTGTCAATTCCCTATAAATTTTGGATTCAGATTTTTAACATATAAAATATAGCATTGATTTTCATTTATCTCTATTGTCATTCTAATTTCACTGATCTTAATTATCCAAAAGTTTTTTAAATTGTTTATAAAAGAGATTGTCTTTTGACTTTTATGATCTCTTTTTATTTTCTATTTTATTTTTATTTTCTCTCTTAACCACTGCAAAAGCTATAACTTCCTGTTCTTCTCTAAGTATGTCTTCCCATACATAACTTTTTAATAACCGGATCATTTTTCCATTTGAAATGTGTAATGGTGTGACGGTAACTTAGTACAATTATTTAGGGTTTTTTTGAATCTACAGATAATCTGCAAAGGAAATGCAGCATTCATAATGAAGACCAAAGGATTCTAAAATTCATTAGTCTGAATGTCATTCATTGTTAAATCATGAAGGAATAATATTTGTTAAGCTAATTATAGCTAACATTTATATAGCATTCTGGGGATATATCTCATTCGAATCTTGCAACAAGCCTGTAATAGAGTTGCTGTCGTTATCGCTTTCTTACAGTGGGAGAGGGAAAGGAAGAAAAGGGAATCAGCATTTATATGATACTCACTGTGTGTTAGACATTGCGATAAGCGTTTTATATAAATATTCATTCGTTTGGATCCTCACAAAGCCCTGTGAAGTGGGTACTATTATTGCCCTCACTTCAGATTCGAAGAAACTGAGGCAAACATCTGTTAACTGACTGGCCCAGGGTCACACAGCTAATAAAATGTCCAAAGTCAAATTTGAACTCAGATCTTCCTGCCTCCAGGCCCAGCACTCTTATCTTCTGTACCGCTTAGATACCTCAGGCTGGGAAAGCAGGCTCCATGCTTACCATAATAGCTGAGGTGAGAATTCAGGTTCTCTGTATTCTTGGCCCAGGGCTTAATCCACTATACCAAGCTGCCTCCCTGTTTGAATCTAATTTCTTCCAAACTGTTTTACAAGTTTCCCAGACGTTCTTGACAAATAAGGATATCTGTAAGTAGCCTTTATTATAGGTCTATGGAATGTTGGGTTAATTATTTCACTCGGGTATATGATTTTTTTTTTTTTTTTGCTTTTTGGAGGGGGGAAGGTAGGGCATTTGGAGTTAAGTGACTTGCCCAAGGTCACACAGCTAGTTTTCTATTAAGTGTCTGAGGCTGAATTTGAACTCAGGTCCTCCTGACTCCAGGGCTGGTGCTCTATTCACTGTGCCACCTAGCCACCCGTATATGATTCTTCTAATGTAGTATGTTCTACTGGTCTGCTTTTCTATTCTTTTAACTAAAGATTACTGTTTTATAATGTAATTTGTTGCCTGAAAATTCTATTCCTACTTCATTCTTTTCTTATTATTTCCCTTTAGATTCTAAAAGATTTTCATCCTCTGAATGAATTTTGTCATTATATTGTAGTTCTATAAAATGTTCTTGTTTGTTGTGGTTGTTCAGTCATGTCCAACTCTGTGTCCATGGGGCTTTCTTGGCAAAGATACTGGAGCTGTTTGTTATTTCTTTCTTCAATGTATCCCCATTTTATAGATGAGGAACTGAGCCAAATAGGGGTTAAGTGACTTTTCCAAGTTTGCACAGCTAAGAAGTATCTGATGCCAGAGTATTCCTGATTCCAGGCCCGGCACTCTATCCTCTTTGCCACCTAGCTGCCCAACTGTGCAACCTACTGTTAGAAAAAAAGGGGAAGTGTGGTTGTTGTTTATCCTTCATTCTCAAAAAGGATTGTAACATCAGAAAAGTGATGCCATGACTTGCAAATGAATTAGATTTAAGTGAGGCAGGGCTGTGCAAAGTCACCAGCCTCACTTTCTCCTGTGGAGCCATCTGGATCCAGTGGCAAGATATGGATAAGAATGACTGGAGTAACGTACATTTAACAAAGATTTCCATTAGAAATTATCTATCATAAAAAGTCTTCTGGCAATTATAAATGTTGATGGAAAATTAAGCTGTCCTAAGTAATTGCAAAATTGTGTGTAGTTTTGACTTTACTGTAACTAAGAAGTGAAAGTAATTGAAAAATAATTTTCTCACTTTGTCCTGTATGGTGAAGGTGAATTTCTGCCTCAGTCCTTTTCTTCATCCCAGGGTGACTTCTCTCCTCCTCCCCTTCTGCTCATCCCTATCATCCTCTTCCCTCAGCCAGCTCAATGGATTGGAAAAAGCCTTGGCTTAGGAGTCAGAACACTCCATTTCCTGACTTGTTCTGCCACTTACTAATTGATTGACCTTAGGCTCAAGGACTCATAAGTCTCAGTTTAGGGATAACAATACCTTCACTGTATACTTCAGTGTTCTTAATGATAAGATAATGAAAAAGGCTTTAAAAATAGGAAGCACCGTACAAATGGAAGATATGGGCATTTATGGCTCAAACAGAACCCCATTTCCTTCATAAAGATTTCTGGATTCAGACTGCAGAAATAGTGAGAGAAATAGTTATTCCTATTGGAAATAGTGTTTATTTTGACACTAAAGGGGATGGTTACACCAATAGTTATCAAGATAGAGTGCAATAATCAGGGAAAGTTAAGTTCTAATTCCTTCTGTCTCAGATTCTTACTGCTGTGACACCATGATTGTCACAATCATGAGCCTCATGTTTTTTTCTTTCTGAGCCTCAGTTTTTTTTTTGTTTTTTTTTTTTTCTGTAAAATGAAGATAGTAGGGGCGGCTAGGTGGCACAGTGAATAGAGCACCTCCTGGAGTCAGGAGGACCTGAGTCCAAATGTGGCCTTGGACACTTAACATTTACTAGCCATGTGACCTTGGGCAAGTCACTTAACCCCAATTGCCCTGCCCTCCAAAAAGCAAAAAAAAAAACAAACCCGAAAATAGTAATAGCACATACTTCATAGGATTGTTATGAGGATCAAATGAGATTATATATTTAAAATGCTTTGCAAAGCTTAAAGTACAATATAGATGCCAGCTATTATTAATTATTGTTGTTGCTATTGTTATTTTTATCACCTGTCTAGTATATTCTATTGATCTACTTTTCCCTTTTTAAATGAACAAGTTGGTATGATCATTACTGCTTTGTTATAGAGTTTGAATTTTAACTGTTATTCCCCCTTCATTCCTACTTGTTTTCATTGTTTCCCTTGATAATACAATATGTTTCCATCAAGGAGGCTAAAACCAGGGGTGATGGAAAGGGAATGTGTGTCTCAAAAAGTGCTGGCATCATTATAAAATACCTCCTCCAATATTAATAACTTCGGCAGCAAGTGAAAATCAGTGCTCAGTTAAAGTCGAGTGATGTGATGGTACATTCTAGTACATTTTGAGTTTGCCTCAGTTTTGTATTTTATCTAGTATTGTACAGCGAGCCATTGTAAGCTGTGAAATAACACATTACTCCTCTTTCTAAACTCCTAAAGTGATTTAAGATGCATTATTTCAAATTTCTCAAAATTTCCTGTATTTTAAAAATCACTTTTATTTCAATCTTTTCACTGGAATATTGACTCAGATATGTTTAGCAAAAAACCTACAGCTATCATTATCTCTTCTGTTTTTCTCTACCTTTTCTGAATTCTTATGAAACATAATTTTTTTTCTAGTTGCTATTGTCTGCATGACAACATCTGAAATGTAGAGAATAGCAATGATGCCTTACACTTTCTTTGTCCTCTCCCACAGTGTACGGCACAGTGCTGGACACATGCTAAATAGGTCACTAGGGGCTTACTACACATTTGTTGCTTGACTCATCCCACCTCTGTGGACATATGACTAAGAGCTTGTGTTCTAGTTTTAATAGAAGGGCCATTAGATTGAGCCAAACTAAGACTGCTACAAAAAAAAAAGAATCAGATTTTGATTGTAAGTTTTAATAACTGTAATTTTTTTTTTAGATTTTCAACACATCATTATTTGAACCCCCTCCTCCAGGATATGAACATGTTCCAGATGTGGTGCCACCTTTTAGTGCTTTTTCACCACAGGGGATGCCAGAGGTAAAGAATTCAAAAAAATATGAAATAATAGAGGGTATCATAGATTCATGGAGGCTTGAATGTTCATGCACTTTATCTTCCAGCATGAAAACAATCTACAGAAATGCAACTGTTTATTGTTTTTGAAAAGGATAAAATATAAAGAACAATACCAAAATTTGATAACTACCTTTGGCAACATAGTTTTACCTAGTTTTTGTTGTTGTATCTCCTTAAAAATATACCAGAAGGTGAAATTTTGAAAGCTAATAAGAAAAGATATGTTGGTGAATTTCTAAGAATGTTATTTAGGGGGCAGCAAGGTGGCATAGTGTGTAGAACACTGGCCTTAGAGTCAGGAAGACCTCAGTTCAAATGTGGCCTCAGACACTTAACACTAGCTGTGTGATCTTAGGCAAGTCACTTAACCCTCGCCTTCCTCCCCCTCCCCCAAAAAGAATGTCATTTAGGAAAGTGTTGGATTATAATGCCAGTTCCAAATAATGCTGGACAGAGGGATGATATCACCCTTGTAGTCACTTAGTAATATTGCTAAGGAATCTAACGTTGTATCCTACGGCATACAGCTTTTCTTGTGTCATTGAAGAGACAGTAAAATTAAAGTCAACATTTCATCTAGTAGAATTTGATATATCTGAGCATGGTCATTTCAATAATAACCACAGAATTCCTCAGTGAAGTCATTATAACTTCCATTATATTACCATAGAAATGGAAAAGAATGGTAGAAATTTTATGAAAATACAGTAGTGTATATCTGGGAGGCTGTGCGGTATGGTAGAAAGAGCATTGTACCTAAAGTTGGGAGAATGGAACCCCAGTCCTCATTTTGCCACAAAGTAGTCATGTGACATTGGACAAGTAAATTAATTTGTCTGGGCCTTAATTTCTTCATTTTTTCTTCTTCTGTATCAGTTTGTATTAGTAGTCTCATGCTTCTCTGAATTTCTCATATTTGTTATTTCTCTTGGTACAATAATATTCCATTATGTTCATAAACCACAATTGAAGATATTCTCCAGGTAGCAGGCAGCCACTTTATTTCTATTTCTCTGTTACTACAAGAAGTGTTATCAATCAGAAAGTGTTTATGAAGTGTATCATGTGTTGTATATATAGGACCTTTATATTTTGACCTCTTTGAGTTGTTTGCATAATAGTGGTATCACCGAGTCAAAGGATATTAATGGTTTAGACTCTTTTATGAATATCTATAATTGTTTCCAGAATGATTATATCAGTTCACTGCTCCTTATACCAACAGCCTCTCTAATATCAGTTATTTCTATTTTTTGGGATTTGTGCAAATTTCCAGGGAGTGAGGTATAATTTCAACCTCAGAATTGTTTTATTTTGTATTTTCTTATAATTAGTGATCTGTGATTATTTTTCTGTGATCATTAATTTTTTTGTAATTCTTTTGAAAATTACTTATTCAGATACCTTGACCGTGAAATTAACATTAGGTTCAGTAAATAAGCAAGTAAATCAGTAGTGAAAGATACAAAAATATATGGTACTTAACTTACTCCACAAAGATTGCTGAGTTTGTGAGTTATCTTTTTTTCCTATACAGTCCTAAAATTCATATATTTAATACTTGCATGCTTAGGTTTTTTTTAAAGTCTCTTTTAGAGAATATCATACTGATGGAGGGGAAAAGTTGACAGAGATAATTAACATTAACAACAAGCATTTATTACAAATTTGCTCTGCACCAGGCACTTGTGTTTCTTGACAGAAGAAATTTGTAGATAGAGAAGTTTCTCATTTTATTCTCCCTTTTTTAAATGTTTGTTCAATTCCTCTCTGTAACTCTGGGATGTGGGAGTTATATGGACATTAGATACTCTTAATTTAACTCAGTTTTATCCAATGACTTTTCCCATCTATACTTATATCTAGTCATTGAATTCTTCATAGTGGAAAAAAAAAAAGATACAGGCACAGGACAATAGAAGGTTGACAGGGAAAAGAACAAATTCTCCTATAAACCACAATACAAGAGTGTGTTTATTCCTAGGAAGAGAACAATAGTTCACTGTAAATCACACAAAAGGGTCATTGTATGTAGTCAGAGAACTAAAGTACTGTGAGAGGATGCTCATTATAGTTTTTCCATCTTTAGTTGTTTCAGCTAATTTTTTTTTGTAGCCCTACTTTATCATTGATTTGAGCAAATTTGTTAACATCTCAAAAATTTGGAATTGAAATTAAAATGAACTTAATAAATAAAGAATTGATGCAGCAAAAAAGGTGATGAAAAGTAAGAAAGTAAGGATCCAAAACAAATTAATAAGAAATAAAATAGGATATGATTGTGGTATTCTATAATGTATACATATATGACATGGGAAACAAAGTTTAAAAAAAATAGGTTTTTGTTTCAGAAAGACCCTTAGGTTCATTAAAAATGTTGCAGTTTTGCAAATACAATGAATCCTACTCTAATCTTCCTGTTTAGTTCTGGGATTAGTATATCATCCCTCTGTGGTATTTTTTCAAGATAATATGTACTGATGAACCAACTGATTGAACTGTTGCTCTGTCTATCTATATAATTATATAGATAGAAGAAATTCCTCAACAACTTGTTTATACTTATGCATATATGTAGGCTAAACTGAGTAGTTGGGGAGCTCATTTAGAGGATTTTGCATTTGTTCCGGATGGTGAGATAATTAGCAAAATATGAAGAAGAGCAGTTGCTGGACCTTACCATTTACATGGGATTACTCAAGTTTGAACTCAGCACTGGAAATCCTTTGAAGTAGTGAAAAACACTTTTCGGCGAGCATATTGGTCTCCTGTGTAATACCTTGCTTAATATCAATAATGAGAAGATTGTGAAAGTTATATCTATTGTGAGATCATCAAAGAATCTTTTATGACATTAATATATGTTTAATTAAGCATGATGATTTCCACTTGTACTCCAATTAAGTCACAGAAGACCATAGCTTCTAAATTTGACCAATCAATCAATTTAAAAGTATCATAATGGATTTAAGTCATTGGATTAAAGCAGATGATGCTATGTAAGAAATATCTAATGATTAGTTGAAGAGTATCAGCCCTGAACCTTAGAGTAATGTATAAAACAGCCAGCCAGCTTGGAATCCTGCCTTCCAGCAGCAGGACAGTTAAGCAACGGTGTGAAACTCCTGAGATGGATTGCCCTTAGGGATGGTGGAAGGATTAAATTTATCTTCACATACATCACACCATTAACTAAATGATAATTTTGTGAACTTCAGAACAGTTGGGAGATCTGGAATTCTGATTTGGTAGCAGTGTCTGCCAGTTTCATCACTGGCTGACAGTAGTGTAATCAGTAATCTACAGACTTACCAAGGATAAACTAGATGTGCTGAGGATAAAATAGCTTCAGGACTCTCCAAGAACACCACCTTTGATGCTTGACAGAGAGCCTAAGCAGACCTCCACGTGTCCTCTGTGAAATAAAAAATGACTTCTAGTAACCAGGCACCATGAATTTATGCTTTGGCCATATTTGCTTCCAAAATTTGAACTCATTCTTCCCAGGGATCTTTTATCTTTTTTTGTATAATTAATTAATTTATTTTTAGTTTTCAACATTCACTTCCATAAGATTTTGAGTTTTAAATTTTATTCCCCTTCTTTTCCTCCCCCACTTCCCAAGACAGCATGCAATCTGATATAGGCTCTACTTATACATTCATATTAAACATATTTTTGCATTAGTCATGATGTAAATAAGAATTAGAACTAATGGGAGGAAGCACAAGAAAGAAACCAAACAACAAAAGAAAAGGAGAGCAAACAGTATGCTTCTGTCTGCATTCAGATTCCAAAGTTCTTTTTTCTGGGTGTGGATAAGATTATTCATCACGAGTCTTTGGGAGTTGTCTTAGATCCTTGCATTTCTGAGAAAAGCTAAGTCTATCAAAGTCAGTCATTGCCTATTACTGGGTATAATGTTCTGATTCTGCTCGTTTCACTCAGCATCAGTTCATATAAGTCTTTCCAGGTTTTTCTGAAGTCTGTCTGTTCATCATTTCTTATAGCACAATAGTATTCCATCACATTCATAAAACACAACTTGTTTAGGCATTTCCTGGTTGATGGACATCCCCTCAATTTCCAATTCTTTGCCACCACAAAAAGAACTGCTATAAATATTTTTGTACATGTGGGTCCTTTTCCTGTTTTTATGATCTCTTTGGGATACAGACCTAGAAGTTGTATTTCTGGGTCAAAGGGTATGCATAGTTTTATTATAGCCTAAATATAGGCCCAAATTGCTCTCCAGAATGGTTGGATCAGTTCACGACTCCATCAATAATGCATGTATTTCAATTTTCCCACATCTTCTCCAACATTTATCATTTTCCTTTTTTGTCATTTTCTTCCCAGAGATCTTGTGGGGACAAAGGGAGACTATACCCCCTTTTGAGAAGAGTTCACATGATAAATATCCTTACTATAAAGATTTATTAAATATATTTTCATAAGTACTTAGCTTGGGCTAATAATCAATCGGGAACACACTGGTGGGTCCTTAAAAGAGATAGTCCTATGAAAATCCCCTCAGGCTTACCTCTACAGCTATGAAGGAAACAATTAGTATTGATGCTTTGGCAACCCAGTCTTCTAATGCAAATGAGAGTTGGGAAAGTAGGTCTATAGGAGGAGTTATACAAACAGGAGATACACCATTTTGAAGGAGAGCCTTTCAAGCAGAATTTTGCTTTGCCAAATGAAATTCGTTTTCATAGGGTAACAAACAAGTAAAGTAGGTTAAATTAACTCTAAAAGTATAATATGCAGTAGTGTGTAAAAACATTATTGCTTCTTCTCATATTTTAATGAAGGATACCCTCAAAAAGTCTGTTAATTAAATTATTCTCATGAGGATTTTGTAGGGATAAGAATTAGTATCATCTTAGGGACCTTTTGTTAGTACTAATATGCATAACTTTTTATAATAACTTAATATCATACCTTTCAGATATCTTGAGAACTGGTCACTGAACCCTTAAATTTGTGTGACTTCTGAGATATATTTCTTCTCTGCACACTTGATTTAATTTTACTGTCATTCCTATCTTTGTTTTCTTCATTCTTCACACAGGTGCCAAAGTGATTTTCCTAAATCATGTTACTCTTTGCTCAAGAAACTGCTATTGCCACTAGGATCAAATATAAACTCCTTTATTCAACATTGAAATCTCCTCACAACCTGGACCCGTCCTACTTTTTCAGTCTTCTTCTATATTATTCTTCTCTTCACATTTTGAATTTAGCCATACTGACCTATCACTCACTGCTCAGAATTTGTAAAATTATGTCTTCCATCTCCATGTAATTGCATGTCTCCCATGCCTGTAATGCACTCCTACTTCACCTCTGCCTCTTGAAATTCCTGATTTCCTTCAAGGAAATCTTTCAAGATTCAGCTCAAATGGCACCTTCCACATGAAATCTTATCTTCTACATGTTGTTAGTGCCTTCATTCCCAAAATTATCTTGTGCAACGTGGTGGGCTTCCATACCCCTACTTCACTAAATCCAGAGACCTTGAACTTTTCTTTGAATCAGTCAGAGCTATATACTGTGTGTGAATGAGGCCTAGTCATCTCTATTGAATCAATTAACCAAAGGCTTCAGACTAGGTACAATCCTGGTAGAGTACCCCAGGCAATTAGTAGAAATGGACTGCTGCTACACAGGAATTATTTTAGGATTGACTAAGAACTAATTGACTGTCACAGGCTACGGGGTTTATATAAAGTAGCAAGTAGATATGGAGGCCAAGTGTTTTGAGTGGTGGTCATCCTTAAAGGAGAAACTATTTCCCCTCCAACCCTAGAAGTGCTGAGGACATTGGGGAGGGTAGAGCATCTGACTCTCCATCTCTTAACCAGAGAATGACATTGTAAACTTCAAAGGTTTTGTAGTCTTGTGATATTCCTGAGTAATCCCTCTTCTACAGCTACTTAAGAATAAGATAACAAAGTTCTCACTACCAAAGTCCTTGGCACCATCAGATGTTTCAAAGGATGTAGCCTTTTCATGGAACTTGCCTTAAAGAAGACGCATTACTATCGACTTCGCCTCTGTGCTCTCAGAATCACTGGCTCCTTCCGTCTGACTGACAGAAAGCTAAAACTTATATGCACCTCCTCTCTGTATTGGAATGGGAGCTCCTCAAGAGTACAGTCTCTTATTTTTGTTCATTTGATCAATACTTAACACAGTGCTTTGTATAGTGAAGTCCTTACTAAATGCTTTTTTATTCATTTATTCTTAAATAATAGCTAACATTTATATAGTGCTTTAAGGTGATAAAAGGAGAATTCTTTGTTCAGGCTTTCATCCAGATTAATGAGGGAAAGCTCAGGAAAAGGAGAATTAAAGGAGTTTATTAAAAATATGTCAAGGAACATGTTGATGAGCTGATCACTGGAGATCAGCAAAAGTTTCAAGGGGGAGCCAGCTTTTCTTGATAACTTTTGTAATGAGATAAAGACAATTTGGATAGATCCATAGCAATAAAAGGGAATGGGCCACTGCATCTCAGCACCTCTCCAGTTTCTGGTATGTGAGGGCTAACAGTACTGTTATTTGATGAATAGTAGCTAATACAAAACTCAGGCCCCAGCATGGGAGGGAGGGTAGCAAGGGATCATTAAGACACCCCTATCCCCCACCACGGGCAAGGGAGGGCAAAATTCTGGCAAAGGAAAGAAAAGTTTAACCTTAATACAGAAGAGCAAAGCTTAGGGTCCAACTTTGGTGGGTGAGTTTTGGGGCTGATAAGCCAGCAACACGACCAAAACAGGGAAATTCTGATCAACTGTTGGATGCTTTATTTTCCATGAATATGATATCCTTGATCTGGATATCCTTCTCCTTCTACAGCTATGTAAATCTTGTTATTACCTGTTAGATGGACTAATTATGTCTCATTTTATTCTAATTTTGAACCTGAACAATCAAGCTGGCCCGGTCAATACTTGCCTTCTACAGAAGGAAAGATCACCGAATTGTCAGGAGATGTGAGTTCTAACTCTGACTTCATAGTTATCACCTAATGTATGTGACCTTGGTCAGGGTTCCAAATCAGTTACCTAACTAATCAAGTGAGGAGACAGTTTCTTCCTTGTCTACTTCTTCTGTTAGCAGTAAGAATGAAATAAGACTTTGAGTATGAAATACCTTGAAAAGATCTACTTTAAAATGATAAAGCCTTATATGTAATTTCTCTGCTTTAGAAAGTGCATTCTAGTTTTAAATCATCTTTTTTTTTCCCAATAGGGTGAACTAGTGTATGTGAATTATGCAAGAACCCAAGATTTTTTTAGATTGGAACGGGATTTAGGAATCAATTGTTCTGGGAAAATTGCCATTGCTAGATATGGAAAAATTTTCAGAGGAAATAAGGTAAGTTCACCTTCCTTCCCCTCCCCCCAATCTTTCTCCCACTTTTCTGCACTCCATTTATTTTATTGAAATTACAGTATTTCCTTATTTCTGACACCATTTTGCATTATTGTTCTGTAAAAAGTCCCTCCTCGAGTCAAAGATGGAGCTACTTAGATTATTACCTAAGAATGACAGAATATTTGGGACTAGGCTATTGTAGAACATGAAGATGGACATAACATACACCTCATTCCACAAATCATTTCTGTAATTTCAAGAGGGTGCATCGCTAATTTGCATCAAGGGGCATCATTTATTGCCATCTTGTAAATATTTTATTATTCTGAAATATATAAAATTAATTAATATTTACTGTTAGAGAAGCAGCATGATATAATGGAGGTGGGGGGGGAGAATAAAACCACTGAACTAGAAATCTGAAGACTTGGGTATGGTCCTGACTCTGATACTTATTGGCTGTATGACCCTGGACAAATCACCTAACCTCTGAGCTTCAATTTCCATATCTTCAAAATGAAGAGAATGTTATCTAGCCTGTCTACCTCATAGGGCCATTGTAAGGATAAAATGAAAAAATGCATATGAAAATGCTTTGTAAAATATAAAGTACTACTCAACTGTAAAATGCTACTGTGTTGCTATATTGTTATTATAAAATATAATTTAAAATTCAGTAACATTTTTTAAAGGAAAGAGGATATAGGTAAAACAGATGTGTAGCAGCCTTTTGAGACCTGGTCTGTCATCTTACTCTGATTTACTCAAGGATTTTTAGAGGAATCAGATTTCAAACTTGCTCGCCTACCATGGAAAAGTTTACCCCAGGGAAAAGCTGGGAAGTTGGAATGTGGGGTAACTAGATCATATGGTCTTTTTATGGTAGTAGACATGGAATATTACTACTTGGGGACCCAGCACAAGGAGGATTTGCCTGATGTGTGTGTTTGTCTATTTGCACATAATTCAACTCTTGATGCCTCTTTTAAAATGTACTTTTTTGGTAGGCAAAGTAAATAGATCAATATATTCTCATTGGAGTAAGGGTCAAATAAATTTGATTATAATATGTGCCTACGCTTCCATGTAAAATAGTGAAAAATCTTAGCTCTGGAATGTGGTACAACTGAATTAGAATTTTTTTTTACAAAGGGTAACTCATTTTACAGGTTAAAAATGCTCAACTGGCAGGAGCCAAAGGGATTATTCTCTATTCTGATCCTGCTGATTATTCTTCCCCTGGGGTAGAACCTTATCCAAAGGGTTGGAACCTTCCAGGAGGTGGTGCCCAGCGTGGAAATGTGCTGAACCTCAATGGTGCAGGTGACCCTCTCACTCCAGGTTATCCAGCTAATGGTGAGTCATGAGTCCTCAGTCAGAACTGGAGACAGAAGGGAATAAATAAAAACAAGTGCTTTGCCAAGTGAAGGAGTAGATTATGGTTCCTGGATGTCCTTGGGCAGGCAAACACAGGCAACTGCAATGTCGATTCATCTGCAGTATGGTTTTTCTTTTCCTGAAAAGTGGAACAGAGACCTCAGAATGCTGAAATATGTGATCAGTTTATAATCAGCTTCTCTGCTATTTTAAGTCCTGTGATGCCAGATTTAATGCCAAGAATTCAGGGAATGTTCACTAGACATAAATTAATACTGATTTAGGAAAACCGATCCTAAACTCCATTCCTTAGAACAAGGCCATTGTTAGAAATGAAGTACTTGTACACAGGTATCTTTTGTTAATGATATCATCTAATTTGCTTATAATGGCTTTTTAAAACATCTATGAACTAAGAGAATACAATTTAGTTGAATTGGACTAGATGCCTGCTGAGGTACTTTGCGGCTCTCAAGTTCTATGATTCTGTGAAGAGCCAAAATGGTAGTATCGTTGTTGTTCTTGTTGTTTTTAATAAATTCAGCAAACGTTTATGAGGTTCCTTATACTTCCAGTGTGGCATGGTAGGTAACAGGCCAGCCTGGGAGTCAGGAGATAGGAGCTTAGCTCCTGCCCCTGAGATATGCTCATTGTCTGGCCATGAAATTCTCAGTGCCCTAGGTGTCTCTATGACTAAATCCCATGGGATTTCCCTTGAATCTAGTGCCTTCCTTCGGTTCCTTATCTCTAGCATATCTTGTTTGTGTATTGTCGTTTGTATATTGTCTCCCTCATTAGACTATGAGTTCCTTGAGATCAGGAACTGTCCTGTACCATTCTTTGTGTCCCTGACATTTAGCACAGTGTCTTGCACTTAGTTTGCACTTAATAAAAGTTTATTAACTGACTAAGTTGACAGTCTGTGTAATTATAGGGAGTTATCTTACTGGTAGTTCCTCTTTGTATGAATTAAAAGATCAGTCCTCACTTGACCTCTAAAATATGTATGTATGTATGCACATATATGTATTCACACTAAAGACATTGTGTTAGGTTCTGGACATACAAAAACAAGAATGAAACAGTTCAAGCCTTCAAGTTTAGGGCACCACACTTCAGCTGAATGGGAGGAAGAGAGGTATGAAGTATAAAGATATGCATAATGCTAGAGAGTGAATGGGGATGCAAAGGAGAGAGCAAAGTGTCCTAGTTATTTTTGAGAAGGGATAGAAACCTTTTAGTGGAGGTTGAGAAAGAACAGCAAACAACTAAGATGAACCTCGAAGGACTCAATCAATGAGTGTTTATTAAGTTCATACTGTGTGCCAGGCATCGAGCCAGGTCCTGGAGATACATATACTTACACTGAGCTTATATGCTGGAGGAGGAGAAAAGTACATATAAAAATTTGAACCAATACAAAAATATTGAAGGTGTAGATTGGGAGGGAGGGCTCTAGTAGTTGAGGGAATCAAGAAAGGGTTCAAACAGTAGATGACATTTAAGCAATGTACTAAAGGAAGAGAGGGAATTTGTTAGTAAAGAGGGAGTAGATTCTAGACATGGGGATCAGCCAGTACACAATTTAGGAGAGGAGATGGTAGGTGGATTGTGTGAGGAACAGAATGTCATTTTAGATGGATTGTGAAAATCAAAAATTTGGAAAGTGTAAAGAAGGAAGTGTATTCTAGGCCTATGTGTCTATAAAGAGGGGGGAACTAGTCTGTCAAGTTCAGAAAAAAAGCTGATCAATTTGGTTGGAACATAGTGTCCATAAATGGATATGGAAATAGATTGGTACTTCAGTTGTGGAGTGCTTTACAGGCCAGGCCAAGAAGGTTTTGTTTTATCCATAGCCCTGAGAGACCCAGGTTCCCTTCATATCTTGAACTCACAATGCAGCCACCAAGGCTAGAATTGTTCAGCTCATGATCAGTATACATGCTGTGGTGGGGAGTGGGGGGGAAGAGAGAGAGAATTTATACTCTCTGTTGCCTGAATGATAAAAATTTTAATAGTATGGTTCAGATCAGAGATAATGGTGTAAATTCAGTTTTTAAAAAAATATTGTTTCACCAAAATAGACTTAGCTCTTCTCAACAATACAATAATCAAAGACAATTTCAAAAGACTCATTATGGAAAATGATATCCACATTAAGAGAAAGAATTGTGGAGTCAGAATGCAGATTGATGCATATTATTTTCACCTTTTTTTTGTTTTTTGTTTTCCCTTCTTGTGTTTTTCCCCTTTTGTTCCGATTCTTCTTTTATAAAATGATTAATGTGGAAATATGTTTAACATGATTGTACCTGTATAACCTATATCATATTGCTTGCTGTCTTAGGGAGGAGGGAGGAGAGAAAGGGAGAAAAATTTGAAACTCAAAATCTTATAAAAATGAATGTTGAAAACTATCTTTACATGTAATTGGAAAAAATAAAATACTATTAAGTAGGGGGAGGGAGAGATGTTGTATCGATGCTAAGCCCCAGCACCCAGCACAGTGACACAGAATAGACTCTTAATAAATGTTGATTGACTGCCTGTCTCACTTTGTATTTTTATTTCCAGCGCCTCGCATTTAGTAGGCACCTGATAAATGTTCATCTATTGTTGAGGGGAACCAGGATTCTGAAGGGAGTGCAATCCATACCATTGAGGATCCATTAAAGTAACTGAGGGCATTTACCTTGTAGAAAAGACATCCAGGGAACATGATAGACAGTTCTTTGCAATAACCAAAGGACTGACATGTAAAAAAGAGATTAGGCTGATTCTGGTTGGCCACAGAGGACAGAACTAAGAACGCATGGAAATGACAAAAAAAGCAAGTTAACTTTGATGTAAAGAAAATCTTTCTGATCATTAGAGCAATCCCAAAGTAGAATGGGCTCTCTTAGTAGATAGTGAGTTTCCCCTCCTTTTAGATCTTCAAAAAAAAAAACTGGATGATTGCATGTCAGGTACATAGTAAAGTCATTACTTCACAAGTACAGAGTGAAGTAGATGGCTACAAAGGTTCTTTTTAACTCTGAGATTCTGTCATACCACAGAAGTCAAGAAAGGTAAATATTATCATTTTCTGCATTGCTAACTGTGTGTTTCATTTTGTCCAGGATCACATACTGTTCTCACTATACATTCTTATTTCTTCATTACAATATTTTCCCTTTCCTAAGATTTTTTTTAAAATTTTTTTTCTGCAAACACCTGATAGCCTGGGAGGAATCCTCTACCCAGATTTTTTCTAGTTTTTTGGCCAAAGAATGAACTAATTATACCAAAACCATCTTTTCTATGCATACATTTAATTTCAGATCATGGTTATATGCGTTTTTTGTGTGTTTGAAATACAGTGATTTTTGATTCTTTCTAAAATCAACTCAAAATTATCTCTCCAAGAAAAAAAACAAACCTTGACCATAAAAAAGGTTCTATGTTAAATAAGTTTTCTTACTTAGACTATTGAGCTCTAAAAGGAAAAGTAGGCAATTTTTCTTTTATTCAAAGATATGACTGTATATAACAGAATCATTTGAAATGACTTGATTGTCTTGGTCATAAAAGGTGAATTATCTTTTTTTCCCCAGAATATGCCTATAGATATGATATAACTGAGGCTATTGGTCTTCCAAAGATTCCTGTTCATCCAATTGGATACAATGATGCCCAGATCTTACTAGAGTAAGTACATGTGAAAAGAAATAAAATGTAAAAGCAAAAGGTTAATTGGACACCTTGACACTAACAAAAGAAAAAGGCAACACAGTACAGGATAATAAACATGGAGTCAATAAATCCAGTTGACATTTTAATTCAACCATAAAGCTACCTTGAAGAAGTCATTTAACTTCCTTGGTTCTCGGTTTTCCTCATATGTAAAATTAGAGCATTGTATTAGATGATTTCTAAGGTCTTATCCAGCTCTTAACCTATAATTCTGTTTCTCAAAAGGTCAAAATGTAAATACATATTTAACCTACAGTATAGAATTTTAACTATAGTGAAATATTCTGCATAATAAAAGCTGGCAAAAAGTTGACTATGGAAAGTAAGACTTTATAAAGCAATTAAAAGTACAGTAACAATCCATTTATAAATCTTTATATCATAATCCATAATTTGAGAAAGATCTTAAAGGAAACAAAGAATGCTTGTTACGAATGGATACAGAATGAAATAAGCAGAACATGGATGGATGGATGGATGGATGGATGGATGGATGGATGGATGGATGAATAGAAAAACATTTGTTATGTGCTCACAACGAACAAAGTCCTGAGATCTGAGAATACAAATAGAAAATTATCATAGTCCCTATCCTTGGAGAGCTTATATTCCAAAAGGGGGAGAACGTATATTAGGGGATTCGTCTACACAGCTAATGGTCTGAATGACAAATATATAGTTCATCTGGAATGCAGAAGGAATAAACACATCTCTTTTAGGGTTACTTCAACAGATAAAACTGTATCTATTTCTGACATTGAACCGTTTGGGAGCACCAAAAATTTTGGTAATTAGCATTAATTCTCTGCATGGGTTGCTCTCCTGAAAATGTCAGCAGAAACCAAGCTGCAGGCAAGAATGGTGAATTATGGGGTGCAGATATTCTCAGAGCTCTTAGATGTAGAATTCTGAACACCTAGGATACAAGTATGCACAGTAAGTTCAATAAAGTAAATTAAAATATTCCTAAAAGGAAACTCAATTCTAAATTATTAAAACACACACACGGCCCCAGAAAATAGATAATGAAGCATAACCCCCGCCCCTTTTGGCAGAGGAATGAGAGACAATAAGAGCAAAATGTTGCATACATTGCTAGACACATTCACTGTATAAGTTATTTTTGCTTACCGATTTTTCTTTGTTACAAGGAGAGAGTTTAATTCTTTTGAATAGGGTATTATCCAGAAATGACAGTGATATAAAAGGAAAAGGCATTAGTAAAAGTTATTGTTTTAAAAGAAACTAATGAACATTAATACAAACTTTTTATCACCCTAGCAAAAAGTATATACCTATATATGTGTATATATGTGTGTATAAAATCCACTATAATGCAGTGGAATTTGTGTGAAAAAAGTAAGGATGGTTCGTAGTTAAAAAAAATAATTAACATATACTAAAAGCAAAAACATTTGCATTATATTTTAACAATAAATATAAAAAATAAACACCTTTGACAAAATACAGCACTCAGTTATTCTGAAAACAAGTACAAATCATTGACACAGTAGGGTTATATGTTAGTAAGATTAGAAAGTACAGATCTAATACCAAAAGTTAGCATTAATTGTAGTGGGGAAATGCAAAAACTAGTAAGCTAATAAATATAGGAATAAAGTAGGATGCCTTCTGCACTGTTATTTGGCATAGTTATACAAATGCTAACAGTAATAATAAAACACAAAAAATTGAAGGTATAAACAATG
>CM053588.1:91875168-91890574 GCA_028646515.1 Pseudochirops corinnae | reverse complement strand
AGGGAGTAATTAATGGTTTACATTGAATGAATTAAATCAATTTGGAGCATTTATCTTTTAGACAAACTTAGCCCTATTTGGTATACCCACTTTGTTGGAAAATTGTCTGACATATGACTATTCTTGTCTGTTTGGTCTTCTCTGGAACCCAAACTTCCTTAATTGTGGATTCATAGTTCAGATCTTGGACATGCTTTATGTTTTCTGCTTCTCTTCCTCCCATACCACCTTCTACCCCATTCCCTCCTTGACAATCCTTTTTAGCCCCACTACCCTGGAGCATATTATCACCTTTTCAGTATGTCCTGGAACTGAGTTCATCTGGCTGAAGACTAGATGGTTAGCAGCCTTCAGCAACCAGCCAAAACTCAAGACTCTTCCAATCCCTTTCTTACAAGATCATAAACTTCTAATTGTTCCTGCCACCATACATGCCTATATCCTACCACCTTTACAGCTTTCTTCAGTGATCAAATCAACATTACTGTTGCTGTTATGAACTGTGTAAAAATCTGTTGCCCTACGATTCCACTGAAATGGATATGAATCTGAATCCTAAGTTGCCTAGGCCAAAATACTTTTCCACAGTCAACATTCCTTAGTCCCTCATATCAATCCATGTGCTTCCACTCTACCCTATCTTTCTGCTCTACTTTTCAGAAACCTGTTCTGCTGTTACCAAAACTTTCTTGACATTCAAAGCATGTTGTTTCCCAAAATTTATTTCAATCTTCTATGTATTCTATGTTATTTCCCTCCTCTCCCAGTAGAATGTAAGCTCCTTAATGTAAGGGCCGTTTTTGTTTTTTGTTTTTGTATGATTGGCACATAGTCATCCTGGCATATACTAAGTTCCAGGTGATTATGAGAAAGTAAAAGTCTGCCTATTCTGTTAGATTTCATTACAACACAGTATTGACTAACCTCAGCCCACTCAGTAGATCCCAATAGACCGAATTCTTCAGCATCCCAGCTAGCAAATATCATTGTTCTTCTTGGCCTCCATCCTGGAAACAATAGCAACATATACAGAGCCTTAGAAAATATTCCACATAAGTGAGAGCCAGGATCATAATAATTTACATGTTTATTAATAGTTATCATGAACACAAATCAATTTGACATACATAAACTAATGATGTCATTCCTATTTTTTATTAATTCAAATTTTCAATTCAATTATATCAAAAAAATATTTATTAAATACCTAATACATTTATGGCACTATGTATAGAAGTGAGGATACAAAGACAAATAAGTAACCTAGTCCCTGTAATCAAGGAGATTACACTCTATCCCGTGACATGTGCAGTTACACATCTATTACTATCTATTGCTACAGTTGTATGGCAGATCCTCTAAATTCAGAGCATTCTATGAGTTTTATGAATTCTCAATATTTATGCAAATTCAAGAAATGAAGAGACGTAAATGTCTTCTAATTTTTACCTATAATCAAGAAAATATTAGAGACTTTGGCTGAAAATTTTTCTCTCAGTATTTGGGTTTGTTATTGTGGCACAATAGTCAGTTTTGAAAATTTCACCCACAACTCAAGGGTGACATATTTATATCTTCTAAAAAGCATCCCAGACCCGTTTCTCATACTCTCCTTAGGAACTCAGAACACAGTTTCCATAGTTTTAGCATTAAAGACAAAGCAAACACAAGAAACTGCATGATGTTGGCTTAAAACACTAAAAGCCAAAACCTGTATGATTTTAGTTACCAATCTTGCCACCAAAGAAGAGAGAGAAGGAAATGGATGACCCTTTTTTCATTTAAAAAAAAAAACCATGAAGGAAAATGGGGATAAGGTGTTGTACTGTTAAGTCTTTATTGGTGATTCTATTTAGAGACCTTACCCTAATGGATTTAAAATACTGATGAATGATAGAAAAAAGTACTAAAATGTAACTTTAACACAGTTTTATAACAATATCAAATAATTCCTGGGACTAAACATTAGGCTAAATAAATATAGTATCTGAACAAAAATATTTGACTTTACATGCTGTTGTCACATCCATGCATCAAATGAGCTGATCTGGAAATACGTATTTGCTTTCTAAGTACTATATTGGGCTAAAAGTTCTCAGCATGTTGCTGAGCTCATTTGACAAGTCAGATAGATATGCTGTGTCAAACAATCACCTGCAACACAAAAATCTAATCCAAATTCAGTTAAGATGAATAAAATTTTAATTTAGTTATTGTAGGCCTCAACAATCACATTTAATACCATTTAGTGAGAATTCCATTCAATAAACTTTTATTAAGTGCCTACTATGTGCAAGGTGAGTTAGTAGGAAGAGGGCCAAACTTTGAAGGGTGAAAACATACTTCTGTCCAAGTCTTCTGACTTGATACTGACTTTATACTTCTGACACATATAGTCTTTATGACTGTGAACAATTCCTTAAACTCCTCGGTGCTTTAGTGAACTCTAATTCTCTATCTGTGATAACATGGTGGGACGAATGCTGGATTTAGAGTGAGGACATTTGGTTGGTTCAAGTCTGGGCCTTTCTACTTGCTACTTGTGTAGGAGATAATTATTTCATCTCATTGGAATTCATTTTTCCTCGTTTGTAAAATAAGGAGCCTGGACTAAATGACCTTTAAAAATTCCTTCCAACTCTAAATGTATGATGTAAGTTACAGACCAGATCTTCATTGGTATTGGTGGCAGGTATAGTTTTTAGAGCTGTGTAGATCTGGATTTCTCTGGGTCCCAACATGCTGCCATATTCTCACAATCCTCTTATAGCTTAAGTTTGTAAAGCATTGTCTTCATAATGGTAGACAGGGCAAGCATTATATTCATTTTACAAATGAAGAAATTGAGGCTATGAAATATTCTGAAATTTGGGCAATACCACACATTTGTTATGTACCAAAGTGAAGATGCTAAAACTAATTTATATGTGACTGAGTAATCCTTTCCAGTCACCAGAAGATGGGAAAGACATAAGAATCTCAGCAGGATTAGAGGAGTTATTTTACAATTTCATGATTAATTGTCTGATTACTTATAACCTTAGCTGAAAGAGAGGGATTGAGAAGGAAAAGGAAGGGCCTATATATATATATACTCAAGGGCACTGACTGAATAAGAATAGGAACCTTGTACATGTGTAGTGACCTGAGCTGTTGGAAAAAAATCAGTGTTTGGGCTCCATCTGGTGGCTCATACAGATATAGCATTCTAAGGACCAATTCTATCCTTTTACTGTAAATGTAGAGCAAATGCTCTCATGGAGTGAGGCACTTCCTCTTGATAGTACATTTCCAGCTTCTAATTATACTACCTCTCCCAGTATTCTGCAGTTACCCTATGCTCCTGCCAAAACTGACTAAACTCTACTGCAGCCCATACAAAACAGCAAAACTGCACTGTAACAATCTTTGGTGGCTTTTCATTACCTCTAAGATAAATTACATATTTCTCCGTCTACCTTTCCGTTTTTATTTCACATTGTTTCCCTTTAAATAATCTACAATAGTGGTGTAAAACTCAAATAGAAATGGAGACAATGAAACCATACAGACAGATCACTGTAGGCTACATATTGACTTAGAAAACCAAATATTCACATTAATAATTCCACTGTAATTTTATTTTGTTAAAAGATTTCCCAATTACATATTAATGTGGTTCCTGTGCACTCAGGAGTGTTATTACCCCAGTATGCTTGACACCCCTGTACTATATTTCAACCACCCAGGACTAAAACAAGTTGTTCCCCATCTGAAGTATACTCCCTCCTCATCCCCACCTGTCAGAATCTTTGCCTTCCTTAAAGTCACAGCAGGTGAAGACTTCCCTGATGCTCTCAAATTTCTAGTGCTCTTTTTTCATTAAATTACCTTGTATTTATTTGTCCTAAACCATATTATATGGCTCCAGGAACATATGCATTCCTTGAAGACATGGGGTGTTTATTTTTGTCCTTGTATCCTCAGCTCTTAGAACAATGCTTTGTGCATAGCAAATGCATAAGAAATGTTGGATGAATTGATTTGCATTGAATAAACCCATAATATATTGTAGTAAAGACAGCTAACTTTTTTTATATTCTGAAAAAAACCTTGACAAATCTATGCTAATTTACTTATGAATACTTTTGAAATTCCACACAGTCCATTATATCATTTTTAAAGGCAGCCTTTATGATCCTGGCTGGCAGAGTTCTACATTATTCTAGCAGGATGGAAGAGTCACAGATTGGACAACCACACACATGAAAAAGACTTCAGAATTTTAGTGGAATACAACCTTAATAAATCAGTATTGTGAAATGGCAGCCAAAGATATTAACATGATCCAAGACTACATTAATAATGCATGAGTGTCCAGAAAGAGGGAGGCAATATTCCCATTTTGGGTCATACTGTATCTCAAATGTTGTATTCAGTTCCAAGTGCCATATTTTGGAAGAACATTGACAAGCTGAATTATGGTAAAGGAGAGAAGAGCAGAATTAGGAAAAAACTGAAAAATATGCCATATGAAGATAAATTGAAAGAAATGGAAATATTTAGCCCAGAGGAGAAAAGACTTTGGGCAGCACACGAATTGTTTTCAAGTATCAAAGGATTAAAATGTGGGACTATGAACAACGGGTTGCAGTTACAACGAAGAATAGTTCAGTTCAATATATGGAAAAACTTTCTAACAATTGAAGTCATCCTAAAGTGGAATTAAGTGCTTCTGTTTCTATAGGAAGTATATATTTCAGTAGATGACCTTTTTGGTCCCTTTCAACTCTCAGCTTCTATGACTGATGTCAAGAACATGCAATCTTAAAAATAAACATGCTTTAAGCATCTATGGTAACCCCTATAGCAACTTTAAAAGTATCTTACACAGAGTTTAAGTTCAACAAGTGTGCTAATTGGCCAATTTGAATTTGATTGAATCTTTACCTCTTTAGTTCTTGAGTTACATTACCTTCCCTTTTCAGTTTTCCATAACTCCTCACAATCTCATGTACTACAGCAGCTCCACTCTGAGGATCAATGCCACCAAACACCCATGAGTCACGATGACCTCCCAGAATTACATACCTGTCTACACAAAAAATTATGAGGGTTGAGAGATGATCAGGAGGCCCCTAATCAACTGATTTCTCCCCAACACTCTTAATACATAGTAATAACAAAATTACTCTCCAATAATCAAAAATCTAAGGGCAAGGTAGTAGAAATGATGAAATAATAAAATCTTAATCAAAATAGAAGGAAGGGTTTATACTGTTAGTCTTTTATGAGATAGGAAGAAGTTCATAATCAACTTGATAGAATTCATGTGTCTAGACATTGAGACCTTCTAAAAATAGGCTTCATTCTTACATTGTAGGTATGAAGTACCTTAGTCACATGCATTCTTTTCATGTGTGCCCCTCTATTAGTGAACTCTACATGTATGTCCATTTTTCCCACTGATTATTATGCAGTTTTGAGAGAGTATGCTCCAGTTTATGGGAGAAAGTATAGTCACTATCCTTACTATGCCATTACAATAAATGGCTTAGCTTTGAGTTGACTGTGTCTACTGACTACCTATAAAAAGTAAGCCCACTGGTGGGATCTCTTCAGGTATAATTTTAGGATTATAGACCTACAAAGTACCTTAAACCTGAGGTAGCTACCCCATGGGAAATCTATTCTGGGCAGAAGAGATGGAAGTGTTACTGCATTTCAAAAGTATCTATGCAAAACTTAAGAAGTTCAGTTACATCTAAAAACAGAGAAGTCCCATTCCCTTAGACTGTAAGCTGCATGAGGCCAAGGAAAATATGTATCTAAAATTTTGTATCTCCTAAGCACAAAGTCTAGTGTTCTATTAAACAAACACACAGTAGGTACTTGATAAATGCTGAACTGAATTTAATCATAATACATGATAGTTTCCAACTTACAAGACATTGTTGCTGGCTCTTTGGAAATCAGGAAGCTCTTTCACATCTGGACTATTTTACAAATGGTAGTATTTGCCAGATCTGTGCACAAAAAGTCTGCTTGAAGGGAATAGTGCCTCTAAAGCAATTTTCAACTACTCTTTATAATTATTCATAACATTGTTTCTGTGGGATCTAAGTTCCTTAAGGCTAGAGACAATTGTTTGTTCTGTTTTCTTTGAGATTTTTTTCTTCTTTTAGTCACCAGAAACTAGCAGAGCAAGCACTTAATAAATGTTAAGTGAATTGAGGAGAATCCATTCTGAATTCCAAATCACCAACAAGGCATTCTATTTGCGTGGAGAGTGTGAGGGAGAGTAGTACCACTGGGTATTGGCTTTTTTTTTTTTTTTGGTATCTGCAGTAGATCCAGTTCAATCCCTCCTCAGATATTCTGAATTGAGGAACAAAGGTTTTCTTAGGATGTATAACTGTTTTTCTAGTTCTCCTTCTACAAATGAAGCAAGTGGATTCAGAGTAGCAAGTGACTAACTCAAGTCAAAGAATTTACAAGCCGTTTTCTGGGATTGAAAACCAGATATTTTTACTCCAAATACATTGCTATTCCCACTACCCGAAACTCCCATTGAGTTTATGAGTGGAAGCTTCACAGAAAGCTGGCATTGGAGTGAGAAAGAATAACATGTTATTCATGCCTCTGCTATATACTGGTGATGTGACCCTGGGAAGGTCACTAAACCTCTTGCTTCTTGGTTCCTTCTTCCTGGGCAGGAGCAAGGAAGAATCTTTCTTACATTTACTCCTCAGGTTTTGGTAATTCCCTCTATCTGATCAGCTTTTGAGGGTTCATTCTGTGAACAGGGTGGTATGACATACTGCATAAAGCACTGCTATGGTTGTAGCCGTACAATCATTTCCTAAAGGAAATACTCCTATACATAAAGTCAATCACTGTTGATTGATGATAATGACAATTACACCTCATAGGAGGCTGTATTAGGTGTCTGGTGGACAAAAGTCAAATTTCACTTAAAATGTGAACGTGGGAAGGAAAAACTCCATATCCAAAGAATGCCTGCTACTAAGAGAGGAATTTAATTTAACCATATAGTTTATGTGAATTAATGATTACAATAGTGAAACCAAATATTTTCCAGGAAGTAACCTTTTAAACCTTGTACCTGAAACTGAGGCACAAGGTTAATTGAAATGAGATGGGGCAATCTCACTCTAGCTTCAGTGGAGGCAGCTGTTTTGCACTGGCAAGAGCACAACCTTGGAAGTCTGAACACCAAGCCTTTAAAGCAGTGGTTCTCAACCTTCCTAATGCCGCGACCCTTTAATACTTGTATATGGGTGTATCTGCATGTGGGCAGACCTGCCTGGAGATGGATAGAGGAGCGGTATCTTGGTTCCTAAGACCATTGGAAAATACGTATTTTCCAATGGTCTTAGGGGACCCCTATGAAAGGGTCATTTGACCCCCAAAGGGATCACAACCCACAGGTTGAGAACCGCTGCTTTAAAGCCTTGCTGTTTCTTACTAAATGGAGGAAGCCTCTTTATCTCTCTACTGTCAGTTTCCTCATCTGTCAAATGAGGGGGTTGGACAAGACATCCTCTACACTCCTTTACTTCTCTAAATCCTATGCCCGATGTGGAAAACCTAGAAATAATGAAAAAATCCCTCTGTAAAATCCATTTTTCATGTCAGGCAGGTCTTAGAATAATTTGAGTAATGCTTGTATACACAGAGATACTTATAAGGACATAACATTAAATTATCAAATATTAAAATCATAGGCTAATTTTACGACTGAAACCAGACAGCTTCCACATACAGTTTTCAAAAGTGATTTCACTAATAGAAAATGAAGCTGTGCGGGAAAGGTATATGTAATCTTAAAGGCAATTCTGAAAGTACTTCTGATTATTAATGGGGAACTTAAAAAATCAAATTATTTGTAAAGACAACTGGAACATGGAACTTCTCTGGAAAGGGTAGTGTCATTGGAGTTGAAGGAACCAGATCCTAGCCATGCAGCTTAATTCCTGTGTAATCTTAGGTAAGTCTAATCATCTCTCAAGACTGAGTTTCCTCATCTGTAAATGAAGATGTTGGAATAAATGATTTCCAACATCTCTTTTCAACTTCTTTATATCTTAAGATTCTAAAAGCAATAGTTTTGTAGTCCGACAATGGGTTCATCTATTATAAAGAAGCACTGATTTAACAAAAATTGTATTACAATTCTGACACTTAAACAGTTAATTTAACCCCTCTGCCCTCAGTTTCCACATTTGTAAAATAAAGGAAGGAATTGAACTAGATGTACGCAAGATCTCTTCCATATATAAAATTTTATGATCCCATTATACAGATAGATGTATGTGTGTAACTCCTTAAACTTCTTTCCTTACTCATGATGGTCCCTGCTCACATTGATCATTTAAAAAATAAATGTTTTACCTGGTTCCACTGCTCCTCTTAAGGTTCCAATCACATTGTAAATCCTTGTTATTTTGTTGTTGCTATGAATATTCATTTTGACTTTTCTAATACAATTAAAAAAAACACACATTAGCATTGTGAGTGGATAGCCACCAAAACACACCAATTTGTTATGTGTAGTTTTCTTCCTCATCCTACCCTCTCTTATCCCTTTGTCCTCCTTGTTTCCTGTGTATGTATGTGTATTTGCATGTATATGGTCGCCTAAGTATGCATATTCATGTGCACATATGTGTACACACATAGCTATATGTATACATGTCTGTCTGTATATACACACATGTATATTTATGTGTATATAAGTATATGAATATGTATATGTGACAGGCAGCAAAGCTTATAGTCACTTGGCTAGCCTTGGTTTAAGGAAGATCTGAGTTCAAATCCTGCCTCTCAGAAGCAGAATACCAAGTATACACAGAGTAATTTAGAGATGAAGATAATTCTAACTATTGAGGAGGATCAGGAAAGGTCTTGTGAAGAAGGTGGCCCTGGAGGTGAATCTTAAATGGAGCAAGGGATTCTCAGAGACACAGGGGAGGAGGAGGAAGAGTATTCTAGGTAGAGAGGAGAGCCAATATGCAAAAGCACTAAGGTGGGGAAACAGATGCTGGCTAAGAGAAACAGCAAATAGATTAGTTTGTGTAAAACTTCATATGTGAGGGGCAGGATTGAGAAATCATTTTAGAATAACTGACTGTCACCAGAATGTGAACAGTTTTTAAATTCCAAAAAGAGAAAATTTAATTTTGTTCTAAAGCCACTGAAGAAGCGTTTTGAGTTGGGAAGAGTCATGTTCAGTCCTATATTTCAGAAATATTAATTTGGCAATAGAGTAAATTAAAAGTTTAAGAGGAAAGAGACTGGAAGTAGAGAGGCCAGTTAAGATGCTATTCTAATAGTCTAAAGTCAAGTTATCCAGCTCGTTTACAGATGAGGACATGAAAAGCTGGACAAGACTGATTGAACAATGTCAAGTTATGATTCTATACCTCTCTTCCCTTTCACAATTTAGAAATGTCTACAAGTTTCAAAACACATTGTCTAGACTAGGATCCCACCCCCCTTTTCCCCAAACTTGCTTCTGAACCCTTTGGAGTATGCCTTACCACCTTAGGATGGAATTGAAATTATTTTCTCTAAGGCTATAAAATGATCTCTTATTTATGACCTGTTTTCATTTCTCATTCTTCTTGACCTATCTGCAGTACTTGGCATTGTTCACCCTCCTCCTGGTGACTCTCTCCTCCTTGGATTGTTGGGTTCTTGTGTGTGTGTGTGTGTGTGTGTGTGTGTGTGTGTGTGTGTGTGTGTGTGTGTGTGTGTGTGTGTGTGATATTGCTTTCTCCTCATTCTTCTCCCACCAGACTTATTATTTCTTCTCAGATTCCTATGCTACATCATTATCCTTGTCTCTTCCCTCATTTATAATTATCCCCTAGGGTTCCATCCTTTTCCCTCTTCTCTTTTCTTTCTATAATCTCTTTTAGTAACCCAATCAGTTTCCAGATCTTCCAGATCTACATATTGAATCCTAATCTCTAGAATGATTCCAGTCCTGCATCACCACAGAAATGCCTGTTTAATACCATAGGAAGGGTCATGGAAGCAGAGACATCAACAGGGAACATCAGGCATGATTATCTTTGGGCTATGGCAGGAAAAGGCAGTTCATAATGGTTTAGGATTCCGGAGTCCACACTTGAGGGCAGATCAGGCAGTTCTGGGGTGATGGTACCTGCAGAGGTCAGAATAACTCCCAGATTAGCCAAATCTCAAAGTCTATGGATACTTCAGGATTAGAATGCGTCATGTGTTTTCACAGGAAGGGAAAGGAATCTGCTCACATGGGTCCGATTCATTTCCTATTGGTGCATGTGTCAGTTAGCTAGGAAACTAGAAATTACTGGCCTACAATGTTCCCAGGAAAGAAGTTTCCAGATACAGAAGAAACAAAGTTCCAGAGAAAGGGGCAGGATAGACAGGAGGAAGTACCAGGTAGGAGGAAGGTATATGACTAGGGAAGAGAGAGCCTTACAGTCAAAGAAAGACTAGACAAGAAAAATTAGAGTTTTTCTGGGCTATTCCACTATTTGTACTCCAAACTTTTCATTCGCTATCTATCCTGCTACTTTTCTCTTCACTCAGGTTCATAAGCTTAACTTTTCCCTCTACCTGATTTGGAATATGTAACCTGTTGTCAAGACCTATCAAGTCAGCCTCCACAATAATATGTCTCACAGTCAGCCTTTTTCCCTAATCATCTAACTACTCCCTTAGAGACAAGTTGGCATCTCATTACCTATTGCAACAGCTTCCCTCCTAATTAGTTTCTTGGTTTTAAATGTCTCCTTTCTTCAATTCATCCTTTACTGAGCTTCCAGAGCAAACTTTTTAAAGCAACAAAGATGAGGGTACACTAATGTTCAAGAATCTTCACCCACTCTCTGTTAACTCTAAGATAAATTACTAACTTTTCAGCTTAGCATTTAGTCTCTCACAGTCTCATGCCAGTTTGCCCTTGAAAGCTTATTTCACATTTTACATTTTGTAGGTTCATGTCAGCATTCTCCCTCCCACTTCTGTGAAAAAGCAGAGACTTTCTCCCATTAATAGACACATTCCTTACTCACCTCCATCTCTTAGAAACACTGGCTTCCTTCAGTGCATCAACTAACGTATCAACTATTCCACAAAGTCTTTCATAACTAATTACATTGTTTTCCTTCCTAGGAGTATGGATACACATATCTGTTTATATGTTGTATTCTCTCCCCGGTAGAATAGAAACTTTTTGAGAGTAAGTATGGTCTTGTATTTTATCTTTTTCTCCCCAAAGCTAACACAGTGCCGTTTCACAACTGGGGGTGCTGAAGGGAGTGTATGTCTTTTAGACCTGTGATTTCATCTGTATAGAGAACTCCTAGAGTGGAAAACTCCTTCCATTGATAGAGTTTGCAACTCATCTGTAAACTATATATCATTAGAGTTATCTGTGCTTATGAGAAAACAAGTAACCTGCCTATGGTCACAGCAAGTATACATCAGACACCAAATCCAGATGTTCCTTCTTCCAAAGTTAGCCCATATTGTTGAAACCATGATGCCTCTTGCTTTGCAAATAGTAGGACCTTAATAAGTGCTTGTTAGATTGAACTGCTGAATGCTACAGAAAGACTTAGGGGTTGTTGTTGTTGTTGTTGTTGTGGTTGTTTACAGAGTACTGCACCATGAAACTAGCCTCCTTACTCTTTCTCACAAGACACTCCATCTCCTGACTCCAGGCAGTTTTACTGGCTGTCTCCTATGCCTGGCCTTCTCTTCCTCCTTAACTCCATCCCCTGGCTTCCTTCAAGTCCCAGCTAAAATTCCATCTTCTACAAGAAGCCTTTCCCAGTCCCCCTTAATTCTGATAATGCCTTCCCTTGGTGATTATCTCTAATTTGCACTGTATATATCACCTTTGTACTTAGTTGTCCCGTTGAGAGCAGGGATTGCTTTTTGTTTTGTGTGTTTTGTTTTTGCTTTCTGTTTCTTTGCATTTATTTGTACAGCAAGTACTTAGTGAAATAGCTGGCAGGTATTAAGCATAGATGATTAATAAGTCCTTTCTGACTTTACTTAAAGCTACAATTTTTTGATTGTTTACAACTTGTCACAATATATCATTTTTGTTCTATAATTTGTATATATTCATGGATACACCATACACCGTATTTCAGTACTTCGGGCACCTGTGATTTTGTTAGTAGTTTTCAAGTACTGCTATGGCCACTCTGGTAAGCCAGCTATACTAGGCCCTAGATAGTACATATGCTGTTACAAAGATGAATTCAAAGCCCTTTCAGGCTTGTATAACCTGCCAAAGTTTGCACTCCATTTGCATTGCCTTTGAGAATCCAGATTCAACTTCTTTTTAATATGATGCCTTGGAGGAGGGAATAATATATTAGTTTATTGATGATAAACTATTTCAGAATCTGGAAAAAATCTATTTCTCTACTGTTTTGCTATAAAAATAATTTTTTTAAAGACAGTTTTCACTTTTTTAGTAAGCCTGCAAGCATTTATTAAGGGCTTACCACAGTGCTAAGGGCACAGTGCTAAATGACAGGGTTACAAAGAAAGTCAAAACACTCTCTTTGCCCTCAAGGAACAAGCATTCTAAATTAAGCAGGAAAAAACAAAACTATATAGCAATTTGAGTTAAATAAAATCAGCTGAAATGGAAAACTCAACATTCAGCAACACAGGAACCATATTCTAGTTGGTTCAAAAAAAAATATTACTCTCTATGCATAAAGCATCAGAGGTGCAGAAGCAAAATAGACAACAACAGTAACAAGATTCTTTGCCTTAAGGATCTGACATTTGTGTTACATGTGAATTAACATTTGACTACTTGATTTCTATTATGATAATTTGCTGGAGATGGGAAAGTAAAATATAGCAAGATAACCGTGTAGAATAGTTTCCAGTAAAGCCAGGCCCAATGCTGTAAGGCACATTAAGCCTTCCTTTCCAGCTGTTGTCTGGTGGTGCTGGTCCTCCCATATTTCTGTAATACACAAAAATTAGTATTAGTGTTAAATTTGTATTAGGTGAAAGAGACATTTGATCAAAAAATAACAATCCATCAACAAACCTTTATTCATACCTACCATGTGTCAGGCACAGTGCTAGATGTTAGGGATATATAGATACCAAAAAATATAGTCCCTGCCCTTAATCGACTAATAAACATTTATGAAACACCTACTATATACCAGGCAGTGCAAAAGCCAGTGCCTGTCCTCAGGGAGCTCACAATCTAAAGGAGGAGAAAGGACCTTCCAATCTACTATAAATACAAAATAAACACAAAAGAGAATGCAGTGTGAGTAAAACTGAATAACAGTTCAGGGAATCAAGAGACTTCTTAAAGAATATGGCCCTTGAGTTTAGCCTTGAAGGAAGCTTCTGAGTCTGAGTCTGAGTTGAGTCTGAGATGAGAATGGAGGGTATTCTGGACTTGGGAGATAGCCTACACAAAAGCTTGGAATGTCTTATGTGGGGAAAAATAAGTTGGCCAGTTTGTTTGGAGTAGAGGGTGTGTGTGTGTGTGTGTGTGTGTGTGTGTGTGTGTGTGTGTGTGTGTAAAGAGGAGTTTATATTTTATCTTAAAGTCAAAGGGATAATCCACTGAACCTTTTTAAGGAAGGAAGTGCCATGGTTAGAGCTATGCTTTAGAAAATATCAATTTGGCAGTAGTGATGAGGAGGAAGGATTGCAGAGGGGATGTGACTGAAAATCAGGAGACCAATTAGGGGGCTGATAAGTGATGAGGGTCTGAACTAAAGTAGTTATTGTGTGAGTTTGAGAAAGAGGACTCAGAGATATGAAGGCAGATGTGAAATGATCTGTCAAATTATTGGATGTGGGGCAAAAGAGAGTATTGAGCTGACTCCTAGGTTCTAAACCTGGGCAACTAGAAGAATTATGATATTCTTAAATGGGAATTTTAGATGAGAGACAGGTTTAGAGGGAAAGATAACTGTTTTGGACATGTTGAGTTAGATCACTGCAGCTAACAATTATGACATCAGAGGACTAAGGATATCCTTCTCCACCCACCAGAGTGGTAGTATACTAGGAAATATTGTCATATAAGGCCAGAGGATTGATTTATTTTGCTTAATTATACTTCTTCAATTAAAGGGAGAACAGATGGGGACAATGTTATCGAGAAATGATCAATATGTTAAAATAGTAATATTAGGAAAAATTTTAATTGACTATAGGGTTAGGATGAAAAGAGGCTGAGAAGGAAAATAGTGAGTAAAAATAACTGGGCATAGACCAATATCTTACAGCTTTTACCAAGATAAGGTCAAAATAGATACATGACCAAAATATAAAGAGAGATTTACAAGTAAATTAGAAGAACAGAACTTTTTACTTATCAGACTAAGGGACAGGTGAATAATTTAAGAATAAATGAGAGATAGAGAGCAAAGTTAAGGATAAAATGGATAATTTAGGTTACATGAAATTAAAAAACATTGTATACATAAAACCAGTGTAGCCATGATCAGAAGGAAAGCAGAAATTTGGGGGGAAAATTAAAGATAATTTACCAGATCAAAGTATCATACCTAAAATAGATAAATAACTTTGTCAAATCTATAAGCATATGAGTCATTCCCCAAATGATAAATGGTCAAAGGATATGAACAGACAAGTTTCTAATGAATGAATCAAAACTATTTTTAGTCATATGAAAAAATGCTCTAAATCATTATTGATTGGAGAAATGCAAATTAAAAGAACTTTGAGATATCATTTTACACCTACCAGATTTGCTAAAATTATAAAAGGGGAAAGTGATAAATGTTGGGGGGGAATGTGGAAAAACTGGGACACTAATTCATTGTTGGTGGAACTGTGAATTGATCCAACAATTTTGGAAAACAATCTGGAATTATGCCCAAAGAGTTATTAAACTGCCTATACCCTTTAACCTAGCAATTTCACCACTTGGTCTATTTCAGAAGATAATCAGGGAAAAAGGAAAAGAACCTATATGTTCTAAAATGTTTATAGCAGCTTTCTATAGTGGAAAAGCACGGGAAATTGCAGGGATGCCTATCAATTGGGGAATGGCTGAACTAGTTGTGTTATATGATTGTGATGGAGTACTACTGTGCTGTAAGAAATGATGAGCTCAATGATTTTAGAAAAACATGGAAAGAGTTGCACAAAATAATGAAAAGCAAAGTGAGTGGGACCAAGTGAACAATATTGTTTTAAGAATGACTTTGAGTGAATAAGTTATTTTTTCCATTATAAATACCCAAATTAACTATAAGAGACATATGAAGAAAGATGCTATCTGCATCCATAGAAAGAACTGATAAATAGAAGTATGTATAGAATAATTTTACATATGGATATGTATATATACACACACACACATATATGATGTGTACAC
>CM053588.1:91858586-91874668 GCA_028646515.1 Pseudochirops corinnae | reverse complement strand
CAAGGGGAGCAAAATTCCAATTCTGTTTGTCTGTCTCTGGAATTCTTGCTTATGTACATCTCAGCCAATCCCCTTCTTCCACATCAACAGGGGCTCAGCCAATCCCCTTCTTCCACATCAACAGGGGAGTTCATGCCTTCTCAACAGTGGGACAGAGTTTGTACCTTCCACACTTAGCACTTATCCTGCTAAACTGATTACTATTACAGCAATGTGCTAAGCATTGGGGATACAGAGAACACAATGAAAGAATCATTGTCATAACACAGCTTACATTTATTGGGTTCAAAGGAAAACATAAAAAATGAAATACAAAAAGTTATCTGTAGCAAAGCAAGTAGATACAATTATTTTTCACATAAGAGTATACATGGATTGGGGAATATAGAACCTGAAGTCCATTTGATTTTTAAATATGTATTCCTTGATCTCTCTCAGGGACAGATCATGAGGGAGCAATCATGTGTCAGGACTTTCTTGGAGAGACAGAAGAAGGGTGTGAGCTCTCCTGAGAAGGAAGTGGTAGGGAAAGTATAAATTAGATATCTATTTTTCACGTGATAAAATGATATCTCTCCATGTTCATAATCAAGGAAAATACCAACTTTTAAGTTGGGCACAGTGACCTGGCGGTATTTTTTATGGACTTGGGGATAAAGACTGTGCCGGGCCATGGCATAAACAAGGTAGTGGTCATGCTTCTGTATAGTCATAAGCATGAAGAAGTCTCTAGAGTCCCTTGACTTTTTACAGATGCCAACACACCAGGCAGTGTTATTTGGCACCTCCACCTCCCAGTAATATCTCCCTGAAGTGAAGGACTGAGTGGCAAGAACTTGGGCAAAATCTGTAAATCTCCCAGTGTTGTTGGGGACTTCCTCTTGGACACCTCCATATCTCACACTCTTCAGTTCCTCAGATATGATGAGACCTGGATCAACTGTGTTGCAATCCAGAGTGATATTCACTGTGGAGAGAGGAAGATTTGGTTCAATCAATGCTAACATCAAAGTTGCATTTTCTTTTTTTTTTTCCATTTAAAAAAATTAACTTTTTTTTATTTTTAGGTTACATCATTCATTTCCACAAGATTTTGAGTTACAAATTTTCTCCCCATCTTTCCCTAGCCACCACCCCAAAACAGCGATCCCACTGTATACCCCCTTCCAAAGTTGTATTTTTCCTGGGGATTGGTCACCAGGGAGTGATCAACTATGTGTCACAGTGATATTCAAAGATGTAACTTGGAAGGAGAAAGACAGCTTCATAGTATGAGGAACAAAAAGGTCTTTGGTTTGTCTAGTAGCTGAAAGATCGTGTTAGATGCTTATTTGTAAATTCTGTTTCCTTTTTCTGCTCACCTCTTGGTGAGACTCAGAAAACAAATGTATAACCAATGCCAGAGCTATCAAAGATAATGTTAGTGATTTTTGATGTGAAATTTGAGTCATTATACAGTGGCTTATCTGAAGATTGTTTGAAGGCTACACAGGAGGAAGGTAAGGACTGCTCCCTTTTGAGCAGGACCTCAGAAAATTGATGAGGATATTCCCTACACCTTTCTTTTCTTTTTTCTTCCCTTTCTTCCCTCATTCCTCTTTATGTAACTCCATCTTTTCCACTGTGTCTGCTGTCTATGTGTGTGTGTGTGTACGCATGCAAGTGTGCACACACATGCCCTTCCTTTCCCCCTCTGAATCTCTTTCTCAAGCCTTTCCTTTGGTTCATTTTTTTTTTCTTGTTGGGGATGGTATGCCCCTGTAAATCCCCACCATCTTTGTCTTCTCCAAGTACATCACACTTCCCATTCTCTAAGCCTTCTAGTATCACTTCTAAAAAGTTTGTTGACTTACTGTCCTAAAAGGCAGAGTCCCTGTCACTTTGTACTGGAAGGATGCTTTGGGTATTCATTAGACTCACCTGTGTATCATTCTCAGCTGGCAATGGAACCAAAACATGGTGGCAATGTTTAGAGTGATTCAGAGAGGGAAAACTAGAAGAGTTTGGAGAATAAGAATTCCATTGTTATTCTCTACATTGTCTTCCTTAGCAGCCCTATTCATGCTCAGGGATTTAACTTTCATGCAGATGGTCCACCCAAAAATTTATCTAATACAATTTCTGCTCTGAGGTCCAGATCTGCATATTCATCTACTTGCAGGAAAACTCTGCCCAGGGATCTGACTGGCATACGAACCTCAACATGACTAAAATAGGTTTCATCATCTTTACCCCTATCCTTGAGATCCTCAAGATAAGCCATTTGAGCATGAGTTCTAAGGATGGGGAATATTTATTTTGGAGAAAAGAAGACTTAGGAGCCACACAGTAGCTGTCTTCAAGTATGCAAACAATTTATATATGAAAGGAAGATAAAATTTTCTCTGCTTGGCCACTGATGCTAAATCAAGGAGAAATGATTAGAAGTTACAAAGAGGCAAATTTAGCCTCAACGTGAGTAATGAGACAATTATAGAAAAGAATGGCCTGTGTTTGAAATTATCAAGCTTCTCTTCACTGTATGTTTTAAAGTAAGGACAGCTGAATAAACACCTGTTAAATATTTTGTAGAAAGAATCATTTTTCAGGTAAAGGTAGACCATCTGATGACCACTGAGGTTCTTTTACATTACATCATTTTGGGACTCTGTAAAGGCAAAATAGATTCTGACCCAAAGGAAAATTAGACAAGACACAGAGATGTGCTGCCATTTTGTTACTGATTTTCTCACTCACCTTTGAAACTGAAAATCCTTTCTATAATTCCAGGGATGGAATAGAGCATCATGTTTACATGGAAGGCTTCTATTTCCTTCTGTAGCACAGATTCATTCCTAGAGAAAACAAATGTTGAGTTTAGGTCACCAGTTGTTGGGATCAATGCCACATGACTGACTCATTGCTTCAGTCAGTCAAGGTCCTTTGGATCAATTATTTTTTGCTATTTCATAATGAAGTAAGAAGCAAACTTACCTGGTTAACACTCCTTTCATATCCTGAGAAGAGAAAAAAATGATATCTGGTTAGGACAAGAATAGATTTGATTCAGGAAAATGAGACTTTGGAACTGATTGCTTCTTCATTGCCTTGAAGAGAAGACCGAGAGGGTAGAAAGAATCTTGCAGTGTCCAGCTCTGCAATATGTCACACATATATCCCTTATCTCCTCTCACCCAACTACCATCTTAGTTTAAGTCTTCACCTCTTACCAAGACTATTAGTGTGACCTCCTAATTTGTCTCAGTATACAGCCTGTAGGCTGCAGACCATGTCAGTTAAGTCCCAGTGTCTCTTTATCATCTCAATAATAAAATATTGGCACTTCACAACATGATTGCAACCAATCTTTGTAGGCTCCTTTTACATTACTATCCTTCTTTCCCACTATGTTCTGGGTTTTATTTTACATTAACATTTCTTTCTCTCCATATTCTAGCCTAATTACTCCTTCTGTTCTCTGACTTTAGCATAAGAACATAGGATAGAGTTGAATTTATTATTTTTTTATTTAGTATTTTATTTTTCCCCAGTTATATGTAAAAATAATTTTAACATGCGCTTTTTAAAACTTTGAGTTCCAAATTCTTTCCCTTCCTTTTCTCTCTCCTCTCCTCCCCTCCCCCCCCGCCCCATAGAGAAGGCAAGCAGTTAGGTACAGGTTATAAATGGGCAATCATGCAAAACATATCCATCGCAAACATGCAGTAAAATAATACACAGACAAAAAAAATTCAAGAACACAATTAAAAAAAAAGTAACCTTCAATCTGTATTCAGACACCATCAGTTCTTTCTCTAGGAATGTATAGAATTTTTCATCATAAGTCCTTCAGAGTTGCATTAAATCATTGTATTGCTGAGAACAGCCAAGTCATTCACAGCTGATCATCTGACAATATTGCTGTTACTTTGTAACAGTTCATTTCACTTTGCATCAGTCCATGCAAGTGTTTCCAGGTTTTTCTGAGAGTATCTGCTCATCATTTCTTACAGTACAACAATATTCCATCATAATCACAACATGTTTAGCCATTTCCCAGTTGATGGGCATTTCCTCAGTTTCTAATTCTTTTCCCCCAGAAAAGAGCTGTTGTAAACATTTTTGTGCATATAGGTCCTTTTCCTTTTTTTTTTTTTTTAAATCTCTTTGGAATGCAGACCTAGTGGTGGTATTAGGTCAAAGGGTAGGCATGATTTTACAGGCCTTTGGGTGTCGTTCCAAATTGCTCTTCAGAATGAATCAGTTCATAACTCCACCAAGCATTAATGTTTCATTTTCCCCACATCCCCTCCAACATTTGTCACTTACCTTTTCTGTCCTATTAGCCAATCTAATAAGCATGAGGTAGTACCACAGAATTGTTTTAATTGGCATTTCTCCGATCAATTGTGAGCTAGAATATTTTTTTCATATGGCTATAGAGTTGAACTTATTACCCTAAGGTAGTGGTTCTCAACCTGTGGGTCGTGACCCCTTTCACAGGGGTCGCCTAAGCCCATCAGAAAACACATATTTCTGATGGTCTTAGGAACCAAGACAACCCTCCTCTATCAGTCTCCAGACGGGTCCGCCCACATGCAGATATGCCCACATACAATTATTAAAGGGTGTCGGCATTAGGAAGGTTGAGAACCACTGCCCTAAGGAATTAAGGGAAAAAAGAAGAGACTAAGTAAGCTACTACATATTGTGAAGGATTGGGAAAAGTCCAGAGGAATAAAGGAGTATACCATTTTACTTTTTGTTTAAGATGTATATTGTTTCATCTTGTCATCTCTTGACTTTATCTTATATGTTTCTTCATCTTATTTTCTATGACTTTACCTGGAGCAAATCCACGTCTGGTTTCTTGAGCTCCTCCTCTAACTCTGTGATCCTCCTCCTTAACTCCTGACTTTGGTTGGAAAGTTTACTTATACTCTTCTGCAGGCCATCCAAATTGGCCCTCCCCTGTGTTTCCACATGTGACAGATACTTATCCTTTTCTTCCATTAGGAATTTTTTTACTTTCTGGAATTCAGAAAAAATACTCTTCTTTTGAATTTCAATTTCCTCCTAAAAAGAAAGAGATGAGACTGATGAAATACACAAAATGATATGACACTAAATGGCAACAGGTGAAGGACAACATTTTTAGTTTCCAGTTGGATTCTGATTTTGTTCATTCTGTGGCTAAGGTTGGCCACAGACAGAAGTGCCCTCTCTGTACTGTCCCCCTGCACTATGCTTAGTGCTCCAAGCACATCTTTGCCTTTGCCTGCTTAAAACAACCACATTCCTTCCCATGGTGTTCTCTGCCTGATGTAATACAAAGCACAATTGATTTGAAACCTGAGGCCCTGGTTATGAATGTCCCTTGGGAGACTTACCAGTTATGTGCCTTTTGGAAAAAACAGTGAGCTACTCTGACCCTCAGTGTCTTCATTTGTGTGGACCACACTACTTCTCTCAAAAGGAAACTTTTAGGGATGATGGCAGACAATGCAATTCAAATACTGAAGGATCAAAATACAGATACTTACCTTTACCCATATAAATTTAATCTTCTCATTAGCTCTCTGTTTAACAACGTTCTCAGTTTTCCTCCACAAATGAATCATAGTTTCTTGGAGCTTCTTCTATAATAATAAATTATAAAAGAAAAAATCCATCAATTCTTACATCCATGAGAGATTTAATTCTAAGTATCCAAACCTATTCACATGTTAATGGTTGAGATCAATTAATAATGAGGCAGCAATGCTCTTAGTTTTCAAGCTACTGGCACAAGTCGAAACTTGGAAGACCATGGTCTATGTGGGCAAGTGATTTCAATGTCCTAGTCTTTCAGAAAACATAATTCTGAGATATAACAGTAGTCTCTTTTTATCCTGTCCTCCTCCAGAAGGAGGTAACTTTCCAGGGTAAAAAGCAAAGAAAAAATGTTGCTGAACTTTCTTGGCCCTCTCTGTATGGACATGATGAGGACATGAATGTGATACTAACTGTTGTATCAAGTGAAGATGGCCCTGACAATCTCAGATTCCCGGAATCAATTCTGTAAAAAGAACAGTGGTTCTTCCAGAACATAAAACTATGAGACATTTCAATCAAATCTCGAATAAGTTCTTGAATGTTAAAGGAAAATTTATGTTGCTCTCAGTCCATAAGGAAAGGTTCAGTCTGAGGTCAAAGAACAGAGCACATTTCAATCCACCAGGAGCATTTTGAATAATATGTAAATATGTAAATCTATCAGCACATGAAAACACCACCTCTCCTAGGATTATCTCTGCAGGCTATAGTAAAATTTCAAAATGAACATGTGGATGTAGTGAAGGATCCATGACTTACCCTGAAGTTCTCAGCAGCCTTATCTATGGGATAGAGTTTGTGAGCTTTGTGCTCCTGGGACTGAGAACAGGACACACAGACCGAACTCTGGTCATTCTCACAGAACGGCTTCTGCTCTTTCTGATGTACTTCACACTTGCCATGTCCTTCAGGGTACAGTGAACAATGGGGTCCAAGATGAACAATCATTTGGAAATTCCTCAGCTGGGAGACACTCTTGCACTCTGGACAAGAGAAAGAGGTCGAGGCTTCCTTCTGGCTGCTGAGGAGGCAACCATGGCAAAAACTGTGGCCACACTCAATGGAAATTGGGTCTGTGAAGTACTGTCTGCAGATGAAGCAAATGAGTTCTTTCGGGAGGTCTTCAATCATCTTTGCGGAAGAGGCCATGTTCCTGAGGAAAGTGAATGGGAAAATTTAGCAACTCAGTCTTGAGACAGAAGTGCCCTTTTTACTTGGCCACTTTTGATTCATCATTATTATTCATCATTTATCATTTCATGTAGTTTTCTTTTTTCTAGTACAAAGAGTGAGTGAAGGGAAAACAAAATTTTTCACATTATGGAGTTGGGGAAACTGAGGTGAGACATAGGTGAGCGTTTTGACTCCTCTCTTATCTCTTAAACCTCTTGACCAGCTAACAAAACTTCAGTGAAAAACTAATCTCAATTAGACTCAAAATTTTATTTAGATGAAATTTGCTATTATTTCACCCCAAGACTTGTTGACAATTTCAGTTATGATATAAAGAACTTTTTCTCCCTCCTACCATCTCTTTCTTCATTCTTCCTCTCCCTTTCCTTTTCAATATGTTCAATTTTTTTTTTGATGCTTTTCACTTTCACACCTCAGTCATTTGGGGAAATTCTCTACTCCTTCCCATCAGAGTTTACTTACAATGATGAATGAACAACCAAAAACAACAGTTCTCCCAAGTCAAACATCAAATAAATCATGTCTTACAAAGAAATAAAGGTGGTCCATTTTCTTAATTTTTCTTTGTCATTATAATTACAGTTTTGTTTCCATCCCCCTGAATGTGTATGGTTATAGTCTGCTTATACTCGTTTTCTCGGTTGTGTCTGTTTTTGTTTGCATCAGAGCTTAAGCCTTCCTTGTTTCTCAGATGTAACAATACTGTTCCATGCTAATCAGTTATCACAGCTTATTATGCAATCTTTCTTCTACAGGTACCCATTTTGTTAGAAATTCTTTGCTATGAGGAAAGAGATTTGTGATGAATTTTTTGGCACATGTGGCACTACTTTTCTTTCTTTAACCTCCATGGAATGTATGCCTACCACTGAGATCTGAGTCAAAAGGTATGGAGCCTGGACACAAGTCCCATTTTTGAGGATAATTATAAATTGCTGTCCAGCATGAGTGGCCCAACTCACAGCTCCACCAGGAGTGCCTCGGTGTACTTGCCTTTCCCCAGGCCCTTCAGCATCACCTATTTCCATCTCTATCTTTGCCAATTTTAGGGTGAGGTCAAACCTTTGAAATTTTCCTACCATTAGTGACTTGGAGTGTTCTATCACATGGGAGCTGTTCCTTTTAGAAGCATTTTCAAAATTCATAAAAGGATAAATTTGGGATAATTGGAAGTCATTAATCTTCCTTGCTTTCTACCCTTTCTTTTGGCTCAGTCAAATTAATTTCTCAACTTGGCCTGTGTTGTTAACTACCTAACCCATCAACATACATTTTATCCCTCTTTTCCCTTTGCTGGCTTCAGATAACTAAATCCCAGGGTTTTTTAAAAAAATTATTACAGGGGAGCATTCCCCCTTCACCTCTATTCACTCCATGGCTCAGGGCCCGGTGCTTAAATCCTTGACAATCAAATAATTTATCTGACTGGGAAACTTACCCTTGTTTCCTCTGAAATGTTTTCTTCAACATCAGAGCTTGGCCTTCTCTGCTTACAGCACATCCATGAAATCTCTGAGTCTGTCTTATCCCAGTCCTTTCATATATATCCCTGGAACTCTGAAGCTCCTCCTTCCTTCAAGGTGTGAAATCCGGGTTATTGCCTTGACCTGAGGCTTGTTCACACTTTATAGTTGAGAACCAAGGCATTCACAGACCAAGGATCTAGGATGACGTGTTCACACTACTCACTTTCACTTCCCTTGTCCTCAGAAAATTTAAAGTAGTACTTTCATTTTCCTTGGAGAGCTTTCTTATCAGGAAAACTGATGTCCCACAAAAAGAACTGAAATAATCACATCTGCTAGGAGGGAGATGGGCCATGTTTATGGAATGAAAAGAACTAGAGATTTTCCCTGATACTTTCTTTGAAACACTTTCAGAATGAGAATTCTTTTGAAAGTATGTTGCTTATTGACTTCTTTTATGTTCACATCACCTTCATTTCTGAATCTAATACATATTTTCTTCTAAACAGCAAGCTATTTTGGGTAGCAGAGAATTAAAAAAAAATCAAGAAAAAAAAGACAAATATAGTTTGAAAAAACTAACAAAACTCCCATCAATACAGTCAGTACTTTACGCCAACAGTCCCTGACCACTCCAAAGAAGGGTAGAGAGTTTAAAGCTGATCATCAAAATTCTACTGCCTTCAATTTATCTTCTGTGGGTCTTTCAAATTACATGGCTGTCTTTATGCATTGCTTTCCTTATATACTACACATTTGATATCAGTTCATATAAGTTTTCTTTTGAGTCTCTGCACTACTTATATCCAGAGGTTGGTAGGTAGCATAGTGGAAAAATTTCTGGGACTGGAGTCAGGAAAACCTGAGTTCAAATCCAGCCTCAGATATTTACTACTTGTGTGAACCTGAGCAAGTCCCTTAAACTCTGACTCAGTTTCCTCAATTGCAAGATGAGGATCACAGCACTTACCTTGCAGGGTTGTTATGATTATCAAATAAGACCATATCTTGCTTAGTCCTGTGTCTGGCACGTATTAGGAACTTAATAAATGCACATATCCTTCAGCCTCAGACACTTATTATCTGTACTAGGCAAGTCATTTAATGACCGTCATCCTTTAAAGGAGTATAACAATAACACCTACCTTCAAGAGTTATTTGTGAGGATAAAGTGGGATAATATTTCTAATACTTTTGCAAAATTGTTAGTTCTATCAAATTGCTAGCTGTTATTATTTTATCTGCTTTATCTCGTGGCACAGTAACATTCCATTCCATTCAGTTATGGCAACTTGATTAACCATTCCCCAAATAATATGTATGTCATTAACTTTTTTTTCTAGTTATTTGCCACCACGAAAATGTGTTATAAATATTTTGTCATATGTGCCTTTCTTCCCTTTGGTTTTGACCTTTTTTGTGGGCAGAACTTAAAGCACTAGAAATGTCCTTTAAAGTTCATCATTCCAAATTTCTCTGCAGAATGGTTGACCCAATCCATAGGTCCACTTTGAAGGTTTCAAAATTCCTGTCTTTTGTCAGCACCTCTTACACTGATTATTTCCATTTCTTTAACCTTGCCAGTATGGTGAGTGTGAAATGAAAGCTCAATAAAGCAATGAACCAGTATCTACTTGCTTTAATTGGCATTTATCTCATTGCTAAGTATTTTGAGACACTGGCATGTCTGTAGTCTGTAGGGAAGTATCCCATAGAAAGGAGAGTTTGAAGTAAGGGAGAGAATAGGGAGGAAAGGGGAAGCAATCTTATGGAGAAGAAAGGATAGAATGAAATCACTTGTACATTATATGAAACAAGAATGAAGAGATATGGTAGAAGCCCATGAGTGATGTGAAATGAGAAGGAAAGAAGATAGAGTTTCTATTAAATGGCTTGGTTGTTTTTTCCCCCCAGTGAAATAGGAAGCAAGTTTCTCCACTATGACATTAGACTGAACTACAGCCAGGAGACTTCTGGATAAGAATAAAATATTTTGAAAAAGAGTTTGTGATGAATGGGAGAAAAGTGCATCAGGAAAATGGAAAAGGACTTCCTTGCCAAAGTGAAGGCATAGTTGACATTATGTAACACAAATGTGTAACTGACTTAGTCAACAATCTCACGATTTTTACTAGCTTCCTTAATCAGCACAAGAGTTGGAGCAAAGGCAAAGGTAGTCATTTAAAACTAAGGTCTGGCAGGGCAAGATCATCAACGTTAACATGGGCTCTGCAAAGACAATACCTTTGACGGAATCCACATGGCCGCACCTGAGGGCCTAGAGGGCCACGTGCAGTCTCCGCAGGTTCCCCACTCTGGGTCTGAGCCATTCATCCGGCTGCCACTGACGCAGCGATTCACTCGACTGGCGTCCTCGCCGACTTTCCAAAGCCGGGACCTCCCAGGGTGGGCCCCACCCAGGGTCACAGTCTCTTCCTTCCTCCGTCTGGGGATGGGGCGGGGCCGGGACTCGGTGGCTGACCCAGCCTCAGCCATACCATCGGGCCCTCCTCCGGGGCACTGAAGGTAGGTATTAGAGCCTTTGGCCAGAGTAGGAGGGACCTAAGTGAAGGAAGCCCCGGGGCCTGTTAGGGTTCTTGGGTCGTTTCAATCCAGTACGACTCTTCTGCCAGGGACCACACCCACGTAAAGGCTTTTATTAGTTACCAGAGAAAGGCTCAGGTGAGGATGATGAAGTTAGTGGGGAGTAGTGTTCAATCGTGAGCCCATTCGGGGGTTTCTTGGCAAAGATAGTAGAGTGGTTTGCCATTTCCTTCTCCAGCTCCTTTTACAGATGAGAAAACTCTTGCAGTGACTTACCCAGGGGCACACAGCTAGTGTCTGCCACCGAATTTGAATTCTGGTGCTCTGTCCTCTGGGCCCCCTAGCTGCCCCATAGGAAGTGATAGTGACGTAGAAAGGACATCAGTAAAATGTTTATATAAAATATATTATATAAATGATTATAATATAACATAAATTATATAAATTATATTTTATTATATAATAAAGGACATAGCTGAAGCAGAAATGTGTATGTCACTGGGCAGGTGTGGGGGAGGTTGTGAACAGTTTTACTGAATCCATATTAACTGTTTTGGAAAGAAAAAATTGGAGTTCTCAGGTTGCTTTACAGAAACTACTTCATAGAAACTAGGCAAACATGGGTGATTTTCCTAGGCATTGGCAACCTTGGAGGTTGCCCCAGGTGCAATCCTGAATTCTTGACAGTCTGTGTTCAAGAGATGATCATGAGTCGTCTAGAACAGGGGTTCTCAAATTTTGAAGTCTCAGGACCCCTTGCTCTTTTAAAAATTATTCAGGGCCTGAAAAACAAAACCTAACAACATAAATATGATTTGTGAGTTAGTTGGTATTTTCAGTAATATCTGAGTCTTCATGACCTCACTGACTATATCATGCCAATATTGTCCATGTGGTTTTCTGGACCAAGATATTGAATGGTTTGCCATTTCCTTGTCCAGAGGCAGAGGTTAAGTGACTTGCCCAGGGTCACACAGCTAGTAAATGTCTGAGGCCATATCTGAACACAGGTCTTCCTAACTCCAGACACAGTGTTCTATCCACTGAGTCATCTACCTGCCTCTAATTCATGGGTTATATCTATCTGTATTCAGTATTGGAAATTTTACAAGGAAGAAAAATATTTTAAAAACAAAAAATTTAGTGGGAAAAGTGGTATTATTTTACATATTTTTGCAAATCTTTGCCTTCATAGAATTCAGATGGATTCTTATATCTGCTTTTGCATTCAATCTGTTTCAATGTGTTGTTTTACTTGAATTATGCAAATAAAACCTACACAGCTATGTAATTGAAAAGAGTGTTACAAAAATAAATACAAAGAACAAATACAGAATCCAAGCCCCTGGAGTTCCTTGATGTAAATGATGATTAATGAATATTTAATATCAAATTCACCTAAAAGACCAAGATCCAGTACCCAGGTAATTTAATATCAATAAAGTACAAAAAACTTGCAATTCAGGTTTCTAGTACCTGTTTGATGGAAGAGTTCACACCTCAAAGGAACCACCTCAGTGAATAAACTCAATTTTCTTAATTAATGATAAGGAAACCAACCTCTTGGTTTTGTATGCATGTGTCATCTTGTAGTTTCTTCAATAAAATAGCCCAGAAAACTATTTATTATATTCCAGTTTGGATCTCGATTTCTGATTTCATTATTGCTGGGAAATGCCATTGTGGATACTCTTTCTACCCTACTGATGCAGATGTGCAACTTTTTTTTTTAAATTTAGAGAGTGAGAGTTAATTGGCTAAGGTGATAGGTAAAGTGATTTATCCAGTCACACTAGTTAGTAAGTGGTAGAGTGAACATTCAGGTCTTTCTGACTCCCAGGACAGTCCATTTCACTTCCTACATTCAAATTGAGAGGTTTTTGGTTTTTTTGTTTGTTTCTTTTAAGGTACAGAGTAGACTGGAAGATATTTAGGATCACTTAACATGAATAATTTTAGGAAGGTTATTGTGAATTTGTGGAAAAATAAGTCGACTTTCATTCATGTTATTTGAGACTAATATATATCAGTAAATACTCCTAAAAATATCCAGGGAGTAATTTCGAACTATGCTCCAAGGGCTATAAAACTGTGCATACTCTTTGATCCAGCAGTATCACTACTAGGTCTATATCCCAAAGAGATCCTAAAAAAGGGAAAAGGATCCACATGTACAAAAAATATTTATAGTAGGTCTTTTTGTGGTGGCAAAGAATTGGAAACTGAGGGGATGCCCATCAGTTGGGGAATGGCTGAACAAGTTGTGGTATATGAGTGTAATGGAATACTATTGTGCTATAAGAAATGATGAGCAGGTAGATTTCAGAAAAACCTGGAGAGATTTATATGAACTGATGCTGAGTCAAGTGAGCAGAACCACAGAGTAACAGCAACATTGTGTGATGATCAACTATGATAGACTTAGTTCTTCTCAGCAATCCAGTGATCTAAGACAATTTCTAAAGACTCATGATGGAAAATGCCATCCACATCCAGAGAAAGAACTGTGGAGTCTGAATGCAGATCAAAACATACTATATTCTCTTATTTTCTTTCTCATGATTTTCCCTTTTTGTTCTGATTCTTCTTTCTAAACATGACTAATGTGGACATATGTTTAATATGACTGTGAGAATTAAATCACTCTAGTTTCAATACAGATTTTTCACTGCAGCTAAGAGATGCAGAAATCATTTTGAGATTTCCATTTTTTCACTATTTCTTTAAAACTAATCATTTACAAATTTCTGACTACTCATTTTTTCAGATTGATATCTGAAATCATGTTTATTTTCAAAACATTCAGTGTCACTTAAATTTGTACCAGTGTGCAGTTTTCATTAGAGAATCATTATTATAAGTTTGTTCTTTTTTAGAAAATGTGATCAAATAAAAATTGAATTTTATTTTTTTAATGTGGTTCATTTCAAAATACTTTGATAATATGATACTTGGTCTGGTTATTAAACTGAAAACCTATAATTGAAAAAAATATCCAGAATTATCTGTTTGCCCAGAACCAGGGGTGGGAAAACTGTGGTCTCGAGGCCACATGTGGCCTTCTAGGTCTTTGGGTGCAGTTTTTGACTGCATCCAAGTTTTGGAGAACAAATCCTTTTATTTAGGGGATTTGTTCTGTGAAATTTGGATTCAGTCAAAGGGCTGAACTTGAGCACTGTGACCTGGACAATGGGATAACTAAATATAATACACAGAATTCCTTAATTTTGGGGTATCATGGAAGATTTAATTGAGGACTAAAAATAACAAATTAATCACTGGGAATGCCTTACATGATTGAAATCACTGGTTCAGAAAATAAATCCCTAAATTTTTCTGATCCTAAAAAGATCAAGAGGCTAAGAAAGAACAGATTCCTTTGGAACCACAGGGCACTTCTTCACTTTAGTGTTCAGGGGTACCAAAGTTTAAAGGTAAAAATGCTGGGCCTCTGTGGTTGGGTGAGCTATCTTTACTTTTGTGGGCTTATTCAGAGGATTTAGAGAAGTACATTGATTCTAGTGCAATGTGATGTGAAATAAATTGGCATAACACGTTTGAAAGGAGAGATATAAATTCACACTGGGATTTAATTAATACAGTCAGTCAGAGGGTCTTCAAGAGAACTGGTCTTCAATAGAATTTGGTGAGAGAGTGTTAGGAGTCTAGAAAAACAGCTGTGTGAAAGAAGAGATACTGTGTTCTCCCAAATAGTGCTGATATGTAATTGTACCAGGATGGTATACTTCAGACAGGAATTACCTAGGGATGAGTGTTCACAGGTGGAGAATTTCCTAGGAGTGTCAAGGAGAGGCGGTTTTTTTGGGGGGGGGGAGGGGTTTTTGTTTTTGTTTTCTTTTGGAGTGACTATTCCTAATAATGTTTATAGATAGGAATCGTGCAGTTACATAGTAAACTAATTAGAAACTAGTGGGGCTAATCTTAATTGTGGTTTGTATGTGTTTATAAATGCTGAAATTATTCTGATTCTCAAATTAACATTCTTTGAAATTCATTTTAAGTTAGTAACATAACTTTGTTATAAACAAATATATTGTTTTACAGATAAGAAAGAGAAAAGCAGGTTTGAAAGTAGTGTCAGTGTAGTTTCAAGAGATTTTTTTTTCCCTTTCCCTTTTATGTGTGTATCCATGAGTACAAAAGCAAGCCACATTTTTCTTTTCCTCCTCCCTTCTCCTTCTCCCTTTCCTCCCCCTCCTCCTTCTCTCTCCTCTCTCTTCCCTCCTTCTCCTTCTCCTTCTTTGTCCAAGGATGGGGGAAGGGATGTTGTAAAAACAGTGAGTTTGCCTTTGGTCCTAGCTGCATAGGAAGTTTGATTGCCTTTAATTTCTTTAGGGAAAGAGAAATAGTCTCCAAGTTTGGCCCTCCTTCTTGCTGGGCCCCTCCTCCCCCATTGGTTTATGGACTGGGTCCCCCAGAGAGAGAACAGAACTCAATTGGGCTGCAATAGGGTGAGCATGGCATTGTGACCCCAGACATAGAAAACAAGGGCTGATGAGGGAAATTCTCGTCCCTCTAGAGGTTTATTATATATCCTATACCTTTAATGTTTAAAGGATGTTACTACCCAAATCTCAGTTGGGATTAATTAATGGTCTCCACTCACATTAAATCAGGAGGAATTATTGGCCACTCAAAAAACTGAGTTAGAAATTAAACTGAAAGATTTATGCCTGGGCCACATTTAAGAATTTTTTTTTTTAATGTAATGGGCACTAAGAATAGTTAAAAAGAGTATAGTAGAAGAGATTCCCTTAGAATACCCATCTGAATCAGAGAAAATAGAAAATAAAAAAGACAATTAGACCATCTAAAAACATCTGACTAAATAAAGGAAAAGGGCCATATTGCCCCAAATTTTTCAAAGAAAAAAATGGGGCTCCCAAAATAAGAAAGAAAATACCAGCAGGGGATTCCCTACGCAGCCATAGTGCATGAAAGGATAGGGGTAAGAGTTGTAGATCTTGTTATAAGGGCTGTTAAAGGGTTCCCTGAATTCTAACTAATGAAACAACAGGGTTTAATTGTTGTAGGCAAATTAGTTTTAAAAGTCACCAGAACTGAAATGAACTATTAAGCTTGGAAAAGTAAGGTTTTAGTAAGTCATTGGGCTTAACAATATGTGCTAAAATTTTAAAGGAAATATTCAGTGGAGTGAATATAGTAGGAAATTTTCTGATTCCATGCCAAGAAAAAAATGATATGGAAAATTTTATGTGTTATTCTTCATGATTTGCAGTGAAGGTTCCCGAGCATCTTGTGATTTACTAGTAGGAATGACAG
>CM053588.1:91820487-91858086 GCA_028646515.1 Pseudochirops corinnae | reverse complement strand
ATGCAACCAGACTAATGTCCAATGTGAAAGTATTTGCAGATTCTATACTTGACTGCATGTCACCATGGGTGGGAGCGGGGGAGAGGGAGGGAAGAAAATTTGAAACTCAAGGGACTCTGGAACCGAATCTTGTAAACTAAAAGTAAATAAACAAATTAATTTGAAAATTAAAAAAAGAAAAGAAAATAACTGAGTGTCCTAAGAAGCCCAGAAAATGCAAGTTGAAATAAGGAGAGAATAGTTTAATCCTTAGCTGGGTCATTAAGGAAGTTAGGAGCTCAAAGATCTATCTAACTTCCCTCTTGCAAAGACCTGAGAGATGTTCTAGTCCATTTGGCTCTTTGGTCTTTTGAGGAAATTGAGACATAGTCATGTTAGATGCAGAGTCACACATCCAGTCAGAGGCAAAAGGGAAATGAGAATATCTTACTCGGGCCATCTCTGTCTTTTTACCAGAGAGATGGTTGTGGGCTGAAATCATGTATGCTGGCATCTATAGGAATTAGGTCTTCCTCTGAGATTTGAAGCCCAAGTTAGGAACAGGATAATTGGAGTGTGGAAGCACATTCCATTTGAATGGAATGTCTATTGTTCCTTCGTAAAATTAGAGGGTTGAAGTAGATAGCCTCTAAGGACCCTTGTAGAGACTCTTTCTGTGTTCTTATTATCCAAAGGGGGAAAAATGTGGTGATGAGAAAGCTCTTGTTCAGAGCTGGTATGTGTAGATAATAAAGTCTTTGAAATTTAAAGCAGTCCTTCTCACTGAGAATGAGTTCTCTCATTCTCACCTTGGGCCATTGATCTCAGAACCATGCTTTCTGAATAACTGGGAAATCCCAACGTAGGCCACATAGGCCTGAAGCTCCCAGTTTTATCTTTTACTCTTAACTTTAAAAAAGCACTATATTTTCATTATTAATTAGTCTCTCAGCCATTCACACATGAATCATTTTCAATATGTAGAACTGAAACACCTCACAGATAAAATAATTCATGTTTTTCAAAAAATATTTTTATAGGGGAAACTCCAGGAAACTGTAACAGATTTGTGGAGAAAAACTCAGGATGTTGCACAAGAGATGGCTAATGAGAAGATGAAATTGGCGTTATTGGAGGCAAGTATTTATTTCTGGATCTCTCAGCAATCAACACACATTGTCTGCTGTACTCCCTCAAAGTATCCTTCACAGATAGTTAAGAGACAGTGGTCTCTACTGAATGTTACAAATGAGGACACTGAGGGTCAGAGTGGCTAGCTGTTTTGCCCAAAGACTCATAGTCTATAAGCAGGTATTCAGATTCCAAAATCAATTGTCCATTATACTACAGCTGATTGAGGGCATTATGGGGAGGGATGTGACATTTTCTAGCAGGAGAAGGGAGGAATATGTCTGGAGCACAAAGCACAGGGCAATGGAAACATTGCAGAAAATGCTCTCACTATCCATGGCAAACCTTGGCCACAGAAATGAACGAAATCAGAATCCAATTGTAACTAAAAAGCTTGTCACTCACCCATTGCCAATGAATGTTATCTCATCTCCTGTATTTCAGCAATCTCATCTATTTCATTACAGAAGGAGATAAAGACTCAAAAGGAAACTATTTCTTCTGAATTCCAAAAAGTACAAAGGTTCCTGGAGGAGGAGAAAAATGAGTATGTATCAATTTTGCAGAGGCAGGGAAGGGCCAATTTCAAAGGCCTGAAGAAGAGAATAAGGAGATTATCCCTTCAAAATCAAGAATTAAGGAAGAGGATCAGTGAGTCCATGGAAGTGTGCAGGAAACCAGATATGGATTTGCTCCAGGTAATGCTATGGGAAATATGCATAAGGAACATAAAACATAAAGCCTTGGGATGGCTGGGTGGCGCAGTGAATAGAGCACTGGCCCTGGAGTCAGGAGGACCTGAGTTCAAATCTAACCTCAGACACTTAACACAAAACTAGCGGTATGACTTTGGGCAAGTCACTTAACCCCAATTGCCCTACCTTCCCCCCTCCAAAAAGCAAAAAGAAAAATCTAAAAATAAAAAAAAATCTTATAGAAGTTAAGAAAAAAAAACATAAAGCCTGGAGCTTACCAATGCCATCCATTTCTCAAAAAACTATGAAGTGGAGTATAAATGAAGAATGCTTTAATCTGCTAGGGATCTCCAGAAAGCACACACAATATTTTTTTAAATGATGCAGTTGAATGTATTTCTTTGCATTTGTTTTCCATATGTTGTATATTTTTTTCTTTTGTACATACAAAGCATCCTAATAAATAGTTGTATGCTGATTACAATGCCAGATTTCAAAAACAGCGATCACCTTCCTTGAAAATGGGTCATACGTGCATGAATTATGTGCAGATATATGAAGGACATAAGATTCCCCGAACATCTTAAAACCTTTCCCTTCATTTCTATTTTCATGTTCTTTCTGAGACCTGGATCCCTCCAGCTGACAGTGCATTCCTTCCTGTCCTGATGATACTTTCACTTTCACTGTCACTCTTGTCCCTCCCCTCACAAGTTCATTACATGAAGCAAAATATCCCTTTTTCTCCATTTGCCACTGCACCAATCTCTCCCTCTTTCCATGTATCTCAGTAACCTCTCCTCCTCTGAGGTTCATTCCAATTAAATTACTTCTGTAGTTGGGGAGAGCATGCACTGGAGTGGGGAGAAACTATAAGAATTATACAAATGGGAAGGTCATGGCAGTAGTTTAGGGACGTGGTGAAGAGGGCCTGAGCTAAGGTGGGAGCTGTGTGCGAGAAGAGAAGGGGGAATATATGTGAGCCATATTGCAGACCTAGAAATTCCAAGATTCTTCCCTACTCTTGGGGGTTCCACTGAAGCAATGAAAAGGTGATCCATTCCAAAGTTTCATTTTCCTACCTCAAATACACGATTGTCCCAACCACATATCATTTTTTTCTCTTCAGGATATGAAAGGAGTGTTGAAGAGGTAAGTTTCTATTCTTACTTCATTTGGAAAGCTCTAAAGAAATTTGAGCTAATGGACCTTGACTGACTAAAGGAATGAAGGCTGTGACAAGATTCTTATGATTACTGGAGACCTAAACTTGGTGTTTGTTTTCTATAGGAATAAATCTGTGATTCAAAAGGAAGTTGATATGTTTCACATAAACATGGTTGTTCATCCCATCCCTGGAATTCTAGAAATGCTTTTAAAATTTAAAGGTGAGTGAAAAGATCTATAAGAAAGGGGCCACACATCTCCAAGCCCTAACTTATTTTTCTTTGGACCAGAACCCATTTGGCTTTCACAGAAATTCAAAGTTGTGGAGCTGAAAAGAACCTGCTTCTGTGGCCATCTAGTTTACCTTTGCTTGAACAGTGTTTCTCTCTGCAAAATATTTGATTTGTAGTCTTTCAGACTTTGCTTGAAATCATCTAGTGAAGAGGATCCTGAATCAGTCACATTGTTATTCTCCAGACTGAACCAAAAGAAATAAATCAGATGCAAGATTTTCCTGGATAGAAATTCAGAGGAGGAAAGAAGGGAGACACACTTATTTAGGATAGGGACACAGACTAAGAAATGTAAAAACAGATAAAAAAGAGAGAGGAGACAGAGACAGAGAATATAGGGAAGAAGGGTGGAGGGAAATGCCAAAAGCAATGAAAGAGAAGTAGAAGAGAGAGCTGTAGGAGATATCCCCTTTAGTTTTCCTTGGTGTTTCTCAGGGGCACTATCTTCATCTCCCTGCAGGCCAGCCTTTAGACATTACCCAAAAGAGTCAGCATATCATGACTATAACTTCATATCTAGAATTATGAATATGATCTATGAAATCCTGGCATTGGTGAACCATTATTTTGTGAGACTCAACAGGGCAGAAAGAACCAGATTTTCAAATTAGCACCTAACACGCTGTCATGTCTGCTTGACAACCCAAGAACATTCTGCTCCTCATATCATGGAGCTGTCCTGCCACTATTCAGTTCCTTTTTTACATATTACTGTGATATTTTGATGACCACTTCACAGCGTACACACAAATGTCTGACAATATCATTCATTGAACCTAAACTTCTCTCCACAGTGGACATCATTTTGGATCATGACACAGCCGATCCAGGTCTCATCATCTCTGAAGATTTGAAGAGTAGGAGATATGGAGGGACACAGATAGAAGTGCCAAACAACGCTGGGAGATTCAGTGATTTTGCCCAAGTTCTTGGTACTCAGGCCTTTGTTTCAGGCAGATACTACTGGGCAGTGGAGGTACCAGACAACACTGGGTGTGTTGGCATTTCTAAAGGACCACCTATGCCTGAGGTCTTCTTTGTGCTTATGGCTATACAGAGTCACAGTGGCTCCCATCTTTATGCCATAGGCAAGCATGACCTTTCTTCTGTACCTCATGTGAAATATTGCCAGAACTGTGTGTCCAACCTAATGGTGGGCATTTTCCTTGACTATGAACATGGAGAGGTGTCATTTTATAATGTTAAAGAAAGATCTCTCATTTTTCCTTTCCCAACCACTTCCTTTTCAGGACCTTTCCAACCTTTCTTCTGTCTTTCTAAGAAAGTCCTGACAAATAATTGCACTCTCATGATCTGTCCCTAATTGGAGAGATCAAAAAATATATATTTATCTTTCAAATAAACTTCAGGCACTGTATTCTACAATTCCTGTTATGATATAATATTTTAGAATTAGAAGGGCCCTTTGAGGACACACATCATCATCATCTAATTTCACACCTAACAACAGAACTCTGGAGAGGTAAAATGACTAGCCTACCCTAAATATGATTCTTGGACCTACCTCCCACCCTCAAACCAATTACATTATGTTTCCATTGTGTGCAGTGTGTATCTACTTATCTTTGTACGTGATTTTCCTCTGACCTGAAAATGATATAAAGTACATGACGGCAGAGACTATTACCTTTTCCTTTTTTTTTTTTTGTATCCCCAGTTCCTAGCACATTGCTTAATAAAAGGTTCTTACAAATGCTGTTTGAATTTAATTTAATTCATTTAATTATTCATAAGATCATCAAAAGAGAGATGTTAAGCTGGTAGGAAACTTAGAGGTACCTGTAAAGCCAAAGCACAAGCATCTCTCCTGCGGACTTCGCTGTGAATAACTTTAGGATTCTGATCATATAGTATAGTTAACTCTCTATTCAATAGTAAACTAAAGCAAATCATTCACAGAAACCAAAGTACAACATCCATAGCAATATAACATAACTTATCACTAAAGTGGCCACATATTCTTAAAGGAAAGATATCATTCAGTAAGCCACAATCTGAATCAATCAATACAAAGTACCCACCTAAAGTCTTTTTTCATCTTGATTGGAGACTGGCTTCCAATCATCCTTAACTCAATCATCCTTAAGGAGCAATCATCCTTAAGGAGTACAAAGTACAAAGGTCTCCCACCCCTAGGTCACATTCTTAATCTTGTTAGTTGGCACTAAGTATCTAAGTAGAGGTGGAAAGATCTTTTCATCTTGACTGGAAGCTGACTCCCAAACTCTTATGGTTCCTCTCCCATTCTCCCAGGTCCTACCTGAATTCACCCAACTGTCACCTGGATTCACAGGTAGGCAGCTCCAGTTTGTGGTCCAGCTCCACACATCAAGCTAAGCAGAGTTACAACAATATTCATGAACATTTGCTGGCACTATAATAAATTCACTTTCTGACTGTGAAATCAACACAGACAGAACAGACAGACAGTGTCGGCACCACAGTCATCCTTCCTCCCAGTTCTGCTTGGTTCCAGCCCATGCTCAGGCTTTTATATTCTCCTTTGGTAAATTCCTCCCACTGTGTGCTTCACAGGTTCTGTTTCTAACAAAGACTTAATATAATCACAGGAAAGGCTCAAAGACACTTGAATAACTGAAACAACGAGCTAAGTACAATTTTGCCACTACAGTCTTTCACCTGAAATAGGAGGAAACTATCAGAGATGTTAAGTGACTTGACCAAGGTCTCCTGGGTAAAGAGGGAGGGTCAGAGCTAGAATTTAAATTATGTCCCTGGTTACAAATCAAGCAAGTTTTCTATAACTTCATACTTCCAGCAGAACTGGGACAAGGAACCCTGCCTCTTGGAAACTCAGTTCATTGCTTTCACTATGATACTATGGAGACACTAATAGAATATCACTTAGACAAATTTGACCACTCAGGGGCCAGATGGTAAAAATCCTCAGAATACTGACTTCTGTTATGATTTGGAGGGATAGGCACCCTCATGTGTAGAGTATTTAAGGCTATGAGATTTCCTCTGGTGTCAGGGGTTCACTGTCCTGTACATTGTAGTTCATGTGAGCAGCACTCTCAATCCTGCCATCTCTCCATATGAGATGGATTGTGAAGATTGTGCAGGGCTGTGTCCGAAAATCCTTGAGCTCAGCTCAGATACTAGGAAGAGGCAAGGTCTCTTGCCCCAGACATAAGTCCTCGGACTCTCTCCCAGATAAGTAGCAGATAATAACCAATTTTCAGAAAAATACCTGCATACCCTGTGACTGCCAGTGCTGGGAAAAGAATAAATCAAGATAGTGCTATAAAACACCAACAAGAAAAAAATATGTTATTCTTGCATTTCTTCTTTTCCACGAATTATGTACATTAGGACAAAGGGCAAGGTTCCTCTGTCATTTAAGGACCTTGCTTGCTGGAATAAACCAGTGGAGTGCAACTTGACTCGCCTAACCCAACTCTTTGAGATACTGCCAGGTGCTGGCAGAGGATGAACCTTTAGACTATGACTTTGGGATGCTATGGTAACATTGGTGCTTCCTCACCTTCCCAGGACAGCCCATTAAAAATCCAAAACAGGTTTCCCATCTATTAGACAGTTTACTGCTTCCCCACACTGTAGCAATAACTAAAATTCTAGGGCACAGTTTATAAAATAGTACTCATGACCGTGGAAATGACTTGACTGACCAAGCAGTGAAAACCACAACTTTAATTCCTCAAACTCCTGAGGGAACGACTTTCACTTTGTCCCATATGTATAGCTTTGACATGTCCACCTTAGGCTGCAGACCTGCCTAAGACTCTTAGCCTTACAAGAGAAGAAAGAGCCACTCTCCAGAAAAGAATGCTTACCAGAAAACAGGGAAAGCTTCAAAAAGAGGAATGTGAATTTCATAAGACTATGAGACTCTAGGTAGGGAGTTTTCACAGGGCTGCTGTGGCCACCTCTGTCTCACCTGCCCCAAGAACAACACATTCAAGCCTCTGAAACCTCCTTATGGTGTTTCCTCCCCCAGATGCACACTTTGAAATCTGGCACATTGACTTCATTTAATTGCCACCTGCCCTTGGATACAAATATACTTTGGTTATGGTCTATATGTTTTCCCAGTAGATGGAAGTGTTCCCCTGTCATACTGCTGCAGCCTCTGAGATAGCAAAAATCCTTTTAGAAAAAATCATTCCATTATTCAGGGTTCCCAAAGAGATACACAGTGATAGTGTTCATAGGAGCTTCGTTACCTGAGTTACTTTCATTCTGGTCAAGTACTCTTGACTGAGTATGATGGAGTGATTCTAAAAAATTAAATCTACGTAGGGAGAAATAAAAAAAGAATATCTTATACAAGTAAGTCATAAAAGGAAAATCTGACACAGAAGAAGAGAGAGGGCATATAGTGCTGGAACCTTATTCTTACTGGGAATGGGTTAAAGAGGTAAGAACATATATATCTAGAGAGGTATAAAAGTCATCCAAATTCAGAAGGAAATAAGAGGGCAACGGGACAGGGTGGAGTGAGAGGACAAGAGAAGAATTCTTGGAGGGGTGGGTAGATTAAGGAATAGGAGGGAAGGCAGCTGGTAGAAGTGAAGCAGAGGAGTGAGGAGGGATAAGGTAAGTAGGGTGAGAAGGATAGTGAGGAAATATAGGAAGGAGAAAAATATACAACAAGTAATTGTAGCTTAGAATATAAATGGGAAATACTAAATTCAACAATATGTGGCTTTTAGGAAAAACTAAAAAAAAAGAGAGATACACACAGATAAAATAAAGGACAGAAGTAGAATTTATTGAATAAAAGAAGCAGGAGTAGTAATCATGATCTCAGACAAAGGTAAAATTAAAATAAATTTAATCAAAAAAAAAGAAAAACAAAGTATGTGTCAGCAATATTATTTAATATTATTTTAGACCATTTAAAATAACTATACAGTATAAAATATCTGAACATATAACTGTCCAAACACACAGAAACTCTATAAACATAAACATAAAATACTTTTTATACAAATAAAGTCAGATCTAAATAACTGAAATAATATTTATTGTTCATGAGTAGGTACAGCCAATATAATTTTAAATGACAATTTTAACTGATTATTCTATTTATTTAATGACATCCCAATTAAATTACTAAAAAATTATATTAGAAAAATAATAAAGTTCCTTTGGAAGAACAAAAGCTCAGGAACTTAAAAAAAAAAAACCACTGGAAAAAGATGTAAGGGAAATATATTCAGCAGTATCAGACCTTAAGCTATATTATAAGATGGGAGCATTGTGAAAGTATAAAATGGATAATTTAGATTATTTTGAATTAAAATTTTTTTGTATAAATACAATCTATGTAGCCAAGAATAGAAGTGATACAGAAAATTGAGAGAGAAGGAAACTTTCATAGACAATCTGTCAGATGGGATGTGATTGGATAGAAATATTGCTGTAGTGTAGGAAATGATGAACTGGTTAATTTAGAAAAACATAGAAAGGGGGCAGCTAGGTGGCGCAGTGAATAGAGCACCTGGCCCTGGAGTCAGGAGGACCTGGGTTCAAATCCGTCCTCAGACACTTAACACTTCCTAGCTCTGTGACCTTGTGCAAGCTGCTTGACCCCAATTGTCCTCCAAAAAGCAAAAATAAATAAAAATAAAAACATAGAAAGACTTGGACTTTTGAAGGAAGATGCTATCCACCTTTGGAGAAATAGAGAACAAGTGGAAATAAATATAGTGTGGTCTTACAAATATGAGGATGAGAAGTATGTGTATGTATGTGTATGTTTATATATCCATGTTCAATTTTAGCCTTCTTTAGGGTGGAGGAGGAAAGAGAAGGGAGAAATGAAGTAAAAAGTACACAGCAGAGAAGAAAAGAAAACCTATAAAGAAGCAAAGAAAAGCTGGGCAGCTTAGAAAACAATGTGTAGTATTTATTATATAGGTTTTCTGGAATGGAGATTTGTTTCCATTGAATTCTCTTGCGTTCTGCTGTATACATGGCAGTGTTTTGTTTTGTTTTTTTTCCTTTTCTCATTTTGTATTTAAATTTAAAATAAATTTTTAAAATTTACCAAAAAAACCCATTTTAAATAGTGAATTGTAGACCTAGATTTTAACAGATTCAGGAGTTCAGACCTTGCCAACAGTGTCAGGTTAGAAGCAGGAGATTGTTAGCCACTTGGAGTTTTAATATTATTTCTTTTAATTTAAAAATTCATTTAGAAAATATACTCTATGTTGTGAATATATTTTTCTATCACTCAAAGCTGGGAATGTGATAAGACTTAATGGAAAACTTGGGGGGAACCTGACAATTTTGTTAAATTTGTTATTTTACGCAATTTTTTTTAAAACTTAGATTTAAGGAAGAGGAATTTAGGCAGGCTCTGAGAGGTTGAGATTCTGATCAATAGAGACCTAAGCAGATGGATTATATTTAGGCTTATGTAACACATTTGGATGGAAACAGAACCTTAGAACTTGACCTGTTAATATTGCTCCTTGGAGATCTAGTCTAAACCTTGTTCTTGAGAGGCACACGAACACAGATACTGAACTTTTTGTTCTTCCTTCTGCAATGCCTAAGAAAAGGGCAGGTATATAAGTATAAGGTATATTTATAGACATATAAGTATGGGGCAGCTAGGTATTCCAGTGAATAGAGTATTGGGCCCAGAGTTAGGAAGACCCATCTTCTTGAGTTCAAATCTGGCCTCAGATATTTACTAGTTGTAACCCCTGGGCAAGTCACCTAACCCAGCTTACCTCAGTCCCTCATCTGTAAAACAGGGACACACTGGAGAAGGACATGATGAATTACTCCAGTATCTTTGCCAAGAAAACCCCATGGGGTCATGAAGACTCAGAAACAACTGAAAATAACAAAATTGGTTAGACCGGTGGTTCTCAACCTTCCTAATGCTGCAACCTTTTAATACTCATATGTGGGCGTATCTGCATGTGGACAGACTGGCCTGGAGAAGGATAGAGGAGCCGTGTTTTGGTTCCTAAGACCATCGGAAATATGTGTTTTCCGATGGTCTTAGGCAACCCCCGTGAAAGGGTTGTTCGACCCCCAAAGGGATCGCGACTCACAGGTTGAGAACTGCTGGGTTAGAGCTTGTAGGAAACTAGGTGGCACAGTTGATAGAGTACCAGGCCCAGAATAAAAAGACTCATCTTCCTAAGTTCAAATCTGGCCTCACACACTTACTAGCTTGTTACCCTGTCACTTAATGCTGTTTGCCTCACATCCACATCCCCACAACCCATCCTTAAAATGGGTTTTTTTGGTAAATTTTAAAAATTTATTTTAAATGAGCTGAATGACATGAATGAAAAAAAAAAACCCTGAGCAATAAGTATAGAAGACATGGTTTTATTAAAAACATATCATGCAAAATGAACAAGGATTCCATTTTTGACAGGTTTACTGGACTTGTTTACTTGGACATTATATTCCTGGATTTCATCAAGATGTTTGTTAATTCTTGAGTACTCATAAATACTCTCGGAATGTGTCAACTGGATGATAATACTGTTAGATGTATTCAGAATTTATTAAATGTTTGGACTTGAGGAATTGTGATTAATGGGTATATTTCCATTTAGAAGGATGTTGTTAGTGAAATACTATAGGAGTTTCCCTTCAATTCTTTGTTTTTCAACACTTTCTCGAGGATTTCACTAGGGCTTTCAAATTTGTAGATATGTATTTACACCATAACTAGCTACAATTTTGGATGACAGAATTAACAATAAAAAGCATCAAAAGACTCAAATGAGAAACTAAACTGGATAAGATTCAATGTAATTGGGATAAATGTAAAGTACAACACTTTAAGATTCCAGGGTTTTTGGTCTTTTCACTGATACAGCAAATAACTACCCATCCCTATTTCTTCATCCTCTTTGACTCTATTCTCTGTCTTCCCATGAATCTTCCATGTCCCCCTGACGTGTTGGATGGCTTTGTCTAGGTCTCTTAGCTAAAATTTGGATTTGTATTTTGCCCTCACCATGATGCTTTGAATACTAGATACTTAATAAATGTGTGTATTTCATACGATGAAATTTCCAAAAAAGAATGTATGGAGATAGTGACACAGACTCTTGTATTAGTTAGGCAAAAAAAATTTTTAAATAGCAGAAGGAAACAGAAGAAGAAAATTAATCTTTCCTGATTTATATGTATGATACAAGTAATATACAAATTAGATACAATCTGACTGACTAAAATATGAATATTCAATGTTTCCATGAATTTGTTTTTATTGTTCAGTCACGTCAGACTCTTTGTGACCTCATTTGAATTTTCTTGGCAGATACTAGAGTGGATTGTCATTTCCTTCTGCAACTTATTTTACAGATGAAAAAACTGAGGAAAACAGTGTTAAGTGACTTGACCAGGGTTAGTAAGTGTTTGAGTCCATATTTGAACTCACAAAGAAGAGTCTCCCTGACTCTGGGCCTGGCACTCTATCCCTTGCATCACACACACACACACACACACACACACACACACACACACACACCTATACTTGTCCATATACACATCTCTGAGTGCAGCAGAGGGTCCATTTAGCCTCCTCTCCTCAGCCTTATATCAAGCAGTATCTGATTTTCTGCCTTCTCCCCTACCCTCCTAACTTCCCAGCAAACCCAGCTTCATACTGCCTAACAAATTGGCCTCTTAGGTCATATTGAGAGTTTAAAAAAAAAAAGAAGACTAGTAAAGTTTAAAAATAAAACAACAAAAGATTTCCATTAAAATTTTATTTTAAGAGAAAGCATGAAGCTAGAGAGATGTAGCCAATGAGAAGGAGGGTCAGATAATTCGTGAAGTCCTCCTGGCAGAAGTTTGACCTAGATTTCTGGTCATGCAGGGCTGATGCAGAGTGGTTTCTGTATGTCCAAAAGATTTGGTGATGGGTTACCAAGAGAGTATAGAACAAGTAGAACCTCGTAAAGGTGCAGAGGAAAGGGAAAACTTGATCAGGAATTCTACAGCTGCCTTTTCAGCCTCATTTAGCAATTTATGAGTGAGATTTGCTCCTGTATTTCCAATAGAGGCACCTTCCCTTCCAGTTTGTGTAGTACTGTAGCCCAAAGGTATTAGTGGAGTTTGAAGGAACTCTCCACCATGGTGTTCATGAAAGGCTTGAAAAGGTAAGGTATAGGCACGCCTTGGGTTTCTAAGTCTTGGCCAGACTAAAGCTGCCCCACTGACTTTAAGATGAGCCTCCTAGCAAAGATACCAGGGTAATCAAGGCAAAGAAATCACTCATTTGGGAAATTTAGCAATGTCCCCACTCTTAAAGTCTCTGCCTTCTGGTTCTGTGTTCTCAGGTTGCCCAGGAATAAGTAGTTCCCATGCAGAATCCTGTAGACAAGAGGTGTCAAACATGAAGCCCAGGGCTACATGCCACCCACACTTACAAATGTAACCCAAACCAGGTTAGAATGATAATGGGAAAAAATGTAAAAATAAATGAAAGTAAAACATAGACAATATTAATTTATGATTTTCTGAATCAATAGTCAATCTACAGGGATCTTTATGTATATATTAGTGGCTTCTGTTTCTACTTCAGTTTGACATGATTGTTATAGACATACTTAGCAGGAGAACTAGTTTATTTGTGGCCTGAGCAATCCTGAGCAAAGCCAGTAGAATTGCATTTCTGTGTAGACATCTAGTTTCCATGAGAGAATTATTCTATGGAAAAAGGGGCTTTTCATCATATTGGATCTGGTCATCTGGGGACAGGAGGAAGAGGCAAGGAATGATGAGCCAACAAGTCCAACAAGACAAACTACTCAGGCCACATTATTTTCAGATTAATTGTGAAGTAAAAAAGACCACTGGTCTTGGAATCAGAAAATATGGATTTAAATCCAGTAGTTGCCACTAAACCTATGTAACCCTGGCCAAGAAATGACCTCTTTGGACTTCAATATTTTTATCTATTAAATTAACAGGTTCTATTCTTCTTTAAGAAGAACTTTGTAGAGGGCAGCTAGATGGTACAGTGAATAGCAAACCAGCCTTAGAGTCAGGAGGATCTGAGATCAAATCTGGCCTCAGACACTTGACATTCACTTGCTGTGTGATCTTGGGCAAGTAACGTAACCCCAATTGTCTTGCTTTACCCCCAACCTCCCCACCCCATAAAGAACTTTGTAATTGAATCTATAGAAGTATTTTGCATACTTTGATCTCCAACTATTTTATACATTTTGTACTTATATGGAAGGAGATTTCCCCTTCTATTATTGCTTGCTATGTTTTGTTGTTATCATATGGAAATGCTGTTGATTTTTGAGAATTTACTTTGTAACCTGTTACTTTGCTGAGGTTATTAATTTTACCTTTGACCTCTTTGTGGTATCTGCCTACTAATATTCAGGTCTTAGGTTGTACACAATTTAGTTACCTTTGTGGCGCAGTACAAAATTGTTTTTTAGAAGGGCTGGGTGTTTTCCTAACTTTGATAGCACTGTGGTAGTTTGCCTGTTTTCCTCTAAAGTTCCTCCATGTTCATTACCTTCCTGTTTTATCATGTTTTCTACTCTGATGGATATGAGGTAGAACCTCAAAATTGCTTTAATATAGCACTTCTCTGATTATTAGTAACAGAATTTTTTAATACGATTATTGACAGCTTAGATTTGGATAGGATTGGATTCTTCTTTGAAAATTAGCTCTTCATATCTTTATGTATATTGATTGGAGAATGGTAATTACTTTTACAATCTTGAATTAGTTCTTTATATAGCTTGGATATAGGACCATTATCAGTAATACTTGCAGCCAGTATTTCTCCCCATTTGCCTGTTTCCTTTCTAATTTTAACTACATTGGATTTGATTGTGCAAAAACTTGTTGACTTTGACAACCAATCTGTCCATTTTATCTTGTGATCCTCTGTAATTGACTTAGTTATGATTTTTTTTTTTTTTTTTGCTCTTTGGAGAAGGGAAGGTAGGGCAACAGGGGTTAAGTGACCTGCCCAAGGTCACACTGCTAGTTTTTTGTGTTAAGTGTCTGAGGCCATATTTGAACTCAGGTCCTCCTGCCTGAAGGGATAGTGCTTTATTCACTGTGCCATCTATCCACTCCCAGTTATAATTTACTTAGCTATTCATAATTCTAAAAAGTAATTTTCCCCATACTCCTCTAATTTGTTTATGATGTGATATTTTATATCTAAGTCATGCATTGATTTGAACTTCTCTTGGGATATAGTGAGAAGTGTTGGTCTAAACCTAATTTCTGCCAAACTGCTAACCTGTTTTCCCATTGGTTGTTGACCAATAGTGAATCTTTCTCCCAAGCACAGGGGTTTTGTGGTTCATCAAACTCTATTCTACTGTTTTTTTTAAATTGTCTGATTAGCTTTGTATCATGCTCCTCACAGCTGCTGTTCAAAACATCTCTCTTAAAGACTTTCATCCTGCCTCTCCCTTTCAAGTGCTTTAGCACACTCTTTACTGAGAAAATAGGGACATTCTCCATCATACTCCTATTTTCCTAATTTAAACCACAAACCCCCTCAACATTATCATCCTCCATTGTGTCATTAGGCTCTATTTCTGATAAAGAGATCATATTTCTGCTGTTCACGAAGGCCAATTCCTGTAACTGGGGCCATTATTCTCTTCCCATCTCTCAATCCCTTCAGTCAACCTTACTCTCTTGAATTTTCAATCTTTCCATTTCAATGGCTCTTTCCTTCTTTCCTACAAATATGTCTACACCTCCACCCTCATAAAGTCTATACTTGCCCTAACAATCACAGCAATATATTATCTTCTCTCATTCTCTTTCCTTTTTATTTCCAAATTAGAAGAATTTACTTACCCTGGTTGTCTCCACTGCCTCAGAGTAAAACCTCAGAGCAGAATCTCAGAGTAAAATTTCTATTCTTTTAATCTGACTTCTAATCTCAACACTTGCATGAAGCTTCTCAGTGTCACCAACATTCCCAAATTGCTTAACCCAATGCTCTCTTCTCAGTCCTCATCTTGATGCACCCTTTTGCAGCATTTGGCTCTGTTGAACACTATTGAAACCTTTCTTATTAAGTGTTTATACAATATAGCATTTTTCTCTCTTGATTTTTCTTGTCTGGGCCTTCCTTTTAATGGCCCTTTTCTAGAATGTCAACCATATCACAAATTCTAAATGTGGTTGTCCCCCAGGGTTCTGGGCTGTTCTTTCCTCTCTTGGTAACCTCCTTCTCAGTGATATAATTACCTCAGGTGAGTTTAATAATAATTTCCATGTGGACAAATTTCAGCTTTTTTAATCCAAACCTCCTATCTCTCTAAGGTTCAGGCCTTCTTAATTAACTATCTCATTGACAGCTGCTTCCGAATGTACTTCAAGAAACTTAAATCCACCATCTCCAAAATTGAACTTCCTATCTATCCTCCAAAACTGCCTCTGTATGGAAAGACTTCCATTCACAAAGGTTTTCACAAGCTGTCTTCTTTGCATGGAATTCACTTGTTCCATACTTCTACCTCTTAGACTAACAAGCTTTCTTTCAGGCTTAGATCAAGTCTTTCACAGAGATTTTCCTCATCCTGCTCCTCATATTACTTGCATTTACTGTTCTGGATTTTGTAATGGGTTTCCTGTACACACATGGTATCTGCAGCCTTTAATACAGTGCCTAGCACCTACATAGCAGACACTTAAGACATGCTTAATGACAGAACTAGTAAAACATTGTACGCTGTATGAGCCACATTGTGTGATGACTAACTTTGATAGACTTAGCTCTTCTCTTAGCTCTTCAGATGGAAGTAGACTATTTGGTCTTCTCTTTTGTTGTTTTATTTTGTTTTGTTTCTTTTTTCTCTTGGTTCCTCCTTTAGTTCTAATTCTTCTTTATATCATGACTAATATGAAAATATGTTTAATATGAATGTATAAATAGAGCCTATATCAGATGGCACACTGTCTTGGGGAGGAGAAAGAAGGAGAGGGAGAAAATTTAAAACTCAAAATCTTATGAATGTTGAAAACTCTAAATAAATATTTTTTTAAAGAAATGCTTAGTGAATAAATGAAAAGTGTTTGAAGGTTATGAATGCTCTACACAAAGGCTGTCCCTTGCCCTTTGGGAAATGTTCAATTTGAATTCTTCAGAGAATTTTGTTTTCCATGATTGCTAAGCTATCTGGCCTCACTGGAAGTGTATTGCTTTTTATCAAGGTGGACCTTTATTTAAGGAAGAAACTTGGAAGTCATTAAAAAGAACTGAATAATGTCTAAAATACAATCAAATGTTGTGTGTAGTTTATTACATAGGGATAAACCAGTTTTATGGAATACCAGTCAAAATACATATAAGCAAAAATAAAGTACAGTTGAGGGGAAAAGGAGTCTATTTCATTAGGGTAGAGGGTAAAAGTGGATTCTCCTTGGATTCTGGTCACAGTCAAAGAGTGGGTGGGTGGTCAAGGTGTCTGTGGGGCTCCTGGCTGGTCATCCATTAGGTGATAAGTACTCTATAAAGCCACTTTAGGTCTGAATGTCTCAATGTGTGGGTGACTGGCCTCCCAGGATGGAGGTGGGCTTTGGGGGGAAAGGAGTCCTATTGTTGATTTAGAGGTGGGGATATTGCTGTCAGTTCTCTAAAGAAATTCCAGAATTGCTCTCAGCTGGGACATGCTGTATGCAGCTGTCTCAGGGCCAAGTCTGATTGAGCCCAGTGGGTGGGACACTAAGGAGAAAGAATGGTGTTCTATGGCCCATTTAAGAAGGGGTGAGGTTACAGTAAGCAGCCTGCTGGAGATCTCCAGGGCCATAGCAGTAGTTACAGGGTGAGTGGTGTGCTGAAACCAGCTCTAAATAGATGATTCAGTTTTTCATTGTGAGTATTTACCCTTGGGTAATTGGCAATTTTGGATACATTACAAACCTTGGCTTGATTTATTGTTTTACTACTTGTCTAGACTTAAGAAAGCAATGAAGAAAATGTTAATACTGTAGATTAAACTTAGGTACCCTGCATACACTCCACCCGCACCCCAGAGAGTAGTTATTAGACATTTACTAGCATGTTCCAGAGTGAGGTTCCCTGGGACTCGAGGTGCTCTCAGATCTGAGGGGAAGTAGGTTCTGACTGTCCTTGTATCTCTTTAACTGAAGGACGTAGGAATGTAACCAGGGAGGGGCTCTAGTTCTGTGCTAGGTTTGCTGTCAGGAGCTGGAGGGGTGCTCTGTGCTGCTGCTTCAGGGAGTGGAGTAAATGGAATGGCTTAGAGGAGAGACAGGGTACATAGGAAGAGGGGTCCAGGAACCCTTTTTAGTGGAGGTGGGCTGTAAGTTCACCCTGGAGAAGTACTGTGATCTAAGTCAGGTGATCAGGCACTGAGCAGCTACTGGGAGGCACCTTGTCTGTCTCAGGCAGGTGGGCTTGAACCCTTGTGACTGCAAAGGGATCCAAGGATGTGTCTATATAATGACCACAGTTCCACTAGTTCACTGGTCCTTGTCTGCAAAAATATATTATATGTATCTGTGATTGTTCCCTCTTTGGTATTAACCTCTCTCTTAAGCCCTTATCTCTATGCCTGGTTATTTTCCTGATGAGTGTCTGTATTGCTATAACAAATTAATTGTGGAGGTCTCCAGCTTATGTTTGATTTCCTTTTGTCCACCGAAGAGTGGACTTGACCCAGGCTGGTACCATGTTAGCTCAAGATCGATGTGGGGACAAAAAGAAGCACCTGCAAGTCATTGAACAAAAGGATATGCAACAACAATAGAGTAACAGGTACACTGTGACCACCTGGTCTCCATACGGAAATATGTTTGGCCTACAAGGCAGAGTGTGGTGGTTATTTCCCGAGTCATTTAATTTAATTCTTGGTGTGGGGGAAAATAGGATTCTTCAGAGACTGTAATTAGTATCTTGAATGAACTGAATGGTTGAGTTGTGTTTATAGGAGTACAAAAAAATAGCAAAGAGTAGAGTCAGAAAGACCAAGTAGGAGGATACTCTAGTGATCCAGGCAGACAAAGGAGATGTAGAGATAGTCAAGAAGACCTGATAACTAATTGTATGTTTAAGAGAATGAGGAGATGATGACAAGACTGTGAATCCGGCTAGATTTCTTAAACCTTATTCTGCTACCTGCATTGTAGAGCTGAGCCAAACCGGTATTTTTGTTCTCTCTCACATGTGACAACTATCTCTAGTCTTTGTACAGGCTTTGTCCATGCCCAGAATACATTGTCTTCACAACTACCTTGTAGAAAAAATCTTTGCTCTCCTTCAATCCTCTGTAGGGGCACCTCCTACATGAAGCCTTTGCAAATACTATCCAGTTAATCTAACTCCCACCTCCATTTGTTACTATTTTGTATGCATTTGGCATTTATATTTTTATATCATTTCTCCTATAGAGTATTAACTCCTTTAGAGAACTTTCTAGATCATAGAGTGTCTGGAACCTGGTAGGTGCTTAATGAGTGACTGTTGATTGAATGATTAATTAGGTTATGGGAAGGATTCTAGCATCTGCCATGGAAATGGAAGTTAGGATGAAGGTTGCTTTGGGACTGGAAGATAGGAGTTATATTTTTGAATATGTTAAGTTGGAGAAAGCTGTGGGACTTCTAGGTACTATTTACCAGGTAGTTAGTGCTGGCAACAATAGTTTTTCTTCCTCCAATTGGAAACATCACAAATTGTTCAAAAGCTTTGCATAGTTGTTGTACTGAAATGAGAATGTGGATAAGGGTCAACTAGGATAATGTTTGTTGAATTAGATTGAATTTTGACATACTATAGTTATGTTAGGTCTTCCAATAAAATGACTTCCCCTTTATGCATCTTCCTTTACCACAATTTCTTGGGATTGAATACTGCCAGGGCTGTCAGATTCTTTGTTCTTGATTGCTCCTCTAAAATAATTGTGAAAATTGCCTCTGATATGTATCTTTCTCAACTATAAGATTAGGAGGTGAAAATAGCTTTGTGCTTACTTATCTATTTGAAGGGAATGGATGGATAGGAGGCCAGAGAAAGGTCCCTACCACCCATTTTTTCATCTTCTTATTCAGGCTCATGGCTTCAAAACAGATGGTTCCAGATCCCCAGGATCTGCTCACCTGTACCATTTGTCAGGTCCCAGATCCAGCAACAAAAGCCTGTGGACACAGCTTTTGCCAGCCCTGTCTTAGCAATGGAAATGAGGTTTACATGCCTTTATCTTGCGACGAATGCAGGGAAGCCTCCCAGTCACAAGCTTTCAAAAGCACTTCAAGGGAAAGCAAAATGGCTGTCACTATCAAACAACATCAGCAGTATCCTGAGGGACCCAGAAAGTGTGAAAGACATCAGGAGGCCCAGAAGCTCTTCTGTATGAATGACAAGATCTTTCTCTGTATGTCCTGTTCAACATCCCAGGAGCATGAAGCTCATGAAGTCTGTCCTCTAGAAGAGGCTGCTGAGGACTACAGGGTAAGAAGCCTGGGGCAAAGACAGTTCTCCAGGGACTTTCATGGCTTGTTAGAGCCTTCCCCACTGCCATTTTGACTGTTTCCATGTTAGTCTCTATCCCAGCTAAGAACTAGAAGCCTCTCTAAATCAAATGGTGCTAGCTTCCCAGGTCTTCTGGATGCCTTAGCTGCTGCCCTTTGCTGGCATTCTGAACCTTCCTGATAGGGTCGTATTCATGTTTCTTTTGTAGAAGAGACTACAAGACAATCTGAAACGTTTAGATGAAAATTTAAAAGATGTCAAGAAGCTACTAGTTGAGGAGAAAGCAGTACCTCGGACCTGGGCTGTAGTGTGGACAGTAAGTATATCTTCTCCAATAAGTTTGCTTATTAGCCCTTAACCCATTTGCTTAACTCATCAGACAGATGAGGAAACTGAAACACAAAAAAGGCCAAGTTACTTCTCCCCATTTTTCTAGGTAGTTACTGTAGAAAACTAGAGCCAGGTCTTAAGTGACTTAAAATCCTGTGTTGTGTATTAAGCTATCTCTGAAAGGAAAGCCACTCTTTCTGTATGCATTGCCCTTCCTGACCACCAAACTGGGTTTTCCTGCCTCCAATCCTTTTACTTTTGAAAATATAGCAAGGTGGGGGCAAAACTGTAGCAGGGTACTAAAGTCAGAATCCCAGACTTTGAAAATCTCAAGGGACCTCAGTATTCATCTTGTCCAATCTATAACTACAAGGAATTCAACTATAGCATAACTTAACAAGGAGCCATCTAGTCTCTCCATGAAGACCTCCAAGGACAGGAAATCCTTTACCTTTCAAGGCAACCTATTACACTTTGTTAACAAGTTTTACCTGACATAAAGCCTGAATTGTTCTCTTTGCATCCTCTGCCCTTGCTCGTGGTTCTGCCCACAGTATCAGACAAAACTCTCATTTCCCTTCCCCATGACAGTCTTTCACATATTTTTTCCCCCATTGAATTGTATTTTTTTTTTCAATTCCAAGTTCCTTCACATTTGAATGCTAATCTGGACCCTCCCCCTCAGTCTTCTGTTCTGGTTAATCATCCCAGTTCCTTCAGTCCACTCATGAGCTGGACTTCAAGGACCTAGAACATTATGAATACCTTCCTCTGAATGCCCTCCAGCTTATCTATGACATTGAACTAAACAAGATGCTCTAGAAGATGTCTTAGGAAGACAGAGACTCTAACACCCCTTTTCCTAGAAGCTCTGTCTCTTTTAAGGTAGCCCAACATTTCATTATGGTTTTGTTCTTTGGCTTCTACATCATACTGCTAACTCTGATCTTGCCATCCACTAAAACTTCCAGATATTTTCCAGATAAAGTCCTGCCTAATTATCCCTCCATGAATACTAACTTAGGAAGCTGATTCTTTTGTACCCAACTGTAGGACTTTATTTTTTCACATAAATTTCTTCTTATCAAATTCAAGCTACCAAGATCTTTGTGACTCTTGACTTTTCATCCATTGTGTTACCTCTCCCTGCAGTTTTGTTTCACCTGCAAACTGATGAATCCACATAGTACATACACCTTTATCCAGGTGACTAACGCAGGCCCAAGCACAGACAGATCCCTGGGTGCTCTATCAGGGGCCTTCAGCCAAAATAAGACCTCAACAACTACTCTTAGAATCCTGCTAATCAACTGCTTCTGAATCCATCTAATTGTAACTTCATTTAGTTCCTATCTCATCTTTTGCACGAGAATAATAGGAAATACTTGATCCAATGTTCTACTAAAATCTAGGTACATTTTTTTCTACACTATCCTCATATACCAGCTTAGAAAAAAAATGTCAAATAGGACATTAGTCTATCATACCTTCTTCCTGTTTTCTTTCTAATTAATCAGTCAATCAATTAATAAATCCTTAATCAGTCAAGGATTTGTTGAGCTCTCACTATGTCCCAGACATTGTGCTAAGAGCTGGAGATACAAAAACAAAGATGGATTCTGTCCACAAGGAACTCATAATCCAATGAAGGAGATAACAAATTAAAAGTATATATAAACAATTGATATGCATGAAAAATAGGAAATAATAAAGAGAAAAGGCACTCCACTAAAGAAAAATTGGGGAAGGCTTCCCTTAGAAGATCTGAATTTAATATGAAGAAAGTCAGGGAATTCAGGAAGCATAGATGAGGAATGAGAGAATTCTAGGCATAGGAGACAGCTGAAGAAAATACCTGGCTTGGAGGGATGGAGTAGAATAGCAAAATGGCCAGTGTCACTGAATCAGAGACAATAGGACAGGGAATATAAGAGATGAATGATGTATTTGAATGACAAAGAAGATTTTGTGTTTTGTTCCTGAAAAGTGGTAATAATAATCTGCACTAGAGTGGTGGCAGTATCAGCAAGAAAGGGGCATATTTTGGAAGTGTTACAAAGGTAAAATCTCCAATTCCCTTTCTAGCTGTTCATTTACCATCTCTTTATTTATAATTTTTTAATAGGAACAACATTTTTTTTTAAACATTGCCTTGTATTGTGCAAAGTACTAGGCATACAAACACAAAAGTAAGTCCCCTTCCCCAAGGAACTTTTAGTCTAATAGTAGAAGACAACACTAAAGGCTACTGAAAAGGTGGACAGAAGTTGATTTGAGCGTGACTGATAAGTTGTCAGGGAGAACTTGCCAAACCTATCTGAGGTGACTGTAAGGGTAGAGATCCTGCCAGTAAAAAGTTGCCCTCCTATCTCTATCTCTCTCCACCTCCCCCAGGAAAAAAAACAAAACACTCATTTCAAGCATGAATTGTCAGAATGGTCAATCCAAATAAGTTCCAATATTGACCTTGTTGAAAAAGGATTCATTCTGCATATTCAGTGTCCTCCCTGTCAGGAGGATTAATTATCATTAACTTCTGAATTCATGATTGATCATTGTGCTAATAACTTTTAAAAGTCTTTCCAAGTTGGTTTTTTTTTTTTTTTTACAATATTCTTATACTATACATTGTTCTGGTTCTGTTCACTTCATTCTGCATCTGTTCAAAGTCTCTTAAGGTTGCTCTAAAACCATTGCTTTGCTATTTTTTGTAGAAGGTATTATCCATTACATTCATATACCATAACTGGTCAATTACTCTCTGATTAACCTCTCTCCTTTTAGTTTCTAGTTCTTTTCTTTTACAAAAAAGACAAAACAAAACAAACAAACACACACACAGAAAAAAAAAAATCCTGAGAAACATTTGATGCATTTTTTACTCTTTGATCTCTTAGGGGTATAGTGGTATTGCTGGGCCAAATGGTATATGAACAGTTTGTCTGTCTTTTGAGGGGCATAATTCCAAAGTATCCTACAGAATAGCTGAAACCTTTTAAAACTGTACCAATAGAACATTTAGGTGTCTATTTTTCCAAAGTCTGCCCAACATCTGTTGAGGGTGTGAAGTGAGCCCACAGAGGTGACTTAATTTGCATGTCTCTAGATATAAGTGATTTAGAACACTTTTTTTCCTTGTGCCTATGATTACTTTCTTTGAGAACTATCAGTTCATATCCTTTTCCCATTTACTCATTGGGTGATAACTCATTCTTATAAACTTGAATCAAATCCTTACATATCTTGAAAATGAGACTTTATCAAAGAAACTTCCAGCTGAGATTTTTTTTTTCTAGTTTCCTATCTCTCTTCTAATTTTATGCACTCAAAATTGCCTCTTTTATCTTCTGTGGTCATTTGTATCCCTTGCTTGGTCGTGAACTTTTCTTCTTACCCAGTGTTTGCTAGATTGTTTTCCACATCAAACATCTTTTTAAGGATCCTTTGTAAAATTTTCTTGGAAATCAGAATCAACCTCATTGGCCTATAACTAGCAAACTCTACTCATTCTTCAACATTCTACAATTATGTGTTCAACTATCTCCTTACTTATTTTGAGTATTAACCTATCAGCCATATTCTATCATTTCCAGCATAATTTTCCTTGATAGAGAAAAGAAAAGCAAAATAAAAAAGTTTTGCTTTCCTTTATTATGTACAATTTTGTCCACCCCAAGCAAAGGCCCTCCCCTATGGCCTTGCTTATAGTTTTCTTTTATACATCTTCCCCCCCTCCCCTTAATATCTAAGTTTAAGAGTGAAATTTTGGAGCAGCTATATTCTTTATCCTGTACCAGCGGTTCTCAACCTGGGGATCGAATGACCCTTTCACAGGGGTCGCCTAAGACCATTGGAAAACACCTATTTCTGATGGTCTTAGGAACTGAGACACTGTTCTATCTGTCTCCAGGCAGGTCCACCCACATGCAGATACATCCACATACAAGTATTAAAGGGTTGCAGCATTAAGAAGATTGAGAACCACTGTCCCAGACGATTCCCCCTTTTCCTCCTCACTGGAATTATTTTCTTTATGCCTCCAGAATTTCATTCTTGAGTATCTCTTAGCCCTCCTATAGCATTTAACAGATGAAATCTAAGTCCAGAAATGTTGACTGAAAGACATACATTCTCAAGTTTACCAGTTAGATGGCAGCAGAATAGGGACTCAAATGCATGTTTCCTAAATCTTCCTTGGTATAGTGTTCTTTCCAGTAAATGTCACACAAACCAGGCAGTCAAGGTGAGATTTGGCCAAAGGCACTTGTCCTGTATACAACTAACATCTGATGAGCATGTCCCACTGTAGGAACAAGTGGATATGTCAAGAGAAGTACTTGAAGAAAAATTTCAGGAAATAAGTGAATTTCTAAGTGATGAAGAAGAAGATGTACACAGTCTTGTGGAGCTGGATGAGGAGGAAAATGAGATGTTCCAGGAGCTGATGGATCATGAAGCCCAGGAAGAAATAAAAAACATCCAGAAAAAGAATAAGAGCAGGCTCCAATTGTCTCGACACAGCAAAGACCTAAGGGAGATGGTGACAACATTGGAAGAAAAGTCTCAGATGTCAGACAGGGACCTGCTGCAGGTAATAAAAATGTCTCCTATTGTGGGGCAGTTGTATTGGACTCTAGACAAACTAGTAAAACATTGCCTGAATGGCAAATCTTGGCAAACGGTATTTTGTTGTCCCTTCGATTTACCTATCTGGACCTCCTCTCTCTACTTAGTCAACCAGGTCTCTAACCTCTGAGTCACCCTTGACTCTCCCCCTCCATCCACCTTCATATCCAGAGAGTGGCCAAATCTTTGAACCAATTCACGTGATCTTCCTACCTATAATCTTTTCTCTTTTTCACTCCTAGGACATAGGAGACACTTTGAGCAGGTATGCTAACATTCTGAAGAAAGATAAGTGAGTAATTTGAGATGGAATACAGGGGGTTGGGGAAAGCAAGGTATTGGCTGTGTTTTAAACCAGGGTAAGGAAGCCTCTGGTGCCAAGAGGATGCAAAAGTTGGTGACCAGGAATGGTAACTGAGTTTCTTCTCTATAGGAGTGAATCACTGCTAATACAAAGGCCAGAACCTTTCACTCCACAACTGAGCGATTCTTATTGTGTGAATTTAAGCAAATTTCTCAAGAAATTTCAAGGTGAGGCCCAGCTCTTTGTGAGTCTAGGTTTGGGCTTCCTTCAGAAGGATAAATAATGTACCTTTTGGATCTCTTGGTTGTTAGAAATATATTGCCATATGCACCAGGATATAAGTTGATAAATAGTTACCAATCTACATATGTTGCCTTTATCAGAAGGTACAACCTACTCTATGAAACATAGGTCTCCCAAAATGATAATAAAAGCAATCACATTAATATTTCCATTTGGAGTGGGTGAGCTAGAAAAGCCTTCACAGTCCAAATGAACAGTATATGAGTGGGACCTAAACCATGAAATAAAAGAAAGATCAGTGAGAAACAGGAAAAAAAAAACAAGTTTCACTTAAAAGCTATATCTGTTGTACCCTGGGTGAGTGAGTCCTCTAAATGAGTAGTCAGGGTGGTGGGGATAATGCAGTTTGACTTAGAAAGGAGCAGCAGGGCCTGGAGGAAGCTATAGAGATCTTCCTTGGTGAGCTGGAGGTAGAAATAGGGAAGGAGCGGAAGGGAAAAGCATTTAAGCACCTTCTATATATGTTAGGCCCTGTGCAAAGCACTTCACAAATATCTCATTTGATCTTTATAACAATCCTATGAGATAAGAACTACTATCCCCATTTTACAGGTGAGGAAAGGGAGGTAGGCAGGATTTAAGTGACTTGAACAGAATCACATAGCTGATAAGTATCTGAGGCCAGATTTGAACTTTAAGGTCTGTTCCAGCTTTAATATTAAGATTTTTGGAAAGGAAATCAACCTCTATCACTTTAGGTCTGGCCTTTTTTATCACAGCTCAACAAATGGCTGCCCCTTCTGTGATTTCTGTTTAGAAATCCTTTTGGACAAAGGGAAAGAACATGAACCCCCAAATTTGGGAAGGTTGTTCATTAAAAAATATATAAAGAAATAGGACCCCAGGTATAAAAGGACCACCCTTTAAGAACCATAGTTCCAATTAATGAAGAAAAAGGACCACCCTTTAAGAACCATAGTTCCAATTAATGAAGAAACAAATATTTAAATTTTTTTTCCTATTATGGGATTGATTTGTAAAAGAAAAGATTTGTGGAGTGTGTGTGTGTGTGTGTGTGTGTGTGTGTGTGTGTGTGTGTGTGTGTGTGTGTGTTTAGGGGAATGGAAATCATGGTTGACTAGTAGACATAGAGAAGATTAAGAAACCCAACTGCTCTGCCATTTCCAGATGAAACTCTTTTTCTTATTTGCCTGGTAGAATTTGATTTTTAACCCAATGCTTGTCAGAAGTAGACTATCTATTTCATACCTATTCCAGAAAGAACTGGGGAATCTACGTGTTAAAAAGGCAAGGAAAGGACTATTGGTAACAAACAGAACTGTACAGCCTCAACAGATAATGGGTATTCGAATAAATTAAAATAAAAGGAAAACTTTTCCAGGGGTTACCTGAAAGCTACCTACAGAATATTCTTTTCTAATTGCTCTTGTTCTCTACATCCCATATTTCCTTGGTACTATAGACCAGGACAGCAGAGTCCAAACCACCTCTCCCAGTCACTGAAGGAACGGGAGTACCTTTTATAGGGTTGATGTCTTTCCTGCCTGAACTCATTTTTGAACTTCTTTGACTTCTCTATCATGTCTGTTCCCTGGAATCTCATCATTGGGGAATGCCATATCCAATTGGCTTTGGTCCTCAAATGTCACCTGCACCCTAGCTAGCCTTTCTAATTAAGGAGGGGGCACAAAACAGACATCTCCCCATTTCCTACCTGGCTTCAATTATTTTAGACTTCTTTGATTTCTTCATAATGCAACTTTGGGCACCTTCCCAACCTCCCCCTAATCCCCCATTCACTCACTTTTCAACTTTCAACTTTCTTTTATGTGTTATCTCTCCTTCATAAGATTATAACCTCCTAGAGGGTAGGGGTTGTTTTTCTTTTCCTTAATTAATTCCTCATTGCTTAGCACAGTTTCTGATATGTAGAAGGTGCTTGCCATTTATTGAGGCCTTTGTTCTTTCTGCAGGATCTCGACTGCTGGCATGTCACTATCCATATGAATTATCTGATGATAGGAAGAGGACTTTCACGTTTGCTGACATCTCCTCAGGACAGACATATGTTGTTTATACCTCTGGAAGTATCCACTATATGAGTGGAAGAGAATTATCTATTATACCATTAGACATGGATAGAATTTCTGAAGAGAAACAAGTACCACCCATCTTTGCCTGTTACTGCTTGCCTATTGAAAGGAACATCTTACCTGTTGACCTCATTGTTGAGCCCCAGTAGAATGGAATTGGGTACAGATATGCCTGACCACACTGGTCTAAGGTCTTTCAGCATGATTCTCGAATTGTATAATCCCATCTGTATGAGAAGCCTCATTGAAGGAGAGCATTGGGAGCTGTTTTGACCTCTTTCCTTAGGCACATGTTAAGTTTATTTTGTTTTTGCTGTGACATTTGTAAATGCAGTAGCATCTTTCATTGTCTACGCTTCTTATCTATGTCTGTAGTGATGTGGTCTGCTTTGGGAAATTATCTATAATGACCAACTTCTCCCTTTTCTCCCCCAGTCTTTGATATTTCCACCAAGGTCACCATCAATGGGACAAGGTTAGACTTGGAGTGAAAATCTGTTGAAATCCTACCTATTAAATACCCATTAACTATGTGATTCTAAACATACACATACCTGTTTGACCCTCCGTAAAGCCTATCACATTATATATATATATTCATAAATATCTGGATTGTAGAGGGTAGTTCACTGAATTTGGTTAACTATTTTTTGACTCCATTTCAAAACCTTATCCCAGCACTTCCCAACTATGGGGGAAAATACTTGAGGCCAGACTAATTGTACTTATATTTTTATGGCACTTTGGAGTTTTTCAAGCACTTTGTATATTTTTACTTTTTCTTATAGCAAATCTGTGAGATAAGACCAAAAAGTGGTTTGGCAGAAACTAGATTTAAACTGACATCTTATACTAAATGCCATACAACATCTCTTAATTGATACTAGAAAAGCATAATTTGAAACCTCCTTTTCAGTCAGTCTCTCTAGAAATAGTAAACAAAATTTTCTGGCCTAAAAACTGTTCCTATTGGTGGATTTGGTAGAGTACAAAAAGGAAATTCAAGGAAAAGGATTAAGGGTAGAAATCCAAACTGTAATTGAGTAGTTTATTTTGTTTGGTTAAGTTCCTTGTCTTCCCCATTTCCTAAAGCCATTGGGCTAAGTATCCTACTCTGTTCAGAAAAGATTACAATGATGTTAGTTGGGAGTAACCCTTTTCAATCTGAGATGTTCTGGCATATAAACATTTTTTGTATCTCTTTCCACAGTCTAAACAATTGATAAAATAAGCCCTGAATTATAGCAATTATAGAATTATAATACAAATGTTCACAATTGACTCTTGAAACCAGCGTAATCTCTAAAACACTTTGGCTTCATATTCTTGCATGGAATAGTCTAGGAAGAGATAGAGTAGATTCTCCTATGTGTCTGACAGATCCTCTGGATTTTGTGCTGGCTAGCCTGTGAGTGTCCCTTAGATCTGTCCTAGGCCCTCTCTTCTTCTGCCTCTGTAATAATTCAATAAGTACCTCATAAAAATTACTTAGAGCAATACAAAAATCCTGTGAAGTAAGTTAATATTTTCCATGGAAACTGGTCAAGTGGAAAGAACCCTAGATTACCATCCTTGTCCTCCTTTCAGTGTTTATGTGACTTTATCTCTCTGAATCTAGGCTTCCAAATCTACAAAATGGGGATATCTCTCTAGATGACAATGGTGGTCACAGGTTACTCTATGAGTAAGTGGACAAACTAGTATTATAACATTTACCTACTCAGATAATAGCCTCAAGTTAGTCCTAAAAATAATGGTGCATTACTTTCTTTTGCCTCATGGCTTGGGTTAAAATATACCTCAGTTTGAGAATTTCTAGAAAATTGTACACAGAAGATGATACAAAGAGTCTTATTTAGTGTGGCAAGTGAGCAAAACAAACATACACATGTCCTCTGGTAGTATAAACAAATGGAAGTTTGTCCTTTCATGAGAGACTCTTCTGAGCCTGAGGGTTCAAGAGCTGTACTACTGAGAGAATACATTCAAAAGTTGTTTTGTTTTTTTTTTCAGACAGCAAAATGATATACCCTAAAAAAAAAAAATGGGCTTGATTGATAATTGGTGTCAAATATAGGAGGAACATTCCTAATCAGACCCAGATGAGATGGAAAAGTTCTTAGGATGGGTGGTTGTGGTGGGAATGACCTTGTAAATGCATAGCCTGGATGAATCTGTGGTGGGGGAATATCCTTATTGGGACCACAAGTTGATGGGAGGATATATTAACTAAGGCATCAGAAGTAGGATGACTCAAGGTCTCTTTATCAGGTCAAGAGTTCATCCAATTAAAAAGCTTCAAGCCTTTTCACCGGAGAGTTAATAGTGGCAATCTTAATTCTGGCTTTTGATTTATCCAGTCTGGCATTTGGTATGATGTACTCTGCATATAAATTAAATAAATAAGGTATAATATACAGCCTTACAGTACTCTCTTTTTTTTTTTTCCCCATCCTTAACCAATCTGTTGCTCCATGTTCAGTTCTAACTGATGCTTCTTGGCCCACATACAGGTCTCTCAGTGATGAGAAGTACAGGTTCTGGGAACCCCCTTGAGCTCTCCTTGAATCCTTGAAGTACAGGCTCTGGGAAAACCCCTTGAACTCTGAATCTTCCCATTTGATGAGGCATTTGCCTGAGTGCATAAGCCTTTCATTGTGGCTCTGCCCAAACCTCTGTTACTAGCTTGACCCTCCATTGTCCATCTACTTCCCACCCTTGAGCCTATCAATATCTATACCCAAATCAACTGTTACCTTGAACTGGCCTACCCCATCATTGTCTGTAGTCTCCAGGTAGCCTCCAGCAACTTCCTACCCTTAATCACTCATTACTGAAATCTGATCTCATTGATTCCTCCTGAAGATCCTCCCCAAACTCATTACTGGGTCTGACCTCATCTGACTCCTCCTGAAGACCCTCCCCAAACTCCTCCTCTAGACCACCCCTAGATTCCTTCCACACCCTTTCTGTATATAAGACTCCATCTTCTAGAAAGAACAGAGTTTAAATGGAGACTGAAACAATCAACATGCTAGCGTTCTTTTTCATGTTTGGTTTTCTTTCTTTTTTTCCCATTGTTCACTCCATTGGTTACAACCCTTCTATACAACCAGACTAATGTGCAATGTGAAAGTATTTGCAGATCCTGTACTTGATTGTATGTCCCCTTGGGAGGGGGGGAAAGGAGGAGAGAAAATGTGAAACTCAAGTGATTGTGGAACTGAATCTTGTAAACTAAAAGTAAATAAATAAATTTTTAAAAAACGTAAGACCCCATCTTGCCTCCATGTGGTGTGAGTGCTATAGAATTTTCTAGCACAGAATTGCTCTGTCCAATACAAGCCCAGTTGTTAAATATAAGCCTTATAGATACTAAGACTCTTTAATAGTCTACCCAATATGGTGAATTTTAATAAACTTTGCTTTTCTTTGGCTAAGAGAAGGCTTGAGTCAAATTCATTTGACAGGACCCGGCATATTGCCATTTTGGGGTCTCAAGCACCCCTAACCCTAGACCTCATCATTTTATGATGAATCTCTTCATTTTATGGTGACCTCATCATTTTTACAGTTCCCTGACACTGGGAAACACTACTAATCTCAAGCTCTTGAACCAGGACTGGAAGGTATGTAAGCTTCTATCTTTCCCTATTTCTTCTTGGTCTCCAAGGTGTTTTGTTTTTTTGGGAAGGGTTTAGGTCAGACAGCTAGAAGGCTGTCCCATACTCAGCCTGACACCCAGGTTCTCGGTCCAGTTTGGTTATGTTGTAGAACATGGACCTGGGAGCAGCTTCTGAAGAATGGAGGACAAGGACAGACACCTCATCCAGAAGTGTAAACCAGATTCTTTTTTTTTTTGCTATTTTGGAGGGGGGAAGGCAGGGCAATTGGGGTTAAGTGACTTGCCCAAGCTCACACCACTAATAAGTGTTAAGTATCTGAGGTCACATTTGAACTCTGGTCCTCCTGACACCAGGGCTGATGCTCTATTCACTGTGCCACCTAGCCTCCCCAACCAGATTCTTTCAATTCTTTAGGCACTAGGAAACCGAGAAAACTCCAGGTACTTTTTTGTGGGTTTTTTTTTTAATGGTTTTGTTTTGTTTTTCACAGCTTACTCCCAAACCTTCCTTTATGGAGGAAGGGACTTCCAGGCCCTATGCCTGTATTGGGTTGATCCTTTTTAGCTCTGAAAAGTTCTCCTTTGGGTTTTCTTTTACAACATTGGGAAAAATTTAGTTTCTCTAAAGAACTTGAAAGGAAAAAGTTGGTATTTTTTTTTTTTGCAACATTGTTTGGCCTCAGTATCACCTAGAGGAACACGAAGTGTGGCCTGTTTTGGGAACTTTAAAAGATAATACCCTCTTGCAATTAGAAGGATACTCACAGAGAAGGAAGATGGATAGAAGTTGCCTTCACTGAACTTTCTCAGAATACAGATCTCAGGAAAGATTGTAAAATGCTTGAAGCTTAGACCCCCTCCAGTTCTGTATATTCTTGCCACCTCTTCTTAATCTGTTATACTTCCATTAAGTCTCTACCATTTTTGTCTTTTATCATGCCCATTTTTGCATGATAAATCTAATTTTAAGAGATCTCTTCCTTTTTTCATTTTATTGGTTTTTCCCCCTCTAATTCTTTTTTTTAGGGGGGGAGGGCAATTGGGGTTAACCCACTTGCAGTGCCCTTCTTCTGTCTTTCTAAAAAAGTCTTGACAAATGATTGCTTTCTCAAAATCTGCCCCTAATTGAGAGTAATCGAGAAATATATGCTTATTGGCCAAATGAACTTCAGGTACTGTTACCCCAATTCCTGAGTACTCTGTTATCGAAAAATAATTGTTGTACCTACTTGCCCTGCTACAGATAACTTTTTCTATTTCATTTTTGTATGTTTTCTCTTGACTCCAGTAGAATGTAAGCTGTTACATCAGGCATTGTTTCCTTATGTTCTTTGTATACTAAGTGCTTAGAATGTTGTTGAGGTTTTAATAAATGCTTATTGAACTAGATCAAATGTTTTTACTCATAGATACATAACATGACAGGTTTAAGCTAGGAGGAACTTGAAGCTAGGGGAACTTAATGTGCCCTATTCAGATCCATAAAAGTATAATAGAGTAATAATTAAAAAATAATAACTTGAAAAGAATTTTATGAAAAAAATATATATGTATATAATTGATGCCTATCGATTCCTGCTTGTTTCCTCAGGGGATGTATGAGATTATAACTGTTATCAAACTTTGTTCAACTTTGATGACATTAAAGAAAGGGATTATGGATTAATCTTTTTTAAACATTTATGGCCTAAGTAATGTGCATGATTGTAATATGTAAAAGATCTATTTCTCTGTAATGTAATTTTGCTCATAAAACCCTTCTCAGAACCCTTGTGATTGTTCAGGTTTTCTCTGAGACCTAAACCTATGCTGGAGCATAATAATAAAACCCAGGTTTTTAACCTCTATAATTTCTGCATTGTGGTAAATATATATTTGGCAGCAGTTATCCATCATATGAACTCAAAGAGGAAATATTTCTCTTATAACAATTACCAAGTGGACAAAGTCAAACTCCTCTGTAGTTACCTGATCATTTATCGAATTTTGTGACTTAGAATTTCTTTTTAGGTTAAATTAGCCATTTTGCAAAGAGTTTTTATCTAATTTGACTCAAGTCTTCTCTCAGCCAAATCCAATACAAGCAGAGATACTTAGGCTCCTTAAGTGTCTGCCTATTATGGCAAACCTTTAATAAACTTTGCTTTACTTTGGCTGAGAGAAGACTTGAGTCAAATTCATTCAGCAGGACCTGGTGTGTTGATATTTTGAGGTTTTGAGCACCCCTAACCCTATATCTCAACATTTTATGGTTCCCTGACCTCTACAGTATTGCTAGATCAAAAGGTATGCATGATTTTATAAGCCTAATGGCTTAGTTCCAAATTGCTTTAAAGAATGGTTGAATCAGTTCACAACTCCCCCAACCATGAATTAATGTCTCCTTTTTTTCCATGTCTCCTTTTTTTCCACGTCTCCTCCAACATTTGTCAACCATCCTTTCTGTCCTATTAGCCAATCTACTGAGTATGAGGTAGTACCTCAAAATTGTTTTAATTTGTATTTCTCCAATCAATGGTCAGTTAGAGTATTTTTTTTCATATTGCTGTAGATAGCTTTGATTACTTCATCTGAAATCTGATCATATCTTTTCATCATTTATCAATTGGGGAATGTGCTGTGAATATAGAAAAGACAAAAGAAGTAACCTTGGAGGTCAAAGATATTTATCTTTGGGGTAGTAAAACTCTCAATCTGCATTTTATTTAACAACTGGATAAACTCAATGATTCTATTTATAAGGAGGCTACCACTCCTTTCAGAGACAAGAGGCCTCACCTAGATACTCTGGTAGGATTACCTACGCTGCAAAAAGTTCTGGTTAGATTAACCTTCGAGATAATAATCTCTACCTCTCAATTGTCAACAAGACAGAGCTTTGTAACTCCTGGAAGCCCAAGATTAGGATATTCTCCCTCTAAATCATGTGATATTATATCCTTATCCAACTTCCCTAAAGGGGACGGTGGCTGAGCATCCTCACTTGATAAACTCCCTTTTCCCTTAACAATATCTTTTTGTTGTTTAGTCATTTTCCATCTTTTCCAACTCTTTCTGACCCCCTTTGGCATTTTCTTAGCAAAGATACTGGAATGGCTTATCATTTCCTTCTCCAGTTCATTATACAGATGGGGAGACTGAAGCAAACAGTGCTAAGTGACTTGCCCAAGGTCACACAGCTAGTAAGTGTTGGAGGCTTGATTTGAACTCAGGATTTCCTGTCTCCTTCCTGAGCTCTATCTATTGCTCCACTTAGCTAGTGAGTTTATACGTACATTTACATTATAGAAAGATATATAAATTATACAAACTTTTTTAGCTATATTAGATTCCAGTAAATCAATATTTGAAATAAAAATATATAATTTCATTAGCTTAAGTCATTAAAGAATACTAAAATGCATCTATATATACAAAGAAAAAGGCATTTAATAGAGATGAGAAATAAAATTAATAAAAAACATGGAAAGGGAAAAGGTGCTGGCAATACCAAAGACAAAGGATATTTCTAGGGAGTCATTCCCCCAAGCCTCATGACCCACAGGTTTTGTACATTTCCTCTACATAATCAACAAATATTTATTCATTAAATACTATAGATATGCTGAGAATGAAAAAAACTAAAAGGAAATACTCTCTGAGCTTTAGGATAACATGTTAGGGAAATAGTGGTGGATTTTGATAAACCAAAGTGTTTGAAGTCAGTGAAGGAGGAAGGTCTTCACAGAATGGGGGAAACTGGAGGTGGCATTTGGGCTGACTAAAAATAATAGCATTTCTATAGCACAAAGTTTGCAAAGGTTTTTTAAAAATATTTATCTCATTTGATCTTCACAATTATAGGTGGTAGGGGCTATTATTATCTTCATTTTGCAGGTAAGAAAACTGAGGCTGAGGAGCGGCTAGGTGGCGCAGTGAGTAGAGCACCAGCCCTGGAGTCAGGAGGACCTGAGTTCAAATTTGACCTCAGACACTTGACACACTAGCCATGTGACTTTGGGCAAGTCACTTAACCCCAATTGTCCTCCGAAAAGAAAAAAAAAAAAGAAAAACTGAGGCCGAGAGGTTATATCACTTGCACATGGTCACACAGCTAGTCTTTGAGGCTGCCACTATCAGGGGAAACACACACACACACACCACATACACACAGCATATCCAAGATAAATGCAAAGTAATAGGATGAGGATGTGAAGAGAAACACTGGTTAGCTATTAAGCCTGGAAAAGGCCTTCTTCTTAGGAAGTGGGTCTATAACTGAGCACTGAAATGAATCAAGCAGCAAGCATTTAATTTAATACCTGGAGTTGGGTTATGTCTAAAGTCTAAGGATATTAAAATAAAAAGAAAACACTCCTCAAGATCTAGAATAGTCTCTTATGAAATAAAAATGTACATATATGGATATATGCTAATTTAGACCAAAAAACACGAGGAGATATTAGGGTGGGGGCATCAGTAGCTGGGGTGATAAGGAAAAGTTTTATGACAGTCTTTATTGAACTAAGTTGAGAAGGAAAAAATGAGGTTCTAAAAGATGGCGGTGCGGAAGGATTTTGTTCGTTTTCTCCACTTAATAGTTTTTTATTTTTTCCAATTACATGTAAAGATAGTTTTCAACATTCACTTTTATAAGATTTTGAGTTCCAAATTTTTTTCTCCCTCCCTCTATGACTTTCTGCTCCCCAAGACAGCATACAATCTGATATAGGCTATATACATACAATCGTATTAAACATATTTCCATATTAGTCATGTTGTGAAAGAAGAATCAGAACAAAAGGGAAAAACCACGAGAAAGAAAAAACAAAAATGAGAAAATAGTATGCTTCAATCTGAGAAGGGATTTGAAAGGCACAAAAATGGGAAAGAAGTATTGTGTAAGAGAAACAATAAGGAGGCCAGTTTGACTGGATCTGAGAGTTCATAAAGGTGAATAATGTATTACAAGGCTGGAAAGATAATGATGGGGCTAAGTTGTAAAAGGTATCAAATGCCAAAAGGAGAAATGTGTTTTCTCCTAATAGGGTGCCACCAACTCTCCTCTCTTCCAGGTTTCTCCCTATCTCCCTCCCATCTCACATCTTTCTCTCCCCTCCTAGCCGGCCCCCAGCGGTCTAATCAACATCTCCAAAGCCCCAGTAAAAGGTGTGGACATAAACTGCCCATGGTTCTTTCCCAGAGACTTTCCAGCCAAAAATCCTCCTCCCTGGCCTCCTCTCCCCCAAAAAGTAGTCTTCCTCGTACATTACTTAATACATTCTTTTAAATTCATTCATTCAGTGATATGATCAGATATCATTACAATAACTATATTCCTTCATACTTCTTAAACAGTTAATGATAAAATTGGGAAACATCAACAAATATAGACATTTCTTGTAAAAGAACAAAAAAAAGATTATATATGAAAACACAGTTCCCATTATATATAGCTTGATTTTTTCAAACAAATAATAAATTTAACATACAACTTCAAAGTTGTCTTTGTATCCAGCTAAGTTTCTTCTTTGCATTTTTCGGGGGAATTTTTAGATTCTAATTTCATTTCTCCTTTTTCAGCATTATTTCCAGAATCCCTCTCTACTCCCCAGTTCTCCATTCCTGAAAAAAAAAATCTGCCTTATAATAAATAAGCATCGACAAGGAAAATAAATCCCCACAATGGCCGTGTAAGAAAATTCCCGTTTCATTTTGTACCTCTAGTTCATGAACTTTCTGTTAAGAGGTAAAAACTAAATGTCATTATTATTCATTTGCTAATTTCTCCCTTTCCATTGGCTCATTTCCTTCTGCCTACAAACACACCCATGTTTCCCCCGTCCTGAAAAAATCTTGACTTAACCCTGCCCACTATCATTCTATGTTTCTCCTGCCCTTTGTAGCTAAATTCTTCCAAAAGGCTATCTCAAATAGATGTCTCCACTTTCTCTCTGATCACACTCTTTTAAACCCTTACAATCTGGCTTTCCATTGAAACTACTTTCTCCAAAGTGATTAAAGATCTTCTAATTGCCAAATCAATACTCTTTTCTCAATTCTCATTATGGTTGAACTCTCTGCAGCCTCTGACACTGTGGATCTTCTCTCTAGGTTTTGGGGACAGCACACTCTCCAGGTCCTCTTCCCACCTATCTGACCTCTCCTACTCAATCTTTTTTGCTGGATCTTCATTCAGATTAATCCTCCTAACCTTAATTCTCCCTCAGGGTTTTGTCCTGGATCCTCTCCTATTCTCTCAATCATTCAGGAAACTCGTCAGCTCTCATGGATTTAATTACCATCTCTATGTAGATAATTCTCAAATCTACCTTTTGGCCCGAATCTTTTGACTTCCAATCTTGCATCCCCAGCAGTCTTTTAGATATCTCAAATAGCCTTTCCAGTAGATATCTTAAACTCAGTATGTCTAAAACAGAATTCATTGTCTTTCTTCCTCCCCTCTCCCCACCCCCAACATTTCCATTTCCTATCTTCCCCTTTACTATAGAGGTTAACTTTATTTTCTCAGTCCCTCAGGTTCACTTCCCAGATGCCTCAGTTTTACACCCTCATCATTTCCAATCTGTTGTTAAGGACAATTTTACTTTTGCAACATCT
>CM053588.1:91783189-91819987 GCA_028646515.1 Pseudochirops corinnae | reverse complement strand
GTTTTATTAACTACCCCAAATTGTCACAGAATGCTGCTGATTGACTCTGTACTAGAAGCAGGTCTGAAAAGCCATCAAAACCAAGCCTAGCCCCTCAATAGCCAAAGCTGCTGTCAGTGAGCAATCTTCCTTAGCTTTTTAATCATTCTTTTTCTTTTTGGTTTGGATCCTGAAGTTCTTTGACACACCACTCCCCCTCCACCCACTTACCCAATCTAACTATGGGGTAAGATTCTCCTTGTCCTTTATGGGAATCCAGGCAGAGAAAAAAAATGCCCCAAGATTGAAATAGTCACAGTTTTGTGTTAAGTTACATCCACATGATGCAAGCTATAATAAAATTAAAAAAAAAAAAAGTTACAACTCCACACTTCCTCTCATTCATTCCTCCAAGGGCCACAACCTCTCTCCCCTAAACGAGATCATAAAACTTGCCTTGGCAACCAAGCCTGGAGCAGTACCTATCAATGCAGGTTAATTTTTGTCCCTCCAGTATACCCATTATCCTTAGATGACAAGACCACATTGCATGCCACATTCCCATGATGATATAGGCAGAAACTAGGACTCAGAGATGTTCTCACTTACCCAGTGTAAAGTGTCAGAGCCATGATGAACCTAGTCATTCTGATCCTAGATCCATCAATCTTTCTATAACACCATGGGAAGAGCAAAAAAAAAAGATAAGTTTGTGACTAAAATTTACAGAAGCCCTGGGGTTCTGGTGCCTGGCCAGCTGTCATTGAGTGAACTTTTGATAAAAATTGTTCTTTATATGTATATGAACTGATGAAAAGTGAAGTGAGCAGAACCAAGAGAACCTTGCACATACTAATAACAACACTGTATGGTCATCAACTGTGAATGCCTTAGCTATTCTCAGCAATACAATGATCCAAGACAATTTGAAAAGACTCATGATGAAAAATGCCATGCACCTCCAGGGAAAGAACAGATGGAGTCTGAACACAGATTGAAACATTTTCACTTTCTGTGTTTTTTTCATGTTTTTCTTCCCCTTTGGATCTGTGTCTTCTTTCACAACATGTGGGGCAACATGGTAATATGTTTTGCATGATTGAACAGGTATAACCTATATTAAATTACTAACTTGGGGAGGGAAGAGGTGAGGGAGGCAGAGAGAAAATTTAGAACTCTAAAATTTTTTAGAATGAATGTTAAACATTGTCTTTTCATGTAAATGGAAAAAATTAAAATATTATTTTTTGAAAATGACTCTTTTGAAGACCAGAGTTTCTAAATGTTTTCTAAGGGCTTTACTCTTACTGGGTACAAAGGAAGTAAGTGTTGGTTAATTGGTTAAGTGAGTCAATTCCCTTCTTGTTTACTAATGTGTGGGTGAGAAACCTCACTTACCCAAATCAAATCAAAGGAATGTAGAAGAGAACTTCGAGCAGACAGGAGTTTTATTCCCGCCACATGTTCGAAGAAGAGAGAGGGAGAGGGAGAGGGAGAGGGAGAGGGAGAGAGAGAGGGAGAGGGAGAGGGAGAGGGAGAGGGAGAGGGAGAGCACCCCTCCAGGTGCCCTTTTTTAAAACCCTGAGAGTCATAAAAAGTCATAAAAAGTACATTCTTTTAAGTTCTATTGGAAGAGAGAGAGAGTATGGATTCCACGTAGGTAAAGTCAGAGGGTCTCTGACTTCTCATTGGAGGAGGGGCGGAGTCCCGTTTCGGGCAAATTTAAACAAAGAAAGATTTTCCCCCACCTGTCCCACTCACGGTGAGGGCGCACAGTCTTTACGTAGACAAGCAACTCTCCTGGGATTCCTGTCCCCACCTCGAGCCCACAGCAAAACGCTCCAGTCAGGTCTACTTCTAGCCCATCCTAAACAAAAGTTCTGATTTGCATTCTAATACTGTCTTTGGAGAATCTCAACTTTAAAGGCTTCCCATTCACTAAAAATATCTTTCAGCTCAAATTCCAGCTTCTGGCAAAGGCCTTTGCTAGCCCCTGTCCCACTGCACCCTAACCCATTAGTAGGTCCCTTAGACATTTTATAAGTACACATTTATTTTCATATCTTTCTCCCATAAGGATGTAAGCTCCTTGAGGGCAAGATTCCTATTTTTGTTGTGATTTGTATTACAAGGTTTTTTGTTTTTTTTTTTTGCGGGCAAGTCAGGGCAATTGGGGTTAAGTGACTTGCCCAAAGTCACAAGGCTAGTAAGTATTAAATGTCTGAGGTCAGATTTGAACTAAAGTCCTCTTGACTCTAGGGCAAGTGCTCTATTCACTGTACCACCTAGCTGCCCCTGTATTACAAGGTTTAATACAAAGCTTAGCACTGAGTCATTGCTTAATAAATAGTAGCTGATTGATTGAGGAGTTAACACCTTCCTTGGAATAAAGTGCCCAAGAGAAGTCTGGGAGACTAACAGAATATAAAAGGATTTTCCTGGTTGGGATAAGGGGCCTGTGATTTTAGAATTGACTTAGCCTAGTGCTTGTCACAGTAGAGAGTGTTTCTGACAGCAGGGAAATACCTGGGAAACATAAAAGCCAAGCCCTTAGTCGTTTTGGTGGTGTATCCTTCTCTGAGCTAAGATGCTCCTCCAACCTCAATATCAAAGGTAAGTTTCCTTCTGAGGAAAGTTCTTTTGTTGAAGGCCAAGGATTTAGAGCTGGCTGGGGACTTCAGGAATCATCTGGTTCCACCACTTCGTGTTCCATGAGGAAACTGAGACCAAAAGATATTTAAGTGACTTGTATCTAATGCCAAAAAGAAAATTCTGTAGTTAGGATTTGAGACTAGGAACTTTGAGTACAAATTCCATGGTATTTCTTTGAAAATGCAGCTCTGTTTGTTATCAAATTTTGGAACATTGAAGGAGAGACTGGCTTAGTGAAAAAGGCCAGTGCTGTCTGTGATATCTAGTTGTGTGACTTTGGACAAGTTCAGTAACCTCTCTGAGCTTCCCTTTTCTTATCTATAAAATAGGGGTAATCAATAGTATGGCACTACATCATTTCACAGAATTAATCATGGGATTTTACCCACAAACACACCCACAATCAGATGCTTTATAAGTGCTGGCTTTGCATCAGCCATTGTGAATCAAGATTAAATCTTTAAGATGGCAACTGTTAAAGAAAAATTAGAGGTGTAAACTCAAAAGGAGAAGGGAAAGATCCCTTAGTCAAAATACGATCCTCAATCTATATATATACATATATATATATATATATTTTTTTTTTTTTTAAAGTTCCAGGGGCTTCACACCCAGTTAACCTATGTAAGGAAGTTGGGGCTTTTAGGATGCAAGGGTGATGAAGTCTATAGTAAAGCTGAGTCAGTTACTCTAATTTTAAAAATTAATGGAAGCAAATGTATCTCTTATTATTTCTTAAAAATCTGAATGCACTCAATGTTTGTTGTTTGGGCTTAGGATTTCATCTATGAAGGGAGTGCCAGGTGAAGAAACAAGTTCTCTACCCTGTACCAATTCAGATTGGAAGCTGACCTACAATTCATAGTTTTACAGTTTCCTGGGGTAGCTAGCTGGATGGCCCAGTGGATAGATCACTGGGCTTGAAGACTAGAAGACTCATCTTCATGAGTTCAAATATGAATTTAGATACTTAATAACTCTGTGTCCCTGGGAAAATCACTTGCCCAAACCTTGTTAACTTTAGTTCCTAATCTGTAAAGTGGACTAGAGAAGGAAATAGCAAAGCACCCCAGTATCCTTGCCAAGAAAACCCCAAATGGAGTCACAAAGACTAACAACATTAATGAAAGGAAAGTAACACTAATGAAATGACTCAGCAACAACTGTTTCCTACAGCGAAGAGAGGCAAAGGAGTTTGTACTCAGGGGAGAGGCCTCCAGCCTGGCTAAGTGAACCAACAGAAGTGAGAAGTACTAGGTTACCTCTCCATGCTATGGTGAATAGAGGGTCAAGCCCAGGAATTAGGAAGATCTGAGTTGGAATCCTACTTCTGACTTTAACTAAATGTCTGTCCTGGAGAAGCTGCCAGACCTCTCATCCTAATTTTCCCCGATTATTATGCACATAATATTACCTTCTTCACTGGGGCTTTGTGTGCTGTTTGTGCACTGTTTGATATGACCAGAGTGCAAGTCCTGGGATTAGGAAGACAGGAGCTCATCCTCATGTCTGACTTTACCACAGTGCTGAGTAAAACACAGCCCTTGTACCATACAGAAACCAGTAACTAGATATTGGTCATAGGTTTTTGACTATGGGGAAGTAACTTAACCTGAGACTGATTTTATCCCATCTGGAGATGTTTCTGTGTGCATTAAACACAATATGTAAACTACCTTAAAGGTTTCTCTCTCTCTCTCTCTCTCTCTCTCTCTCTTTCTGTGATTATATATGTAAATGTTATTCTGACAATGTGTCCCCTAGTTGGGCCCACCCTTCCTCTCAATAATGTCTACATTTGTGGAAGAGTTTGTCTCAAGTTTATAAGGAAAATTGCTTGTTTCTTTTCTTACTCTGCCATTTCATGAGATTTGTTTGTATTGAACTAAAAACTAGAATGAGAATAGAAGACTCTCCCTCACTGTCTCTCATTGTCTGTCCTCAGAATGTTTGTAGATGAAACTGAAGAAGAGGAAGAGGGGCTTTGTTTTGTCTGCTGGAATTTGGCCCCCAAAACAATCACCATTGAGTGTGGACATTGGGCTTGCTTGTCTTGTCTCTGGAAAAAAAACTTTCTGCCTTTCTGTTGTCCTACATGCTGGGAATTCTCCCAGCTAAGAACTCTTCAGGCTGACATTGCCATGCACCCTGAAGGGGAAAGGAATTTGTGAGCTGCACTGGGAAGACCAGAAGCTGTTCTGTGAGAATGACAAGCTGCTACTCTGTGTGACCTGCTCTAAATCAGAGGATCATGAGCATCACATACATTGGCCCATTGCAGTGGCTGCTGTGGGTTATAGGGTGAGTCATACAAGGGTCAGTGGAAATCCTCCAGGGAGCTTGAGGTGTTCATTGGTAGTGACCCCTCCAGGGCCATTTTGTTTGCCCCGAATTTAATCTTTCCCTTGGAATTATCACCTGAGTACACAGCTATCCACTGGAAGTCAAAGAGATGTACTCTGACTCTCCCTTATAGATCACTCAAGCAGTAATGGCCTCTCAAAAGTACATGAGTTTCTTAACTCTTCATGTTTTATGAGCCTTAAGCCTCCTGATAATGTTTATTTGTGTTTGTCTTACAGAAGATGATACAGACAGATATAGGAATCTTGGTCAGCCTTGTAAAAGAAATTCAAGAACTTCAAATTTATGAAAAGAAACCCTTGGCATGGGTTGTGGCATGGGGCTGTAAGTATCTGATTCTGTCTCTTTAAATAATATCTTGTATATACTTAAACAATAAAGAAACATCTACATTAAGTGCCTACTATTGTTTTTTTCTTTTTGGTCTTTTTGGAGAGGGAAGGCTTGGCAGTTGGGGTTAAGTGACTTGTCCATGCTCACACAGCTAGTAAATGTTAAGGGTCTGAGGTCTAATTTAAACTCAGGTCCTGCTCACTCCAGGGCCAGTGCTCTCTTCACTGCACCACCTAACTGTCCCAAGTGCCTACTATTTTTAAAGCACTGTATTAAGTTCTGGGATACAAAAAGAAACAAAAGATAGATTCTGCCCTCAAGGAGTTTACAATTTAATTGGGGAAACACATTGAAAACAAATGTGTAGCAAGCAAGCTATACAGAGGATAAATAGGAACAAATTAACAGAGGGCAAGCATGAGAACTAAGAGGAATTGAGAAGGTTTTCAAGAGAAGATGAGGTTTTAGTTGGACTAAGTCTGGGAGGTCAGTAAGGGAAGCAGAGGAGGGAGAGCATGCCAGGCATGGGGTATGGGCAGAGAAAAAGACCAGAGTCAACAGATGGAGTGACTTCTTTATGGAGCACTCAGTCTCTGATGGATTTCATAATAAACTTCTCTTTATTCATCATAATCAGTGAAGAAACTAAGGTACATAAACATTGTGTCGCCTGTCCTTGTCTTGTCACCAGTGAGTACAGAAACTTTGAATCAAATTAATGACTCCTAACATGAAATTCCATGATGGGTGCCTGTTTTAGCTGGCTTCCCTCTCTGCTTTGTTGCTTCAGTTTTCTGATTTGGGGTGCTCAGGCTCAAACCCTCCCACCCACCAAGGCAGAGAAGGAACCACTTGAGGTGAGGGGTGATTAACAAGATACAAGACTGAGTCAGCAAATAAGCTTTGAGGAGTGAGGACCTTTGCTAATTACATTGTCTGACCTGGTATGAAATATGACTGTAGAACAAAGTGTTGGATTATCTTTATCATTATCATACTTAATGAGCCAGTCAATGAGCATTTATGAAGCACCTACTATGTTCCAGACACTTTGCTAAATGATGGGATCCAAGGAAAAGCAAAATTATGGTCTCTCCTCCCATGGAGCCCACAATTTCATGGGAAGAACAACCTAAAAACAACCATGTCCAAAACAGATGTATACATATAGGATAAATTGAAGGCAATCAGCATTGGGAAGGGACTAATGTGAAGAGGGAGCCATAAAAGCATTGCATTTTGGGGGGAGGGGATTTTGAGGAAGAACAGGAAGCCAGCAGGCAGAAATGGGGAGAGAGAGAGTTCCAGGCAAAAGGGAAAGTCAATAAAATGCATGGAGTATATGAAAATATGGAGTATCTTGTTTGAGGAACAGCAAGGAGGCTAGTGTCCCTGGGTCCTTGAGTCCATGGAGGGCAGGAAGTTTAAGAAGTTTAATAAAGTTTGAGAAAATTGGAAAGCTAGGAGCCCATGTCCATAGCATTTTTCATGTTTGCATGACTGACTCAGTCAGGTAGCTATGTTATTATCACCTTTAGGCAGAAGAGGCAAGTTACAGGTCTCCTTGTGTGGAGATTAAAATTGCCCCAGTACAAGAAAGCAGAGCTGTAAGGCTATAGCACTTTATTAAAGGGTCCATGGTCCTCTGTAACGGACTAGAACTCAGATATTCCTCACAATTTGAGATGCCCCCTACTTGCACAACCTTGTTTTTGTAGGGTTTGACACCCAAATTTGCAAAAGAAGCATGGTGAAATACAGAATCTCACTGGTTGGTAGACCTTACTCTTGATGGCCAAAAATGACACATCAGTGGGATAGGGGTGGGGTGTCACCAGTTGGGCAAAGCATGGGGCATCTCAACTAAGTGGTCATAATGTGGTCACTTGCTCATGTTGGATAGGAGAGGAAGGTCTGGAGGTCCAAAAGTAAGTTGGGCGACTTTCCATTTCACTAAGATATCCCACCCATGTTGGTTTTGGACATGGAGTTTGAGCAAAATGAGGGAAGATATCTTTGTCAGCATTCTTGAGGTTGCCCCAGTGAGCCTCCTAACTTGGTAAACAAGTAGTGAACATTACAATAAAGTTTGAGGCCCACCATAAGAACCTATCTATCCCTATATGATTTATGTAGAATATCAAACTGATAGGAATAAGTGTCCAAATGAATTATTTCTTACACTTGAGCAATTTAGGAATCAGTGTTTAGGATTTATAGCCAGAGAGTTACTATGACTATAGCAGTATTTATACCAAATATATGCTCTTAATAAGGAAGTCAGAAATAACATTGATGACTCAGAGAATATCTCCAGAACTTAGCTGGCTTATCAAGTAAGACAAAGGAATTTGAGATCATGTTTTCTTCAATGTGGCCTGAAGAATGAAGTCAATTCAACAACCTATGGTGTCCAGTGAGAGTCCTATGCCAAATTTTAGAGGAAATAAAAGTAAATTTTCAGAAGTCACAGTGCTTGACATTAGTACTTGACTTCTAATTCAATAATGTGACATAAATAACCAGCAACTAATAGGATGTATAGTGCAAATAAAATGTCATTTCAAAGGTCAGGAAGAATGAGTTACTGACTGGTGGGAGGTTTCATTAAGAGTGATGTCAGTGAGGTCATTAGGGATTAACATGACCACTTGTATAGAAGTAGAGAAACTGGATGATTACAGAGATTGCCTGAATATTAAAGAACCTTCTATAAATGTAGTCTAGCATCACCTTATGAAGAGCTTCATATTTTTTCAAAGAAGTATGAATGATACTTAACAGGAAATAGGGAACCATGACAGGATATTGAAGACAGGGGTGGCTGGACAAGTTCTAAGCAGAAACATGCCCAAAGTCTATATATTTGTTAAAAAAAAAACAACATATCACAATCAATTTTAAACCATATGACTTCATGGATTTGAAGAAAGCTTAATTATTTGAGAAGCAGAAGGGTAATCAAAGAAGAGAACAAGATAAACGATGGAAAATTTTCTGGGTATGGGAGTTTTGTGGGTTTCTTTAAAAATTGAGAAACCAAGTATTTCAAAAATAAGGTGATGAGTCTCTCCTATGGACTACAATGGCAAGTGGCAAACCTACAAGTAGACTGAACTGGAAGACAGCTCTTTTAGCATAAGAAAGGCAGAGGCTAGAGAGAGATAGGTTGGAGTAGGGTGATTATCTTAACTCCAAAAAGTTAGAGTTGGAAAACTCTATTCATGTCTCTATATATCACTGTTGATTTTAGAGTAGAAAAATGAAGCCAGAGAGGTTCTCCAGAAGTTCTTCAAGATCTCAGCTAGCTGGGACTGGAATCCTGGGTTCTTGACTTTTACTTAGTCCATTTTTTTTCATTTATAACACTGAGCAAGCAGGGATGAGTGAGGTCATGAAAAACCTCTATGTACATCATCAGAATAATGTCCTTCTTTACAGGACTATAAAGACATATCCAGAAAAAATTTTCAGGAAAAAATTCAGGTAATATGGGAACACCTGAAGAAGAAAGAGAATACTGAAAGAGCAGAAGTAGAAGAACTCATAATGAGGACAGGCAACAAGGAGTTCATCAATCTCTAACAGAGGCTGAAGGAGATGGAAACTGCCCAGCAACAGGACCTAATGGAACAAAAGAAGGAATGGGAGGCCCAGATATTCCAACAAAGCAGATTTCTAAGAGACAAAATAAGAGAATTGGAGGAAAAGAGCCAGAAATAGAATGTGAAACTTCTACAGGTGAGATTAGTGGATCCTCATCAGGGCCAGTTGTGTACGGGGAGAGGATATTGATGACATTTTCTTTTGTTGCCCTTTCCTAGACTTTATTTTCAGACAATTAGGGTCAAATGACTTGCCCAGGATCACAGCAAGTAAGTGTCTGAGATCAGATGTGAACTCAGGCCCTCCTGACTCCAGGGCCAGTACTCTACCCACTGTGCCATCTAACTGCCCCTCCCAGATTTTCTTTTGAGATTTACTCTTGCCCTCTGCTGTGTGTGACTTGTGCTTCCTGGGAAAAAGGGGACAGGAGTCACTCCTGAGTGATGAGATGTTTGCATACAGGATTTGGCCTAGAGCAGTGGTTCTCACCCTGTGGGTTATGTTCAATTTGTAACAATGAAAATACATCCTGCATATCAGATATTTACATTATAATTCATAACAGTAGCAAAATTACAGTTATGAAGTATCAACAAAAATAATTTTATGGTTGTGGGTCACTACAACATGAGGAACTGTATTAAAGGGTTGCGGCATTAGGAAGGTTGAGAACCACTTACCTAGAGCAATGGGGAGAGCTCTATGTACTGATGCTGGGTAGTATGAGTTCCTGTGCAGGGCTCCTGACCTGTCAGTTTGGCTTAGTTACATATGCAAGCAGCAATAGCTGTAGTGAGAGGCCCTAAAATCAATCAATAAACATTTATTAAGTGCCTACTGTATGCCAGGCATTATGCTAGGAGCTCAAATGCTGGAGGCATTCAGAGTTCCATGGAGCTGACTTTAGTAGAATCTCATTTATTCTTATGATGTTTTTAATGCTTAGCAATACTTCTTCATATTTTTTATTGTGATAAAAAATACCTGAATGGTTCTTATCACACTATGAGATAACTATGTGGAGACCCAGAGACCTCTTACTTGACCACCTTTTGGCTAGCACAATACCAGGACTGCCCAAGCATCTCTTCATATCTTAGAAGCTTGTGTCCAAAATCTAGTTTTCCCAAGTTGAGGTTTAGTTAGAAAGAGAGAAGGAGAGAAAAGGAGCAGAGAGGGAGGAAAGATGGAGGAAAAAGAAAAGAAAAAAAGACCAATGGACGTCCCGAGGGAAGGGTAAGGGGAGGGATAGAGAGAGGAATTCTATGAGCTTATAGATGATCTCACAGAAGCCCTTAGTGGAATCCATTTATGAACTTCACTGACCTTATGCTTTCCCCCCCCCCCCCAGCAGGATGTGAGAGATACATATGAAAGGTATGTAACTAGACAACAGATAATTGTAGAAATTTGAAGCATGGGGCCATGGGATTGGAGAAGAATGGGTTTGTGTGTTTGATCGTAACAGAGGCAGAAAGTATGGCTTTTAGTAGCATAATAACTGATTGTCTCTTTTTGTTTGTTTTCGTAGGACTTACATAGAAACTAATTTGAAACCTTTCATTCCTTGTATGGATATTTTTTATCTCAATGTGGCAATCGAATTTCTAAGACTCTTTCATAGTAAGTGTCAGCCTTTTGACTATGAATCTCCATTTGAACTTCTTCACAGCAGTACCAAGAGGCCAGCAAGATACCTGTAGTAAGTGTGGTCCTGAATACTTCTGCTTTGAAGGCTCTGAAATTCTTGTGTCCTTAACTTGTGAAAGCCTTTTAGTACACATAGGGTCATTTTATTGGACTATTGCAGAAACCAGAGTAGTGTTCCTGGCCAAGGGAGTGTGTTGGTACTCAGCCCCCAATGTGTGAACAGAAACCAAGTCAAGGGAAGAAGTAAACTCAGGGAGATTCAATGAGAGGTCTGTCCTGCTGAGGCTCCCTGTTTGCATGAGATTAATTGGGCAGTCATGCAGTTTCACAGGAGTACATATTTGCTCAGAAGCAGAAATAAGACCTGTAGGAACAGAAATCTGTTTCTGAGGTGAGTTGGAGACACATGATAAATGAGTAAGATTGGCATGGAGTAAATGGATTGGGAGTATAGACAATTGTACTATTGTTGGCACCTTCTGTGTGCCTTTTAAAAATTCATTTCCATTTCTTGCTAAATTCCCTCATTACTGGCTGGAGGTGGAAACTTAGGTAGAAAGATGTTTACTAAATTCTATAAGATCCTTCCAAATCTATGATCTTATTATATGTTTTGGAAGTAAAATCAAAATGAAGAAGCCTGAGACTGGCACAGTTGTACAAATGGCTCCTCTCCTATTGGGGCTCCTGTATTTGCTATGGAAAGGAAAGAGATAAGGCTTTGTTTGATATTCAGACCTTGAAGTCATAGTCTAGAAGTCATGATGAAATTCCTCGGAAAGGTGTATATTTCTAAATATTCAAGTGTTTAGGGAGTACTCACTTGCACCTTAAGGACTCATTGCTCCAGACAAAAAATAGAGAAATGAGGACAAAATTTTCTTGCCAACTCTCTTCTCTCTGAGATTAACTGATGAGTTGAAGGAATTTGGGGAAATAAAGGCTTGGGGACCTTGTTTGTCCAATTACTTTGAGATAACTAGAAAATCTAAGTGCTATAGTATTCCCTAACTGTATTGTTCCCTTAATTCAGCGGTTCTCAACCTGTGGATCGCGACCCCTTTGGAGGTCAAACGACCCTTTCACAGGGGTCACAGGGTTCGCCCAAGACCATTGGAAAACACATATTTCTGATGGTCTTAGGAACCAAGACACTGCTCCTCTATCACTCTCTAGGCGGGTCTGCCCATATGCAGATACACCCACATATCAGTATTAAAGGGTCCCGGCATTAGGAAGGTTGAGAACCATTGCCTTGCGGTGGCTAGGTGGCACAATGAATAGAGCACCAACCCTACAATCAGAAGGACCTAAGTTCAAATCCAACCTCAGGCACTTAACACTTACTAGCCCTGTGACCTTGGGCAAGTCACTTAACACCAATTGCCCTGCCCTTCCCCCTCCAAAAAGCAAAACAAGAACCACTGCCTTAATTAATTACCAGTTATTTAGCCCTACTATGACTTTTATTTAACAAGAAGGAGATTCTACATTCTGTCCAGACTAGGAGAGCTGGAGAAATCTGGGCAGGGCATCTCAAAGCCCAGGAAAGCAATTTTTGGCCAAAAAGTCAGGGGCTCATTTACCAGTGAGCAAATATAGGATGTGGAGGCCTATTAGAGTGAAAAAGAAATACTTAAAAGAAAGTCTGGTTCTCAGCTAGAAAGTATGCTGTCTCCTTTCATAACTATAGCACACAATATACAGGTTATTCTTCTTCTGGTCCCCCCAAATTTTCTGCAGACCAGGGAGAAATCAGTACTCAGCCTATGTAAGGCCTCTTTGATATTCAAGACATTGTAATTCTATTTTTTTTTAATTAATAGTATTTTTCTTCTCTATAGCTTCTGGACTGCCACAGAACTGTAATTCTTACAACTTTTCTGAAGAAAAAAGGAGCACTATCACTTTTGTACCTGACTCCTCAGGAAAGACATATCCTGTTTATACTACCGGCAATCTTCAAGCTGACTCTGTTAGAGTGAGAGTATTCTTACCAAGGACTTCAAGAACAATCCCAACTTTCTGGACTGCCATTTTTTAAGGGATAAATCATCTTCCAATCCTCTTTGCCTCAATTAGAAATGCAGCACATGCAAATGCCAGGCAACACAGGTTGGAGTACTTCTGGATGGTTCTGAAAACATTTTATTTCATAATCTTTGCAAATACTCATGCTTATCCCTTTCATATTTGGTCAGTCAGAAAATGAAAAACCTAGAGCAAGAGTTCTTTAATCATGCATGTATAGATTCCCCCCAGCAAAAGTTCAGTGTATAAACATTCAGTCTGTAAACCAGAAAAATAAAAAAACAGTGTTTTAATTTCAAAATAATTAGTGTCATTATTCTTTTATACTTGAATCTACTTACATTAATCTGTGAAAGAGTCTTCAGGTATCACCAAATGGTCAGAGGATTGTATGACATATGAAAATGGTTAATGGTTACTCTAAATCCTTAAAGCCTGGAAAAATGTGGTGGAGATTATTAATTAGTTGTTTAGTATTTATGGGAATTGATTCAATATCAATTGAGTATTTGTCCACAATATTTGCTTCACTAAATGAAATGCTGAATTACTATTTTTTTGTTATAAAAGAATGCCTTAGTCCAACCTGGGAACCATTCCTGATTTTCTACAAAGGTCATTTTCCCAAATTCTCACCACCAGCAGTTTAAAGTTCTTTTTAAAAGTGGGAATGACTTGATTACTGGCACTGTTTGAGCATTTATCTTCTTGGAGAAATCATATTGATGTATATGATTACTGAATTTTAATACCTCTGATATTCATGGATCTGACTTCATTTGGTCCCTGTGAAGTGTTACAAATTAGGCCACTAGGTGGCACTGTAGATAGGGCCTTGGACTTGGATTTAGGAAAGCTGGAGATCAAATCCTTCCCTCAGACACTCACTAGCTATTTGATTCTAGGCAAGTCATTTAATTGCTGTCAGACTGAGTCTCCTCATCTGTAAAATGGGGATAATAACACCTACCTCATAGAGAGGTTGTGAAGACAGAGAAAACCTATAAAGCACTTTGTAAACCTTAGATTACCGTACAAATGTTAGAAACTCTTAGGTAATACTATTAATTCACTCCAGAACAGCATTTCAACTTACGCATTAGAAATAGGTCAACTACTTGAGGCAACCTTGTGTTAACAAATGGAGACCCAAACTGGGAGCTGAAAGGTCTGACTCTATCCCCTAAAGTCAATATTGTGCTGATTGTATAATCCAGGCTAAATCTCAGGTCCTAATATTCTGCTTTTATATTTCTGTGAAAACAAAGATTTTAATCTCCATCTTCTGCACTGCCTTGCCCATAATAGGAAATACATTTAAGGTAACAAAGCTCTTTGAAAATGGAGATGATATCCTCTTAGTGTCTACTTCCAAGGGTTGTGGGCGGAAGTAACTATATTAAAGCCATAGGAGGTAGCTTAATGTTTGTATCTGAGATCTTAAAATGCTAGAGAAATGAGAAAATCAAAGGTTATTCTACTTTTGTTCAAATTACTAATTCAATGTCATCTATTAGAATGATAATTAAATAATTCCTGCAGGTTTGTTTTTTGTGTCAGGCTTTGTGTTGTCCTAGGCTCCTGCTCCCCTCCCCTTTGCCCTAGTCTATTTTAAGAACAATATAACTATCCTAAACAATGCAACAACAATTAATCTTATCCTCAAGGTTAATAGCTTTTGTAGATGTGAAAGTTTTGCCATATATTTTATCGTCCTAAGAGCTCCTAAGAACAAAATAAGATGGGTCAAGTCTCCCTCCGGACATCAATCCCACAGTGCCAGGCTAGAGATGAGACAATATCTGTCTCTTCTCCATTTACACAGCACCAACCTAAATTGTTCTCTCTTTTTCAATATCTCTTTTCAAGAATCTACCCTAAATCCCATACTTTTCTTGTAACTCATGCTGAACATTTTGGTAGTTAGCAAAGTTGAGGACCTTATAACATTCCAGCTTTGGGTGCTTAGGAACAAAAGGACATCACTATGTTAGTCAAATTTCAGAGTGTCCAATTGTGGATAGACCAATAGACCAATAGGAGCTTGGAATGCTTTACCACAGGTCAGGCACAAATGTGAACATTTGGGATGGTTTCTCAAAATTTGGTCATCTTGCCTTTCTTTTGAGCTACTTCAATTCTGTGGCAAGGCACACAGCACCTTCTTTGAGGGCATGCCATGCCAGGCAGTCATGTGCCTATGACTTTCAGGTCTCACAATCCCAAATTTCTTGACAGAGATCTTGAGTATGTCCTTATATCACTTCTTCTAACTTCCATGTGAACACTTGTTTTGTGTGAGTTCTTCATAAAATAGTCTTTTAGGGAAACATGTTTTTATCTTTGGAACAACATTGCTAGCCCATCAAAGTTGTGTTCTGCAGTAGAGATTAAATCCTTGGCAGTTCAGCTCAAGAAAGGACTTCATTGTCTGGTACCTTATCCTGCCAGATGGTCTTCATAATCTTTTTAAGATAATTTGAATGGAATTAATTTAAATTTCTGGCATTGTGCTGGTATACCGTCCACGTATGATAGGCATTACAACAATGAGGTCAGCACAACAGCTCTGTAGACCTTCAATTTGGTAATCAGTTTAATACCTCTTCTTTCCTATACTTTCTTTTGGAGCATCCCCAAAACTGAGCTAGCTCTGGCAATGCCTGCCAGAACTTGATTGTCAATCTGTACATCCCTGAAAAGAATACTGCCAAGGTAAGTGAAATTATCCACAGTATTCGATACTTCTCCATTTGCTATAATCAGTGGTTCCAGGTATAGATGTGATACTGGCTGGTAGAAGAACTGTTTTCTTGATGTTAATTTAGGCCAAAATTAGTACAAGCATCAGAGAATTGTTCCATACTGTTGCATCTCAGCTTCAAATCATGCATCAATTCTCTTTCCACTTTAGTCTTGGCTTTTAGCCTTTTCAAGTTAAATAATTGATCATCAGTGTGGTAGTTGACCTTGATGCTGTTGTCATCCTCATTGAAAGCAATTGACAGCATTGCTGAAAACATCGTGCTAAAGTCTGTGGGAGCAAGCACACAGCCTTGCTTTTCTCTGTTGGTGACTGCAAAAGCAGTCCATTATCCAGAAGCCATGCAAGCATGCCATCATCAAAGTGGCATACAATTCTGATGAACTTCTCTGAACTACCATATTTTGACATAATTTCCAAAACCCCTCACAACTGACAGTATCAAAGACCTTGGTCAGATCAATGAACATTCTGTACAAACCTCCGTCCTGCTCCTGGTATTTCTCCTGAAATTGCTGGGTAGCAAACACCGTATCATCTATTCTATAGTCTTTTTTGAAGCCATACTGGTTCTCAAGCAAATGACCCTCTTTCCAGATGCAGGATCAGCCTATTAAGAAGGACAACGGCAAGAATTTTGCCAAAAATGAATGAGATCCCTCCCCCATCCGGTGACTGTCACTGGACAACCTATTTCTTTGCATATCTCTAATCAATAGTGATTTAGAGCATTTTTAAAATATGCTTATAGATATCTGTAATTTCTTCCTGTGAAAACTCCCTGTTCATATATTTTGACCACTTGTCAATTCAAGGATGACTTATATCCTTATAAATTTGACTCAGTTCTCTGTATATTTTAGAAATGAGGCCTTTATCAGAGATATTGGTAGTAAAAAGTCTTTCCCAATTTTCCACTTCCCTCCCAATCTTGGTTACATTGGCTTTGTTTGTACAAAACCTTTTCAGTTTAATGTAATCAAAGTTATCCATTTTGTATTTCGTGATGCTTTCTATCTCTTATTTGGACATAAATTCTTCCCTATTCCATAAATCTGACAGGTAATATATTCCATGCTCTCCCAGATTGCTTACAGTTTCAGTCTCTCTATCTAGATTCGGCACCCATTTAGACTTTATTTTGGTATATTGTATAAGATATTAGTCTCTGACCAGTTTCTCCCATACTATTTCTCAGTTTTCCCAGCAGTTTTTGTCAAATAGTTTATTCTTATCCCAGAAGCTGGAGGATTTGGGTTTATCCAATTGTAGATGACTATAGTCATTGATTGCCCTATCTCATGTACCTAATCTATTCCACTGATCTACTGCTCTATTCCTCAGTCACTACTAAATAATTTTGATGAGTGCTGCTTTATAACAGTTTAAAATCTGGTATGGCTATGCTAGCTTCCTAGCATTTATTTTCATTAATTCCTTTGATATTCTGGACCTTTCGTTCTCCCAGATGAATTTTGTTACTATTTTTCAAGCTCTGTAAAATACTTTTTTAGTAGATTGATTGGTATGGCACTAAATAGGTTAATTTGGGCAGGAGCCTCTGATTTTCAAGGAGAAAACTGAGGACAGAGAGTTTAAGTAACTTCTCCATGGGCATACCTCAAGTTGAGATGGGAATCCAATGCCGGTGATTCTTATTTAGTCCAGTCCTCTTTGCCTTGTAGTAAACTGAGCAGGCAGAGGAGGGGAGATTTGAAGTCATGATGTCAACCTATGTATATCACCTAACACTTAGGACTGTGTGAAAAGTATTCAGCCAATATGGGATGGCCTAAAGAGGAAAACGGCAGCTCAGTAGTGCAGTGGACAGAATACTAGGCTTGCAATCAGAAAAATTCTTCTTCATGATTTCTAATCCAACCTTAGACATTTACTAGTTGTGTGATCCTGGGTAAGTCACTTAAGCCTATTTGTCTCAGTTTCCTCATCTGTAAAATGAACTAGAGAAGGAAATGGCAAACCACTCCAGTGCTTTTGCCAAGGAAAACTCAAAGGGACTGTCCTGCAACCAAATAAAGGCAGATCCCAGATGGTCAAAACTGAAGCAAATATTCAGTTAACTATCAATCTGGCTTCTCCATGAATTAAGTTCTCAAACAGTGATGGAGAAGCCAGTAATTTGAAAAGAACTTTCTACCAAGTTGGTCCCAATAGAACATCAGGAATTCACAGCCCTGATATCTATTCAGTGACCTTTTGGGCATGTGTGAGAATTGGGGAAGGGTCTCATCTATGCCAAGTTAAGAACCTTTGCTTTTGTTTTATAATCCTATGAATGAAAATATGAAAGCAATGGACGTGAGTATTTGAAAAGATGTTAAGTTTATTAAGTACAACGGATTCAACACATCCAGAACCACCTCAACCTCTGTGCACAGGCATTTGCTCATGGTGCATTTCTATTGGAGGTAAAGAGGTTTGCTAGATGATTTATACCTCTAAATGACATTCCTGAAAGTGGTGACAGGTTCTAAGTCTTCTTTGCAACAACTTTATTCCAGGGATAAGTCTTCATAAAGAATATTCTTCCTCTGATGTCCTCAGCTTGCACACTCCCAAATATATAAACAAGATATGGTTTCTCTGAGAAGTCAGGGACAATTCTGATTGCCTTCTTTTACCTTTCGGACAAGTTGTAGAAATTGCATCTCTTTAACAGATTACAGCCTATAAAAAGTGAAAGATGTTAGTCCAAAAGAAAGAGATTTCGGTATCCTGAGTGAGAGGCCTTCCTTGGATGCTCTACAATTCTTTCTTCAAGTAGCCAGAAAAACTGGTTTTTTCAGAGCAAGAAGAGTTGGTAGATAACTATGCTATGGTTATGAAAGGGGACAGCAATCCTAACTGAGAATTAGAGCTCTGTTTATCTGGCTTTTCCTTTTTCTCTAATAGGCCTCCATATCTATTTCTGGATCATCCATTTATGGAATAAGAAAGCTTTCAAAGCAGAGGTGAATATAGTATTTTGATCTTTGTGGTTTTAAGTAAGGTAAAATGGCCAAGCAAGCAGTTCGAACTCTTCTTCCTTTAGTAAAGATGGGAATAACTCCAGTTATAAGAATAACTACTTGCAGATAAATGAAAGTAAGGGCTTTTATAGGCAACAGTTACTTCCTGGGCTTGGAATGTCCAGATTTCTCCAGTTCTCTTGACCTGGGCAAAGAATACAAAGTTGCCTTCCCATTAACTAAGACCTCATAGAACTAAACACTATTAATTAATTAAGGGAATAGTAAAATCAGCAAATGGTCCAGTCCTCTGGTGTTCTAAATCTCTCAAAGTCAATTGAACCATCAAGGTTTCTAGCATTTACCTCCCCAAATTCCTTCACTCCTTTAGTTAAGCGCGCAGAGAAGAAGAAAGACTGGGAAGAAACTGTGTCTCCATGTGTCCATTAACTTCTGAAGGTGCAGATGAGTGTTCCCCAAATATGTGAGGGTGTATTTCTTAACACAGATCTAAAGAATCTGCTCATTTCTTAGCGCTGTCAGGACCTGAGTATCAAACAAAGCCTTTTATCTTCCCACCGTACCTCAAAATGCACAGATGACAGCCCTCCAAGGAGAAGAGCCAGTTACACAGCTGTGCTGGTCTCAAGCTTTTTGATTTTGACTTCATTTCCAAAACACGTAATAGATGCTGTTTCTGGAAGGAATCTCATAGAAGTCATGTAGTGCAGCACATTTCCCACCCAGCACACCCAGGCAGGAATGAAGTGACTTTAAAAATAAGCTTTCTAAGGCCACACAGGAGTCAGGAAGAGTGAAATGGTTTACACCTGATACAGCAACTTCTTTCCCCTTAGACTACTATATCCTCCAGTGCCCAGTTCTTCTTACATATTTTAGGAAAGGTCACAAAATGACTCCTTTCTAAAATCGTGCTCTGCTCAGAGCCCTAAGAAATCTCTCCTCTGAATTCCATTTCCTGTGGCTTCTACCCTTCGTGAATGAGTGTAAACGTTCACAAGTACTTACTATATGCCAAGCACCTTACTCAGATATCCTAATGCCTCCAATTCACCCCACCAGTTCTCTGAGTGTGATCCTACAAGCCCTGTTCCTTGCTCCAAGCAAGACTACACCTCATAGGGACAGCTAGGTGGCTCAATGAATAGAGCACTGGCCCTGGAGTCAGGAGGACCTGAGTTCAAATCCAACCTCAGACACTTGACACTTAACTAGCTGTGTGACCTTGGGCAAGTCACTTAGCTCCAATTGCCCTGCCTTTCCCCTTCAAGAAAAAAATAATAAGACTCCACCCCAGGGAAGCTCCATGGCTGTCCCAATAGATACCTAACTAATGAAATTCTTCCAGGAAGCACCAAAAGGAAAATTCTCAGTGAATCTCAAGAGTTTTGTTCATCCCCTCACTTGTTCTCCTTACTGCTGTTCCCGCACTCTTACCTTGGGTCAGCCTCTCTATTATTTATTATAGATCTTTTGGCATATTCCAGATAAATGGGCCTAAGTATACTAGCAGTATTTCCCAAGTTAAAGACAAAAGGGCATCAGAGCTTGGTTAGCAGAGATAATTCAAAACCACACTTCTAATAGGCAGGTTGTATGCCTCCTAGCACTCTTATGAGGAAAGCCCAAAGATCCTTGCCCAAAGGGCTAACACCTACCTTTAAAGAGTTTTAAAAAATTGGTGACCACAGAGACATAAGAAATATCCATTTTCAGTATGAAAGGTTTCAAATTTGGCGGAACATAACTCCTAGAGAAAAGAGAAATCATTGATATTGGATATACTGTGCCTTTCATTTATTAAATGCCCCATTTCCTGTACCTTTTTTTAACAAACACACAGGCTCATTCTCCCCCAAACCCTTATCACTAAGCCCCACTCTAAGCTCCATGATTACCTACTGTGTAGAAAGAAATATACCTGTTCAAGGTTTCTGCCACATCCTGGAAAGAAAAAAGAATAAGGTCAGTATAGTTCATGAAATTTCTCCTAAAACCTTGCCATGATATCAGCCTGTAAAAGTCCATAGCTTCTTAGTCCAGAAAAGAGACCTTCACAGCTCTTCTCTTATTTCTTGATTTCACTAAACCTCAACTTGGAAAAGCAGGATTCTGGATACAAACTTTCTTCCCATGCCAGGAGGTGCTTGGACAGCTCCTGCATTGTGCTACCAGAAATGTGGTCAAGAAAGAGGTTTCCAAAATGCAAATTAAAACAGGAAAAAAAAACAAACCAGAATTGAATTATTACCTTATACCTATTAGACTAGCTAATAGAACAGCAAAGGTAAATGACAAATGATGGAGGGGATGAGGGAAAAATAAGACTTGAATGCACTGCTATTGGAGTTGTGAACTGATTCAACTCTTCTCTAGAGCAATTTGGCATTATGCCCAAAGGGCTATAAAACCATGCATACATACTCTTTGAGCTAGCAATACCAATACTAGATCTGTATCCCCCCAAAAAGAGATTTTTAAAAAAGGAAAAAGAATTATATGTACAAAAATATTTATAGCATCTCTTTTCTAGGGGCAAAGAATTAGAAATTCAAGAGATGCCCGTTAAATGAGGAATAGCTGAACAAGTTATAAAGAAATGAGCAGGATGCTCTCAGAAAAACCTGGAAAGATTTACAGGGACTAATTCAAAGAGAAATGTACTGTGTACAAAGTAACAGCAATACTGTAGGATGATCAACTATAAATAACTTGGCTATTCTCAGCAAGACAAGATCCAAGACAGCTCTGAAGCATTTATGATGAAAAATGTACACTTTTTTTAAACCTTATTTTTCTCGAGGGTTTTTTTTTTTTTTGGTCTATGTTTTCTTTCACAACATGATTATTATGGAAGTGTTTTGCTTGACTACCCACGTATAACCTATTTCAAATTACTTGTCTTCTCAATGGAGGCTGGGAGTGGGGAGAGAGAAAAAGAGAGAATTTAGAACTCAAAAGTTTTAAAAATTGGGGCAGCTAGATGGCACTGAGAATAGAACACCAGCCCTGGAGTCCGAAGAAGCTGAATTCAAATCCATCCTCAGCCACTTAACACTTACTAGCTGTGTAACCTTGGGCAAGTCACTTAACCCCAATTGCCCTGCCTTCCCCCCTACAAAAAAAAGGAAAAAAGAGTTTTAAAAATGAATGCTAAAAATTATTTTTACATGTAACTAGGAGAAAATAAAATACAAAATAAAATTTTTAAAAAAGCACATAAAAAAATTTTCCAGGGGGTCACATGTTTATCTCATTTTGTGCTAAGGCCCATTCAGGCATTCTCTATCACATGGAGACAAAAAGGGGAGAAGTTTTGGTAATAAAAGGCCTCCTAGGGAATGAATGGGGATCTTCTGGAGCCATCTCCACAGCAGCATGGAAACCATGAGTGCTTCCCATGCCTCATTTGAGCTGCTGCTAACTACACATACAATAGATCCAAACTAAAGGAACAGGATTTTTAGACTTCCAGTCCTTGGATCACTTGACCCCAGCATGCTGATCTCAGGCCAAAATACCTGTAGTCAGACATCTCATCACTCAGGAGTGACCCCTCTCCCTCCCGGCTACCCATGAAACACAAGGCAATACAGGAAGAGACAAGGGCAGATCTCAAAAAGCAATCTTTTGGGATCTGGGAAGGTGAATAAAAGAAAATAGACTAGATTCCCTGTTCCCACAAACAACTGATCCTGAAGAGTTTATCATAGACTCACCTGTAGCATTTCTACATTTGGCTTCTGCATCTTTTCCTTCAATTCAGTGATTATGCCTGTTAGGAATCTGCTTTGGCTGGACATCATGGCCTCCCACTCCTTCTTTTCCTCCATGATTTGATGTTCCTGTGTAGCCTCCACCTCCTTCAGCCTCTGGTAGAGCTCAATTAACTTCTTGTTCTCCTTCCACATGACTTCCCCACATTTTGCTTTCTCCTTCTTCACATATTCCCATATTTCATGAAATTTTGCATTTTTGTGTTCCTTGAGAAAAAGATATTAGATGACATACCAAGGGCAACACCATGGCCTCCCCAAATCTCCTCTTCTCGACCTGCTGAGTGTGGTATAATACAAAGAGCACTGGGACTAAGCAGGAGTCAAGAGCCCAGAATTCCTCTCCCAGCTAGCTGCATAACCTGGGGGAAGTGACTTAGCCTCTGACTTCAGTTTTATCCTTTAAAATCAGAACTTTTGTACATATGGATGACAAAGGGCTTTTCCAGTTTGAATTTTTTAGAGTTCTTAAGAGAGTCAAGCAATTTTCTCCAATGGTTCTTTATCCATCTTACATTTCTTTTCCTGACATAAGAATTGTCTTTCATCCAATCCATTCAAGTCAAATTTAATCTTTGACACCTATTTTACCATGGTTGCCAGCTCTTAGTTTATGAAAGACTTGCCTACTTTACCCTTCTCAATTCCTAGCCACCTCTAATACTCCCAACTACAGGATTTTTCTTCATTTCTCCCTCTTTTATTACATGTATGCTTCCCAATTCCCTCAGCATTCATAAGTTCCATGAAAACATGCGAATTTAAGCTTGATTATGAATCCTTTACAATTGGCCTTCAGGGGTAATTTATTTTTAAATCTTCTGAAGAAACTTTTCCTAGCAAAAAGCTGGGAAAAACAATCTTTACAGCAAAGGTCTCTGATAAAAGACCTCATTTGTTAAATATGTAGACAACTGAGTCAAATTTATAAGAATAGAAGCTATTGTACAATTGATGAATAGTCAAAGGATATGCACAGGCAGTTTTCAGATAAAGAAAACAAAGCTATCTATAGTCATGAAGAAAGTTGTAAAACACTTTCGATTAAAGAAATGCAAATTAAAATATACCACCTTACACCTATCTCTGCCCAGATGGCAGTCAAACTGTGCATACCCTTTGATCCAGCAATACTACTGCTAGGTATGTATCCCAAGGAGATCATTAAAAAGGAGGGCACAAAAGTATTTATAGCACTTCATTTTGTGGTGGCAAAGGATTAGAAATTGAGGGATGTCCATCAATTGGGGAATGACTGAACAAGTTATGGTATATGAATGTAATGAACTACTATTGTACAATAGAAAATTATGAATAGGCAGATTGCAGTAAAACTGGGAAAGACTTATCTGAACTGATGCAAAGTGAATGAGCAGAACCACAGAACATTGTACAGAATAACAGAAATATTGTGTGATGATGAATAAAAACAATATAATGATACAAGACAATTTCACAAGACTCATGATGGGAAATACTATATACATTCAGAGAAGGAACTGATATTTTTTGTGGGTTTTTTTTTCCTTTTTGATCTGTTTCTCTCACAACATGACTGGTATGGAAATGTTTTACATGTTTGTACATATAAAAGCCATATCAAACTGCTTAATGTTTAGAAGAGAGGAAGTCAGAGAGGAAGGGAGAAGAATTTGGAACTCAAAATTATGTAAAAAAAAAAAAAGAATTTTTAAACTTGTCTATTTAAAAATTTTCCTCATAATGCTGTTATGACTCCCTATTTCCTGTATAACTCATACCTATTTGCCAAAAATTTACCCTTTTCCATAAACTGGAACCAATTTACTTTTAGAGAAGCCTCTCCAATGTTCAGGCCATCCCTGTAATCAGCCAGATTTCCTCCCTCTGTACCTTTGGTCATGGCACTCCTTAATGGCAGCAATGCCATTGCAATGCTTTCATGCAGCCTCCCACAATGGGCAACTCACCTTTCCTGACCCTCACAAACCTGTCTACACATGCTGAAGGAAGCATGACCTTATACTCCTTTCCCTTTCTAAACCCAAGGCACCTAAGCTCTGGGGAAATCGTGATCCTTTGATGTTATTGCTGCTTATTAAATTAATCTAATTTGTGTAACTATTGCTATATTTGTAGGAATTTTCTCACTTGGAAAATAAAACAGTGATTACTTTACCTACTCTAGGACACCCCTAATGTGCCTCTTCTGCCTAAAGATGATAATAAGAACATGCCTGCCTGCCTGATATGCCCGTGTGAACCTGAAATATGCTGTGGAAAGGTGCCCCTAAGCTTTCCAGTTTTTATTAATATCACTGCCCTCCATGTACTCTAGCATTCAGTGGCAACAGTTTCCTGGCTATTCCTCAAACAAGATCCTCCCTCCATCCACAGGTTCCTTTATCACTGGACTTCCTCCAATGCTGGGAACTCTGTCCTCATCTCTGCCTGATGGATTCCCAGCTTCCTTCCAGTCCCAGCTAAAATCCTGCATTCTACATGAAGAATTTCCCCATCTCTTTTCCTGTTAGTCCCTTCCTTCCTTCCATTGATTATCTTCATTTTATCTCATATATCTTGATTGAACATGCCTGTTTTCATGTTTTCGCTTTCATTAGTCTGAAGATTCCTTGAGAGCAGGGGCCATCTTTGACCTTTTTGATTTATCCCACCATTTTCACAGTACTTAAAATACAGGAGAAACTTGATATATGTGTTTACTGACAGTTACTAAGGAAGATGATGGTGGAAGGATAATCTGACTCATTGTTTTCCAAGTACTCTTTCAAGGAAAATTTGCAACCTTTTCACAACATTGTATTAGCAAACTCTTCACTTCTCAAAGCTTATTTGTCAAATGACTCCTATCAGGTTAATGACAATCTCCCTTGAGCTCCCAGCTTTTCTGCTTTGATTAGTGAAAGGGTCTAAGACCGGGCATCAGAGATCAGAGAATTGAAACATGAAGAGAAAGATAGAGACCAGCTTGAGGTGGAGATAACTTCAACACCCAGCACTAGATTTCAAGTCAGAAGACATTGGTTTGATTCAAATTTCAGAACTCATTAGTGTCTTGTGATTAATGACACACTATGAACCTCAGTTTCCTCACTTGTCAAATGTGGCTAATAATGATGAGAGAATTTTTATGAAAACCATCTGGGAATTGGGTATATGCAAGAAATTCTTGATGGAGACAGCCAGATACTTACAGTCCATGCCACAGCCCATACCAGAGGTTGCTCCCTCTCCTTTGATAGAAGATCCTGAACTATGTTTAACTTTCCCTGCAAGATTTCTGTGTGGATCTGGATCTTCTTCTGTAAGAGAAACAAATAAACAATGTTAGGAAATCTCTTTTCTAGGTCTGAATCCTATGTCATAGGAGAGGTTGAGAAACTCAAGAGTCCTGACAAGCTAGTCCTGTTCCATTGATTTGTAGCAAAGAGTTACAACAAGCTAGTCCTGTTTCATTGATTGGTAGCAAAGAGTTACAGAAGGAAAGAGAGAGGCTGTTTGATTCCACTGTGATGGATAGTTGAGTACTCAGGGGACAGATCCAAGTGATAGACCAATGTAGGAACAACTAAATTGAGAATGGAGAAATCCCTACCTATGAACACCTTAAGCCACCTGGAAGAATGGCATTGATCTGTGCACAACTCACCCTGTATCTCAGAGCAGCCACTGCAACAGGCCAATGTATGTCGTGCTCATGATCCTCTGACTTAGAGCAGGTCAAGCAGAGTAGGGTCTTGCTCTTTTCACAGAACAGTTTTTGATCTTCCCCATGTATCTCACACATGCCTTCTCCTTCAGGGTACATTGCCAAGTCAGCTTGAAGAGTTCTCAACTGGGAGAATTCCCAGCATTGAGTACAGCATAAAGATGGAGAGGTTTTCATTCTGAAGCAAGACATACAAATAGTGTGTCCACATTCAGCTAAGATTAGCTCACTGATTTCATTCCGGCAGATAACACAGAGACCCTCTTCCTCTTCATCAGCCATGACCCTGAAGAAAGAAAGTGAGGCATAGTAAAGATATTTCTCCCATTTCTCTGTTTTGGAAAAACATATTTCATGGAAACAGTACAGCAAGCAAAGTTGTAATTGATGATCTCCCCAATAAACTTGTGGCAGTTTCCAACAAATGTAGACACCATCAGTTGGAAGGGTGGGCACAATGACAGGACATCTTGTAATAATATCTAGCTTTGACATAGAGTTTTAAGATGCTTTTCATACATTATCCTTTTGGGTCCACACAAAACCTTTATAAAGTACATGCTATTATCTGCATTAGAGTACCTCAAAATGAAAGGCCAAGTGACTTGCCCAGAATCACATAGCTAGTTAAATTATGAGGTAGGATTTAGATTCAGGTTCTTCTGTTTCCAAGGTTGGAAATGTATCTGTGTGGGAAACGTTTGATACCCTTAACTCAAATTAATCCATACTTATTCAACTTGTTGTGATCCAATGGTGTATGGGATAAGTGAAAACTTCTCAATTTGGGGTGGTTAACTTTTTAAATTGCTTCTGCCAATTGCTTTTATCTTCCTTTGTCTGTTTTCCCTCCTTGGTGGGACCCTCCCCTTATCTTTCCTTGCTGTCCCAGTTGGGGAAGTATTTGGTGAAGTATGCCTCTCCACCAATGAGAGGGGAAACAGTCGGGGAGGGGTCTTGACTAAGTTAGGTTATAAATTCCAGTACTATCTTTTGTAACTTGCCTCTTCTCCATGATGAGTCATGGGGAAAACTGCCCTCTTCTCCCGGTGAAGAGAATAAAGTCCTGTTCTTATCCTAAGAGATCTCTGTGTTTATTTCTTTTCACTAAATTAAGGATGAAGGATATTTTTCATCCCAAATAATGGGTATCAGTGATTTAGTGAATCAGGCAGAATATAATTAAGTTTAAGTTGCTGTTAAAATAAGGATTATGAGTGTTTAATCTACCATATATTGAGGATTATATTACTTATATTTATCAGCTAGATTCATAGTTAGCAATGTAACAAACCTATAATTACTATATTACCCCCCCTCCCACACTTGGTAATATGCTGTAATATGATTTGTTTGCTGATGCAATACCCTCACTCCTATGAATCACTACTGTCCACACCCTGGTGACATTTACTTCAAACCCACATCTTCCAGGGACCCTAGGACAGTGTTGGTTGAAAACTAGGGGTCTCATGACTTGTGGAAGGCCCAGAAATATTGTTGAAAGGATCTTATGATCTTTGGAAAGTCCCTGTTCTGATTACTTGGAGTTGATGACCTGTGGAAGGTCTCATGGCCCTGAGAAGTCTGCTGACAAAGTAGTTATGATTGATGGACAGCTCTGAGCCAACCACAAGATTTCTCCACTTATAGAATTGACCAAGCAGTGAATTTGAATGCCTCCTTCTATTTTTAGTGCTTTGGAAGGTATATCAAAGCAGTGAGTACTCACAGGGAAGGGTGTGCAATGGTGAGGAAGATCTTGGACCCAATTAATTTGGGACCCCTGGACTCCCTAATAAATTGATTAATTGTGCTTGGAATTCTCCATTCCTTGGGCTACAGATTGGAATTTTCTGGTCCATGGCAGCTATTAATCAACATTTATTATATCTACTATGTGCCAGACACTATGCTAGAAACATTACATTCGATCATTTGATCAGTACAATGACCCTGAGACTTAGGGATATTATTTCCTAGATTATGCAGTTGAGGAAACTGAGGTAAATAGAGGTTAAGTGACTTGCCCAGAATTAAACAACTAAACAAGTGTCTGAGGTTAAATTCCAATCAGGGATTCCTGATTCCAGGCCCCATTTTGCCACCTACTTAATAACAGACAAAACATTCTGCTACCAAGGAAAAATGAACAATTTGGAGTCAGTATCTATGCTCAAATTCTACTTCTGCCACTTTCTATCTTTATGAAGTTGACCAAGTCACTAAAAGAGGAAAAAAAATTTCTTTCTGGCCTCAGTTTCCTGCTCTGTAAAATGAGATGATGAAACTAGATGACCTCTAAGGTTTCTAGCCCTCACTAATTTCTAGATCTTGAATAACAAAAGAACTTTCCTCAGAAGGACACCTACCTTAGGTATCTTCCCAAGCCTCTCAGCCTCTGGAACCTAGCTCGAGGATAGATAGCAGCCCAGGGCAGCACAGAACACCAAAGTGAGTAGGGGCTGGGGCTTTTATGTTTTCCCCACATACTTCCCCACCCAAGTAATCTGCTAGAATACTGGAATGTCCCTTCCAAGAAAACCCTTTTGTATCCTTTTGTATCCTATCTGCCACTTTCTATCTTTCTGAAGTTGGCCAAGTCAATAAAAGAGACAAAAACCCCCAAAAACAAAAATCTCTTTCTGGCCTCAATTTCCCCCTCTGTAAAATGAGATGATGAAACTAAATGACCTCTAAGGTTTCAGGCCTCATCAATTCAATCAATCAATCAACTACTTATTAAATGATTACTAAGTGTAAATTTTCATGAAGAAAGACAAAAGCATGATCCCTTCTAAGAACTCACGGTCCAATACCAAAGAGAATTAGAAAACAAACTGGCTCTTACCCAAGTTCCTTAGAGATGGCACTAGCTATGAGGGGGGATTGGAGAAACTGCCAACGATATCGGGGAGAAGTTGGCATTTAAGTTGAAAGCTTTGTTTTCAGGAAACAAAGAAGGAAATGATTTACGGGATGAATTAATCCATGTGTCTTCTTTTCACCTATGGGTACTTAGAAAGTAAATGGGAACTTAGAAAGACCAAGGCTGGTCTTTTCAAATTAAAGAGGTTTTTTTAAATCAAAAGTCATCTCATTTGCCAGGAGGCATGACCTCAGGAACTCCACTGTCTGTAAACCAATTCAGGTGCACATTTTTAGAAGAATTAAGTTATTTGTGAATAAGGGGCCAAGAGATGGAGGTCCTTGGTGGCTCCAGTCTGCCCCAAGCAAAGAATCTAAAGTTTGTAATTACCAAGGCACTCAGGCTACACGGAGGGAATTCTTTGTTCTTCACTCATTTTCGGTTGTGTCCAACTCTTTGTGAGCCCCTTTGGGGTTTTCTTGGCAAAGAAACTGGAGTGGTTTTTCATTTCCTTCTCCGGCTCCTTTTACAGATGAGGAAACTAAGGTAAACAGAATTTAGTGACTTGCTAAGCTTTACAAGGCTAGTAAGTTTCTGAGGCCACATTTAAACTCAGGATCAGGAGTCTTCTTGACTTCAGTCCAGGCACTCTATCCAGTGTGCCACCTAGCTCAGCCCTTTATCTCTCTCATCAATCCCCACCTCTGGCCAGCTCCACTACTCTGCTTCCTTAGCCTAGTTGGTTACCCATCTCCATCCAGAAAATGAGGTGCTTGGAGACCTTTGAGGTCCCTTGATATCTGTAAACCCTGTCAGGGGTGCCTATGGTTAAGCTGGCAAACTATGGGGCTAGCAGCCCCCAGAGAACATGGGGTGGATAGGAGTTGGTCAAAATTTGATCTCTTATACCTGCAGTATGGGGGTGCAGCTTCCTCAATTTAAACTTGCCCCTGGACCGAGGGTTTCCATGAGGTCTTCCATTGAGGCTCTTGAACAGTGCCCAACAGGCTTAGCTTCCAAGACCAGACTGAACTAGGTATCAAAGCATACGACCCAGCTCCTATCTGAAAAAACACCATTAGGACTCTAAATGCACTATTCTTACCAATTGTACAGGCTACTAGTTCCCAGTAGACTTTCTAGGGATGGTGCCAGGGCTCTTCATGGGAAAAAGATGGACAATACTTTCCTAGATACACAATGGATCCAGGGAGAGAGAATTGGAGGACCCTTTGGGGTTCCATGATTCCCCCAGCAATGGATTTAGAGGAAAATGTCATTATATTGTTTGAACCTAGCCCTGCTTGGTTGATTGATATACCAAACCTGTTGTTTACAGACCAAATATGTTTAATGCTTAACTCAGGACTCCAGGTTTCATTGACAGAAACCCTCTAAGGAATCTAAAGATTAATTCAAGGAGCCTTCTTTCCACATACATCTCAAGCAACCCACATGTCTCATCTGGAAACTGCCTCTGTCCTGGCCAATCAGTTCTTATTTCCTTGTTTCATTGTTTACATGTTGTATCCTTCTTTCTCAAAGAGGACCATGACACCAGGGAGGAGATGCCCCAACATGCAAGTGAATTAGATTTAAGTGAGGGAGGCTGAGCAAAGTCAGCAGCCTCACTTTCTCCTCTGGAGCCCTCTAGGTCCAGTGGCCAGATATGCATCAGGACAACTGGAGACGGCCCAGAGTGCAGTGGGAGACCTTTACATTTTAAAGTTAAGGTCTTTAACAGAACTCAGTTTGATTGTGGCAGTGCTCAGTGATTAAGGCTTAATAAAATGAGGTGAAGAATGACCTTTAAAAAAAATAGATCTGAGAGTGAAGACCCTCAGGGTTTCTGGTGACTTTGCACTGCCCTCCCCCACCTGAATGGTGCTTGGCATTGGTGCTTAAAAAGGACTTTTTCATTCACTCATGAAGGGTGAAAAACAACTGGAAATTATATCCCCAAAAGATTTCTTAGCAGCTCAGGAAGATATATTACTAAAGAGTTAGTCATTATGTTCCTCCTTCCTAAAGTATGCAAGATAAAGGACACCTGAGAATATAATAGTCCCAGGAGAAAGAAAACTGGACTCAGAGTGAAAATCGTTATGCTATATATACATATATATATATATATAAAACACCTTAGAAAACTCACTTCTTTTTTTGGAGCTAAGTCTCTTCATCTCTGCTCAGCGCAGGGAACGGTTTTTGAGAAGGGTGACGTACTATGGCTTCTACAAAATCTACTGTTACCAGCACAGTTGTATGGCCCAGCAACCAGCTGAATAAAAGAGAGATGCGCATGCATTCAAGTCTGTTTATTACAGAACCATTTCATACAGAGCCAAGATACAAGAAAATCATTCCCTGTAACAGAAATTCTTATTTAACCAGAATGCAAGGACCCTCTTTTGGAATTGACCACTCCCTACCCCAGCCCAAGGCTAATTATTCATTAAGGCTTCATCCTAGGACTACGTCCAGAAGCACAAACAAACTGGGAGTCACAAACAAGACTTGCTAATTAACTACCCTGAATTTTCCTTAGTTATTCATAGGACCAATGAAAGCATCCATTCAATAAGATTATATTCTTCCTGCATATCTGCCTAGTAACCTCATAGAAGAGGGGAGCATTTCCTTAATGGGGGCAGGGGATCCCTGAAAGTCTGGTCTACTACAAAAATCCCCTCAATGTTTATAAACTTATAACTATATATGTTTTAGAAGTTAAATCCAAATTAAGGGGTTTGTGTTCAGCACAGCTATATAAAATGACTCTTTCCTTAGGGGAGCTACTGCCTATACATTTGATATGCAGGAAGTGAGAAGAGATGGCTGTGTTGGATACTCAGATGCTGACAGTCCAGAAAATGAGAATCCTCAGAAAGATATGTTAAGAAATAAGCCTTCTGCTACTTGGGGAGGATTCAACTTTACCTTAAGAATTCATAGTTCCAGTCAACAAATGGGCAAATATAGATAATTTTCTCCCTGTCTTTCTTTCTTCTTAACTGAAAGGGTGAAGGAATTTGGAGAAGTAAAAGGCTGGGGATCTTACCTATCCAACTTAACTCTTGAGATATTTAGAAAATTTGCTAATTACCTAGCAGCATTTAGGCCCTATGATGGTTCTTAGTTAATAGGAAGTAGGTTTTTCATTCTTTACCCAGGTAAGGAGATGGGGAAATCTGGGGATCCCAAAGCCCAGAAAAGTAACTGTTGGTTAAAAAGAGAAGTGATTTACTTCTGAGCAGACACATGGTATGGGGGTCCATTTAAATAAAAAGAATTGCATGAAAGAGATCTGGGGCTCAGCTAAAAGTACCACCCCCTTTCCTAACAATAGCAAAGTATTTAAGACTTCCTAACTCTAGGAATCTCAGATTTCCTGAGGACCTTAGAGAGATCTCTAAACTGAATTAAGGACTTCATAATGCTTTCGGGATGAAATTTCATTTTATTTCTCTCTATAGCTTTAGGACTGTTGCAGGAATATAATTGCTACAACTTGTCTGAAGGCAAAAAAGAGCTTTATCACTGGCTCCTCAGGAAAGATATACACAATTTACTTAACTGGGAGCATTGAAAATGAGACCTTGATCCAAAACATTGTGAACTCTTTTATGGATCTCTATGGTTGCTATCCTTGAAGAAAAATGATGTTGAGAAAGCTTTATAACCTTGTTTGAATGCATTCCTGAATGGCTGAGTAGCCTGACCTTTTACTCAGAGATCAGATTTGTTTAACATCTGAATCAGGATCTAGATTATGCTGACCAGAAACCCATTCAGATCTGAAGATTGACACAAGTTAATAGTGCTTTGGCAAGTTATTCAGTGTTATTATCAGCAAGGTGACAACCATGGGTAGAGTACTGGGCTTGGAATCAGGAAGACCTGGTTTCAAATCCAGCCTCAGACACTGTCCCATTAAGGAGGTTCAGGATTCCTGTGAAAGGGACACTCGGCACTTCAAAAGATCTGATACAGTTTATTTAGAGTATAAGCAAATGGGAAGGAAGCCAAGGACAACAGAGTAAAGTATGAGTATTAAAGGGTCGAGGCATTCGGAAGGTTGAGAACCACCACTCTAGGTCATCAAGTATGGCCCCTTGACTGAGTCCAAGCTTTACAGAACAAATCATTTTATTAAGGGGATTTGTTCTGTGAAATTTGGATTCATCCAAAGGGTGGCGTTTGCACCTGTGTGTTCTGGGGGCAGCAGATTTCCCACCCCTGATTCTAGACAAAAGAATCTGTCTCCGCCCAGGCTTGGAATAGAACACAATGGGCTTCCCTACTTTAAATTAAATTACTAGCCAGCTTGGGTGAGGGGCTGACCAGGATAAGGAGAGTCTATTCCATCTTGTAATCAGTAATGTCCTTCTGAAGAAAAACTGACTTTGGAAGAAGGGGGCTGGGGGAGGCTCAGAATCTCCCAAGATACTGGTTGTTAATAATTTTTCACACATCTCTCTATACACATTGATTCAATTTCACCTTCAATGCTATTTTCTCAATCCCTCACCTCTCCATTTCTAAATAATATCTAAATCCATCTTCAGAACTAGTTTCCTTTACTCCACTGAATCTTTCTTAAGCAAATAAGCATGTCTTCCTGTATACCTCAAATTTACTGCAAAACTTTTACTTTTCCCGGAGGAAAATGGAAACTTCAGGGTTTATAGACAGCCTCTCACTTTGTCAAGTAAAGCACTTCTAATTTGTTTTCTTACTTAAGAGCTTACAAATGCAGGGCCCATCTTAATCCCTTTTGATGAGTTACTGGCTCTTAGAACCCTTGAGCTCTTCTTGAATCCTTGTGGTATAGGCTCTGGGAACTCCCTTGAACTCTGATGGAATCTTCCCATTTGTCAGTCTGCTTCCCAACCTTGAGCCTATCAAAATATCTATAGGAAAATCAACTGTTATTTGACCTCATTAACTCCTACTAAAGACCCTCCCCAAACTCATTACTAGAGTCTGATCTCATTGACTCCTCCTGAAGAGCTTCCTCAAATTCTTTTCTAGATCACCTCTAGATTCCTTCCACAGCCTTTCTGTGTATAAGACCCTCCATCTTGCCCCGTGTGTGTGAGAGAGTGTGAGAGGGCCATAGAATTGTCTAGCAGAGACTTGCTCTGTGTCCAATACATTAATAAACTTTGCTTTTCTTTGGCTAAGAAGACTTGAATCATTCATTCGGCAGGACCTGGAGTCTTGGTACTTTGGAGTCTCTCACAACCCTAACCCTAAACCTCTTCATCTTTTAGATCATTTCTCACTTCATTTCTGATTTACTTTGGCAATTAAATGCTACCAAATCACTCCCTGAAGATGCAATGGTTCATTCTTAAGACGGTATTTTGAATTTTTCAAAATGATTTGCATTTGACTTAGACAAGTCTTTTCAACCTGGACACAAGAATGAATACCTGTGCTTTTGGCAGTTGTCTGAAATGTCAAACTAAAAACTACATGCCCTTTGTCTTCGTGATGAGGTGTAGGCTCTGGGACTCCCCTTGAGTTCTCCTTTAATCTTTGAGGTACAGACTCTGGGAAACAGCTCGAAGTCTGATTGAATCTTCCCACTAGATGAGGAATTTGCAGAGGCCCTAAGTATTTCATTGTGGCTGGGCCCAAACCTGTTACTAGCCTGGCCCTCCATTGTCCATCTGCTTCCCACCCTTGAGCCTAGACTTTCAGGGGTCCCCTGGCCCCATTAAGGAAATGCTCTCTTCTTCTATGAGGTCACTAGGCAGATATGCAGGAAAAGTATAATCTTGTTGTCTTCCTCTCCCAGTTTTGTTTTGTTTTTGATTAAAGGGACCTATCCCTAGAGTCTAGGTCTATTCACTGAATTCACTAAATGGGCATTGCCTCACTCAAAGTGAGACCTAGGAAAGACTTTAGGCCAAGGGCCTCCCTGCATCCTGGGCCATCTCCAATCATCCAGAGCTGTATCTGGCCACTGAACCCGTGGCTCCAGACCCAAAAATGAGGCTGGTGACTTTGCACAGCCCCTCTCCCTCAAATCCAATTCATTTGCAAGTCATATGTCATCATCTTCCTGATGTGATGATCTTCAAGAATGAAGGACAAACCACAGAACCACACACAAAGGACTGAATACAGGCAAATACTGGATTGTGAAAATTGGAGTGAATATTTAGTCATTGTATATATCAAGTTGACTTCTCTGAGTTAAGTTCTTAATGGCAGGAATCAGATATTTTGGGGGGAAAACGCTTGCTGCTACAAATGGTAACAGTTTAGGGAACTGACTTTGTAGAATGAATAAGAATTCTTCCCAGGTTGGACTAAGATATATTTTTATATCAAAAACATAAGTCCGAGTATTTGGAGAAACACATAAAACTGACATTGAATCAGCTCCCATGATCTAAAAACTAATTGGTCTGCTTCCCCACCAAACCTTCTTCCCTGGGCTTCAAGGGTCTAGATCAAGAGTTAACTAATGTGTCACTGACCTGTTTTGACAGTCTGTTTAAAACTACTAACATCTTTTCAGAATATGATTGAATGTTTGACAAGAACCGCCCCCCCCAAAAAAAAGGGGGTCACAAGAGTTACAGAATGAAAATGAGCAAACAACAAAATGCCATTGTTTTCTTATCCAAGATGAGACCCCTTCAAATCTATCCACTGATCTTGAGGGTCTATGTATCTAGAACCCCTGCTATAAATTTATAAACCTATGATTAATCAAATATGAAAGTGATAGGAATGAATATTTCACAAGAAGTGAAGTTTATTAAATAAAACAGATCCAAACCATACAGACAAAAAACGTCAACCTTAAACGCATGGGGATTTGCACATACTGCTTTTTGACTGGAGGTAAAGAGGCTTAATTTAGTCATCCCTCAAGGGAAATCACTTCTAGTGGTGATGATTCTTACACATCCTTCTTTGTCAACAATTTTTTTGTGGGACCATAAAGTTAGCAATTGTGTTCTTTTGATGGCCTCAGCTTTAACATGGCCAGTCGTGTAAATAGTTGCAGTGTTTCCTGAGGAATCAGTTCTAATAGAGATAGTTCTTTCTTTATCATCAGCCAAGTCATAGTAATTGCAGTTCTCCAACAGTTTAAACCCTATAGGGGAGAAAAGATTAGTCCAAAACAAAAGCATTTTCAGTTCTGAGTGAGAGGGAGAGTTTAGATACTTGCAGATCTCCAGAGCAAGAATAGACTGTAAATAACTCTGCTGTGGTGAGGGAAAGGGACAGCATTGCTAGATAAGACCAAGATCTCTTTTTCAGGCATTTCATTTTTACTCAAATTGACCTGTTTACAGGTAATGGCCCTCTTCTTTAGCCCAAAGTTACTTTCCAGGCCTCTAGGTGTCCAGATTTTTCCAGCTCTCCTGACTTGGGCAAAAAATGAAAAACCCATTAACTAAGAGCCATCATAGGGCTAAACACTTAGTTAATTAAGGGACCAGTATAATTAGCAAGGGCTTCTGGTGATGCAGTGGATAGTGTATGAGGCCTTGGGGCAGGAAGACACATCTTCCTTAAGTCAAATATGGCCTCACATACTAGTCCTAACTAGTGTGACCCTGGGCAAATCACTCCACCCTGTTTGCTTCAGTTTCCTCATCTGAAAAATGAGCAGGAGAAAAGAAATGGAAAACTAAACAACAAAATTAGCAAATAGTGCAGGGGTCCAGTTTTCTAAATCTTTCAAAGTAAATTGAATGGGCAAGGTCCCCAACCTTTGCCTCTCCAAATTCTTCAGCTAACTTCACAGAGAAGGGAGAAAGACTGGGAGAAAACTTTGTCTTTAAGGTGCTAGAGTGAGTGCTCTCCAAAACACCTGAAGACTTTCTCCTCATCCTCCTGCTCCTCTTCCTCCTCCTCCTCCTCCTTCTTTTATTACTTTTTGGAGAGGTGAAGATAGGGCAATTGGGGTAAAGTGACTTGCCCAAGGTCACAGGGCTAGTTTTATGTTAATTGTCTGAGGCCAGATTTGAACTCAGGTCCTCCTGACTCCAGGGCTGGTACTCTATTCACTGAGGCACCTAGCTGCCCCTTAAGACTTATTTCAT